>CM040742.1:33130681-33728181 GCA_022829145.1 Albula goreensis
AAAAAGACTGTAAATGAAGCGGGAATTGTTTGTCTCTGCATCAGCACTGGTGCTCAGTGATGGATTTCCACAGTAAATTGGCCCATCATCCAGGAAAAAAGTTCAGTCAATATGCATGATTTGTTTTGTTTGTATATCGAGTTATAAAACATAATGGTATGTTTTGCTTCTTGGTGTATGGAAGAATTCAAATATGTTCCTACTGATTTTGAGGATTAACATAACAAATGTATGGACCCTGTGAAAGTCACAACTCCAATGGCCTTATTTTAGGGAAGTAAACAATGTCAACAAAAGCTAAATTGTCTCATCACTCTCTGGGACCTCCCCTGGCCAGCTGGGTACCTGCAGGTCATGAACTGTACTGCTGGCTCTGCATCCCTCCAATATAAGCAATAAGTGATCTGCTGTGCAGGAGCATAGCGAGACCTCGCCATATGAATGCTTCTTAGTCTGTGAGGAAAGATGCTAGTAGGACTGATTTCATACACCAGCTTGAGTCTTGATCTGCTTCGCTATTTTGACAGTGGAAATGCGAGTGGTAAAGCAGTTATGGAGTATTGTTTTATGCTGTAGTAAAATGTGTGGCTGCATCCTGGCTAATCATCTTACATACTATATTTCCTTTAATGGCACTGAATCCTGAACAGAGGGAATAGCTCATGACAGGGCTGAGTGGAGGGGTGGGTAGGTGGCACAGTAAGCAGGGGGCGCTGTGTTTGTGGCAATTTCTCTCTGGTGCCCATAGTTTGGAATACTGCTCTGCATATCCACGTCTTCACACCAGGTACTTTCATTGTTTGTCTTCAGGAACAGACTGGTGTTTACTTCTGTCTGAGAGGCAAATCTACAAAAAAGTAAAAATAAGAGACACTACAAAAAAGTAAAAATAAAAATAAACAGACTTTATCTTAAATCTTTCTTTTTGATAGCAGTCAGTCAAAAGTGTGGAAAGATTGATGGAAAAGCCTGCAGGCCAGTTAATGAAGATCTTTTCATTCATACCTCAGAGGAGAGATCCCTCTTTCATGTCTTCTCGAAAGAGAGAATGAGACAGGAGAAAAGGGAGGGGGGTTTAGTGAGAGAGATAGAGACATGAGGATGGGGGTGGGGGTGGTGTAGGGCAGTAGGAAGAGAGGCACCACAGTGATATATACACGACAACGGCCAGGAGGTGAGATTCACATCAATCAACAAAAACACCTGTCGTTCCCTTTCACCCTCCGTCCTTTTGAAATAGCGTAGTAATCTAAAATACACAACCGGCAAAAACATGGCCCAAGGTGAGGGCTATGAGAGGTTCACCAGACAGGAGGCTAGAAGATCACATTTCCACAGCTATAAGGATAAAAATTCAGCCACTGGAACATAATCAAATAAAGATGGCTAACATCTGGAGGGGCATACTATGGCAGAAAAGTGGATAATGAAACAGAAATAGTTTCATTAGGAGGTTTGGGTGAGAGAAGTGACAGTCTGTACCTGTGATTGAAGATGTTACCTGCATGAAATTCCATGAGTTACTGTGATCAGAGAGCTCAGCAGGAGGTGCATCTCATTCAGAGTTCAATCAGAACTGATTTCTCATACAATGACAAGTGAACTATATTGTCTGAAGAATGAACCCCAAAATGTAACTTAAAATCATAAATTATTGTAACATAATTCTGTGAAATAATGTATCAACATCAGTAAGAGGTGGAACACCAAGGCAATATAATATTTATATTTTTCTATGGATAGCATAAGACTCCCTCTCACCTCCCCACCACTTACCTCAACCATAGTTCCTAACAATAATTGTTTAATTTTGTTTGTATTCCCTCCCTTTACACATTCCATCCATTTTCACTCCAGTGTGTAAGGGCATTTGACCATTTGTCTCACGCCATATTTTCAGCTGAAGCATTTTGAGTTACAGTATGAGCAGTGAAACAGTGAAGGGTGAGCAGCTGAACAAACTAAAAGACAAGTTTAACAGAGAAAATGGAGGCTGTGTGCTTTGGGTTTGTGTTGAGGTTGTGTTGAGGTCCTCAAAGAAAAGGAAAACCAGCAGTATACTTTTTATTTCCTGAAACTGAAAGGAAACTTGACATAGATAATGGAGTCCAACAATATATTTTAGATGTGCAACAAAAGGGAGACATCAACACATAGACCATGGAATTTTGGGTTCCTAGCTGAAAGAAAGGTTTAAAATGGAAAATGCAGACCAGCAGTGTACTCCGGGTTTGAAATGCAAACAGGAACATTTGGCTAAATGATAGTAGGTGTGTAAGTGTGATGTAAGACAGGTGTAATGGCGTTCTGAGACTTCCTTTCATGCCAGCACTGCTGTTGTGCCCTGAAGCAACATACCGTACTTCACACCAACAGCTTCGGCAAGTCCCCCTCCGTGCAGAAAAATAAAAAAAATGGTTACAGATGGCGTTGTGTAGCTGCAGCGTATAAATCGCACCATACAAAGTGCTATCAGCTCAACAGATGAACAATGCGGCTGCATGCAGGAGATGGTAGCACTCCAGACTCCGGCTGCATCTCTTTTTTCCCTGTGAACAAAGACAAAAAAACCTTCCCATGATCCTCTGAGCAGTCAGGAGGTGAGCAGCTCTCTCTGTATCTTCGTAGCTGTGGGAGAGTAACTCAGAGTTTGGAAAAACGGGGGAGGAAAGGTCAAACCTGTAACTGTAAGGGAAAAATAATCCCCAAAAATGTGTACAGATATACCAGTGTCTCAGAATCTCAGCTCCACTCAAAACCTTTGAACAGACACTTCATCTGAACTCAACTGGATTCTATAAATGGCTGGTATTACATTAAAAGGAACACCAAGAGGTAGAATTCTAATTATCATAAGTCTTTATGTTTTCATTCTCTTATGAATTTATATCACCATGATGACTGACAAACAGTGAAATCTTTTTTGATCACATCTCCTTTATGAACTCTAAAACACTGACAGAAACAAATCAGTGCAGAAAGAATATTATATTTCTGGGAATATTTTACAGTGGATGACAGCTTTTTTCAGGAACTTCTTCAGGAGTCTCTTTGTACTATATAGTGTTCTAGCACAAGGCAATTACTGAAGCAATAGGCAGCCAAGGGGCAAAGACAGACCAAGAGTGTACATCACTTAAACACATAGTATTACTCATGGACGACACATTGATTCACCAACTTACACATTACCATTCAGTTTATGAAGTTAAACATTTGCAATCACATTATTTGATTCAGTAGCCGGAAGAAAAGATTGTGAAACAGTATATAGTTTATTACATCATGGACTGTAAAAAAATACTTTGGATCTATTATAGAGAAGTTTGTTGATAAATAGATTAATAAAATGTCTGAGTTTATGCAAAAACACTTTGGATCTATCATAGAGAATGTTGTTTATAAATAGATTAATAAAATGTCTCCATATTTTTCTTCTAAGTTTATTTTCAGTCATATATGTAGGTGGTCTGGTCCACATAGACAACAACCAGTGACGTTTGGAACATCTCATTTCATGAGCACTGAGGAATGTTGAAAGAATGATCAATACTTTAACCATGGGTCATTGAAGAAAATGATCATTGGTTTGCCTTGCTACTTAAATGTAGATTGATTCTGTGTTCTCTGGGTGAGACCAGTTGGAAAGTGATGACCAGACATTGCAACGATTGTACAGGCTGACGAGATAGTCACTGCTGCAGTCCTTCCATTCACTACCAAATAACAACTGTAGATAAAGGTTTGTAATGAAACGTACAGGTGCAATAAGCAGTGCATATTCATGAAAAAGTGTACCAAAGAAAGATCATCAATTACAACAAGGGGTATGGACATACCTCTTAATGCATATTCATATGGTGCAGAAAATCGGGATGTCTTGGTTTCAGATGGGGAAGAGAACATGTCCACATTTTATAAAAATTGGTAGCTCCAATTCTGACAGTTGAATCTGGCTGTCAACCAGCTTTCACAACACTGCCTACTGTCACACCTGCTCCCAGTCAGCCAGCTCAGCCACGCCCACTTCAGCCCTGCTCCACCTCCCCGGCTCATTGAGTCCACCTGCACATGATCATTCACTCCTGGCTACTGAAGGACTCTGCATCTAGTTTCTTTGTGAGGTATTGTTCGTGTGACTCTACCAAGGCTGTGATGTTGGAATACTGTTGACTACTGCTATTTTTGAAACATGTTAGCGTGACTATGTGTTTTTATGTTTTGATCGGTTTGGGACTTCCGTTTCCCATGTCTTTGGTCCCATTTACGTTCCTGTCTACTGTTTCGGTTCCTTATTAAAGTTATCATTTCTAACCGCAACTGGATCCCTGTCTGTGTCCTTACACCTATATTCACAATATAGCATAGTTAAACTGAATGGTCATAGATGTTTATTTTAATATCATTGCACATTCTACCATAAAATATGAATTCAAAATATCAAAACAATATAAACTGTAATCTGTGTTAAAACTGAGATTTTTTAAATTCTTCATTCAACTTTGTCCAATGTCCTGATCCTCAAAGTGGGTGGTCCAGTATTTCACTCGCTGGTCCATGAAAGTCTTTTCCACTGCTTTTATGTCACCAGGAACATAACATAAGGAGTAATGGCATATTCTCACAGTGTTTTTGTTGTTTTTCCATGGCTATACACACATTTCATATATGTATATATATGTATATATATATATCATTGATAGTCCCTCACAGTTCACCACAAGAAAGGCTAGTCATTTCCCTTATCCTCCAGCACTGGCAATTTTAACACGATTTTCATAAAAATACAGTTTCAATTTTTTATAGATGGGCTTCCAGCCTTATCTACCGTATTTTCTGGAAGTTCTATAAATATTTATTGCACATCTATACAGCAAGAAGACAGACTTCCATTCATCCTTCTTTTTCAATATATTGAACTTTGTCTTTTTGTGCCATGAAAATGATTTACTGAAACAGAAGTTCTGTGTGTTTCAATATATTTCATATTTAGTGCTTCCACATTCAAAGGAAATGTATGCATGCCTATATGAGTCTCAGTGGAAGAGCTCAGGGGGACAGGAGTCATTACTTTCTCCTCTGTGCTCAATCATAATAGTTAAAGACAATGAGAGGATTTCTAAGCACAGCAAGCAGAAGGACAAGTGTAATGCTCTATTTCCCTCCCTTTTTGCATATGAGACAAATGAGAAGGAGGCCACACTCCAAAAATGATTACTCAGACAGAAAAAACATTGCTTCATTCATAGCTTTACTACATCAGGTTTGTATTGGAAATATGTAAAAGCCAACAACAAGAGAACAGAAATACAGCTCTCAGCAAAAGACTGAAAATATCTTGATTGAATTAACCGGGTCTTGTCAACAACAACAACAATAGTAATAATAATAATAATAATAATCATCATCACACAAAGTATATCAGAGTATCTGTCATTCTTCCATTGACAACTGATGTTCTGGCCAGGATTTCAGGGAGAAGAAGAAAATATATGTCTTCAGAGGACAGAAGGAAAGAATAGGGAGTAAGAATGGGGCGAGGGGCAGAAGGTATGAAATGTATTTTACAATAGAAATCAGTACATGTACTTTTTTATTGATTTCCTGCATTGATACAGACCATACATAATACAGGCCCTGGACAAAGAACACAAACCATGGATTGTGGACATTCACTCTTGCGATGGACAAGGATGAAGTTAACAAACACATTAGAACCTGAGCAAAATGTATTATATTTCATATGTTACATGCAGAAATACTACTAGACAAGCCACTCAATTCAGATTGCATCAGTTTCATTGCTACTGCCAAGTTAACATTGCAGTGTGAAGCAACATACAACATTTGTGTGATTAACTTGCCACTTCCACAGATGGGAAGGAATCAAACCTTCAAATCGCAGTTCTTATTAAAATGCAAATGCTGTTGTCTTTTTTTTGTTTGTTTGTCATTTTGCTATCTTTTCTTTTTCAAGAGGCACAATAAGTAGATCAGAATCAAACGTACTGAAAATCTCATTAATATTGCATTATGTTTCAAATGTGCTGAAGGGCAGTCAGTGATAGTGGACTACTGCAGAGCAGAGACAAAATGGTGAGTGTGTTTGGGAGGGGAATGCAGGGTATGGTGTGGAGGGTCAGTGTGCTGGTGGGATCCGTGGGGACAGGCTGATTTCTGTAAAATGATACAACACAAAGAAGGGGTGGGGGGGGGCTTGAATGGGTCAGCAATGATACTCAGAAAATAATTATGTGCTGTGCTCTTTTATTTAATATGGACCACAAAAAAGAATTATTTGTCTCATAATTTCATTACACCACCCTACATGCATTATAAAAGGAAGGTGCATAAGGGATTTGAGGAGAGAAGTTCATTAAATGAGAAATAAAATAGCTGAGAGGGGGAATAAAGAAGTCTAACAGAGTTCTCTCCCCTGTCATCTCTTTTTTCCTCCATCTGTCTTTCCCATCTCTCTATGATTCAATCTGTGTGACAGGTGTCAGGTGTGAAGTTAAACAGAGGTTTGAAATGATTTGCAGTTTTTGCTCTGTTTATGAAAAACGCTGGTTATTCCAGGCTGTTTGCCTGAGGGGAGTATCATCAGAGAATGCTTTACAGTGTGGCTGCGCAGGGGTCTATTCTCAAAGCCAAAACCACTGAAAAATCAGGTAAACAACCGCATCACCATGCCGTGGTAGAAACACAGCAACTTCACCTAACCCTGCTATTCTTCGGCAGCTGTGTAGGACCAAACGCTGAGTTGTACCGACACACAAGGCACCCCCATTCACCAAGTGTTTACCTAAAATTTATCTCTCAGCAATAATACAATAAAAATTGTTAAACTTGTGAAACTCCTAATGACTAATTCATAAATGTATCAACCTATTAGCTATGTGAATCCCATATTGAGAAATCAACAACTAGTTGGGAACTGGTTGAGAGGCCCACAAAAAATCTGGTGGGATGTATGAGTTAATGCAATTTGAATGCACATCCAAAAAAAAAAAAAAAAAACATTTGGTACTTTTGAATAAAAAAATCCCACAAATTATGGGATATGTATGTGTTTTTAATTTTCCAATCCATGCCAGCATGCATTGTAAACTCAATCCAGGTGAGCTGTAACCCAGTAAACGTCTTTTAGATGAGTTGTGTCAGACCAAGAACTAAACCCTGCTCCTAACCTGGGTTTTGGGCATGGGTTACTGACCACAGGTTAACCCATTTACACCAGCAGCAGACTGGTGTTTTCCTGGGTTTTTAGGTCAGTGAAAGCCAAGCATTACAGACAGTTTGGACAGTGATTGAGCTGGCAACAGTGTGGCTGAAATCTAGCAACAGAGCATTGATGAGAGTACAACTTATGTTAACTAACCTCTATGACCACCTGGCAAGCGTTCAGAAATACAACTGGGTAATTATGCCAAGAGCATTTCTGATCTTGCTGCCAAAAGCTGTATGTGTGGCTGTGTCTATTTTAGCCTGGCCTATGTTTTCTGTGCATGTCTATGCCCATCATAGTGTTCCCAGTTCTCAGGGCATGTCTTCATTTATCACATTGTTCCCTGTTCTCAGAGGATTTCTGTGGATGTAGATGCTAGTTTTCATTTTATTATGTTATTCTCCTCTATTTCAAAGCTTTTGAGGGATTATAGACTGATCACCTTCTAACCCTGGGCTCACAGCGGCAGCAACAACAAGCAACGAAAGTCATTCAATCGAATGGTTGCTGGGCTACATTGAGCGACAAGGCGCGGCGAGTCGCCTGGCAACAAAATCACCGGGAGCAAAAAAAGTTCAACTTTTTGCAAATAAGCAGCGACATAGTGAAGCGACGGCCAATCAGATGGCAGATGTGTTCCTTATATTCTTTTGCTGTGAAACATTTTCTTAAACTTTAGTTCCTATACTAGCATTTTAGTTCCCATGGCTGACATGGAGGAGAAACTGATTGCAGCTGTTGCTGGCTTTCCTGTACGGTATGATGTATCCCTCTCCATATACAGGGACATAGATATAAAAGGATGCATGGAGGCAGATCTCCAGGATTGCTGGGATGAGTGGTGAGGTTTAAACAGGTGTCAATGATGCAAGCTAAAATTTCTGATGAACAGACTGTGAATGATTGTGAGCAGGACTTGGCTTTTTTAAAAGTGAATCAGCTAAAATGAAACCTTCAACATTGTATCAAGACATGAATGTTGGCGATTGTGAATGCTACTTTGTGGTCCATAGTGAAACGGTTGTGTTTTTAGGCGAGATCACACTATTTAAATAAATTCCCTCAAAAACATAATTTTCAGCAGGAATGCACCTGATTTGTGGTTTTATGCATGTATTGGATGATATTTTAGTAGGCCTGCCTTTACTTGGTGAATATAACAAAGATAATGTAAATATACAACTCAATAAATATAGCAAAGACGATGTAAATATACAACTCAATATATATAGCAAAGACGATGTAAACATACAACACGACGAATATAGCAAAGACAATGTAAATATACAATACGGTGAATATAGCAAAGACAATGTAAATATAACATATAAAAATATGTAAAATATAATACAGTACATATTTATAATATTTATTAGTATATACATTTTTTAGAAGATTGATGCATCTCCTGTCAATACATTTGTAGCCCACTTCCTCAAAACCATGTTAGCAATGCCCACAAGCTGGCTGCAAGTGACAGCTAGGCGACAGCAACACAGTGACATACAGTGACATACAGTGACAAAGTCGCTGCCGGTGTGAGCACAGTATGAAGTTGTCAAGGAGTAATTTTCTAGTCTTTGCAAAACTGGAATTTGGAGTTTTTTCAGATATAACTTCCTAATTGATCTATTGATCTATTGATCTGTTGATTGATTGATGCTGTGAAGTTACAGTGGGGATTAAGACTTTTTGAGTAGTTCAAAGAAACTGTGGTTTGATCATAATTGCACAATACAAAATTCTGAGAAACAAATTGCTTGTGCTCCCTGAGGTACTTTGTGATTGTAGGGTACACAGCATTACTATTTGTAAGAGGTGCTGGAAGGCCAATTAATCACACCAAATGTTTTAATATTTAAGCACTGGGTGCTCCACTGCAATACAAGTGATTTATAGATGGTGATTATATCTATACAGTCCTGTAAGAGCTGCAGAATGAATCTAGAGGTCAGTTGTGATTGCTATTAATGTGTCCAGACAATTCGCAACTGACTGTTAAGAGTATGGCAGTGGGGCCATTACCTGCATTTCATGAATACCTGTTGCAAATCTCTTACTTGATCTGTGTCACCTAATTACATTGAGAAGCAGGTTGAAAGCAGGAATGGAAAGTCATTTCAAAATTATTTTATTTGCATCCATTATTGGATTAGTTGCAAACACTTCAATAACCAGCATATAAGTCACATTCACCCAAAGCAACACTTCAAGTTTAGAAAATGGTTTATGATTGACTGACAGTTTTTGACTCATCTGTATGTAGTCTGTCTCAAAATAGTATTTCATTCTCTGTTTAAATATAGATAAGTTAAAGACAGGGTAGAACGTTACTAATGATGGGAGTAGGAGGCTTCAAAACTCCCATAATAATGGCTGGAGCTACAATCAGCTGTCAGTCAGTGACTTTTTTTAACCATTAAAATTTAGCTATCCATAGCAAAGCACAATTGTTGGATCAAACCAAATCAGTACCTTCTTGATAGTATAGTTCTGACATTTTTCTATGTCAAAAGACCTTTCTCCTCGACTATTCACCACAGCAGCTAGAAGACTTTGTTTTTAGCAAGCTGTTGACTTTCAATAAAGTAGGTGAGCATAGCATCAAATATCAACTGATGATATATATGATGATGATGAAATATAACTGATGTAATTGTTATGTGTTGGCTGTAATTCAGACTTGGATCAATATTTAACTATTTCCCTTTAAGCCATTGAAGACAAGGATGAGACACAGTTTAAAGACCAGCCAGACTGAGACTGATGTGTGTGTGCATATGAGGCAGTGAGAAGGGTGAGTCAGGAAGTGAAGATGAATGCAGCTGAGCCAGGAAGGGCACTGTGCCTGGCACTGTGCCTCTGTAGGTACTGGCACAGGTGGCAGAGTCCCCCAAAACACCTGGTACAGTACAAATATCTCACAAGAACTTTACACACACAGACACATTTGTCCTCGAATGAAAGACAAACCCACATCACTTATGCCACCTGTCCCTTTTCACCTCAGCTAAATCAATTTAGTATACCTTTTTACATATAACATAATTATGGAATCAACATCTGGCTTGAGGTCAACCAAAACACACCAGTTAATATTCAGATCACAGTATGTGCTTATTTTATGATGAGGGAAATCATGCAAATACAAACAGTCATGTGAAAACAATTTCCATATGAAATACCATTTAGCTACAGTGACACTGAACACCCACATGTGACTATAGCAGAAGCAAACCAGGCATAATTAATGGAAAGCTGATATCCCCAACTGCCAATGCAAATCATTGGTAGAAATATGTTTTCTGAGAGTAACTGCATTTAATAAACACATTTTAAAAAAATGCTTCAGAGTAGTCTGCTTTCGTGCCGTTTTTCAGAAGCATTTGCACGCTTTTCTTACTGCTGCTCTATTTCTCCTATGAGTGGGAAAGATAAACGCTATGTTTGCAATCTCAGCTCACCTTGAGGAACCTGACAGGGACTCTAAGATTTATAGAGAGAATCTGCAGGCTCACGGCATTGTGAATGCTTCGCAAATGCCCAGGATGAGCTCAGAATGCTACATTCAGGAGCAGATCCTCTCAAATTCCCTCAGTGAAATAGAATCACACCTCGTAATCAAAATCCATTCTGGACCCAATCAGAGAACCTAATTTTCCAGTCACAATTTCCTCTGATATTTAGGTTGTTCTTCAAAATGCCTCTAAACAATATAAAAATACCAAGAGACAGAGGTAGAGAGTTTCATTTCTCCATTCACTTCTTTGAAATAAATTGAATCATGATATGGAGCCACAATAACAACCAATTCAGGGCTTTCAGTGGAAGGGAGACTGCCCGTGTAATTGACTTTACTTCACAGCACACAAGGACTCAGTGCCTTGAGAATTAGTCCAGTTATTAAACGTTGAATTGATATTTGCAATTAATCAACTTGCAAGGGATTCAGCCCAAGGGACAAGACACAGCCCCCTCTGCTACTTCCACAAACATAGCATATATTTATACCTCTGAAGCCTGCAGCAGCAAGGAAATGAATAGGGATGTTAAACAGAGCAGCCAACTGCTTTTTAAATTCAGGATTGTCTCACACACATCCTCTCACACACTCATTAATGTGTAGGCATACTCACACTCACATGTACCTATTGACACAAACACATGGAGATGGATACACTCTCAGTCCTACACATACTTGCTCACTCACACACACAAGCACACAAACAAACACAGCCTCCCTCCATCCCTCTCTCTCTCTCTCTCTCACACACACACACACACACATTTTGTCACTGATCTTGTGGGTACTGAGAGCAGGCCTGTGAGGGCCTGGCTTTGACCCCCCAGTGTTTGTGTATCATCTGTGACTGCCTCATTGTGGAACACTGGCCACATTCATGCATATGCTAGTGCTCCCAGAGGAGCCTGTGACATCTTACTCTCCTGACTGCTCCCCAGTCAATGGACTCCTGAAAGCCGTCACTGCATAGTGCATGCAGAGATCAAAGAGGATAAGATGCAAGATGGATATTAATATTAATATTCTAACCTCAGGCTCCATAATATTAATCTATAATTAGGTTTGTCCTGGACCCTGAGTCTGTGGTCTTAGGACTCAAGCACATGTGTTTTTTTTCTAACAAAACTACTCTCTAAAGCAGAACAGAAAGTGAAACTTAAATAAGGACAAAGAAATGTGCAGACTCATTTATTACATTGCCATTTTACTGAAAATTGACCAATAATGTTGATGTTTTGGCACAATTTTGTGTTCATTAGAACATCAGGTCAAACAGTACCCAAATATAAATGTGATGTCCTGATTTCTAAGAACCGCCAAATAAATATAGAATCCATTGTACCGGTAATATCAAAATTACCCTGGACAAGTTTACATTTTTCTTTTGGTAATGTTCCACTCCTTCCTTGTTGAGGAATTTGTTTTGCCCTACATCTGCCTTGGCATCAACATTCATCACAATATCCATCTGTTTTAGATCTAATCAACTGTCCATCTGATTTTCTGAGGAGAAATTGAATCAAATGTTTAACTAATCATACTTTTTAATTATGCTCCTCTTAAATTGATCTCTAAACCAAGCTGATGTTTTAAAAACCTTTATAACTTTCTGAAATAGTCTGAACTGAAATATATTCCTTAAGAGCAAATCACATCTGCCAGATCATTTGAACATTTATGTAAATGTTGTATGTTCTGAACAAATTTGATGAAATGGGCATGGAGAGCATATCGATATGGTTATGAAATGGTCTCATATCTCATCACAGTTTGGGCCAGTTGTACATTTTTACATTGTCTTTAAAGCTGAAATGACAAGTTCACAGTGAATTTAAATGAGCATTCGAGCCAAAATTCTTGCACAGATATCAACAAACAATCATAATCCCCTGTTCAACAACTTTCATTCAGCTATCAGAATCTGAAATCCCAGATCCATCCTAGAAGATCCTATACTATGTTGAACCCTCCATCAGAATGCCATTGGTATTTCATTCTCTAATGTTTTCCACTTCAGCAGGAGAGGTAGCCTTTCAGTCTCCATAAATCTCTCTCCTGGAAAACCTTTGAAGACTGTGATCCCCAGTTTTCTCTAGGTACTTTCAATACATATTTAACTCAACAAGAGGTTATCAATCATGGGCAAAGCCAAGGAGATCAATCAGTTCTTTGTAATATCTTTTTGGACAGAAAGTTATTCGCTAGCAAAATCGCTGGGCTCATATCGCTGTTCTGAAGATTTCAGGGACCGGGGCTGATGAGGGTCTTGACTCTAATCACATGGAAAGTTTGCTCATGAAAGCTAATGTGCTCAGCCCAGGGAGCAGCCAGAGTGGAATGTTTCAGTGGAATCCAGTCAACCGGGATATAAGCCTCTCTGGATAAGAGCATCTGCTAAATATGTAATATACAGTATTTTTATATTGCATGTAGCATATGAATGAAACAACATTCCACATAGACATTGCAATAAAGTACACAAGTAAAGAGCATAATTCAAATTTCACCTTCAGCAGTAACAATCCAATAAGAAATAATCACAAGTTTCCAAAAATGTTTGAAAAAGATAGGTTACACCTCATAAACCACACTTCAGGTGAAATTAAATGATAAGGGGGTAATTGAATCCAAATGACGCTGTATCGCTTTATGGAAAATTGAATGGCAGTAATAGGATAATATAATGTTTTATACAAGGTTAATTTCACTTCTATATAATGATAGAGGGATCATTACGTTAGAGACACAGTAGACAGTAGGCTAGTCTTCATGCCAAAAAACAAGAGGAAACATAAGGAAATACAGGGGATGCATGAAAGAAACAGAATCTACTCTGGTCCCTCTCTCTCCTCTGTATTTCCTCACCATGGTGACAGTCTGAATGATTATATATATATATACACACACACACACACAAACATGCAGCTATGCTAATATACACACTCACACACATACACAGATATTCACATGCACTTAAATATGTGCATATGTATGCTTACTTTCATATTCACAGGTACGGTTTTTCAGAGGTAAGCACAGACAGATGCTCACACGCACACAGACACACACTCATACGCAGTCCCTCCTCTGTATGCCCAGCTCATCACTCTGCTGACTCAGGTTCCCGTCATGTCCCTTCCCCCACACATTTCCCACCCATCCCCAAACCTCAGGTGTCAATGCTCTCCAGAGCACCAGTCCAGCAGCCTCCTGCCCCACAAAGAGCATAATTGGTTTAGGATAGAAAGGGAGAGTTTTCCATGCACGCACCAGACAGCCTGTCAGCCTGATTAATGTCCCTCTAATCAATTGGCGTCTGGGAGGGAAGCCACTTCAGTGACATCTTCTAAAGGAGAGGCAATGACCTTTGTAAAGGTCGGGGCAGGAGGACGGAAAGCACAGGGGTGCGGCCAGACCCCATTTGTGGTATGAGGAGCGAGAGCAGCACTCAGGTAGTGAAGATGAGCAGCATACAAAACGAGGAGAGATTCATGAGAGAGCAGTATGTGATTTTATATATGGGCTTTTGGAGAGAAAGAGAGAGAGATAGACAGACAGGCAGGGGAGGGGATAGAGAGAGAATATTCCTTTTCAGGAGACTGTATGTGTGTGTAGAACAATACATGTTTTTCTCCAGAGAAATTATAAATTAATTTTGCACACGCAAAAATGATAGAGACTAATGCTAGCGATTTCAGCACTAAAATATAAAAGATGCATTCAGATAATTGAAAATATTCTTATTTTTAAAGCAACCAGCCCAGCCTGCACTAAAAAATAGTGAATAGTTTAGAAAGCATGAGGAAAAGAGGCCATCAGTGATGGACAGCATTGAGTCTTCATTGGGACAGTATCAGCAGATACAGGTCAATGTGAGGGTCTGTCTGTAATCCAGCTGTCTCTCCCAAACAGGACCTCTGCTCAAGAGGTGCAGATCAGCTCAGAAAGTGCCCGGCCTGTAAGGGTGTGTGGAACCAGGACCACTGAAACAGATGTCAGTCAAGAATTCTGTTACATAAATACATAGACAGCAGTTTGCTGCACCCTCTGCAGCAGGAATACATTAACATTAAAACTGGATGTCTGCACCAATGGAAATCCATACACAGTAGTGTTGTGCATAGCAAGAACAGAGATACACACCTTTGAAAAAGCCCACAGTACCTTACCACACACACACACACATATGTGTGCACATGTGCATACATACACAGGTGTACACACGTGTACATGAATACGCAAAGACTGAAACACACACACACAAACACACACACACAGTGGTCTGACTGTGAGCACTGGCAGCTCTGCGTGTGAGACTGGAGAGACTGTGTTTAATCTGCCAAAGACGGCTGCTAATGATCTCTGTCTCCTGACATGAAGCATAGAACCACCAATGAATGACAGTTATGCTTGTTTGTTATAGTGACAGCTTACTATGGCTTATTTCTCTCTCTCTCGCTCTCTCTCTCTCTCTGTCTGTCTCTTGTGTCTTTCACACACACACACACACACACACACACACACACACACACACACACACACACACACACACAGTCACACTTCAGTTCATGGTTCTGTGGTTGATAAACCTCAAATGATATTGTCTCACCTGTTAACAGTAATGACCATCTGTCTCTGTCTCCTCCAAACCACTCACTTGGTGTGTGTGTGGGTGTGAGTGTGTCTGTGTGAGAGGCCAGAGAGTGATGGTAGAGGTGACAAAGCTCTGGGAGTACACACATCATGTGACCAATCTCTGAGTCAATGACCGGCAAGGGGGCGATGGGGGGTAAACACTGAAAAACTCTGACTAAGCCTTACTTTCAGGTCATTGCATCCACAATATATCAGCACACACACACACACACACACACACACACACACACACACAATCTCCATCTCTGCACACACACCAGGAATGCTTTAATTAGAGAGCATGATGAACATTTCATTCAAGCTGAGCACAAAAAAAAAGATTGTAATAGATCCACACAATGTCTGAACAGTGAAAAGGTGGGCCTCGCCATGTGGTTTTAAAGTGAACGCTCCCCAGCCAATGAGCTGTGAATTATGTGCTGAGTGACCTGCTCCCACCTTCTCCTTATGCTAATCATCATTGACATTTCTCCTCTACTGCTCTTCTCTGCATTGCTGACAGCTGTGGAGTGCTGAAGCACATGCTATCAGCTAGCTTTAGCACGGTATACTGAATAAGGGCACGTATAGTATGGATCACAACCAAAGCCCGACAAGCCTTTTTTAAACCAGCACAGTGCACTTTCTGTCAGTTTGAACTTCCTCACTAATACCAGGATGTTTGAGGGTTCAATCTTTGGTCTAGCTCACGGAGAATGTTATCGAAATTTTTTGCCAATGTTGCAGTAAAGTGGGGAAACTTTGTAGAGTATTTTGTGGCAGCATGTTCATGTATTGTAAAGATGTTTCACATATTTGTACTGCCTTTGCCACTTTCTAACTGCATTTTAAACAGTTCTTGCTTACTAGTTTTTCCAACCAGAAAACATTTTACAGGAGAGAGGAAGGTGGTACTAACATATGTATTAAAGCATGTCACAGCACTACACCTCCCCCACTGTCTCTGTGGCAACCTCCTCACTTTTGCTTCTTTAAAAATGATGTCTAAATGATGACAATGCAAATTTTGAAAACCCACAGCCAGCCTCTTACCGTGTCATCTCACCTCACCTTTACTCAAACTGGCTTTCACTGTAGGTGTGGCTTACGCCACGGGCTTTCGCCCTCTTTCATCTCTTCTTTCTTTCTAAATGCTTTTCTTTGTAGTTTCCATGGTGTCTGTTGTTTGGGGTGTCCATTTCAATGTTCAGTATTCACCAATGAAACCAATTTGAATTCATTTTAATTTCTCTGGGAATAGTTTGTAATGGTTAGTGAGACTCAAAATCTATTTAATATACAATTATATTTTGGTCTTGGTCCAACATCTGCAGATCACCCCAAAAATAACTGGAGGAATTAGAGAAGGAGGGCCAAAGACAGCAACTGGCAGACTTTTGAAGAAAAGCAGAATCTATTTGCAGTAGTATGGTGGATCTGGAAATAGTAGAGTAATGGTGCATCTCCTCCCTGAAATGGGTTAATACCACTCCCAGTTGGGTTAATTACTGTGTCCCACCTGCATAAAATGGAACTTTTCCCAGCAGCTCCTTAATTACTTTCCAACAGTGCTGTCTTTTTAGTGACACAGTATGGTTGCAATCAACCACACAACTAGAAAAAACTGCAATGAAAATTTGTCAAATTTTAATGTACGATAATTACCACAGTAGTGTTTCGTTTATGCCATATTGGCAACTAGAATCCCTTCATATAACTTCATTTAGTGTTTCTGTCTAACTGTGTAATCCTTCACACTGTAAGCAATTTTGCTTAGAGTGCCAGTGACAATGGACCTCATGCTTTTCGAGACATTGTGTTTGTCATTGTCATGGGAAGCAGAGATCTTTCTGTATTGCATATCCTTAGACTAAACATTTTTCTTCCTTTCCATCTCTCTTCTTATATGTCACCCCTCTCTCCATCTTTCTATCCATCTACTAACCCCCCATTTAACTTTTTATCAATCCCCATGTTCTCTCTCCTTATATGATCTCCTATCTCTGTTGGTTTACCCTTTGGTAAAACTACATTAGTCTTACTGAGATGAGATGTTGTTATGTTGTTATTAAATAATTGCTAATATGATTTGAATATAAGTTTGCAGTGATCATTGATCATGTTTTACTTTTAACCGGAACTAATCCATTTGATCTAATGAGTCAACACATCACGAAACACTCAGAGCTATTCCTCAGGCCCACTCTGAGTGAGAGCACATTCCAGTCCTGGGCACTGACCACTCTGCGATAAGAATATCCTTTCTCTCATTTACCACGGTACACTGCTGTAAGAGTATCTCCTGTCTAATCAGAAATATACTAAAACTTTGAAATATACTGAAATTTCGGCAAAGACAAACCCAAAACCTATCTGACATTCTCTGTTGTAGCAAATTTGTTCCATTTGCTGCAACTTCTGAAGTCAAATGATATGAATTTTCTCAGCACATACTGATAAAAACCATTTTTAACCAAAGTGAAAGGCTGCAAGCCTATAAATCACCTACGCAAAGGCGATGTACATAGAGTTTCTGGCAGTACGCTCTGAAAACAGTCTGACAGCAGTGAAGGTCTTATCTGAGGACCATTGTTCAGTGGTACTCTCAGAAGTCAATTGTGCAGTACTGGGAATTGAATAATGAATTTGGAATCATTAAAAGCTGGGTTTCTGCTCTCTACAGTATGTTAAATTCAAAATGTGTCTTGGGGTCAAAATTACTGAATATGATAGAGAAAGTCACATTATAGTTTTTTCATTACCCACAATTCTTTATTGTTTCACTCAGGTGTGCCTAGGGCATACCTCCAGCCCCAGCCTTATTTTAATCTGTACGTTTAGCAGGCATTAAGTGCCCTGCTACACACTTAGCTCACAATCACAAGAACATACAATATATACATGAATTTATGTCAACACTCAAACACAAATGATTGTGCCCAACATGCACACACACACACACACGTAAGTCTGTATGTGTATGCATACAGACATTAACACAAAGAAACGTGTGCACACACACACAGATAGAAAGACAATCATTCACATGAGTGTATATCAGCACCAACAAAAGTATGCACATGCAGAAAAAACAAAGCACACAAACACACACATTTAATTACATGAGTGAACATTGACACACATATTATGCACATATGAACAGTCACATCCCTACCAGAAAATGAGTCTCATGTTGTGTGTTTGTGTATGCAGTGTTCGTACAGGATCATGTCAGTCCTGCAGCACATTCACATTAAGGGTAGTGAGCCCTTCTATAGCCATTTAGAGCCTGGAGGGTCAAATAAAAGGGAAGATTATCTCTCTATGGAGAGGGAGAGGGAGGATCAAGCCGTCTCAAAGAAAGTGAAACCCCAATGAGAATAAAATGAGCATTAATGCCACCTGCCGCCCTCTCCTGGTCTCTCTTTCTCTTGTTTCACTCTCTCTCTTTCCCTCTCTCCTCCTTTCCCAACACACCAGAATGACAGCATTCTCTGAAACACATCATGCATTTCATACATACAATTCAAGTTTGTCAGCATCGCCAGACACAAAGAAAATGACTCCCAACACCGATTCAAAACTAAAGTCAGAACTGACGTCCTTACACCCTATTAAGAACCTGAATAATTAATAGCGTCTGTAATTAGGATGTATCTCAGTCACTCTTCTCCTCCTATAGTGTGAAGATTGACATTGTTTTGCATGTTAATGAGAGCTCTGCTGAACAAGGCTCACGGCTGCACGAGAGGGGGTGTGTGTTTTAAATCTGTCCCCTGGGGAGCTCTGCATTGTTCAGTGTGATAAATGCACAATTATGAAGATGGGTTCTTACCTGGCCCCATTATTACGGGACGACACAGTCACCATACATCAGTATTACCGGGAGCAGGATATTGCCCAGGTGACTCAGAGGAATCATCGATCATGTGTAATCACGACTTAGCGCAACACTTTGACTGACTCCATCCACCAGCCTTGTGTTTCTCTGTAAGCCCCCCATTTCTCCCCTACATGGCCAGATGGTACAGTGCTCACCCTCGAGTGAGTGTTAAGCAATTACACACTCACATGCGAGCACACATTCAGGAGCACACACACGCATGTAAGTATGTTCAAGTCCACACACATGCACACTCATTTACAAGCTTATGTTTGCACACCCAAGCATAAAAGAATGCACACACCTGTGCATGCATGCAAGAACATATGCATATATATACACACACACACACACACACACACACACACACACACATGCACACACACTTTTGAAGGGTTATCCTCTGTATTCTACACTTAAAATCTTGAAGGAAACTCTTGAAGGAGGAGTGGAGAGTGGAGAATAAAGCATACAGCATGCTGGGCTGGGGAAAAAGAAGAGAGGAGAAAGAAAAGCTCTTTTAGGGTAGACTGTGCTCTCTTTGTTTGGAAGTGTATGACTAACATTACAGATGAGCACAGCACTTACCCATGCCATTCAGGATTCAGGGTTCAAAGGAGGAGGATATGGTACTGAGCTATTGTGTAAATATCAACCAATCTTTGTTTAATAAGATTTATCCAAAGATTGTTACACTGTTGTATAAAATTAGGCAAATAGAGAAAAATTGAAAAAGTATTCATCAATTCTGTAACCTCTGGGTGGGAGGAAAACGTTCAGTAAATAAAAACATACTGAAGAAAATAAGCCAGTGTGTTTTAGAATGACCACATGGAAAATGCCATTGTGTATAACTGAAGATCTGAGATGCACTAACAGAATGATTCTGGGAAGGACACATTGTTGCCAAGTTGAGGGAGGTCTAGTTGTTGTAAAAACTTGGTGACCATATTTTGCACTCAGTTGTGTCATTGAGACCTAGAACCGTCTCTTAAACTAATCAAAACAGCCCTGATGTGTCGAGCCAAGTACTAACACTGCCAAACATAGAATAAGGACAGTATAAAATGTTGTCTTGCCAGTGACAGACTTTTAATAACCTGAATAGCTGAACCTTTACATATCTTTATTTAACCCCCCTTACAAACATGTAAACATTGTTAATCTGTACTAAATAAATCAATTTACCTAAATGTAATCAAAATATATAACTACATATATATTTTGCATAATGTTCAAAGAAATGGCTTTTTCCCCATAGTGTTTCGCCATAAAGAGTGACAGATTGGAAGTGGAACAGAAACTTGTAAACATAGTTAGACAGGATCCTAATTTAAAAGGCCAAAAGTATAGAAACTGAGTCTGTATCTCTCTCTTTATAGTCACTGGGATGTCTACTTCAGTCAAACTAGAAAAAATAATGTTCAATATACATTGACTAACAAAATTACTTCAAGCTGCCAGTCTTTTTAATATTTTTATACCACAACTCTTTCTTTAAATTGACTTAGGTATTGTCAAGAGGCATACAGCCAGAACGTCGTGAAATTATGTTCCTGTGTGCAATGTGCTAATTGCGGGATGTGTCCATCGGGAGAGGGGCTTACATTCCCAGAGAGAGTCTGCTGGGGTTCCGGGGGGAGGGAGTGGGGGGCAGAAGATGGGATTAGGGGCACGAGCCATCTTTCCTCAGACCCCACTGTGCTGTGTGTCTTGTGGTAATGTCGTTTTCATCTCTACTCATCCGCTCTTCCTGTTTCCTGTCAGCGGGTCAGTGAGTTAATTTGTAGCCTCAAAGCCTACTGCGGCCTACAGTAGCCGTCTCGATGTGTATATCTTTATGGATATATGGATGAAGACAAACAGACAGAGACTGAAGCAGGAGGAGGAGAGGAGGACAGGAAGGAGACAGAAGGTTAGGGTGTGTCTCTGGCTCCCAGAACCGTGGATGGTTAATGCAGAGGTTTTGCCTCAGGCAAGACCTAAGGAGGTTCACACAGATGCTGTTGAGCTGAATGCTAAGTGCTTTAATCAAGATTTCAAAGATTTCATTCAGCCTTAAACACACTGAGTACATGTATACACACTCACAATACAAGCAGAAATACACATGCACCAACATGTGCAGGCAAACACACACTGTTATACATATGTAGAGGTACACACAAACACACAAACATGCACATACACTCCCTCACACACATATGCACACACACATATTTCATATGTACTAAGAGCTGCTTAACATATTCTCTGCTATGAATCACTCCTGAGAATGTCTACTTTGCATCCATTTGACCTCTGTTAGATCTTCACAGTTAGCCAGATATCCCACTTATCACCTTGTTGTCTGTGATTGCTGGAAACTTTTGTTAACTGTCTATTAGTTTCATTAAATTTTCTAAGCTCAGATCTGAAACAGCTACTTTCTAAAATGAATTATACTACCTTGAAATAATGTGTTGAAGTATGACAAGTAGCCATTTAAAAACCACCAAATAATGTTCCTCATTATGTCTCTTATAATATCCAGGTAAACATGATTAAGCAATGAAACATGATTAATTAAATGTCAATATGCAACAGCTACACACTGTTTCAGATTCATACAAACGCATGAGATTCCAGTCTAACTGGGGATCTCAAGTCTGTATTTAGGTTTATTTCCTAAGAAAAAAATATTTGCAATATTTGCAAAGAGGTTCGAAGGAGTTCGATGGAGAAAAGGCTGTGTGATTTCTATTGTTGCACAAGGATAGCAATTTACAGACTGAACTTAACAGATGACAAAGGTGGCTGCACAGCTCCATGCTTGAATTTCAGCTCTAGGACTTACAAGTGGTTAACATGCCTTTCAGATGCTCCTCCATTTGAAACCCAGGAGTACCTCTCTTGTATATTTATCATAGTAGTATCATGTAAAACCAGAGGCAGTGAGGTGGAACAAAATCAAAACCAATCAGAACGCTGCCAGGATCCTACATTTACTATCAATTGTTTTATATTATCTTGTTGTCTGAGCTTCGCTCAGGATAAGCCAGTCTGGGTAAATTGAGAGGAATCAACTGTCTGCTACTGGAGTTTCTAAAATGTGTTTATTGGTGATGTGTCTGGAACAGTCAAGGGTACAATTCAACATTTGAAATATAGTAACGCTTTAGATACTAGTATTATCCCTGAATATTATATGCTTGCATTAAGACACTTATTTTTATCAATATTTAGATAACTCTGTAAATATGATTGTACATACAGTTTGTGCTCTTATGATTGCCTATTCTGGTTAGTGATATGATTTGCAGAAAAATTTCAGGGATATTGAGTGTTTGTAACTTTTACAGGTAGCTAAAGAGTTAAGATACTGTATTTGAAAGATTTATTTTCCCCAGATCAGGTCTGGATATTAGCCAGCAAATGTATATGATCACAGAATGCTCATAGCCTTACACAAGAGTTTGCCTGGACATACTGTAGAATTCCTTATATCAAGTCATTGTTCATGTGTCAATGTTTTTTTGTTCTATTCTGGCTTAACTGCATGCAGAATGTATTCACATAAACTAAAAGCAGTGGAGAGGTACTTAGCAAATGGTTGTTTTAAGATTCTGGGCTGATATGAGCACATATTTGATCTGGCTATTCAGCTTAGTGAGTAAATTAAAGATAAAACTGTAATCTGCATTAGAGCGGATATTTCTTCAGAAACATTTTCATCTATGGCTTTTACCAGTGAGGGCTGTCTGCCATCTTTTGAAATGATTTTGCCCACTTTCACTTTTACATAATTGGTGATGTTTGGATGCAGGATTTTTCAACAGTCTGTAGCTATGCCCATACACAACATATACCTCTACCTCCATGCTACAAGAATCTCAGTGCCTCCAAATTCCAGGAACATTCCTGGAAATCAGTGTCATCTGTCCACTACAAATAAACTTGTTCGGGTTCCTGGAGGTCCCTTGATTGTTAATTGAACGTTTTTCTGTGGCTTTTGCATACTCTGTTTGGAAAAATGGAATGTTTTAAGATTATTTGTGGAATGGTACCTCATGAACAAAATTAAATGTGAATCATCCCCATAATTGCTGAAGCATTTTGTGTTACATGGGAAGGTGCACTGAAAAAATACATAAAGCCAGAAGTACATGGTTCCACTTGATGGAAAAAAAACAGTCTTAGCCAAAGCACAAGAAATTCTTGGACTATTCAGTCATTGTCTTTAGAGAGTAATGGACCAAATGTGGCAATGATGTGCATTTTTGCTAATATAGATGAAACATGATCACATACTGGTAAAGATGAATACTGCTCTCTAGAGAACTTAATTCTTGTTATTGTGTTGTCACAACAGTTTCTCAATCTTTTTCTTTTTAATCTTCTTTTGACTTATTTATGAGTTTTTAAATTTATAATTAGCACAGTTTTTAGGCAAAAGTTTGAAAACCTTAGTGTCCTCTGCATCTCATTATTGAGATGGGCCGCTCTCTTGTACAAAATATAATTACCATTTTTATCTGAAATTCACTGCCTGGTATCTGAACAAAGAAATAAAGAACAAAGAACATGAAAATTGTGGCATAATAACTGAGGTTACCTTTAATGTCAGGACCAAAGTTTCAGCCCTTTCATTTCTTTAATCGTGTGTCTATATCCACATGTCTGTGTGTGTTATATCTCTATATGACTGCGTGACAAGCTTTGGAATGAATCAATCAATGAAGCAGTCAAAAGTCTTTCGTCATTTGTTGATGTACAGATAACAATACAACACAAAACCTAAAGTTTAAGGATCTTGAGAAAAGGTTTTTTATGTGTTATGGTAGTTTATGTCTGAAATGAAAAAAGGAATTAATGAACCAATACTGGAAGTGAAGGTAAAAAAAAGTTGAATAACAAAGTTTCTCTTATAAAAAATGCTGAAGGGGAAAATGCAGAAAAAACAAAAGAGGAGAAGTTGTTCTCTGAGGTTTCAACACAAGCTGATGGACCAGGAAAATCACATTTTCCAACAAACTGACAAGTGATTAATATCAATTACAGTCAGAGACAAAGCTCTCTCTCTGTAACCAGCACAATCTCTTGCTTCACTGTGCACAACAAGAACCACAGGACCACCAACTACAGAGGAAATTCCACAGGAAACTGAAGGCCTGAGCAAAAATGCTTTCAAACCAAGCTTCCAAACATGATCCATTTCATTATTCTGGAATTCAAAGTAACTTTTGAAATGTCAAACAACCTAATCAGTTTAAGTCCATCTTGTCAGTTGAGTAATAAACTATTCCAGTCTTACCATTCATCTCTACCATGTTGCCATGTACAAACAAAGGACCTCTGTAATCAGATTATCATGGCTTTCCACATAAATTCAGAAACATTTTTTTAAATAAAATTAAGAACCATGTCAATGTATTTTTCACATAGATAAGACAGACAGTGACAGTCAGTGATATTACTTTCATAAAATAACAAGTCAACATGTGTCCATGGATCTCTGAATACACTAAAACATTTCTATGTATATACTCTCTGTGTACATATTTCTGCAGTTTAAGAATCAGTGTTTTATTACTCATCATTGTATGAATTGAGTCAGTACTAATGAGGAACTCATTTCATAGCATCATAAATGTTTGTAGCACTAATATGCTACCATTTCCTGACTGAGTTGAGTCACTGTTTGACTGTGGAGAGAAAAACCATTTGAATAATTGTAAGTGCCTGACAGTTTGCTGTTGTTCCACCCATTATTGGGTTCATGAAACCTTGTTCTGCCATCCCTTATGAAAAGGCATGCATGTGTTGTGGATGCAATTGAGCATAACATCCAGCACGAATAATGGAGCATAATATCCCATGGAAATGTACGGCCATGCAAAGATCAGGAAAAGTGCCTCCTAGCTGCAAATTGTTGTGTGTGCATGCAATCTGCACTGGAGGAAAGTGCCCGTAGCAGCATATTATTGTATGCAGATGTAATCCACGCATAATGAATTTCAGGGGATTACAGGTGTGTTCACTTACACTGCAAAGAAACACTGTACATGGACACATCCATTAATAATTAACACTGATAATCGTACAGTTAACTCATGACACTATTTTGAGGTGGTACTCATGTGATTGCCAGCTATCTGTACCATGACCAGTATAATTCATGTAGCGGAGGCTGGCAATATGGCAATATCCATATTGTTGCACATGTGGTACCTGTGCAAACATATTCAGCTGTTTTGATGTTTTGCTGGATAACAAAAAACAAAAACACAACACATTTGCTGGACCACGAGTGAAAACTACTACTCTTGACAGTAGTGTTTTTTGTTGACAAATCTAACTTTTGTATTATTGCAGTGCATAATCTGATGCAATGTTTGGAATTTGTTTTAGTGCAGACTGACCCTGGTACAGCAGGTTCTCTTCATGTCTTTTATTATTAACTGACAGGAAACATAAACTTTTTCCCAGAACCCAGTGGTTGGCAAAAAGGTGAGTGACTCACCACTTGTAATTAGTATTAGCTTGCTCATAGGGACACCAAACATTACAGCCCAACTAAAATGACTTTGAGGCAGAGCAGTTTTTAATATTTTAATAAAAATGCACTCACCTCATTCATGCAAATTCTTAGAATAAGAATCAGCCTTTGCTTATAAATGATCCTCCCATAACATGAGCTAATGGGATGTCAATGGAGGAGAGAGACTGTATTCCCCCTAATTAGACCTGATTCAATCTAAATGGCAGAATAAAATAACCAGAGTAAAAAAAACTTGAGTGAAATCATTTTTAACAATGTATGACAGCCAAAAATCCAAGAAGGCAAGGTAAAACATTAATGAAAGCTTCTCCACATTTTTAGAGGAATCACAGCAAATGAGGTGGATAGTTTAAAAATATGCCAGATTTTTTCAGGTACAGATGAAATAATATCTGTGAGCTATTAAATTACTGTCACCCAAAGGAGTGTACAATAATCT
Organism: Albula goreensis; assembly: GCA_022829145.1. NCBI lineage: Eukaryota > Metazoa > Chordata > Actinopteri > Albuliformes > Albulidae > Albula > Albula goreensis. The sequence continues at coordinate 33,156,931 of CM040742.1, forward strand.
CATAAAAGAGAGTTAAGAAAGAAATTTCTATTATTTATTTATTCTGGCACTCAACAGCTATGGTGTGATTTGGAGGGAAACATAATGCATTCTTGCATTCAGACTCATTATACTAATTGCTTGAAACAAGTCCAGTACTTCAAGCAAGCGAAATGTACGTGTAAGTATGTTATTTAGGTAAGCACCCCAGGGGAGTCCTTGGATGGCAGTTTGGGAACCCCTTTCCAAACCAGCCCTGCAACAGGTGAATGAGCCAAGAGTAACTCCAAAAATTCTCATCAACAACCTCCAAGGTGGATTCATTCCCACAGGCTCCATTCGATATGACAAAACAGAACCACTTGACTTTTTTTTACAAAAAGCTTTGACTCATTTGTATTTATAAATAATTTACCTCATACAAAAAATTGTCAGTGTAATTGCCATTGTGGTAGCTACATCCGTTGCCTCATGGGTGGTGATTTCAGATAAACCACCTGTTCTTGGTGGAATGATGTACCCTCTGGTCTGGAGCAAATCCTGCCACAGCTGACTATGGCTGACAGGCCCACAGGGGGGTCACACTATTGCAGGCCAAAGCATCACATAGAGACAAGGTTATTATCAACAGGAAATAAGGCAACCTTTTATAACACTCAGGACACTCTTCTTGTGAATGGATCAGAAGGGTAGTATGAAAACTTTTCACTGCGGTTACTTTCAAAAACTCAATGAGAGGAAAGTGGTTTTTCTCTAATTGTGAAAGATTATATTGTCAGGTTAAAACACAGGGAGCCAAGGCTGCCTGGAACTCAATCTCACCAGATGGCAGCTTTGAAAGAGGAAAAATTAATTTGACAGACTAGATTTTCAAACCCTTCAAGACCAGAGCTGGTTTAGTCTGTGTTTAACAAAATTGTTGTTCTTGGGTTTAAATGGATGGAATTGAATTACTTTAATCCTCCCTGGCAATGAACAATTTGGAATTTGGCAATGAGAAATTAAAATATTTGTCTGTTGTACAATGGCAATGAATTATTAGATTCAAGGGTGCAAAACTAAAATCCTGCAGGATCACAGTGTCTGCAGTTTTTTGTGTTTTTTTTTTCTTGTCAGCAGTCAATTTAAGCTTTGGAGAACAGGCTTTAGACAATCAATGGCTTAAATTATTTAGCTGATATGCACCAAAACCCAGATGATTCTGTAGCCCTCATGAACATGTAGTTCTTTGTCAGAACATCTCTGTACCTGTCTGAGTTGCATTCAGGATGGGACAGAGATACTGAAGGTCAGTTTAAAAACAAACACAACACCAGTCCCACTCTCAATTAGATATGTCATACAGCCAGCGCAAAGCTCACTGTGCTGCTAATACAGGTTTATATACCACACCAATCTCACCATACAAAAGAACAATGGTTCACAACCAATGACTCTGCCTCATTTAAGAACTAATGAAAAATCTTGTCAATGAAAAATACCCTCAAAACCAAATGACACTGCAGTAGACATCATCTCATGGTCATTTTCTCTTTGTCTTTCCATTGACAGGAAAATAAATGGACTTTATTAGTTTGCAAATTGGGCCTCCCACTTATGTAAATGACAAAGGCGTACAGTACAGCCAGAATACAGCTGACTGTGCTGCTTATGCAGTCAGTTTCAATGGCTTCAGTCCTCAGAAACCTACCATCAGCTGCTAGGATTCCACACAATGCACAAATTAAAATCAGATTTTAAAGTGCAGAAAATGTAACAAACGAAAAGACTGCATGCTTATTGCTCCTGTTGCTCATTTTTGTATGTGAGAACAACACAAGCAAGCCTAACATATCAGTCTTATAATTTTAATTAGAGTAAAGAAAAAGGATGAGATGAGGTCATTCTCAGGATGACAAGTCACAACCTTGCTATCTCTTTTAGAAACTCCATCAGCTAAGAATGAGAAAGTGACCGGCTGGAAGACAGAAGAGACCCTTTAGCTTTATGGATCCGTTCTTTTACTGACCTCCTGTATTAAATCAAATGATAAACCTCCTTTAACCCCTCATCTCAACTTGGCACAGATGACAGTGTCGATACAGTGCATGTCTGCATAAATTGTCACTGTGGCTCCTCAGAGCAATGTATGCTTGTTCATTGCCTCTCATGTTACATTCAACTTTATAGGGCTTTTAGTATGAACCACAGAATACAGAGTACAGGCATCATTTGACTGTCTAACATACAATCACACAAGTTTGCATATACACATAAACATGCTGAACACATTGCTGTCACTGTCCATGTGGCAGTATTTATGGGCAGAAGTAAAAATAAGAAAGGGTTTTATTGCCACTTAATTAATGCAGGATGAGTGCACAACCAATTGACAGTTGGTTAAGTTGCTAAGGGGTGCTGTGCAACTCTTTGATAGCCTTTGGTTTTTACTATGAAGGGCACTGCCAAGGACTTTGGCAGGGAGAATAAAGGGAGTTATTTATGTAAGCTCGTGTTCTGAGATCCTTGGCCAGCCACCAAAATTAAAAGCATTTTTAATGACATGTTTTTTGTATTCTTATTTTATTAAATTGTCAAAAAACACAATATTTAGTTTCTCTTATGGTCTTTATCTTGTAGTTAACTCTTGAAATAAATAACATTTCCTTCATAGGAATTGATGTCAAAAATTTCACATAATCTTTACCCACAAGATCAAATGAAGTGGAATAAACACAGCAAGCATGAAAAGCACAGATCTACACACAAGGTCACAGTGGAAGTTTAAAGTATGCACTCCACATCCCTACAATTTGTTTTACTAAAGTTATTTACCAGCTTTATTGAATCAGCGCTAGTCTCTGAACCCTGACTCAGCAGAACCAAGGAGAATCTCTGCACTCACTCAGCCCCTCCCTGGCGTCTCTCTCTCTCTCTCTCTCTCTCTCTCTCTCTCTCTCTCTTTCTCTCTCTCTGTCTCTCTCTCTCGTTGCATTGTTTATAACCTCTCCCCCATTCCAAGAGACATTGGGGATAAAATTAATATGGAGCCCCTCTGAGTTCATCGACTTTTCTCCATGTATCGTGCCCCTCTGCATTGTCAGCAGAGCAAGCTGTGGGCAATGTCTAATTGGAATTCCGAGTGGAAACTTAATTTCAGGGAAAATGAATTTTACATTAAATTAAGTCAACAGGGAAAGTGGAGAGAAAACAAAAAAATCAATAGATAATATATGTAGTAATATAAAATAAAAGGCAAGAACTCAACATGCCTCTACAGCTGAATTAGTGCCAACTTGTTGGGCTGGCTCTACAGTATCAAACAATTCCCTCTGCCAGTTCATTCCCCTCCTTCACTTTCTCCTGCTCCACTGGCCAGCCTTGTGCAGTGACTGGATCCAGATGGTGATCATATTAGTTATAACCAATGCAGCCAGGAAATAACCCTGTCAGAAAGGCAATAATTGTAAAGGTTCACAATTCCCTCTTTTGCTAGCTTCCAGGAACAGGGAGTGGGAATACCCACCTAATTGTCAGTGAAGGATTCAAACTGACTGCACACCTTCATTATTCCTCTGGAGAAGCCTGCTGCTCCCATAGTCCATCATACAATGTATGCACTATTGTGCATTTTTACAGGGACCAATGCAATGAAACCACAAAGAAAGATCTTTGCACAAACAACAGTGAAAGAGCAGGGACATCATGCTACAAATAACTAGATTTTATTTCATTTTGATTTTGTAAATAGCCAGTGTGTATGGATGATGACATAGCTTCACAACCTGAATAGCGTCTTCCCACTACATCTTGTCTATTCTGCACTCTCCCCTACAGACATTGTTAATCTTCTCAGACCAATTAAGTCCAGTGAATTTTCTCTGACAGGGAGCAGTGTTGTAGAAAGAACTTCAAAATAATGAGGCACGAAAGCAAAACCATTTGTATCACTATCCAATTTGTATACCCGTAATTTGTTTAATCCTAAAGGTTTGTTAGCAGTCCTTTGCTTAGTTATGCAGGTCTGCTGCTTCACAGTGTTATTTGGGTTTGAAAACGTAATGAGCATGGCCAGACTGTGGGCTCAGAATTAATGATATATAGTGACATGTAAAGAACATGAGCTTACCATGACTTGCTTTTCAGGCTGTGCAGCAGTAATTAAAGCAGTGGCTCAAGCTCTCTGGTGACAGAGATGCTCCTACATGCTCATGTTGTGTCAAAAGTGTGACCAAGGGGGCAAAAAGGCAGAGAAAAAATATTTTTAAGTATGTATTATTTATTCTTTGAATCAGGATAGCTGTCTTCTGATTTTCTATATGTGTAATTAAGTATTACACTATTAAGAAATGTATTGGGTGGAATTTGAAAGGGATGTGAGTACAAAGTCTTCCTATACCTCTTTTCTCCTCTCATTACAGGTATGTGGACTCTACAACAGTTCAGGTCTCACTGTGGTCTCTATGCTTTTTATAAGGTCATTCATCACACTTAGTGCTATTTGCCAAAGATCCCTTGGTAAGGAATTTGAATTGGGTAATAAGAGAAAAAATAATTATCAAATCAAAATGCTAAGCAACTCTGACACATATATATTTTGTTTGAGGAAACACAGACACAAACACACACACACACACACACACACACACACACACACACACACACACACACACACACACACACACACACACACACACACACACACACACACACACACACACACACACACACATTTAATTCTTGGTTGGATGCCCAGAAATCTCAAAACAGAAAAATAAGAAACAAATTCTGAAAGATAAAGGCTTTGAAATATCATGATGGAATCTTGGCAGTGACCCCTGTGTTACCCTGCTCAGTTGAGAAGTGCATTTACAAAAACCTAACCTACCCTTAGGTATTTTTAACTGCAGGAGTTTTGAAGCTTTAAAAACGCAAAATAAAATCAGAGACAGAGAACAGGCATCAGGATTTAAGCTTTCAAAACAAAAGACAGAAGGGAAATCAGAAACTACTATGCTTCTCTGGCTTATTGGTTATTACAGAGATGTTAAGATAAAAATCACAAAGTGCCATAAGAATTGATTGACACACCAATGTGTGGGATTTTGGCATTTGTCAAGTTTCTATGTTGGGAATTTAGGTTGTGTTGACTTGACTTGTCTCACACTCATAATGTATGCATACACATTATCATACATCACAGACAAAAATAAATCTCCTGCATAAGATCCAGGGATCAGAAACAGAAAGCCTCTTTTGTTGGTTGACACATATGTCCCTTAGTTTTTTAGGTTTTTGAAAGAAGGGATGAGCCATTGAACATTACAGAAACTACCATTCAGACGCTCTTCAGTCAAGGTTTTGCCATTAATTGGTTTTTCAATTTGACAAGCCAGAATTCAGGATCAGCCTTCAATATAAAGAGATGATCACAAGCACCCACAAGCAGCTGGAGTGTGTTTGTTTTGTGACTAAGAGGGGATAATACAGTATATCTGGTATTTACTGTGATCCATTTCAAGCCACCTTTGGATCTCCTGTGAAGCAAGCCAAACTCCAAGCTCAGAAGACCACTTAGATATTTACCACATTCATCAGCTTGGATTTTGCAAAGTAAATGAAGCAAAGACGTAAATGAAGTAAAGCAAGGCAAGCCAGTTAATATGTGAGCTAGTTTACTAGGCTCATTCTGCTAAGGCTACTGAATCCAGACTGTGCTTGTGTAAGCCGTGACTGGCAACCCTGTCAGGAAACGCATACCTGTCTCATCTTCAGGGACCCCTGTTGGTCAACTGACTGCCACAAACTGCTGCAACTGGAGTGCTTTCGTCCATTCAAGCTCAACTTGGACTGCACGGCGAAAAAAACAAGCAGCATCATGTGGTTTGCAAGGGAGGAAGTGCATGCCTTTGCCCTCCTTAGGTGACATTGGAGGTAATAGCAAAGACCACTGCTTGAATGTGTATTACAAAGTGGAAGAAAAAAGTGACAAAAGCATTTTATAAGTGACTTGGCCTTTAACTTTCAATACACTACAGAAAATTATCAAAAGTTCAACAAAACTTTCCATTATGAAAGCACTAGTAAATTAAATTTAGCATTTTCTGAAGTCCACCCTGCATGAACACACTGTTGCCCAAATACAGGAGAAAAGTAATAGAGTCATTTTGCATCAGGAGAAAATTTGATTTGCACAGAGGCCCCCGAGATGTTACCAAATGAAGCTAGGGATGAAAAACTGTGGCAAAAGCGGCTGTATAAATAATGGTGTAACGAAGCTGCTTCAGAAAAATATTTATATATTGTAATCTACCGCTTTTCCTGTAAATGCTTTGTTCTGTCCTAAATGAACAACTTTTCAGATGGCCATGAGAAGGCTCATAAGTGTAAGTATTTTATGAACTATTCATATGGGTCTTCTATGGGCATTAGTCTTCTTTACACTCCCATCAAGACGAGGTGAGTTAAGATAAGATATGATAAGATAAACTTTACTGTTCCAGAGGGTGAAATTTGTCCTGAACAACACATTCTATTGTGTTGCTAAGGATAACATAAACACATAGAAGCTCTCTCTCTCTCTCTCTCTCTCTCTCTCTCTCTCTCTCTCTCTCTCTCTCTCTCTCTCTCTCTCTCTCTCTCTCTCACACACACACACACACACACACACACACACAATATTTTTCCCCCTGGGCAAAGATGCAGCAATCCAATGACATTTTGTCTTACATTCATAGGGCTGTACATCCCAGAATGTCCCATGCAGTCTGTCTCACACCAAACTGACACAGAAGCAATTTCCCCAAAGACCTTTTATTCCACAGCCTGCTAAGATGATCTACAGCAAATGTAACACAGATGTTGTCAGGTAAAATGATGGCCAGGCATTCATCTGCAGTGTGTCTGTGCAATAATTTGCTGGGGGGAGACTTTTTATTGAGCACTAAGCTCATTTTTGTTTCCTGCACCTCTACAGTGACAATCTCATGCTGTACTTTATGGTTTACTGATGACATCTTGGACATTTTGTTACAAACCCTAGCTGATAAAGCAGATTCTTAGTGATGTAATGTTCAGATGTTCTGGTTCTTATATCCTCCACTATAGGGCATACATTAATTTCAAATACACAGTCAGTGGGCACACCAAACACTGAATATGTTACTATGCTCACCTTATGGCACTTAAGATTACAAAGAGAAAATGTTGGACAATTAAAAACCTCTCATGGTATCAAATGCAAATTCACTCTTCGGAATTAATTTGGGCATGAGACTGACATTCCAAACAATAATGGGAAAATTTTTTTGTTCAAAGCATCCCAGATAGCCAGTATTCAGTGGCTCTGATACCAGGACCAATAACCATGCCAACATGCCAAACAGGTGAAGTCACTCTATCCTTGCTCGACTGGAAACTGTTCAGCACAATCATCAGCCCTGGACCACAGCATATTCTGGTTCTCTTTGTCACTCAGCACTAAATTGATCATGTCATTATCGTTGGATACAGAGTTAAATCACTTGATCTGGTTTCATGCATCTGTTTTTAAAGTGAAAACAAAAGCAAACCCACACTCAAGCTATAAAGGGCAAAACTTTATGGTCCCGGCTATAAAAATGCAACAGTAACATGGGTGTTGGAGGCTTATATCCTTTCTCAACTGAGCACAGTTTGGTTTTGTCTGTTAAGATAAAAGCATACAGCTTTGGCACCTTAATTTTCCCTTCCAGTTTCTGGTGTTGTGTGTCATCGTATCAATGAAATTATGAGGGGACTGCACATGGTGGAGAGCGCAATGGGACTGTAACGGTTCTGATCTGTGTTTCATATTTGGAGCTGAGAGAGAGATGTTTGCTATTGACAGCAACAGAATACAATTGTCTGTCCAATCCAGCTTTAGCACTGCTTTTCTCCCAGTGAGGAAATTAACACTGTCACAAAGCACAAACGGGCTGCACTCCCCAGGGGGACTAGTTTCTGGGGAAAGGGAAAGAAAATAGTGTATTTTTTCTAAGCTGTTACAGCCCATGCTTATCAAACTATTTCTGAAATTGACTAGTTAGAATCCAATCCCAAGATCTGGCTCATTCAAATTTCTGAGATTTGAAAATGAGACTGTAAATGTTAATGGTATTCAAAGACATTTAATATGCCTCTATAAGGGTACAGAGGACACATTACAAGTGTATAAGACAAATTTTCAGTTTATTCAAATTTAGGAGTTTCAATTATGGTTTAAATGAAAACCAGCATACACAGTTGATCACCAGAACTAAGTTTGAGAACCGTTGTTCTGGCCCATTCAGGACTATTAAGACCCGAAAAATGAAGAAACTGAGTAAATTAAGCATTCAATCAAAAGTATAATTTAACTGTAAAAATGCAATTATGTGTTGAGTGTCCTGGATATACCCTTACCTTGACTTTAGTTAATCTGTTGTTGTTAATTAAATTACCATTTTACTGCTTGTTTGATTTATCAGTGTTGTATGTCTTTGGGTTTTAGACAGGTGATGTGCAAACAAAATGCATAATTTTAAAGTAATTTTCTCTGCTGTAAGGAATATTTTTCTTTTCCGTATTTGTCTGGCCTGAAGCCATCAAACAGAAGAGGGTAAACCTCAGCTGTGTCATTATACAGGAAGAGAGTAGGCACCAGCTGTGCTCAAAGTGTGGGGCTTACTATTAATTATGAATACAGCAGGACCCCCTCACACCACTTGAGGGGACACTGCAATGGTGCAATGGTTCAGTCAGAGACTGAGAGAGAGATAACAGAGGTGAGGACACAGAGGTTTTTTTATTTCATAAATAAACATTTTCACTATATCCTCAAACTCACATGATACCTTTTGAAAGCAGTTACCGATATCACGCAGATTAGGCAGTAAGTACAATCAGTTATGGCTAAGATTACCTCGGCTGTTCTGGCTCATCGTATCAACTTTTGTAAGTCGCTCTGGATGACAGTGTTTGCGAAATGCCTAAATGGAAATGGAAATAAGATGGAGATTTCAAATTTTTGTTTTCCAATGAAATTGTGGAGGTATTGGTAGTAATTCCTACAAATCTGGACAGGATGAAAGCATGTTGATTTCCTAGATCAAAACATCTCTGTTTGAGAAGAGTCATTCCATAACATTCCACAAGATACTGAAATAAATTCAAAAATCAGCAGTCTTGTCTCACACCCTTGAATAAAGCACCTTATCTTCTGAACCATATTCTAGACCACTGGACCATTAAGACCTGACAAGTGTAAGGACAGAAGTTACCCAGGCTTGCATGTGTGAGATAACATGCATGTATAGGATGAAGTGCCTGTGCTTGCATATGGTGATGGAATCATATCTCCATGGCAATGATTGTGCCACATGTCCCAAGGTGCTGCTAGCCATGTGAAATTTGAGATATACTCCGGCACTGTCAATCACGCTGTTTCCAAGGCAACATCATGCCCCAGGTGGTCCACAAGCAGTGAGTCACGGGGGGCCTCACATCGCTCCACTTGTTGCCCACCCCATCTCCCTGGGTGACTTTGTCGTGGGGCTCTCAGGAGCTCTCTGTTTTTGTGCATACTGCACACTCACTCATGCATACCTTCTCCCTTTAATTTCCCTCATGAGGAGCAAGGAGAAGGAATCTCTCCCGAATGCCCAAACAAAACCACCTGTCAGACGAGACTAGGTGTTGTTAAACCCTCTTCTTATTTTTTTCTTCCTTTTTTTCTTTTTGTAATTACTGTTTTTCCCCTGAAGAACAAGCTGACACAGGGAGTCCAAGATGGGCTGTCCCTGTGGCAAGAAGATAAAGGAAGGACATGCCATTAGTCTTCTGATCAGTCATGAGAGAAGAATAACAGAAATCAATAGTTCAGCTCTGCAGGGAGGCAACATGTCTTTTCTGTGAGATTAACGTATTGATGCACGCAGCTTCATATGAGAGCGATGGCCATTACCTGGACTGTGAAGAGCAGCTGTAAAGGCAGCAGTGTAGTGTAATGGATTGAGAACTGCTTTTGTAACTCAAAGGTTGTAGAGACTACATGGACTTACTGCCCTTTTGGTTCCCCTAAAATCCTCATTTTGTACTACTACTACTGTCATTCTTGGCTATTTGTTTGTTTTTGTGTACCACCTTGTACACCACTCTTATGAATGGTGTTAATTTCTTAATAATATTTTCAACCTAAGAGGAAAACAAAAGGTCCCTCACCCTGGGTGAGTTTGTGTTCACTTATGAAATCACTACCTGTCTGGTGAACTCACCTGGCACAGTGCTACAATTGTAGAAAAAAGGGCATTCTGACACAACCAGTGATGCAGTTGCAAGGGCACTACGCACCCAGGAGGGCAGACAAAGGCCTCATTTAGTCCATGAAGTGATACCTGCACACTCTCACAGGTGTCTGAGTGTCTCCCTGTCTGCTTCTGCAAGGTCAATCATATATTAATAGTAAAGAACAGAGGGACCTGAAATGAAAGGCATCAAACTAGTTATTTATGGGGATACTTTCTGTTTTCTCCATTCAATCATTGAGATAAGCTGTTCGTCTCGGCCTTGGAGCAGGGCCAGTGATTGAAATATAGAAGACATTCATATCAGCTTCCCCCTATATCATGTTCACTCTTGGAATAATCACAGCATTCAAAAAGGTTGTATGTGAATGTAAATCATTTTATTTTTTTTTACTTTTAGCATCCTGGTGCAGGGAAGGGATAAGATAAAGTTCCATTTTCTTTCAGTTTATCAGCTGATCCAAGAGTCTGAGAGTATGATATTAATATGACCTCTATGTGGTCTGTATAGGGAATATAATTATAATCTGTTTAGGATTTTAGCTGTTGTTTTGTGAGTGAGCAGCCTTGTAATATCCTTGGTACAAGCCTGATGAATGCTTAAGTACAGTGCTGATGAATACCTCTGCCCTTGCTCTGCTCCCGAGCTCACGGATGAGAAAAGAGGTGGGCTACACCTGAACACTTAAAAATACCTTATCCTATGGAAACAGCGGCCACGGAAAATGATTATCCATGATTCCCTATGTGTCAGCCAGCATGATGGGACAGAATGAGTGAATCTGACGAAAACATACTTTCATAATTTCACATTAGCTTTGTATGCTGTTAATGGTATGGTAAAATGCCATATCAAAGTCAAGTCCAGGGGCAGTTAACTATATAATTGTACTTGTGGGTTGTGCTAATGGCCCTGGGGTAACCTTTAAAAGAAGCACTGCATCCCTACTGTTTACATTTTTTGCTGAATCTTTAATATTGAGTGGACACCCATTTCTTTGTCATCTGCATTTATGTAATTATACTGTTGCACCAATAATACTGGTCATTACCTTGCCAAGTGGTTACATTTGAAAATAGACCAATAAGTAACCCTTCCTAGGAGACATCCAAAACAATAAATATCAGCAACAATTTTGCCATCTCTTTCAAATTCTGCCCAGAACCTCATGGATAAGAGAATACAATTGTGGTTGGATGATAAAAGACATTCTATATTCTCTTATTCCAAGTGGTTTCCTCTTACTGGATAAAATTACATGTATCCAGATGGCAATGGTCAATGCTGTGTCAGCCACATATAAATATTATGAACAAAACGTACGTTCATTATTTTGTCTTTCCATGCATGAGTGGTGTTTGGATTCAAATAGGAGTGAATGAGTGCAGTTTTGGCCCTCATGAAGGGTGGGGGCATTGTGGAGGTGGGGAACTGTGAAAATACAGCCTACTGAAACTACCATGCCAAAACCTGGCACTCCAAGTACAAAGTTTTGCAATCATGCAGTTTGTTCTAAAGCAATTCTGTATTCTCTGAAAGACTGGCAATCCATAATTAAACTGTCAATAACACAATTTTCTAAAGCAATGCCATTTTCCAGAATGCTAGTGGTCTTAAGTGAAGGGGACAGTTTCCTTTGAATTGTATAAGTTTCTATTATTTGTTATTTCAGGAAAAAATCTGATTAAATCACACATAATTCTCTGAATTCTTTGATGGATTGATTGATTATCTGATTGATTGGTTTGAATGGGATAAGCTATACAACTGTATCAGAAGCTTGGAACAATGACCACACTTGCCACAGAGAGAAAAACATTTTTGACTGGCTCAAGCAAGTAAATGATTGACTGCTGAGTGCATCTTAACCCAAATGGGGTTCATGGAACTTTATTTCAACCATCACTGTTGTTCCCAAATAAAGTGAATACTCAAAACAAAGTCATTCATATGAGAATGAAACGCTTTTCACAAAAAGTTGAAAAAATAATCTAAAAAAACTCATCACTGTATGACATCTGCGTACAAATAAGCAGGAGATTGCTGCAGAAATGTTGCAGATGCGTTCATTATGCAAGTGTGCATTGTTTTATTGAGAACAGCACAGATGTACCTCATTCTCATCTCCTTTATTATTTCTGGATTGATAGTTCTCCATGGTCCAATTCATTTATTATGATGATAAAAGACAGTGATATGCTGCATGGAATCCATTTTGGCTCTGCACAGCGCAAAGGCTGGCATTATTCAGGGAGGGAGCCGAGGGAGGAGCTGGGGAAGTGCCAGACAGGTTGATAAAATGTAGTGTCGGAACACATTTCCAAATTTGAGACTATAATATGTCTTATTATATGTCTTCATTTTGCACAAGTTTGGGTTCTTTCATGAAACCCATTGGAGGCAAATTGTGGCCCTGTTACTGTAGTAACTTCATAAAGTTGGGGGCAGTTTAGAAAAGTTGGATTATAGGACTGAAATTCACTTTTCCAAGCAGTCCAGAAGTTAAATTTCATAGGGAAGAACTTAAAACCCCTTTTGCACAATTTGTAATCAGAAAGAAATTGGAATGACTTTCCACATGTTTTAGAAATGGAGAAAGATGTTACAAACTGTTTATCTGGGGATCTTGCTGAATAATATTTCTTCTCTGATTCTTTTCTTTTGAATGATGTTACCAAATTGCACCGATTAGTCCCGAATTGCAAATAAGCCACAGCTGTGAATCTATTTACAGTCCTGGGTTTCCCCAGCTCTCTCACTGGATTTTCCAGTGGTGCACATGGTTCCCAATGCTCCCAATATGGTGGGAATCTAATCGCCTTTCTTTGATGCAGAGATCTGCTAACTTAAATGGAATCAGATTCAAAACTATTGCAACATTTTTTAGTTTGTGTAAAACTTCTCGAAAACATTTTGTTCCATTAATGCCACTAGCCTGTCAATAAGGTGAAATCAAATTTATTCATAAGTATGCAGAGAATTTTAAAAGCTATTCCCAAAATTAAGTCGGCAGATACTGGCAGGTTAATGAAAAGTTAATCACAAAAAGGCCCAGCTGATGGAAAAGTGTAGAAGAATCATGCATGCTGGATTAAATTTGCATAAAAAGAAGAATCATGCATGTTGGATTAAATTGGCATAAAAAAGAAGAGTCATGCATGCTGGATTAAATTAGCATAAAAAAGAAGAGTCATGCATGCTGTATTAAATTAACATAAAAAAGAAGAGTCATGCATGCTGGATTAAATTGGCATAAAAAAGAATCATGCATGCTGGATTAAATTAGCATAAAAAAGAAGACTCATGCATGCTGGATTAAATTAGCAAAAATATGATGGACATGGTTCCCAGTGCTCCCAATATGGTGGACATGTTTCCCAATACTCCCAATATGGTGGACATGGTTCCCAATACTCCCAATATGGTGCACATGGTTCCCAGTGCTCCCAATATGGTGGAAATGGTTCCCAATACTCCCAATATGGTGGAAATGGTTCCCAGTGCTCCCAATATGGTGGACATGGTTCCCAATACTCCCAATATGGTGGACATGGTTCCCAATACTCCCAATATGGTGGAAATGGTTCCCAATACTCCCAATATGGTGGAAATGGTTCCCAATACTCCCAATATGGTGGAAATGGTTCCCAATACTCCCAATATGGTGGACATGGTTCCCAATACTCCCAATATGGTGGAAATGGTTCCCAGTGCTCCCAATATGGTGGACATGGTTCCCAATACTCCCAATATGGTGGAAATGGTTCCCAATACTCCCAATATGGTGGACATGGTTCCCAATACTCCCAATATGGTGGAAATGGTTCCCAATACTCCCAATATGGTGGAAATGGTTCCCAATACTCCCAATATGGTGGACATGGTTCCCAATACTCCCAATATGGTGGAAATGGTTCCCAATGCTCCCAATATGGTGGACATGGTTCCCAATACTCCCAATATGGTGGACATGGTTCCCAGTGCTCCCAATATGGTGGACATGGTTCCCAGTGCTCCCAATATGGTGGACATGGTTCCCAATACTCCCAATATGGTGGACATGGTTCCCAGTGCTCCCAATATGGTGGACATGGTTCCCAGTGCTCCCAATATGGTGGAAATGGTTCCCAGTGCTCCCAATATGGTGGACATGTTTCCCAATACTCCCAATATGGTGGAAATGGTTCTCAATACTCCCAATATGGTGGACATGGTTCACATTCTTTCTGTTTGCAGTTGCAATTTAGCTAAATTTATGCTAAATTAGCTAAATTTGCATACATTTAGCTATCTAGATATACAGTTTACTACACTGTGTAAACTGTGAATACACAGTATACCTATTTTTCTTTGTTTGTTTGTTTGTTTTTTGGTTTAAATTAGAGGTTTTGATGTTAAAGTTAAAGGAATGGCTCTGTCTGGGGGTTTGGCCTCTGTGTGAAGAGAGAGAAATAGGCTTGCTAATGAGGGGCTGAGGAAGGGGGGTGCTTAAGTCCTGTTGTCTGAGGGACTGAAGGACTGACAGCTCAACAATACAGCATGGCTGTCTGGGGAAATAAACAAACACACATTAATACCTTTGCTATACAACTGGAAACATTTCTTTTGAACAGGTAATCTCAGACTTCTGAGAAACCATTGAAACGCTGACACTCTGCCGTTGACATTCTTTCTTTCTTTCTTTCTTTCTTTCTTTCTTTCTTTCTTTCTTTCTTTCTTTCTTTCTTTCTTTCTTTCTTTCTTTCTTTCTTTCTTTCTTTCCTTCCTTCTTTCTTTCTGTCTTTCTTTCTTTCTTTCTTTCTTTTTTGATGCTAAGTTTCATTCAGCACTCATGAATAATTTAAATATGTCAATAAAGTAAACAAATTTAAAGCATTTGCATGTGGAAATTAGGGAAACTGAAAGGCAGAGTGGTAATACATTAGAGTGGGTGTGTTCAGGTTAAAAAAGGCACGTGCTCAGGTTTGATCTGCAGAGACTTTTGGCCCAAACCCATGGTGATTTACGTTCTTTCTGTTTGGAATTGCAATTTAATTGGCCCCCTACAGACTGCTGGATCAGAGCCATCCCTGCAGTGCAGGTTTTGTGTTAATCACATAAGATCCAATCACACAAACCAGCATAACTCTGCACAGCACCAATACAGCCCACATCTGTTCATCTGATCCATGCGCCTAAATTAACCAGTCTCAGCTTCTTTTATTCACCTGCTCATGGCCTCCATTTTGCTTGTGCTTCCTGTCAGTCAGTTTTTTTTGCAGTATATAGTCAACCCACACATTTGTGGAGTCACTTAGCTGCATTCCTCCATCGCTCAGCTGGAGTGTTACTCACTCTGGTTCTTAGAACTGTGATTTTGTCCTAAGGTGTTAAACCCAGACAATCAAGCTTTATAACAGAGAGGCACAATCCTGGCATCCAAGGCTACTAATTGTTGAATATGAATGATGCTGATTTATGCCACTGTTTACTTTATCAGTTCTATTTTAATAGCTGTTTTATGCAATGATTCATACTGCATACCGAACAGGACAAATGGGATTGATGCTTTGTAATTTGCCATGGAAACAGGCCTTTGTCAAATAAACAGAGGAAAAGGTGGGGGAGGAGAATGAGGAAGAAGGAAAAAATAGAAGAATCATGTGACTATTTTGGAGGATCTTGTGCGCATGCATTCGGAGATTCCAGACAGAAGTGTTACGGTGCAGGGTATGTGCAGTCTGATACAAGTAACATACTACGGACTCCAGGCTGTTATTGGTTTTTCACCTTCATTATAAATACATTTTTAAAAATGTTGTAACATTTTAATGTATTTTTACAAATACATTTTGTGACAAAATGCCTTTATTAATTGAAAACTAAAGCAATACAGTCACTGATATTCATGAATTTGAAAAATTATCATTTATTACCCATTATTCTTCATTAAGTTTAGAATAAATCTCAGTAACTATGAGGCAATTTTTTGCAGGGTAACAAATTGTCTGTTTAACACATCGCTTCAAGTGAATCCTGTGGGCAGCAAATACCCCAAATTCAGCGGTAATGCAGTACATCAAATGGATTTGCTCACTTGAAAGCAGAAGTGTTGGTGAGACAGTCAATCATGGTTGTTCTACTAATGACTCACTGAACAGCATGTAAATTGAATCCTCTTTGTAGTTTTTCAAGGTTCAGTGTGTGTGCGGATTTTAAACAATTTCAGCTGTGCAGTTAAATAATTATTCCACAGTTAAATTATTATTCTTCGTGGGAATTGTTCCCTGTGTCCCATACCTGCAACATAATTTTCAATTGTTTTAAATTCTTTTAATATCTGAGAATTATTTCATGGCTCATACCATGTTTGTATAGTGATATGAAAATGGGTGTCCTGTATCCAATGAGGAGCAAACATTGGATGTACTGTATAGGTATGACAAACAATATATTGGTGAATAAAAGGAGTACAAATTCAGCAGAAACAGAAGAACCTCCTGGGACCTGCAGGGTTAAAGGCATGCTGCAGGAGAGAGGGAGAGAGCGATCCTGAGCAGACGAGAAAGCCATATGGAGCACCATCATTCAATCTTCACATTCAATCTTCAGAACAGGTGGATAACCATGCCTGCAGTATTGTGTGTATGGCTGCCCTTTTCTTTTACCCCATTTTGATAGACAGCTGACATACATGCCTGTTTCTTTGGGGACCCTTCAGAAAAAAAAACGTTTCACTTGATTGTTGTCTGTTTGCCCTGTCGGACCAGTTGCTATTTATGAATAATATAATTATACTTTAATAAATTATAATAGCATAGGCTGGATTCTCAGTTTCCCAGGTAATGAGTTATGATTCCCCATTATTGTTGACTGATGAGATTCCTCTGCTCTGCACTGTGGCCCCTTGTCAAAATCTGTGACCACGTGGTTCACATAATTACTGCCTGGTCCAAATCCGTGACCACTGTGGATTCAATCCATTCACTAGTCCGTCATACAGAAGCAGTCACAGGGGTCATTAAATTGTAATAAACACATCAATTTGATTTTGATTCCTTTTAGACTGACTGTCATTTGCCTAAACCCGTCCTCATTTAGATCACATGACCGTCGAACCGTGACACCAGAGGCCTGACCAGGCTCTGCATAATTGGACCATAAGCAAATCAATCAATTAGATCAATTACAAATTACACCGTATCGTAATTGATCCTCAGTGTGGGCGGTGACCTTTTTTGAGTATTCAATTGCTCACCACACCACGCACACTACCTACCATGCGCTCAGGAAATAATTAAATCTCCATCAGCCAGGAGAGGATCAATGTTTAAAACTGGATAAAAAAAACATTATCGATGTTTCACCTCAGAGGCCTTGCGGAGACTGTATGTTCGACTGTGAAGAGACTGACAGGGTTCCAATGGTTATCTGAAATTACCATTGGATTCCAACATCAGAAAAAAGAAAGGAAACTTTTTAAAAAAAAAAAAAAGGGGGAGGGGGTGGAAATTTTGCCCAAGCTCCTGTCAGTCGATTTGGCCCTCCCTGCAGTGCCAAGCACGCTGTGAGCAGTTCCCCAGCTCTCTGCCTTTCTTAGAAAAAAAACATGATTTTGAACAAAGACCTGTCCTACAGAGCAACAGTTAAGAACGGGCTCCCATTCAGAGAATTGTTGTAGTCAGCGCAAAAGAAACTGTTTTCCACCCAGAGTTCATAAATAAAACCCCCACACTTCCACCTCCACCCCCTGCCTCCCTCCTCAGGCAGCCCTCCATTCAAGCAAGAGAGAGATATAAACCAAGAAAGATTTTACGCCAGAGTAGCACACACACACACACACACACACACACACACACACACACACACACACACACACACACACACACACACACACACACACACACACACACACACACACACACACAAACACTTACACAATCAGAGATACACACTCTCATACATGTATGCATGTGCATGCATATACACACACTCACATACACCACAGAAATACACACCCACAACATCCACTCACATGTAGACAAACAGAACCTTACACACACCCAGTGTATATCCATCTTAAAATGGATAGAGGCACACACACACACAAACCAGGTGCATACAGTGCAGTCCATAACAATTGTACACAGCAATTGCCTGTCTGTAGAGTCATTTTCTGGAGCCTGGCAGCTCTCCCTTTGTTTGGGAGGGAGGAGGCCAGCCTGTTTGCAGAACAGCTCACAGCGGCTCTCTGATCTGGGCCAATGTGATTGCGACAGGGGGCCGGTGCTTCGCTTCCTGCTGGAAGAGCAGCTCCATTCAGACAGACCCCAGAGCACACTGCACTGTCTGGGGCTGTGTCCTCCATGCTCTTAACCAGTGTAATGATGGCCTCACTTTGATCCAGGAGGTTCCACAACAGGTTATGGGAGATACATAACTCTCTCTCTCTCTCTCTCTCTCTCTCTCTCTCTCTCTCTCTCTCTCTCTCTCTCTCTCTCTCTCTCTCTCTCTCCCTCTCTATCCATCTATCAGTGCTTTATGATTTAGAATGGCATTGAGGTTTTCTCCCTCTCATCTCCTCTCTCTCCTTGTGTCTGAGTCACTCTTATTCTTGAGGCAGTAATCTGTGAGGGGGGACTCAGTTTCCTGTGCTGCAGACACAAAGGTGTCTGTTCTGATTGCTGTTTTTTTGGGGCTGCCTACTCGGGCTCGGAGTTCATGTCCAGCAGCACTGTGAGGGGATGATGAACCATGCTGCCCAGTGAGACACAGTCTCTAGGGGCCATGTTTGCCAGCGGGCATGGCGCTGAGTGGTGCCAGCTTCGCAGAGCCATTAGTCTCATTGTCTCACTCGTTTTCACCAGTCTGTATTCTGCTCCTCATTCCATTTTGCACAGTAGCGTTATGTTCTTACTCTTTCCGGGTAACATCTGATTTCATCACCAATAAATTTGTTTCCAGTCCTTCTGGATTTATTTATGTATTTATTTCATATGTTTGATCTCTATTTAGCCAGGTAGGTTCAACTGAACTCTATTCACAAAGTGCCTTGTGATGGAGGGGCCAGTAATTGGCAGTAAGCCACAGTGGGGTAGGTCTAAAGTTCACCCTGGAAAGAGGTTCACTTCTTTTCCTGGTGGGATTTATATTACATTTCAGGACATTTCTCTGCGTGGTGGAATGCTGGTCTTAACTCTCTCCAAATTCTGTATGGAATCCATATAGTGCTGGCCCGGTCTGACACATGACCTTATTTTCACATACACCAAACGCAGTCTGTGCTACAATCCAAGCAGACACAGAATACGTGGATCACCAATCAGCCCTAGGGAGACAGGGAGAGAGGATGGTACCATACATCTCTGTCAAACACACAGAGCGTCTCTGTCCATCAGCCTGACCTGCGTGTCATAACCAGCCCCTTCTCACATGAGGTAGGCCAGAGATAAGAAAGTCCATGTGTGGAGGACGGGTACGTATGCAGGGTTCTATACACAAACAGTCTACAGCTGTCATTCACAGGATAATAGACAAATACACATACATTTAAATGCTGCCCACTTGTCATTATGCCATAAGAGCTCACTTGAATTCCTTCTCACTGAACCTGAGACTTGCACTAAACCTTCCCCCAGGCCGGTCCCTGCCCCTGAAATTTAGAAAACAAAGCAATACCATCGCATTTCAGTCTTCACCCTCAGAAAAAGGATTACTTGTCTCTGGATGTCATCGTAATAGTCTTCAGCAATTGAGATGGTCCATCCCCAGAGGGTGCTATCAGATATCAAAAAGCCCAACTGCTCTCCTGCTTTCTGTCACATCACACATTCTGGCCCCTCACCTTTTATGCAGAGAAATCCTGAAAATTAATCAAAAAACATGACCAAGGACAATACAGTGTCAATGTATTTTCTGTTCTGTAATATAGCAGTAGAAAAACTGTTTTCACCCATCAGAACATCCTGCCAGGAATGAAAGAGCTGACATCTGGAATGACTACAGTCTGGAGAATCTGTCATATCCCTCTCTGCAAAAGGTCCGACATATTTTGCACAGCCCAAACCCCCAACCTCCCACTCTAAATAAAACTCATATCCATGATCTGGTTTTCCATCATTTCATGATGTTGCAGTCCCTTAGGGTAATATTATCATATCTCTCCATTGAAAAAACCCCAGCACTGCAGCTCAAATCTGTCAAAAGTCCTGTTTCCCCTCCATCTCCCTTCCCCTCTCCCTTTTGTCTCCATTCCCAGCATCTGCTGGGACAGCTGTCCAGCACATCCTCTGTGTCTGGGTATCACAAACACAGATTAGTGCCTAAATACACTACAAACTAAGCCTCTGCATTTTACTTCAGAGCACACACTTACCTCACATCCTTTCTAGCGACAGTTCAAGTCACCCCCCACCACCATACACTCACAAAATGCCTCATTACTAACATTAAGCTGTTGGAAGCTTATTTTGTTAACACATTGCTCCATCATGGGATCAGCCCCAAATTCTGGCATTGAATCCACACTGTGACTGCGATGATAAGGCCAATTGTATGTTGCCTTGCAGGAAAAAACAGATTGGACTTTATTATCTCCAGGGAAGGAGGGATACTGTTGACAGAGATTTCAGCGTTTCATCGCTGACCATTGCACCATTGATCCTCACTGGTTTGTCAATGACAAGGTGTCTTCCTGTGACTCATACCAGTGAAAACCAAACTTGTGCACTACAGAGTGAAAGTATGGCAGAAGACAGCATGTATGATAGAGCAGAATGTGAATGTACGCCTGTGGCTGTAGCGGTGTATACAACTGAATATGACAAACTAGGAGAAAAATGGGGAACAGTATAAAAAGAAGTATAGCTGGCCAGTATATGCTGGATATAATAAAAAATTGTTTTAAAAAATTCAACACCCTACTTAAGCAGAATGGTTCTTGACTTCAGGAGGTTGCATTCATGCCCATGCTTTACAAAAACATTGCAAATATCAGGGTGTTAAGTATAAGTGACAAATCAACCAAACATCAAAAAGTGTGGTGTGCCTAAAGCAACATTTGTCCAAAACTCTCTGTTGTTGGGTTGTCTGACTTGTTGATGGAAGGGTGTTATGCCATCAGAGAAACATAAAGCTGAATCAACGTAACACTGATAGACATTCAGATTCTCTAAAATATCCCTTATAATGATCCCTAGGGCCAATCTCTTGCTGCAATATGGGTATGCTGGCCACATACTGTGACACTGGCCCTTACCCTTTTTTTGATATGGAGATAGAATAAATAATTATTATTTAAATTAATCTTGCTTATTTGCCAACAGTGTCTTTGGGTTAGATGCTGCTTCACATACATGTGAAACAAACAAATAATGCATACAGAATCTTTATGTAACTGCATCAGTCAGGCACTCACAGTTGTATGAAGGGGAAAAACACTAGAAAGCTACCGGCTAACGACTCAAATCACAACTATAAGATCTTGCTGACTCAAAATGAGAAAAAATTTTAATTGAAAAAAAAAAAATCATTGAATGAGTCTGTATTTATTCCACAGACACCACTCCTGGATGAGCTCACTCCCATGATCCAGTAATCGGATAAGACGGATTCAGGGCTTCCGCTGGGGTGTATTCCTGGAGGATCACTGAGCATGCTTGTTTTTATTCCAACCAATTATTTTGATTTAATCTTTTAAACAGCTATATACACCAATTCTGGCTCACTCCAATATTCAACAGTAGATTCATGTTTTCACAGAGGATACACAGGCTGTCATAATAAAATTAAATAAAAAAGAGGTAGTTAAATAATTAAAAGTTAAAACTGGCATAAAGTCTTAAAGCAGAGGAGCAGAGGAGCAGAGAAACATGGACCTGCTCATCTGAAACCACGTAGCTGGATGAGCCTCAATGCCTTTGGAATCAGAATCAGTTGGGAATCAATTTGATCAAAAATTGGACAGAGATACCCAAAATTCCATAGGCATCCCATCTGGCTTGTATAACAGTTGAAGGGGAGTTCAGTCTCTTCTTACCAGCTGCCTGGGGTACTGAAGTGGTTCTTTACCGCCCTCTGGTGATCGCTTGTTGCTAATAGATTCACACAATTAACTGCCCTTTGAAAGGGTACAGTGGTGGGAGAATTAAGAGCATTTCCATAAGATAACTAAGTTAGGGCCTTATACTTTGAATGTAATCCTTTCAAATAAAAACAAATGAATCTGTCTCACAGGGAGGGAGAACATTTTCAGTAAATTGCAGATATACTGTGTTCTAGAACATTAGGTTTTATGACAGTAAAATGGCTGTAGCTACATATGCTTCAAAGTACCTGGGTGAGTTTAACCAATCACTAAAGAGAGCAAAATTGTGATTGGTTCAAAGAACTTGGCCACAGAACATCTGACGGTTTCCCCTCCCATTATGTGGTTCATGAAACCTCATTCCTTCATCAGTACTGTAATCTACTCATTGCAGGGCACTTTGGTAGTCATTTTCCAATTCACAGCTGCTCTCTAACATGAAAAAGAGCAGAAGGACAGCAGAATTGTCATTAACACTCACAGGGAAGCTGCTGATGTTTGAAGCCTTTCTCTGAACCGCCAATGCCCAAAACGTCTTCAGCATGACTCACCTCTGTCACACTCCCTCAAGAATATTTATTCATTTATTTGTTCGTTTGCTTCATATGCTTGGAGGCACTTTACCATCTCACACTCTGGTTCAATCCATGCAGTCTCTGAAAGGCAACAAGAAAGTGAAAAACTAGGGGCAAATTTGTGCTTCTCTCCAACATGTATAACACATAATAAAAAAACATGCATTCACCTTATTCTCAGGCTATATTTATCCCTCTGGCACTCAGTCAGGGAGTGTTATCTGTAACCCTTGCACAGATTACAGTGATACAGGTATCAAGAGGGTTATGCACGCATAATCCGATAAGTAGGTAGGTAATGAGGGGGTAAGTAGGAAATCCAATAAGCTGGGGAAAAACTGGTGGGAAAAGTATCATTTTCTCATAGAAAAATTGTGTATGAATGAACTGCATAGCCTGCTTAGCCCCATGTAACAAAAAATCAAAATTGACAGTGTCAGATAGTATGTCTTTGTTTATCTGTGACATTTAAAAAGTGATTAATTCAAACCCCCATCTCACTGTAACTGAGCCATTTTATATTTATGAAAACGATGTGTGTGTGTGTGTGTGTGTGTGTGTGTGTGTGTGTGTGTGTGTGTGTGTGTGTGTGTGTGTGTGTGTGTGTGTGTGTGTGTGTGTGCGAGAAAGAGAGAGAGAGAGAATGTTTATCTAAAAGAGGAGCAGGGTGGTGTCTCTTCACCACATGAATAGCCTGACATTGAAAGGTCAGGCTCCATCCATCAGTTTGACAAGACAGCAAGACAGCCAGGACTACAAAGGTGTTTTTTCTCCCCACCACTCTTCCTGTAATTACTCTGCAAAATCAGCTGAGAGATGAGCTCTCTCAGTTATTTAATTAACTCCAGCCTATTACAGATGTAAGGGTGGACAGAGGAAAGATAAAAATACTTACTTAAAATACTACTCTGCCTTACTGTATATGACCCCCTTTATTCATTACACTTGTGTAAAATCCTTAAGCTTCATGCAAGTGCTGAAAGTGCAGATGACCCAGAGTGCTCCTGTTCCTTGATTGCTGAAAATATGTCCACTTGAGCACAGTTTCTCATTTTGCCTCCTTGCACTGGCTTTGCTCCCAGTAAAACTTCAGATAGGGGGTAATTTCCACCTTTGTCACTGCCACTTCTTCTGATTCACTCTTCTTTCCAGAAATGGCAGGCAGTCTTTTCCCCCCAGAGTCAGTAAGCTGAAAAGCCTGCAGTCTTTTTTGTTAATGAGGTAATCAGGGATTTCCATTCCTTCTCTCTCTATCTCCATGAATACAGTGTGTATGTCCCCTCTGGGCCACCATACAAATGGCAGCCCCATTCAGAAGTCCAATCATATTCTCATGAAGTGGTGAGAAGTTTCTTGAAGCAGGCCTAAATTACTCTGTATATATGTCCACCAGAAGCCACTTCTGGTAAACATTTTGTTATTAGTGGCAATAAATATACATTGTTACCAAATGTTTTCTGGGGATTTGCCATTGCAGGCAAGGAGTTACAAATATGAAGCTCAATTTAATTACAGCATGTGCTTTTCTTCCAAATATTTAACACTCAGCCAGCTGACACCCAACAGGAGCCATCTCTTCCTGATGTTGACTCAACTTTCTCTTCATTATGACCCTATCAAACCCCCTCTGTTCAAAATGAGTCATCCTTACAGCATAACATGGTTACTATCAGAGGATGTGCTAAGGAACTGCTAGGTTGTCTCCATCAAAACTGCTGAGGTGTAGCCATTACATGAAATTATCTGAAACTGTTAGCAGACTTCTGTTGAGTCAGCATAGACCCTGGTCCTCTCTTTCATCTTAAGTCCTGCAGTGTCTTTGGATTTGATCTATCTTTGATCATGCTTGTTTCCACACTATGAGACTGCTTCAGTTCTGCTAAAATGCTTCTATTCTGATATGCAGCAGTTTGACTTGAATCACTGTTCCTACAAATGTGTGGCTTCATGCAGCTTAATAAATCATCATTAGTGTCTAATCTTCTCTGTTTTATTAAACCCACATATTTATGAGCAATTAGGGAAGAAGAGGCATCCCCCCCGGAATTCCTGTTACTCTGCTGAGAGCTGAGAGACATCTCTCCTCTCAGTGCTGCCAGTCTCACTGCAACCAAAGATACACCACACGGAGAAACACACACACACACACACACACACACACACAAAGAGAGAGAGAGAGAGACATAGACAAAAACACACAAATTCTTTCCTCTCTTCAACACATACCTACACACACACACACACACTTAGATGTACACAATCAGACTCAATCATTCACACAGAGACACACAGACATTTTTAACACAAACAATGCCTCAAAATATATCAAAATACAACAGAACCTCAGAGCTACAGAAACACATAGTCAGAAGTACAATATGTAGAGCAAAGACTATCGGGCTATATCCAATTCCTGAACAGAGACTTGAACCTTGAAAACACTCCATCAAAACATGCCCTGAGTGCAAAGAGAGAAAAGAGTAGTCAAAGCGTCTAAGGGACACAGAGATAAATGACTCAAACTTTCCTGTAACCACACAATTCAGTGACTGTTTGGAAAGAGAGAATAGAGACACAGATTTCCATTTCAGCTCACATAATTGTGGCATATTTATGAGTGATTTTCAAAAGTTTTGTTTTGCCATTGACCAATTTCTGTAGGATTGGCAGCATTGTTGATGACATCTAGCATTCAGACAAAGCCAATAAGATCAAGGTTGTTAACCCAAGATGAAAGAGCTAAAAACCTTCATTTCTGCACTGATAACCATGTTTATCAAAGGATTCAATCTGCAAGAGGGAGTTAACACAGGAAATGGCTGTCCATGTTAAATAGCATTCTTACATCAAGCAAACAATGAATTATAAATTATAAGATCAATCTTTTTGAAATCCCAGATGCATTGAGCCCCAACATCAATTGAAGGAAAATAAAGGGGGTTGGACAGAAAGAATCAGAAAAGGGCGGAAAATGAAACTAATAACCTTGAGTCTGTCTGTCCCTCCGCATGAACAGTGTTGCAGCTTCACTGGAGGAGCATAATGTCTGTCCCTGGATTCATATCCCACTGTGATCCAGGGTT
Source organism: Albula goreensis (assembly GCA_022829145.1). Taxonomy (NCBI): domain Eukaryota; kingdom Metazoa; phylum Chordata; class Actinopteri; order Albuliformes; family Albulidae; genus Albula; species Albula goreensis. Next base: position 33,182,913 of record CM040742.1, read on the forward strand.
AGCAAGGAGGGGCCTGAAGAAAATTCCCCGCCACCTTTGTCCCCCTGTGTCACCTCTCCAGCTGGATAACAGGCCATTTTCTCACAACTATACACCCCAGACCTATTTCAGCACAACCACACTCTAAACTACATCTGTCCCTGATGTCCTTCCTCCTTTCACACTCTGAGTCAACAGTTTATGCATACAACAATACAATAAAATTCTGAAGAACAGAAAATCTTTGTTATTTTTGTCATTGTTAAAAATAATACAAAGTACAACATGCTTTTTGGTTATCATGATAAATTATCCAAACAAAATATATAACATTACTCAACTGCCTAACTACTTACAGACAGAAAATTAAGTATGTAATAAATGGACATTTTAAATGGAAATGTAGCATTCTTTATGATGGAACAAGATGAGTTAGATACTGTTGGTGCAGTTACATGCTTAAGATGGTACAATGGTGCATGCTGTCTCTCTCTCTCCACCATGGCTCACAAACACAGGGAACATACTTTACTAAACCAGTACAGACTTCTACAACCTGATTAAGTGAAAGGTTGAGTGCATTCAACACGTTTAGCAGCCTATTTTGACCTTTTTCGCCATGACCCATCATAGATGTGAGGATAAAAGCTCTGAACTGACACTTTCTGACATTTGTTATAGTTTTATTTATACTGGAGGAAGTGAATGTCAGCACATGCATGTTCTTTGTGAAAAAGGTAAAATTCTGTTCATATTCAGTTCTTTTTCAGAATTATTTTACTTTGAGAGAAATACCTCTTATGTGACTGTAAAAATCAAAAATCGCAAAGGATAATAAGACGAAACAGATTTTTATAAAGCAGATAGATTTATTTTCATAATGCAGCAGCAGTTCTGTCTGTCATTATAATGATAATTACAATGACAGACACAGAACTGCTGTGGCATGGGACATTTAGCAGGAATGGTCCTGAATGGGACTTGGGCTCTCTCATCTGTTTATGAAATGCACTTGGGACTGGAGACTTGGCACCAGTGGACTGAAAATACATTTGCAAGCTGTCATTAGTAAAGTAAAACCCAGACAAGTAAAATCAATCAAAAAATATAAAAAAATTGAAAAAAATTTAATCATGTTGCATCTTGCATGGAAGATGCACAAATATGATTGGCACTTTGTATGAATGTTGGTTTAATGTTAAATTAAACTGTTATGCCACAACAACCACGGAAACATGCAAGGCAGGCCTCACATAGCCGACAGTAATGTTTATCAAATGGACTGGATACAAAAGAAGATCCTTGTATTCCAAAGAGTGAACCACTTTGTTCACTGAAATACTCACTGTTAATGTAAATTGCATGAGGAAGATTACACCATACTCCTGCAAGCTACCTCCTGAGAATCTGGCCAGTAACGAGCCGTGTCTCTGGTGTGGCCATCACTGTTACAGTGTGTCTGCCAGATGGTCAGGTCTGAGTGTCTTGAAATTTCTTGAGATCTGTTCATCTGGGTTATTAGACTATGTGTTGCATTTTAGAGACAACACGACTCCGTGTGAGCTAGCACTGAGTGTTCCACTCTCTATTTGAGATCTAGGCATGTGTTGGTACACTTGTATTGAGGTTGCCAAAGTTTTAATTTATTTTGTAGCCCTTGTCTCCAGTCTATGAGTGTGGAATTGCCTCTGACACAAATTTGATGATGATTGTGGTCTTAGCTGTCATGATTATGAATGAATCACCAATAACTATTGCCTACTGTATGTGAATTGTGTAGATGACGAACTCATCTATCTATATAACCATGTATCAAAAGTTGACAAAATACTTCAATGAATACATTCAGTTATGGCATCACACTTCAGCCTCTACCAGTTGTTCGTGATTATGATTTTAACGAAAATTATATTAGTTTCTGACGTGTTTTTCTTTGTATATTTCAAGCACCCTACACTTTTTTTAATTGAATTGGTGACAGGATTGTTTTAATGAACCGGTTTTCACAATGTTCCATCTTCACGCTTTGTGTTGAGCTCAGTCGTGCGAAGAAATGATCTCGGTTTGAAGTACAGCTATGTCTAAACATAATGTCAGGAGCCAATGGCAAAAACACAGCCTCCGCCGACAGCAACACCAGAAACAAGCGTATAAACTTTCACCATTTGTCCAGACACAGTAAGAACGTCCTTACCCCCACTAGAAAGAGGAAGAAACAGAAAAACACCCCCTTCCAAAAGCACACACAATCACCGTTGCAATTCCCCTGTTCCCCCCACTTCCCCAGAGACGGACTGTTATCTCTAAGAACAGACATCCATTTCTGAAACAAATCTCCCGAAAAGCAAAGACACGTCTGAATAATCATGAGCGTAATTAGCATCGCGATTCTTTTCTGAATTATTCAGTCGCATTTTCCGTTTGTGATTGGCACCTGCGGGCGTGTATGGCATGCCGTATCAGAGTTGAAAACATTAGCCAATTGTTATGCACTCGCACACGCATGGCTGAATATCCCCTGCGGATGTGTTTCTGCACAATGACAAACACTGTAAAACGGACAAAGAACCGGGGGATTTAGGTAGAGATTACGGGAGATCTCCTGTAGATTCACTGCTGGGGTATTAGAATATCTGGATAATTAGGGTGGCAAGACAAACAGCGGACAGGAGGCAATACAAACCATTATGTCCTAACTGAATCAACAGGAGTTTAGTGAATCTGAGTCAACGTGATTTACCTTTGTTGTGGATTTAAGGAAGCATGACTAAGTAAGAAAAATCTTTTATTCATTACGTTCATACCTCGCATGCAAATTTTAGTTTGCAAGAAGAGCTAGTCAGAGGGCAAGATCAGAGTTATACTAAGTTTGAGGACAGGAGTCAATGGCTGTTTGCCTTGAAATCTTAGTTTTTCTCAGAACTTCTGAGTATGAAGAAACAGTTTTCTATAGATCAATGTCAGTTTTCTTTAGAAGATGAAACAGACTATAAACCCAATGCTCACAACTATGAGCCAGACAAACCACTGTCTCTTCTGTAGCATAACACCACCCAACTGCAGGCTTCTGTTTTGTTCTTTACTAATAAACCAATGGTTAGTCAATACTGACCAGTCATAATCTCTCTGGACAATAATTTAAGTGGCTATTCAGAGCCTGTGTTATATGGAAATTTGGAATAATTCAGAGGAAAGGATATGTGTGTGAAGTGATAATGCCCAAACCAAAACAAATCCACAAAATCTGATGGCACCGAATACACTGTGAGAAGCTTATTAAGCAAATGAACCCATGTGTTGGAAATTAGGTAACTCAAAGAACTGTTAGCCTTGTCCCAGAGGAAGCTCCACCCCTCTGGTGCCACAATCAGTTGTAATGTAAATGACAGCCATCAACTGTTGATCACAACTGGGAGTGAGCAAGTGGCAACTACCCCAGACAAAGGTGATGCAGACATCCTGGCCATCAAAGACCATCAGTGATTTGCATAGGAAACATAGGTTTCCAGTTGCCATTTGCTCCGTGGGATAAAAAGCTGGTCGCATCAACAGTTCGTTGAGTTAAAGCTAAGTTGGAGCTTCGCCGGCAGACACGCTGCCTCACATGCAACAATAAAGCTTTTTCTTCAAGAGCGCTTCTTGTACAGTCTGTCCTTCTTATAATTACAACAAAATCCAACACATGTGAACTACATGAATTACCAAACAGTATACATACCTTGGGCTCATCATTGACAAAAACTGTATAACTGTGCTGATGCACAAAAAGGCAGTGCTTAGACTTGGAGGCTGTGGATAGGCTGTATTCTGTTTTCCATCACCAGAATTAATTCTTGTTTAATAAAAGAATAACAAAAATGGGATAGGTAGGTATTTAATATTTTTACAGTGACACTTTATATTAATATACATTTATATACATCACACCTAATTTACACAATTGTAAAAATAATCAAAAACAATCCTTTAAAAAAATTCCTTGCATTACAGCCATCATTTTACTGTTTCCTTGTGCTACAGCCAAGACTCCCATATCAATGAGAAGTTCTCAAATGGACCATAAGGATATACAAACAAGGAGGAAGAACAAAATAAAGTTAAACATCAAGCATCAAGTGATCTAGAGTTCTATAAAGACCAGGAAGTGTTTTTTTTTCTTAAAATTGATATCCTCAACATTAATATCGTGAAACACTAACACACACACACACATCATTAGATTTCTGTTAATAGTGTAACAGTAGCATGGGTTAGTCCATAGAACATGTGGTTCATTACATACAAAAACAAGAAAAAAAAAAGGAAAAGGAAATCCAGTTGACTTTTCTCTACACATACACAAAAACACACGCACACAGGGAGGGTCGACCATTTGCTCGGAGTTGTGACACGCACTGAATTGGGTTAAAATGTTTTTGAAAGCCAATTCTCTGCGATCCCTAGGGCTAACTGGGCCCACTGAGTCAGTGAAGCATGTTTAAAGCTAACAGTTTTAATGCCTGATCACAAAAAGTGAAGTAGACTTGATCAACAGAATGGGTAGGCTTTGAGTTAAAAAGAAAATTTTCTTTTTTTTTCCTCAAATAAAGTATTGGCACCAAAACTCCCACATAGCATAGTTTCCTAACTTTTGCCTATGGAAAATTCTACAGATTTTAACACATGACCGGATTCCAAAATGGCTTGGAGGCCTAATAATAACCCAACAGTAAAATCTTTTGAAAAAAATGATGTTATGAAAAATACACATTAGAAAATAAGAGCAGGCAGTATGTCTGTACAAGGCAAGCCATGTTTCGCTGAAATAAAAAGTGTGTGAGGATGAGACAAGCTGTGCTGAACAAGTGAAAGATAACCTGCTGACAGCTGGCTCCCACTGCACTGATTCAGTCATAGACTCTAGTCAATCTTCTCAGACTGTCCATATCTGGTTGTAACACAGTGCAGCTGGAAAAGGTCCAGCTTGTAGAGTCAAATCTCTGACCCTAAAGGTCCATTATCATGTATCAAGTGTCTAAAAAAACTGTAAAGGACTGGCTTTTGTTCTAGTCCAATGTGACATCACCTGACTCAGCTAATCAAGGTGTTGACTGAAGATCATGATTAGCTGAATTACATGTTTCAGTGGATGAGGACAGAAGCCTGCAGCCACTCTGGGACTTTTAATCAGGTAAAACTGAACACTTCCACTGTGCCCATGTATAATTTCAATGAGACCAGATTCAACACCAGATTGAAAAAGCAAAAAGTGCAGGCAGAGAAAGAGTCCTTCATTATTCACCAGCCTGTGGCCTCAGGTCTAGAAAATGACACCACAAAGGAAAAGACATGCAAGGGACACTGCTGAGAACCTCTGGTACATTGGTTTTTCATTGTTTTTGGAAGCACTGATTCAGAGGAGGAAAAACCCTCCTTCTACTTGAAATCATCTCAGTACAGGTTGCTGAAAAATCCCAGCATGCATCTCTTCATCACACACACAAAGACAAACAGGAAGGTGAAATTACTGCATGCAAAAACTGCAGTCAGCTTGCAAAGGTTCATGCGAGTTTCACGACAGGACCATACAGGAAAAGTACAGTACAGACCACAATCCCATCAGCCCCACTGATTACTGACCTCAGTCCACACAGAACCAGCTCTTCTCTTGGAAGACTACAACATATTGATTTTGAACCTTTTTAAAAAAAATACTATAAAAAAATGTTGATATCTACATTAAATATAAGCTACAGTGAACCACTGTCGGTGCCATAAAAAAAACCTTGAACCCCCCCCAAAGAGAAAACCTTTCCGGAAATGAGATATACTATTTGATTACTACAGTACATTGTACATGATTCATTTGCACTGCGTTTATTCACAGAGTGAATAAATGTTATTACTCACAGAGCCATGAAACACTGACAGTACACAAATGATGCCGCAAGCTTCCTATTCATGTATAAAACTCAAATATCGGGATTCTTAGTCAATGATTTTATAAAGTCACCAATATTCAAGCTTCTCCAACTGGTCAAAGACTCGGTGCTCAACCCAGAGACCTGACATGACCATGCAACTCTGTAAACACACATAGAAAGGTGACCTATGAACAAGAATTATATTTTTACATTTCTACACCTGGTGGGTGTGATAACATTTATATTCATAACACATTCCACTGTTGCCACCCTCCTAACCAGTAGGAGGCAGTATTGGGTGACAAACCATGAGAACCATTAATAAACCTCAGTGATGTACACGGAGGATAAAGAGTTTGAGTTACCTACTACTGAAATACACCCGACAAATGAAATACAAGTATACTGGCCTTCAACGGCCTCTACTCAGACCATGCATTACTCTCTCAGGTCTCACAGCATTAACAAGAGACCTGAAAAAAGTGCAAATGATGGAACCTGTCCGGGGGGCCATCTCCAAGCATGCACACATGTACTGGACCACTACTGGCCATATGCACCCCTGACTCAAAATCAGAAATTACTAAAATAGATAGGATCATTCACCAACTATTTTGGCCTCTATGCCTCGCCTATCCTCATCTCATCTCAACTGCTTTGCCTTGACTGTCCACTAGTAGACACTGTAGTGCCGATCTGAAAAATGCTGCCAGACACCTGGCTGTGCCAAAGGTAGATGATAGTGGGCCACTGTATGCTTGATGGCTGAGTGGCATGATTGGCAAAACAAAACCAGGTACCACACAGCAGGGTGACAGACAAGACAGAACATGTTAATATATATATACACACACACACATACACGTGAACACAGACAACCAGAAAAAAATGACAAATCCAGAAAGTTCCAAAACCTCTCCCATGCTCTCACTCTGAAGCCACCCCACCCCCTGCATGGCACAGTTTCAGCTCAGGGAACTGTGTATGGTGAAGTTTCAACCCGTCTGTTTATTAAGTTTAAGGAGCTTCTTCACAGAGCTGTGTACATTTCTCTACGTTTTTCTACAGAAAAGCAGTCATGTACCTCTTCAGACAGGACAGTACATGTTCTTGTGCAGGACAGCGCAGGTGTGTATCTGTAAATGTCTGAGTTTGAACAGTGCTCCTCATTTGCCTCAGATTCCCCTCTTAATTAGCTGGTCAAAAAGGCCACACAGGCCATTTCAAGCAGCAGAACATGATTGTGATTTGCCACTGGATTCAACTTTTAAAAACACAGTGTGGCCCCAATGCTACAGAACAGTACATGGCAGAGGCGGCTATGCCCAGAACTTAACTTTGAACAGAAGTCTGTCAGTACAATGCAGCCAAGAGTTTGAAAGTCTATTGGCGAACAATTTTGGTAATAAATTAGCTAACCATTTTTTAAAATGTAAATTAATATGACACAGCACTGCTAGATTATAAAGGGAGGATTACCTTGACATTGTGACTATTGAAAGTGATCTCCAAGCTTATGTGGGTGGGGAAATCGTCTTTTTTCCATCTGAGGTGAGCCGGTACAATCAGCAACCGAAAAGCACGCTAGAATAAATCCTAAGCATCCTAGTCTGCAGGGTGCGGGTGGGACTACGTTTTGGCGGTGAAGGATCAAACTACTGTAAAAGGTGAGAGATGAGAGATGGAAAGCGACACAAAGGCCATTGATCTCGAGGTGGAGTCAGAGTTGGGATCAGGCAGATGTTAGTCGTGGGGGTGTTGGGTTTATCCTCTCTTCTGGGACCCCGTGCACAGTGTGGGGGATGAGCAGGTGTGTATACCTCTCATTTAGTGTTTAGGTTGTGTGAGACCCATCAGTTCTTGAAAGGGGAAAGGAGGAGTGGAGCAGTAAGAGTGAGAGCATTGCTTAAGCCTTGAGCCGGTGCAGAGGAGTTTTTGGGGCAGTCCATTCACCCTGTCCCTCTCCCCTTTAGGGCGTCTGGGACCCCACCCGTTTGAAGGTTCCCAGCAGGCTCTGCACGCCCTTCTTCACGCTGGAGCCCACCCGCCGCGCCACTGAGTCTGCAGGGGGGCCTGGCAAGCAGGAGCCAGAGCTGGGGGGCCGGGCATCCAGGCACTTCTGGTACCGCAGCTGAGGGAACACACAGAACACCAAGTTAATCTGACATGCTTTTCCCCACCATTCTTTTATCCACTGCTTTACTCTGGTTGACACAATATGTGGTAAGGGATAAATGTGTAAATGCGCAAACCTCCATAAATTGCTTAACTTCTTACCAAAGAGGTTCCCAGGCCCAGGCCTGATGAGCAACAAGGTCTGCTGGTTTTTGGTTTCACTACGAATTAACTACGAATTTCCTATGGTAAGCGATCAGTCAGGTGCTGAGTAGCAAAGGAAACTAGCATGTGCTGCAATTCTCCAGGACCCAGTCTGAGAGCTCCTATCCTGGCTGACCCAATCGGACCCGGTGCTCACCATGCAGGCAGCCTGCACAGCCTCAGACAAGCTGGCCGCGTTGGGCTCGCACCAGAACATGTGGCAGACAAAGTCCCCAGGGCCTTCGGCCATGATGAAGGCAAAGGTGTGGACGTCCTTGCCCACGCCCATGAAGGACAGGAAACGCACGCGGCACTCCGACAGCACTTCTTCCGTCTGTGGGCCGAGAGGGGCGTCAGGGGATAGTTCACAAACAGAGAAAACCAGACACCAGTATCAAGTAATATTTCATGATTATGATCCACCAGTATTCTTTTTATTTGTAGTGTTGTTCTTATTATCAATGTTTATCATTCAAGTTACCCATGGTTTTCCATGTTATTTGTATTCTAATTATAAGTATACAACTGTACTAATTTTGTTTGATTTATGGCTTTAATTGTTCTGGAAGACTGTTGTATGTAGTCATGCCGATAAAGCACTACTGAATTCAACAGAAAAGTACAGTGCCAGTAATGATAACCCGGCTAACCACTGTCCACAAGGTCACAAGATGGAACAAGTTGCCTTTAAAATGACAGTTTTAACATGATAGTACTGCTTTATTATCCTCTATTCCACATGTGGAGTCATGCCTTTGCCCCATTGGGACTCTTTGGGACGTGACAGATAGGTGACCTCACCTCTGCATTGTGTATGGTAACGGTAGCTGAGGCCACGTCAACAATCACTGGCATCCACTCGTGCCTCTCTTTGGCTTTCAGTGCAGTCTCCAGGGCAACGTTGACTGTATCTACACCTGAGAGAGAGGCAAAGAGAGGTGACATCATCAGAATGCATCTGCTTGAGGGCAGCTTTACTCTCTTGCACTGCATACAGCACACCCACATAAACCATCCATCTACACCACTGGAGAGGAACAAAATTTTTAATATCTCAGAACAATTAACAATAAGTTGGCCTAGACACAAAAACGTGCCATTCACCTTCTGTAATAAACTACTCCAGGTTAAATTGCAGGTCTGTCCTATGTGTTCGGCTATATCGCTAACACCACAAAATGTGCGGTTGGTTCAGATCTGGTCTTTACTCCAGACAGACAGTCTCTGAGGAAGCAACATTGATTTTTTTGGCATAGGCTGCCTGAAAACATACTAATTCCCAAAGATTTTGGAGGCTGTTTTTGTCTGGCCCAGAAAAAACTTGCCCATGTCTACTTTTCTTTCAGAGGCACCACCAGAGAATTTTTCCAGCTCTGAAAAGCTGCTTCAAATTGTCAATCCATCTACACAGGTTTGTGACTGGTCAGATATACCACAATGTGTAGCCACAAAAGAGACATATTTCTGAGGAATAGAAGTCCACACAGACAGTAGGACTTACTAGAAATGTAGTCAACCATTAGAACAGATTAAGTCAAAACCACTGAAAATACATTGTGCTGGTTAGGAGTAAAATAAACATTTTAGAAGACATATTGGACCAAGTAAACCTTAAAAATGCACATTAGAATCAAAAAACAGACAGAACTGCAAAGATTAAAACAGGTTATCATGTAATCTTACTATGCTAATAGAAAGGGGATGAGTGTAAAAGCATTCCTTACCAAATCGTTCCTTACCTACGGGTTTGGCCACAGGCACGTTACCGAGGTAATATACCTGGAAGCGCTGGACCAGCTCATTCTTTGGTGCAGGAAACTCTGCAGAGAAAGGAAGAACAGAGGGGGAAAGAGGGAAGACAAAGAGCAGGTAAAATTACCTGCATTTTCCTTCCATTTTTTACATTTGTTAAATATTATTTCAGATAAAATTGTAAGTGCATACTTGTTAAGCAAGTGACAAAGCAATTGGCCGAATGACGGAGAGTTCCTCCCATTCATGAACCTCTGTAAGCAGGAGGAACGCTTACCCTGGAAAGGAATGTCCACCAGTTTGGAGGGGTCAATGTTGAGTTTGTTCAGACAGGACCTGGAGGACTTCCTCTCTGCCATGATCTAGTAAGATCGTAAAGATAAAGAGAAAAATTATTTAAAAAACAGTATAGAAATCAGTAAATGTTTCTTATCTGCACAGCAAGTGTGACTGTGACTTACAATCTCATTAATCAGACAGCCAATACAATATAGTTGATACTATAGCTATAGGGAAAAGCCCCAATAAACAACAAATGAAATATGGTGTGTGGACATTGTGGACTTTCCTGTATGAAAGCCCAATATGCAGCTAACTCTTTGGTGCGGTTTTCAAATGGGGTAAAATGGCAGATGGCATCTGCCATCTCAATAAATGCATCTTGCCACAAACACAAACGTCCTCTCGCTGTTGACTTTTATCATACAGAAACACAGATCACTCCTTCAGTAAAGGCATTAAGTTAGAACAACACAACTGGCATATCATGAACATTTACATAAAGCATTGTCAGACCACATGGGAAAGGGTGAGACATACATAAGCCGGGTCCACAATACCAGACATAACCTCCCAGTGATGAGAACGAGCGAATGAGAGGTGAGCTCACCTTGGAGCAGATGTCGTGCATACTGGTGGCGATATTCTTGGCGGGCGTGTCGCACCTGAATACGTGACACTTCAGCACCTGCGTCAGCTTGTCCCGGGCCACATATGCAAAGTCCCTACAGTCAGACACACCAACAGCAGCAGTCAGCACAGGACATCTGCAGCTTCACAGCGTGGCGTTGTGTTATTCACCACAATGATGATGATGATGATGATGATGATGATGATGATGACTACCATGGTGATGTAGCCTTGCAGCTCTGTTGCCAGTGGAGGTTGAAACAGAGAGCAAAGATTTGACAGCTTTCAAGACTTTGAGTGTTTAGAAACAATTTCAATGTCATCAGTACAAAAGCAGAACAAAAACTAGACTACCACAACCCAATTATAAACAGGATTCTCTGAAAGAGATTCAAGAGAGCATAGCGCAAAGTAATCATTGGCTCTATTTTAATGGCCCAAACTCATGACACATCTGTCAAGAAAAAGCATATTACTTTGAGTAGCTCCTGTCCTGTTTAGTTCAGAACCATGTGGCAAAAAAAAATATATGTTGAATGTATAAACTATGAGGCTGAAAGGTTCAGACTATAATTTGAATGCTAAAAAGCTACATGTATATAACCCAAATCTGAGTTCTTGAGAGAAATGGTGCACCAAGTAATCAATCTAATACAGTCATCTATCCTCATGCCACAAGTCTGGACTGACAAAATAGAGCCCCAAATGACCATTGGCAGTTGTGCTTAGGTCTTTGAGAAGGCTGAATAAAAGGACACATGATCACTGAAACACAAATAGATCCTGAGAGAGCAGAATCTCTCTGATAAGGATGATTAGAGTGTTTGTTTAACACAGTGTAGCTCTAAAAATGTATTAATGCCGATTGATTATACTGGCTATTAATCGATTCACATGGATATTTGTATAATTTTTTATGGATTGAGTGAAAGTATGTTATTCCAGAATGGAAGAGGTGGGAACAATACATCAGTTGGCCTGTAGTGTTACCCTGACAACCACAACAGTGACAGCTGTATGGGAAGAGAGGGTGTGGGGATGGGAAGGTGTGGAAACACAGTGCAAACAATGGCAGTACACTACCTCTCCCTGTGTCCACAACGCAGCAGGTTAGAAAGAAAGCAGCAAAGGAAATTCAGCAGGAAAAAAAGAGGGATTAAATAATCTGAGGATGCCTTTGAACTCAAATTAATTCACAACTGACATATTCCAAGGAAAAAAACTGATATTCCTCCCACAAAGATAAAAATTATATCAATAATTTACACATATATATTAATAAATAAAACACAACAGTGCTAACAAACAATTTACTGAAACAATTCCTAAAACCACAATAAAACTGTCCAGACTCTCCACCAGAGGGCAGTATAGACAAAGCCAGTGCTTCAATCAGCAGGAGTTTGTGATGCAATTCCTCTGGTATGACTGACAATGACTCATTCAGCTAAAAATTCTGCTATAAATATACTAAGGATTCCTCAATGCTAAAAACTGCAGAGGAAAAAAATCAGTCAAGGCTTGGACCTCTTACAAGCTGAGAATCTGCTGTGAAGACTCACAGGAAGAGCAGTGAAAATAGCAAATGCAGATATGATACTTTTTCTGGAGGTTTATTTATATTCTTACAGCCCACTATCCAATGGCAGGATTATATATAGGCCACAGTGTTGTTGCTGCATGTTTACAGTGGCAGGGTATGAAAACACCCACTTTCTAAATTGGGCACTGTAGTTACTGCAGTAGTTAAGGAGGTTTGCTGCGGCCTGCTTTAAGGCCCAGGGGTGCAGACTGACCTGCCGTTATCCCGGCCCACACCCCACACACGAATGCTGACGATGGGCTGGGAGTGTAGCAGGGTCTGGCCCAGTGGGTCGATCAGCTTCAGTGTCTCATTCTCCAGAACCAAAAGCATGTCCTTCCCCTGTACACACGCAAACATACAGACATGAAAAGATAATTGCACAGATACACAAACAGCTAATCAACCCTTGCAAAGACCATACAAACTGGGCTACCAATAACCAACCTTCCTCTGTATTAAAAATACAGACCACAGAAACACATACATGACCAACCTTCCTCTTTACAGCTTCATTCACACACATACACATACGGAAAACCCACACACATACACAAACACACACAGGTACACACGGACACACAAGCATGCACACATGGATGCACACGTGTATGCAAATGTATACACACACACACATGCACAGCCTCTAACCTCTCCCCAGATCCCTGCAGTGTCATGCAGATTGTGCTTGTGGTAGGACAGCTGGCGGATGCAGTTGTTCACTGCAACACTGCTCTTTCCTGGAGCCATTTCCTCCTCTGAGATCTCAACCCAGCCTAGTGAGCGCACTGCAAAGCACTGTGGGAGAGAGAGACAGACAGGGGTTTCAGAGGGAGAGTGACAGACTGAAAGGGAGAGACAAGGTCCATAGCAAGATTTCCAGTCAAGCATTTTTATGTGAAAATGCTGTATTGCTTTAAAAGTTTCACAAAAGCAGAATATGAAATTGCCACTTCTCGATAATTATTAAACATTTTCCGTATCATAGGTGCTGCAACAAACAGCAGTGAAAGCATTTTTATCAGAAGGTTTGAGCAGGTTTCAAGCTATTATCCAGAAGATCTCAAGTTTCTGCTCAAAAAACCACTGTGATGGAAACAAGCTGTCAACTGCATAATGGTCACTTTCATTTTTTCATGATCAGCAAGAGATACAGAAGGACAGAGGGTGTCAGAGAAAGAAGCAGAGAAAGTGTGAACCACAGTGTGAGAAGAACAGACAGCGTCTGGGAGTGAGGTGCCAGAGCATTAGGTTCAGTAGGCCCCGGCTCCCAGTCACATCCTGCAGTCAGCCTCTCCATCTCGCCATGGTTACCTTGGACTCTAGGTCAGTGCTGAATGAGCTCTGTTTCTCCTGGTCTTCTGACTGAGAGCAGCTGTTGCGATACAGAGAGAGACCCTGTTAACACCCCAGGTCAGTTACTTCAACCTTACGTGAGGATCACTATAAACGGCTTACTGAGGCTGATGATGTAAAGCTTACACAGGGGTGATGGCACACAGCTTACCTGAGGTTGATGGAGGCGTATCGCAACGTTGCTCCTTCAAACTCCTTCAGGCTGGTGTCAGGGGCTACATCTTCCTCCTGCAGTCCCAATACCAATAAAAACAAAAAGAGGGGTACACCATTAATGAAGCATCTGATTGAATCAATGTTAGTGATCAGATTTACAGCTGACCTACTGTGCTGCTCACCTTCCAGGTGTCGCCCTCATCAAACTTGTTGGGACGAGAGACTCCACTCCATGACAGCTATTAAAGGGTGTTACAGAGAAAGACATGAGTGAACATACATCCGCATACCACCGCATACACATACATACACACATGCAGGAAAAAGAGAGGGCCTTTTACGTTTTAGAATTTACATCACATTTCAGGGAGATACAGACTCAAGGGAACATTTCAGATGGCAAATTTCAGGCTTAGGAGATCAGACATCACAGTTTTATACTTAAAGGCATTTTACTCTAATCTTCAAGAAATCAGCTTTTTGGAATCTGGGTCACTACTACATAAGGTAAAACAAATGACCTCTTTTACCAGTCCACAATGCACCAGAAGCTAAAGATGACATCTTTAGTGAAACAACAGCAAAATGGCAACAAAACGGATCCATATTCCAGCACATGATCTGATCCAAACAGGCAGACGGAGGCCTGTGTGACATTTACTGCACTGCTATTGGCCTACGTGCTTCACTTCACTCCTCTGCATTATCATGGAACATCCAGATCCACTGTGGGCCTACAGTGCAGTGAGTCAGGAACACAAATCACTCACACCTCCCTGCACAAAGGATCATATGCAGTCTGCTGGCCTGCTTTCTTTCCTTTTCTTTCTCTCCTCTCACTAGCACAGCTGAAGTGCCCAAGAGTGTCACTGAACTGAACTTATGACTGGAGAGCTATAAGGATTCCTTGCACAAATACTTTCTGCTCACAGAGAGCCCTGTGCTTTTCTATATGTCTGAGTGCAGTGTCACAAAAACCACCCCTCCCCTCCAGCTTCACCCCACATAAAGAACACATGCACATCGCTTCCCTTTGCCTGTACAGACCATATATTCACCATTCACGTACCCTTGCTCTCGCACATGCACGCACGCATGCACACATGCACAAAGACTCAGACACAGACACACACACACAAGTTCCTCTTTTATCTCTGTTACTTATTTTTGCATGTTATAGAATTTCCCCTGTTTTTGTGGTTTCTTGACAAACATTCAAGTGGAGATACAGTCAGCACAAGTGGATTAATATAGGGAAATATATCTGTGTTGTGTACGATCATTTTAAATTCTAAATTCTGTTTTATGCATTATTACAACAAAAACACTGAAACACATACACTGAGTCTGACCTGTGGCTCCTCCTCGCTGGGTGTAATCCCAGGGGACATTGCAGACGGATCCACAGAGGCCCCACCCTCCTCCAGGGGCGAGGGGGGCTCCCATTGGGTGGTGCCCGTAGGGATGTGCCAGTAGTAGGTTCCTGATGTGTCACGCACCCTCATCCACCCGGCGGGCAGGTCTGAGTCAGTCTCAAAGGCACTGCGATCCCAGTACGACTCTGACAGAAGGAAGAGAGAACAAAATTAACTCTAGACTCGTCCATGTGATGTCCACTCCCAAAATGAGCAGGGCCACACGCTCATCACAAAATGTGTGCTGCCATTCAAGATCGCCTTTCTGGAAAAGGCTCAGGAGAAAATCATCTTCAAAGATATAAAAGTATCTCATGCAAATCTGACATACTTTCCAGAGATCAAAGGCACTGATGGAGGAAGGAAAGTGATATTAAAGCATCACTGATAATAGTTGAACCACCCCCACTGACAGAACAATAAAGTGCCCTTATTAGTCTGTAAATCATGCTGCAAAATTAAGCAAATCAATGGCATATTAAATGTTTGAGATCCAGGGGGCAGTGAAATGACTCAGGCTTGATGTCACATTTCTGTCAGGTTTTTCTCCTTATCTGGTCTCTCCCTGAATTCAGGAAATGACTCAAGCAGACTGAAGAGGCTGGTCCTAGGGTTTCCTTCTGTGAGTAGAACAGTGACTCAGCTACAGTTACACCTATTCATTCCTTCAAGACAACTGCATCCTTTCACAGGCACGAATAACAGAAATGATCTTATCATGCGTGATAAGGTTATCATGTAATACTACTCTAGTGGATTTTAACATACAACAAAGTCATCTGAGCAGCTTAAAACAGTTCTGCAAACACAACTCATTTCTTTCTTCATTGTGTACATTTCCTACGATTCAAAATGATAAGGATGTTTGCTCTAACGTGATTCTTGATTTACAGGGTTACAGTCATGTCTGCGCAATAGATGTGTGCAACCATGCCGTCCTCCACTACCCCTACATTTTCAACTCAGACATTCTACATATCCCTAAAGCATTTTACTGGTGCCTAAAAACAGGGATCTCAAACACCAATCCCACAGGGCCACAGTGCCAGAAGGTTTTTGTGGTTTCCCTTCAGTCAGCAGGGAAATTACATCTTTAAAGCAAAATATGCGGACATCAGCCAATCAATGACTCAGATAAATCATATATGTGCTGAAATACACAAATGTACCAACCAGAAGACACTGCAGTCCCTCAGGGTTCGAATTTGAGTTCCTTGGCCTAAAGCATTAGCAAGGCATTTAAAATAATGTATTAGAGTCTAAGCGCTTGGGTCTTACCCGTGTCCCCATCGGGGGAGCTGTTAGCAGTGCTGCCCTGGGAGAGTGAGGTCCAGCTGCAGTCTTCATCGCTGGGCACCCCGTTCCGGCCCTGAAACAGCAGGCAGGCACTCCTGGTCACAGTACCACCCTCCTTCCTGGACTCTGTGCTGCTCTGGGCCTCTGAGATCGACTCATCCGCATCTGCCTCCTTCTCTCCCCCTGCAAGTTTTGAGGCCTCCTCCTCCTCCCGCTCTCCTCTCGCTTCTCCTCCTGCTCCACCAGCGGTGGGCCCGAGGTGTCAATCAGCAGCGGCTCGTTGGCAGCGTTTTTGGCCTCCAGCTCCAGGTGGGAGCACAGAGCCCTCAGACTCTTCTCTCCCCCCTCCTGCAGCTGCTCCTTGTCCAGGGCTGAGTCCTGGTTCTGGTTTGGGTTCATGTCTGAACCCGGGTCCGAGCTGTGGTTCTGGTACTGGTTGCGGTTCTGGTCCTGATGCTTCTCGGCCACCTTGCGCAGCTGGTTCTGGCCTTCTTTCACCCACTTCGTGTTGCTGCCACCACCACCTCCACCCCCAGGCTCCTACAGTCACATTTTTGCATTTGGGATGTTAACACACACTTATCCTGAGTGATTTAAAACAGTGCAGTAAGTTTGGCAATCATTCGACCTTATCAGTGTCACAAAAAAATCTATGTACCGATTTCCTTGTAGAAATCCGTACATAAACCTATTATTATTATATTAGCATTTAGCGCCATAGCAAGTGCAGTAAGGCATTTGAGGATACATTAAACCTATGGATTGTATGGTTTTGCATTAAATATAGCAAAGGTTGAGGTTTTCAACCCAGAATAAATGCTCTGAGTAAGGGTTGATTCAGCCATGATGTAATTTGAGTTGATGAGTTTTCAGTCTGTGGTGGAAGGTGAAGACTCACCTGGCTCCCCTTGTGACCTGACTGGTTCTCCTGGTTTCGGGCCCATTCCGCATCCCGCTGCTGGTTGGTCCCATCCTCGTCCACACCCACCATGGTGCTGTTCGGCAGTTTGGGGGCTGCAGGGTCTGTGTGGGAGCGGCGGCTCCTAGGTGAGGAAGAGGAGGCCTTGCCCTTCTTGCTCAGTTCAGAGTCGAGCAGGGCGCTATGCGTGGAGTGTAGGTCAATGCTCAGTGTGGAGGAGGATACGCACGTTGTCGTCACTGGAGTGTTCTGATTGGCCAGGTCTGACGTCTTCTCCAATGACATGGCACAGAGCTGGAAGACTCTGGATGGGGGCCGGAGAGACAGGGCACGGCCACCTGGGACAGAGAGGGAATAGAGGCGCTACAGATTAACCTGAGGATCTCTAGGGGTCTCTTGTAATATCTGAGAAGGAACGTGTGGATGCAGCACTTCAACACCCCCAGCTAATCAAGGTCATGATTATTGTAATGGAAGACTGAGGTTTCATTATCCCTATAATGGGTTTAGTTATATTCAGCTGTCTATCAGTGACATGTCTGAAGCAATCGAAATGTGAGCAAAGACCAAAGACTTAGCTGATTAGTTTGTTATGCAAATCAAACTTTCAATGCTGGGATAAAACAAAAGTCTGCACGTATACCAGCAGTTCTCGGATGACTGGAAATGATGATGACTACATATTTAACCTAGACGCAAGGAGGGGGCTAGCTTGTGTTTTGTACGTGTATTATGTACAATTCCATGGCATATCAGAGACAGGCCAGAAGACATGGCAGTTTTGACTGGACGACTTCTCGATTAAGGCCAAGTTATGATCTAGGCGTTATTTTGTAACGAATCCCCGCCTATTCAGTGTCAGATCAATCAACTTCATTACCTCGTCATGAAAACATGTGTTATGGTTCTAGTTCCATATTTAATTAATGTTTTTTTTTGTTCTTCAGCGATTTATGAAATCGCGTGACGTTTCCAGTGCCGAGACGAGCATACTATTCAGCACACATAATCGGAGCAAAGTAAAAACTACACAATGTAATAGACATTATTATTCATTATAATTAAAATAGACGAATGATGGGAGTGTAGTCCATAACTGGAGCTAAAATGATCTTAATCCGTTTTCCATTATAATGTCATTACATTTCTAGACAAACCCAAAATAACTCACCTCACAACACAAGTGGTCTGCCAAACCAAATGCTGCTGCTCAGTCTTACCCATAAATATGGCTTGCGACACCAACTGAGAAGTGCTAATGATTTTGCATGACACAAAAACATTTCGTATGCGCCAGTTCGTCATCGTTGTGAATTAGCTTGCTACGTAGACTTGGTATGGACATACCAAGCACAATTAAAAGCACAACTAACCGTTTGCTAATGTTTTTAGCTGAATATGATTTTTGCTTCTTTCAGACATTTTCCAGCATTAAACGCAACAGTTTATTTTTTCTAATTTAATCCCTTGCCTTATTTAGCGAGGTTACTGGATACCTTCTCTTCTGTTTTAGCAGTTTTCTCTTTGCTTCGTAGAATAAGTGGCTAGTCGGCGAACAGTTAGCTATAATTCTGCTCTGTAGTTTAGACCAATTGGAATGATCGTCAGTAATACTGAGCTTCTTAGCCGTCTTTGTGTGCCTAGTGATAGTCTCAACTATAACGTAAACATTAGGGCCTCAAGAAAGTATGCAAGTGCCAAGAAAGCTAGGCTAGCTAGCATTGCAAACTGGGCCAGAAGACCTCCGGACAGACCGCATAGCATTTTCCTTAACCGGATACCTAACTACGCACATAAGGCCAGCGCAGCGGGTATCATACCACCCGGCACTACCCTGAATATGTAGATATTTTGAATGCGTCGTGGAAACGTATTTGCAGATAATTCTGTTTTACAGAAACATTCCATTTCCCGTTCAATCATCATGCAGTCTGTGTGTCGATGTAATATATTATACAATCGGTGAACAAATTATTGTCCGCTAGGCTAACGTTAGCAAGCTAGTTATGCATCCATCGTTCCAATCCCAGTAAATTTCCAGCCTTAATATGCTACGACACACAACGTAGATCCCGATTTTTTTGTTCTGTCACTGGCACATTAGATAGTTTCTGTGGTGAATGGTAATAGCAAACTAAATTAACTTACCTTTCTGTTATCTTCTCTAAGCCTCAATTCGTGCTTACTAACATTGTACGATTGGACACCATGGAATATTTTCCTCCAACATGCGATCCTGGAACCTAACCAATTTTGTGAACCGCAGAAGCCGAACCCTACGTCACTGCACCCACGTCATTTCGCTTTGCCCACGATGAGGGCTGGAAAACAGGAGGGGGAACCCATTCCAAAATACGAAAACAGGCCGGTCACCACACTCCACCACACTATCTTGAGAGTTGGGTGATTCACATAATCAGACTGACAGCAGACGAACAAGGTTTTCCAAACCGGACAACACAGAATTTTTGTAAAATGAGCGTACATATCAGAATACTTTGGAAAGTGCTTCCCTAGAAAAGGTCACCTGTCAACATTTAACACTCTATTGGTTGTATGGTATCATAAGTATTAATTCTACATACAGGATGCAGTTCATAGAAACATTGTACAAGAGCAAGGTCATGCTGAAGCTTAAGACTGCTACATTGAACATATAAAACATTGAAAGATTGTTCCCCAAGTTTCAGCCCAGTTGCTTATCGGTGATGCCTGAATACAATGAATTGTTTTAAATTGAACAACTAGCAGTACTACAATACACAATTGTACCTACAATCTCAAGTTAGCAGATTTCTGAACTATGAAAGGCCAGAAGTCATAGAGTAACTAATGTGTTACAGCACATGACCTTGAGTGTTGTGGTTCAGCGCATAAGTTCTGGAGTATACCACCACACCCTCAAGGCCAGGGCTTGTGCAAGGTTTTATTCCTTTTGTCATGTGCTATCAATGGTTCAATTCAAACATGCTTCAATTCAACTATGCTTGAACAGCTACCGTCATATAAATTTATAGTATAAAGCTTCAGGATATAAAGTCTCAAGCTTTTGCACTGATGCAAAAATAAAAATTGCAATGTTTTTCAGTAGAGGAAATTCCCTATCAATGAACATGCCACAGACAACTTGCTTTAAGTATACAAATGCTATTTTATCACTTTTATTTTCAATAATTACAATATTACAATTAACTTCATACATAAAACACAAATCAAGAGCAGTGTCCTGGAGATAAACATTTAAGAAAACATGTTTGAATGATGGCCAAGAAACTTTCTCCCTTTTTTCAGCCAAGATCAATCACATAAGTGTTGAGCCAACCTTTGAGTTGTAAAGTTCCTTAGCCTTCAACCTTGAACTGTGCCAGACCCCTTTCACATAATGTAAATAACGGAGGATGAATCATCTTTGGGTGGGAAAAAAGTGCAAGTGAACAGTGCAACAGTGCAGGTTCTGTGAGTAAGGATAACATCAATTTCTCTTCAAGGATGTATTGCAATAAATGTTTAGCTCTTAAGCTTTACCTGAATACTATCAGCAGATGTAATCCCCCACCCATTTTTATCAGTGGTCAACCCATAACAGCTCTTTCACTATTAAAAGATGCAAACACACCAGCTGTCATTCAAACCAAGAAAACACCTGTAAAAATCTGACATGCAAACTGATTTACTAAGCTTGGAATGTTTTCACACCACACTTTTATTCACTTCCTTTTAAGGGTCTTTAGAGCCACACTGGCTGCAGGTTTCAAACCAACAAAATATTTGTCATGTTTCATGTGGCATAATGCATTGCTGCATTTAAACAGCACTACGGCAGGCTCCAGGAAAATCACGGATACCTAGTCACTCAATCATGTGAAAATGATCATGTTAAACTCATCAATAGAACATGAGGCACTAGCTGGAAACATGAAAACTAAAAACTACAATCTGGAAAATGTCAAGTCATAAATACAATAAAGCATCTGGTTCAGGAAACAACTGACAGATCCCACTCTTTGAGAAGGTAAAACCATGAATTTGGTAAATTGCTTCATTGCTCTAGATTAAATCATACACCAGAATACCTTTGTTATTAGGAGAAGACAAATTTAAAAAGCAGTAATTAGGGTACGCTCCAAGCAGACTCCTCCTTACCAAAATGTACTTAATGCCAATCTAGATTCAAATATCTCCAACTCATACATTCATTAATGATCATACATGCACATAAGCGATCCTTAATTAGATTGGCACAGAAAAGAAAAGATGACCCTTGTGTGACAGCACTGCACTTTGTAGTTTAAATTTCATAGTGCTTCAGGTGACCCCTCAACACCTAGACCCAAAAACCTTACTGTTCACAGTGGAAAGTATGTGGAAGTCACCTGAACCAAAAAAGGCATTGGCTTTCCAATAGCAATGGTGCAGGATGCCCCACAAAGAGATGTGTCCCCCAAAAAAAAAAAAAACCGCTTGTGCATGGTGGGATGGGAAATGTGGGTGAGGTAACATCTTTCCAAGATGTATTTTACCACGTATAACCTTTTGGCAATGAGGGGATTGACACTCAAAACAAACCAACGTCTACACAATCGGTTTGAATGCCAGATCCCTTCAGGCCCTGCCAACAACCAGGGGCATGACCAGTTCAACACAGAGTCTTCTTTTTGATGGCTCGAGCAATCTCCTGGCCTCCCACGCCCAGCTGTGCACACTGGCGGGGGTCATCGTAGCGACCACTGCGGAGGAAGCAGATGGTGGTGGTCTTGCAGGCATCTCGGCAGGGCTCCGATACGTGGCCCTTGTGGTAAAGGTACCAGAACCGCTGGAAGACCCGGTCATCCGCTTGGAAGGTCTTAAGCAGTCCGTCCCAATCCACAGGGAAGAGGGTGGACAGGCCATAGGCTTCAGTGGCCCGGTACAGCAGGGACCACTTAGGATTGGGGTCAGGACTTCGACTGTGGTTGTTGGCCTGTGTCAGGTTGAGGATGTAGGTTTCATGGTCTAGGACCAGATGGGAGCTGCCCGGATACTGCCCATCAACATAGTACACACGGTAACCTGCACAAAATGAATGTACATCTCATTTTACTGGAGATACAACAAACATTTTGAGGAACAATCCTTTTCAAAGTGTGTTCACCAGTAGTTTATGTTTTACTGATTAATATTACTCCTGTCTTGAGCTCTTGATTGGCAAGAGATAAAGCTTGGTTACATTTCATAAGATTTTCTGCAGGTGAGGCAACAGAGAGAGCATATCATCTTCAACCAGTTTCTGGATACTGAGGTTGTGGTTAAAATAGTAGAAAGCTCATACAGATTATAATAGTTGGTGAGACTGGAGAATGAGTGGGCAGGTTTACCTGGGTTAAGGTTGATGTAGGTGGTGACACTGGGAGCTATGAAAGCCACGCCCAACGGGCGGGTCAGAGTCTCTTCATCATAGAACATCTGGAACTCATCCACATGGGTGTGTCCAAAAAACTGCCCTGTGACTGTGCTCTCATACCTGACAAAAAGAACTCAGTGTAACCTTCCAAATTCCACTGCTAAATGGTTAATGATCTAACTGCTCTGTGTATGTTGCATATTAAGAGTGTAGGTTCCTAACTGGTGTGAGCAATCATCACCTTCATTAGCCTGGGTTTTTGAAAATAATTCCAGGTTTGGATGATTACTAACTGTTGTAATACAATTTTTCAGAAGACAAAATAAAGCCATTTTTAGCTGTAACCTTAAGCTATGGCACAATATTTGAAAATATGGGAATCAAAATGCATGTTAAGTCTTAAAGGTAAAGATCACATCATGTTTAAATAGTGTTTTCATGATATACTTGCATGTTGGCTGGTCAGCTAGACAACTATTTAGAGAAGATATGCTTGCTAAATAAACACATTTACTATCATGCAGCAATCACTGAAGCCACCGCATGCCGAACTGCATACGTGAATATGGCTTGATGAATGCAAGTGATTTCTCCTGAAAATACCTGAATGTCACAATTTAAAAGAAAAAAAAAGATGAAATAATTGAACAAATCAGAATTAATTGAACAGAGAGAGTACCAGCTCTCACTCACCTGTTGATAATATGGTAATAGTTCCAGCTCCAGCTCTTTAAACAAAGACCAGGTGGTATGTGGCCAATGATGTGTACCTGAGAAACACACGGACAGAGAGGGATGGCTTTCAGTTAGACCCACATGCTAGGAAGACAGAGAGAGGCAAAGATCATTACACAAGCAATAAATGGGTAATCCACTATACTTGTTAACACCACCAGATTCAATGTCTGACCATCAGCAATGAAACTGCTTGCCATCGTTTTAAATGAGTTGAACATTTTTGAGGTCATCAAGAAATCGTGATAGATCAAGATAACCTTAGATGTTGGATGTGGCCTTCAGATTTGGCCTAAATATGACATTGTACCTTGAGGACTTCGGTTTTGTATATGCATTGAAGGGCCAAATGTGGAAATGCTGCTTTCACTTGACACACAGCTAGCGCAAGCTTTGGCAAAATATACTTTTGGTAGGCCATGCAAACAGCACCAAAATTGACAGGGACAACTAGTAGAAATGCCTCCAAATCACCATATCATGCTCCCTCTCCCTTACCTTCTCCCCCTTGTTCTCAGCCTCCTGCAGGATGCCAACAAGCCACTGTAGCTGGTCAGCTGGGTCAGTGGAGTTCACCATCAGCCAGAAGTTCTCCCGGGCACAGAAGTTCATGTTGAGGGACACCAGCCTGAGCCCAGGCTGGATCTGCACAGTGTAGAACCCTGCCCGTCTGAATCCACAGACACAGAGAGAGTCAGACAGTGCCCCAATCAAACTGTATGCTTGGCAATTCAATACCGGAGCACTCAATTGCATATTAGAAACTCGAATCCACCCACGCGTCTCCAAGAGAAATTTGTTGACATGGCAACAAATTAACAGCATAACACACAAAAATGACAAGCCCTTATAGAGGAAAGTAATATCACACAAATTAGCTTCCCTGTGCAGTTCTGACAGTAATCTTTAGCTGAAAAGAGCTAGTCATCCAGTACTGGAGCAAAGAAACCCCCAAACCAATTAGTCTGGATAAATGTTCTGAACAACTGTATACACCAATGCTACTTTATTCCAACCCTGGACACATGGGGAGTCAACTCATGGCCAAAAAAAAAAAAAAAAATCAGACCAAATAAATATAAAATGTTGTTTACAGAGCACTTTACATAGCATAGTGATCTCAAAGTGCTTTATAGTGCAGGAATTTAATTTGACTGGGCTACTTAACATGGCTAACTGATCTCCTGACCCTCACTTACCTGAGAGTCTGCAGTGCCTGTTCTGGCAGCCAGGGGGCCCACTCCTCTGCCATGGTGTCATACAGCCAGCTGGATGAGCGGTTGCCATGGACGAAAGGAGGTGGGAAGCTGTTGACAGGTGTACTTTCGTGGTTCCCTACAGCTGGGTACACTGTGATGTTGGGGCCCAGATGTTTCTGGATCAGCCTGGTGATTGTAACCAGTTCTAGGAGCTGCTGGGACCGCGTCTGTGCCCACACGTTGTGGGCTGGGATGTCCCCCGTCCAGTAGACCCAGTCCCAGGGCCCAGCCTTGGCCACATTCTCCAGCATGTTCTCCACAGTGCGCAGTGGCAGGTCACACTTGCTGTAGGTGCCCCAGTAGCCCGCAGCCCTGTGGTGCCAGGTGGAGTGGTCAGATGCATTACGGCAGCAGAGAGGCTCCTTGCAGTCAGCGCTGCTGCCTTCAGCATAATCTTTGTCCCAGTGAACGTCGGTGAGAAACAGGACCCGGTTCTGGGGGGACCCTGGTTTGGGTGGGGAGGGAGGGGTGATGGGGGGCTTGGGCACCTGTGGTAAGGTAACATTCCATGGGGCATAGATATCAAAGTGGCCACAGCTAGGCCCCAGCAGAATGCCGCAGGCCTCGCTGGGCCATAGATAGGACTCCTGCAGGGCACGGATGACATCATCACGGAACAGCTCTATGATCTCCCGGCACACCTGTTCCTCAGCCAGACGCAGCTTCACACAGGCTTCAACCATGGCCCATGCCACACGCTCCTCATTCACCTCACTCTGAAAGTCAAAGGGGAGACACAGGGCAATCAAGCTTTCAGTCCACACACACACACTTACACTTCACCAGAAATCCTTAACACTAACAAGAACTCATAAGTAATGGCCAGTCAAACTGAACTTCAGAGCAACAGTTGGTGGCAACTGCTCATGCTCTGCAATTTACAAAAGTACAAGAGCTGACACCACACATCATCCCCCAAGACTTTAATCTCACATGTCTATTCTTGTTAGTTTCAGTTTGATACAGTGTTAGCACCAATGCTAATTTTGACAATGACAGTTTTTTTTTTTTTTTTTTTTTTTTTTTTTTTTAAAACCACACAGCTGAACTTGGTCACTGCTCTGTGACAAACATCTCACTACCCTTCCTGTAAACAACAAAATAAACCATTTGCTGAACAGATACTCTTGCATAGCCTAATCATTATTTAAAATAAATAAACTGGCCATTCAGGATTGCAGGAGATGTCATGTGCCACACAAATAAATTTGGAAATTATGTTTTAGTCCAGATCTCTGAGGCAACTTGGTTGTATAAGCAATAATTCAATTTTAAAATCACATTGTGTGTTTACCACCACATTAGTTGAACAAATAATGCACTTTTCTAACTGAGTGGCAACTGATTTAAGACCTATCACAGCGAGTTTGGTGCAATTGCACAGATTGGAGTTAACTGAGCATTACATTACATTATAGGTATTTTGCAGACGCTCTTATCCAGAGCGACGTACAACTCAATGTGCATCATGCTGGGGACAAGAGTGCTGAAGAGCTAGATTTGGGCAAAAGTCCCAAGTGCCAAAAGGGATAACATGGACTAAACCCTGTGCATGACATGTTGGGGAAACAACACAAAAAACATTAGTAATATCACAACAAACATAAGATAGCAACAAGTGGGACTATGATAAACTTGAGCTAGGAAGGGAAGGACAGAGGAGCGTCCTGAAGAGGTGAATCCTCAGTCTGCACTTGAAGGTGGAGAGATAATCTGCTGTTTTGACCAGGTTGTACCACCAGCGGGGAGCCAGAACAGACAGCAGTTGTGGCCAGGAAGTGCAAGCATGCAGAGCATGAGCAGATTAAACTCAACAATTCTGACTACATAAGCAAGTCAATGACCAATCTGATTGTGAAGAACAAATGTCAGTTTCTTTTGGTGTAGTTACAGAAGTTAAGTAAATACCACCTGAACTTGAAGCACCATTTGGTATATCACATCCTGATTTTTCAATGTTAGTAGCAAGCCACTGGAGTATTACCAAACCAAACTTTGAAGCTGGGAAAAAATAATGAAATATTTGATTCCCCACATGTGGATCTTTGGTGTAATACAAAGAATAAAATGCTCTCATCCACTTTTCATCATCTCTCACACAAACACACATATATACACTGATTAGGTGAGAGATGGGAGATCCAAAAGCGGTGTCCCAAAAAAAAAAAAAAAAAAAAAAAAAAAAAAAAGTATTCAACACATGTATGAAAAATGTAAAACTACATTGCTGAGCCATTTAATGATCACAGAAAGTGAATTAGAAAGAAAACAATAGAAACTTAGTGAGCTAATTCCAGTGCTTGAAGTATAGATTTTATTTCCCTCTGGAACTTTGAAGTAATAATAAACATGTATTCAGAGGCTGTTCAAAGCCCTTTTTTTCTTTAGCAAGCGACAATACAAGGATATGGTCAAAGAACCACATTCTTATTAGTTTCCAAACAAGGACGTGGCCGCAGGCAGGACGGAGGAATATGCTCATACTTAGAGCAATAGGCAAGCTACTTTCCTGCCAAATATCAAGTTGTATCGCTGTTAATACAGTTCTTTCATTGTGACTTGAAACTCGGCTAATGGCACATTCCGTTACTTTAACTGGATGTTCATGCATTCTGGTTATGGTTATTTGCATTGTATCTTTTAGTACCTAACGCATCACATGTTTGAATCATTAAGTTAATTAGTTGTGCATTTAATCAGTTTCACTGTGCCTGCAATCAAATTTAATTCAGCCACAATGCAGACATTAGAATTTGTAAGCAAGTTCATGCAAAGCCATAGGCTATCTGAATAGGGTCTGAATAAGGTCTACAAGAGTACACAGTTATATTAAAACTGATCGGCATATTGAACCAAAATGTAAGCAAAGCGTGGTCTTCGGATTCGTTTAAATATTTCCCATAACGCACACCATGAACAAGTTGGTCAACTTGTTTTACTAGTTATGTTCCCGTAGTTATTGTGGTACGGTTCATAAGGTGGGGCCGTTTCACTCTCATTTACGTTTCTACTAATTTAGTAGCATGCTAGTCATGGACGTTATCTGTTCAGCTGTACTTAACATGCTTTTCGGGTTTATGCGTCTAGCATGATCCTAATTTGAAACCTCGCGACACTCAAATTATGGAGAACCACGATTGAGACACCAGAAATTCAGACCAAGGTTGTAAGATCTTTGAAGAAAGGTTTAACATCTAACTTGATTTTTTCCCCAATTTCCACTCAGTATATACATTGACAAACCATGAGGAATGACATTGATAAGACAACGCGTAAGTTTAACCAAAGTTTCTTACCAGAAGAGCCACATCGAGGATAGTAAACAAAGCTTTGCAGAGTGGACAGGTGAGGTTCCGCCACCCGTATCCAACCTTCAGTTTAGCTACTGCTTCTACAATCTTCACTCGGTCCTCTGCAGTCTCCCCATCGACAAGTGGATACGCCGTTCCACCCCGGGACGAAAACAAAACAAAGCCGAGGTACAAGAAGCAAACTGTGCACACTCCCAATGCTGCCGGCTTCATGGCGTATTTACTAGGAAAGCTAGCTCTAGTTCCTAATTTGGTGACTCAGCAACTAGTCAAATCGGCACGACTGGCAATTAGCTATTGTCTTAAAATATCTTTTGTGCAGTATAGGAACTTTTAAATTAACAATCAAAAGATAACGAACTACTACCTTATCTGCAAAGATCTGTTTTGTGGCTCTCTAGATAGCTACTAACCAACAAGATTCTCTGAGCAGCAGTCCTCTGTATACTGACTGCTCTGTTTATGACGCAAACGTAAGACACACGTTAAATAGATTTCGTTAATCGTCGCACTGAAAGTTATTGCCCCATTGCACACTGAGTGCCTAATTGCTCAGCTGGTGGCTCGTCCTTATATTTTGCGGCTGTCACACACCGATCAGAGAAGATATCCTTTCGCAGTCAATAATCACGAAGACTATGCAATCCAGGTTAAATAACACTGACCACAGCTTGCATAACGAGAGTCGCTCTGCACATGTGAAACATCACCTGGCATAAAGACTGATTGAAAAATTTACAGATGGGTACAAAAGTTACAAAGCCGGAAAGAACAGCAGAAAAAATACGGTTCGCAGACACTCCGCAAACAACTATGATCTTGTGAGGCCGTCACCTGACTAGTCACGTGAACGCGGTGCCTTCACTGGTTTGCTCAAGCTTGCTTTATTGCTCTGTTGCGGTTTCAGCAATATTTGTTCAACTGAAATTAGACGTGTAAAGTTCTTTGCGGTGTTTGTTCCCTTACAAAGATTAAGCAAGCTGCTTGGAAAGGCAGTGTGTACACATTACCAAGGAATTACAAGCCGGTTTATAAAATCCAGTGGTTAATACTACCATTGTTTCCTTTGTATTCAATTGAGTTTGTAACATAAAATAAAAATATTTTTAAAAAATCATTCTGTTAATGCATTTTATGCTTACTTCTAACATTCTCAATGATGTGATGGCAAACAACGTTGTAATTTTACAATATCTTCCCACTGTAAATCGTTTCCGCTTTGTAACATAAAGCAATCCGACAATTGTGTGCTCCGACAATACACTTCCCAAATAAAAGAGTAGGTGCTGATGTCCTTTTGTGACTACAGATATTATACGATTGTTTGAACATACCTGTTTATTGTAACTGTGGAGTTTTGATGAAATGGGTAGTGTTAATTTCAGGGATATATTTTGAGGCTGTACCATACCGTGCTGAGAATATGAGCATAAGAATGATTTCAAAAGCAAGACGTTTCTCTTTTTTCTTTTAATATACCTCTATATAAATTACATACATTTGTATAAGACATGCTTTGTTTTTTTGCTTTTGCCTGCAATTTAGCACAAATAAGTAGGCTGGTGTAACAGGAGAAGGTAAAAACAAAGAATAAAAGCAGTGTTAAATATATGAAAGCCAAAATTACTCAGAGGCAAAACAAGGTCTTTTCAGAGCACTCAGAATGGCAGAACAATTTGGCTTCCAGCTACCCAGACTAACAACCTCCCTCTATCATTTCAGCTGGTGCACAGTGTCCATCCCCTTCCCATATAGGAAAGCAAAATATAAAAATATAACTAAATTGACAGGAAAGACACCCTCCCCCTCTTTTTCAGGTTTAGAACAGTCAAGAGAAGCAACTGGAGAACAATGTGGAGAGGAAAGTCTTGTAACTGAAGTGGGAGAGCATATGCAGACAGACAAAATCACATGGTCTGGACTTCCCATTTTACAATGCAGCACATCCTGACTTCCTCAAAATCCAAGGGTTGCATGAGATGGTAGTTGTCAAAAAAAAAAGTTTTTAAAGTAGCTGTGGCATGGCTCTATATCAGTCCACCATTTAGTTTCTTTTAAGTGGCAGGGGAAGGGGTGAAAACACCAACCTCTATTTACTGGACTGAGAGTTGGTAACTTGGAATAAGTTCCTGTAATTGAAAGGCCTGTGTTGACACAACAGGTTGCCATCTTCACACAAACCTCTAGACCCTACTGTGAAGAGTAACTTGCTTGTTTTTCTGCTTACTGTATTTGTCACAAATAAAATCTGGAGCATCATGTGAGTAACTGGTAATCCATACGCTCCCATTACGAGTAGATTTCGAGTTTCTGACCTTTCAGGCACAAAGCCACTAAATTTTATTTTTACTCTCCAGACAGGTACAGTGAGCCCTACCAGTAGGGTTGGGAGACAGAGGAAGGGTTAGGCTGAGTTTACAGTAAAAAACTATCACAATATAATGTGTGCTGTTCAGCTCATTACTTGCCAGAAATAAATGACACATGGTTGTTCATGGTTTAAAAAAAAATGTACAAAAACCAACAGTACTCTTTTCAATAAAAAAACAAGCTGTGATAACAACGAAAAACAACCAATATTAATAGTAACAGTAACGAGTGCTGCTGGCTTTTTCAGAAGCATATGGTTACAGTGGCATAGAGAGCAGTGGTAAAGTAGTGGATTTTTAAGGCAAAATTGGTGGTGTATGCACTGTGGTAGGGGGACAGGATCGGGTGCAGGCTTCACTTGTCCTGCATTTTCTCCAGGATTGGCACGATCATGTCGAATTTGGGCCTCTTGGCCGGATCCTCGTTCATGCAAATCTTCATCAGCTTGCAGATGTGGGGGGATATGCCTGGGGGAATGGTGGGGCGTAGCCCCTCCAAAGCCACCTGGAGAACCAAGATAGCTGTGAGTTGGCATCATTGTGAGTTTGCTGCTGTACAATTCTCAATTTAATGACTGTTCATATGGACCACGGCACACAAAAGCACTGTATATAGAAGAAGAATAACAAAGTAGTGTGGTTGGTGGTTTAGAGTTGGGTTCAGTACTCTATAACAGTACCCAGTACCAACAGTGTTGTTTTTATTTAAACTTTTGATGTAGATTTTAGGAACAGGAAGCATTTATTTCCTTTGGTTTGTACTTTTTTATTTGTAGCTAACTTAGACCAGAGCAGGTAAGCAAGTTCCCCAGAAGACTCACCTTTTCTTTCGTTTTGCTTTGGGAGGCTAGGGTAGATCTTATGAATGGTCAGGTGTAGTTCCCGTAGGGACTTGCTGACGCTGCTCTGGTTGGCCGCTCATTTCTCTTCTATGCCTATGCAATCTCCATGTTTTTGTTGCCTGTTTTATGTTTTATTTTTTTGTAGCGGTAATAAACTTGCACTTGGCAGCTTGACATTGACCCCGGGTATCCTATCATTACTTTGGGCCAGTTTCAGTCATAAAGGTGACCTATACTGCGTCTTCCATTAATGTGGTGTTCCAGGCTCCAGTGATTCTGAAGTTACCCATTCATGCAGTGAGTCAATTTCACACTCAATTATATATTATTATATGTATAGCTGACTGAAATTTTCAAAAAATGGTCATGTCTGAACTGAAGTATATTAAGGGAAGCAAAACCCAAGTTAAAAACTCCAGTTCTTAGCTTCAAGAATTTCTATTTATACTGTATTTGAATTACCCACACTCCTGATGTAACTTAACTCTCCTTCAGCTAGTGTCAAATTGTTTGAAAGGCATGAAAAGTTCTCTCATTCGAAAACTCCTGAGATCCAAATTGTCAACAGCTTAGGTGACTGACATCAAAATGCTACATTGTGCAAATAGTTAGGCAAGTGACATATTGATGATTTAAAAAGCCAGTTCTGTGCTCAACAAGCCTGTGTCCAGGGACACCAGCCCCAGGGCTCAGTCCAAAACCCTTTTCACCTTCATGCCAATCTCCATGTTGGAGAGGTCAGCGAAGGGCACCTCTCGGGTCACCAGCTCCCATAGCAGCACAGCAAAGCTCCACATGTCTGCTGACCGCCGATTAATGTCCTCTGGTTTTTTCTGCAAGGCTAAGGACCGAGAGTGGGAAGGTGGGGGTAGAAAGATGGAAGAGGAAGATGATGAAATAGGGAGGGGAGATGAAGGTGCAAAATTAAATGGAGACAACAGGAAAGGAAGGAGAAGTAGAAGAGAGGGAGGATTGTGAAGAGGGTGTGAAGGGGGCAGAGAGTATGTGAAAGAAAATCAAGAAAAATAAGTAGAGTAGTGAGGAAATAAATGGGCAGTAAATCAGTAATACTGAATATATGAACATTAGAATTTACTCAAACATACACAAAATTCATGAAATTCATCCCATATAGGCATGTGAGAGTACAGCCATTTTGCAAATTGTCTAAAGGCTGCCAGACACTGCATCAAACCATGTCCTGACCACCCCAAGGGTCTCTGCTTTTACTAAATGTCTTTTCATAATATTCCAAGCATTTAAAATTTCTCTGCTTTCCCTTAAGGTACAATCACTTGCAGTACATATTTACAAATTAGGATGAGGTCCTGTATTTGAAAACCCTTTCAAAGTGCCTTTAACTGAATCAAATGAAACAACAATCAGACTTTTATGAGATGAAAGTTACCATGCTGTACATGAGACAGATGAATGGAGCTGGGATTACCTTCAGGAGCGACCCAGGCTGGGGAGTACATCCTGCCGGGACACTGGAAGGAGAACTTGACATCTGCCATGCTTATCCTTGCTGTCATATCCTCATCAATCTGTCAAATTCAACCAGTCAAATTAGTCCATCACTCACAGCCATGAGTATGGTGGTCAGAATGAAATTCACAAGGTTTTCAATTGCTGATCATGTCCCTTGCCCTTGTAGAATAATGTCACTGCAATTATTAATTTCCTACGCTGTAGAAGGAAACAATAATTATCTGCCAAGTCAACCTGTCAATCAGCCCATCCATCACATTAATGACCTGTCAATCACACAGTACAATTAACTTAAAGGAGAGAGAACAGAGAATGAGTAGGGATACTCTTTTGGGGAACCTGAGCTTGGTCATTCTGACATGTCCTGACTCAAAATAGGGTTTTTACAAAAACCAGATGGGATGAACTGTCACAAAAGTTTGTCCAAACATGATCACAATCCATGCCCATTTGTACAACATCTCCTATCAGATACTATCAATTATAACTGAAGATGTTTTTTTTCTGTTCTGTATTTTATCATATAGGAAAAAAGCTTGAAAAGAGACGAGATCACAGTTGTAGATAGCAGGTCGCATACGAATAAACAAAAATAGGAACTAGGTTAAATCAGCAGGTCCCAAGATGAACAGTTTTGGTGCATTAGAAGTGCAATCAACTGCTTTAATTGATTAAGCACTTAGTAGCAAGGAATACCAACAAGCCCTCTGATGCCCCTGTGTTCCAAATTTAGTTGCACACATTGCTTAGGAGGAAAATGATGTCATGTCTCAAAATACTCAGTTCCCCTGTGGAATTTTTCTCTACAGAATGACATAAAAGCAAGAACCAGTAATAAATAGGGTACAAACAGAACAGAAAGGAGCACAGTCGACAGTGAAAAGAGTGCTCGCATGAATAAGGACATACATATTATACATGTTATACAAAAAAAACCCAAAAAGTAAATGAATACAAATTTTAAAAAACAGGCTTTTGGCTAAAGATGGCGCTCAGACATGCATGATTTTTTGCACAGGCTATCTGGAAGCTTATTGGTTACCACTGGATTACTGAGGGTGGATCTTGTTGACAAAAGTTTGCATTTGTCTTAATTTATAATAGTAAAATTTTCCAGTTCATTAGCAAGTCAGCCTGACAAGTGAGGCTAATATACAGTCAGCAGAAACATCTGACGGGCTTTAAGAGAACAGGCGCAGGGTAAGTAATGTGGTGTAGAGCGGCAAGGTCACTCCCTCACCATCACGCTCTTGCTGTTGAGATAGTGTCGGGGGATCATGGGCTCCAGCGTGTGCAGGAAGGCCATCCCAGAGGCGATGTCCAGGGCAAACTTGACTGCCTGCGTCTGGTCCACCACAAAGTCTGCACCCAGGAGGAGAAAAAGAGAGAGAGACAGAGAGGGAGGAGGAGAAGGAGAGAAAGAGGAAGAAGGGGAAATGAGGAGAGGGAGAGAGGATCAGTGGAAAAGGGCAGGGGAGGAGAAAATGTTTCAAGATCATGAAATGTAATGAGAAAGAGCAATACAAAAGTAAGGGGGGAATATGACAAAAGGAGGATGGAGGTGAGGAATGGAGGGGATATAAAGAGGGAGGGGGATGATAAGAAATAGAAAACAGGAGGCAGAGTGACCATGGTGCTCGTGTTAGTGACAGAAGCAAATGTCAGCACCTATCTGATTCTTCAGATGAATACATAAAAAATACAATGTGTCTGTTTGACTTTCAAGGGATACATCTTTAGGAAGCCCTGGGGTGGTATCAAAACATAAAAAAATCTAACGCCGATAACAGTGAACACCCCAATTTCCTGTTGATTTCACAAGGAATGACCCCACATTGAATTGGCATCAATCAAATTGAATAAACCACTAGTGTGAAAATAAAATAGATTGGCATTTCTAGTGCTTGAAAAAATGATACTGCTATAATGAAGATGATGATGCTGGTGCTGATGATGATGATGACATGGAGGCTGGTGTTGGTGACAACTGCAAAGCTGATGTTGGGGATGCAGCTTGTTATGATGACAATGATAATGGAGATGAAGCAGATGTTGGGGGCCGGTACTCACTGGTGCCCTCGTGGAGCACATTGTAGAGGGATCCATAGGGCATCCAATGTGTGATGATGATTGGATGCGGGGCGGGGGGGGACTGACATGCCCCCAGCATGGGCAGCACATTCGGGTGGGAGAATATCCTGTGGTGGAGGGGGGGTCACGTACAAGGCACAGACCATGGTGGAGATGGGGTTCAAACAGAAAGACAAGCACACACATATGAGGGAGTGGGGGGTATAAATACAATCACAGGCACATTCCCAACTAGTAAGGGGATTCCTGAGATGGCATTCCACATAGTAAAGGTGTGATTAGATTTAAATCTACACAAAAAGGACTTCCCTTCAACGGACCTCACAGGTGAGGGGTAGAGAGGGAATTGAACTTGTGTCGTATTTCAGCTTCAGTAACTACTACTTCATCAGCTTCTTCTAGTAATACACATTCTATTACTACTACTACTACTACTACTATGAATAATAATAATAAAAATAACAGATTGCAGTGTCTGCAGGGCCAGGTCACATGAGATGACCATGGGCCCTTTAATTCCCACAATAAGTAGGAACAGCAGTTTAACTGTTCATCCAAAACAGTGGTGTCTTCTACAGCAGTGTTTCCATCACTGCTCTGGGGTACTGTGCTTTTTTTTTGCAAGTCCTTCAACGCAAGAGAATCTGCTAAGCAAGTAAACCCTGCAGAGTAGATGTGGCAGAGTCAAACCAACACTGAGACATGCGTCTGCAAACACCCACCTGAGCTTGGGATACTCCTCATTGAAGTCGCGGCTCTTCCTGGTGGTCCAGTCTCGAACCTTAAGCACCTTCACCACGATCTCAGTCCCTTGCCAGCGCCCCTGCCACAGCTGATGGAGCAAGGGGGGGACGCGGGGGATATTTAGTGAGGGATAAACCCAGGAAGGAGGGACAGACATCTACAGCTGCAGGACTGATGGTGCACAGTTAAATCCAGACTGCTGTCTGAAAGGATTAATCTGACAGTGAATGTACACTGCTGCATACAAGAATGGCCCAGAGTGTGCTGACTCTCCATCCACCTTCCTCTCTCCCCTTCTGCTGCTTAATTAACAGATTCCGCTGGACAGAAAGCTGACTCAGTCACTACATTACTGAATTGCTTTTCCAGAATGACTTTGCTGTAATCCACTACACATCTGACAGCCTAGTAAATGTAAAATACTGTGCTTAACTTCTGTAATGCAGTACAAAGCCGCTAGAAAGGATTTGCTGTGAACCAAACTGATGATGGCCTATAGCCCACTTAGTCCAGTAAGCAGACAGATAACCCTTTTTCACAGAATACAGTCTGTGCACCTCAACTACGGATGCATGCACACATATGCATGAACTCAATGGACCAACCTCTCCTGAGTGGTTCTCATTGATCTTTGCCAGAAGGGAGAGCTGCTTGAAGTCAATTCCAGCAAGTTTATTTAGAGTCCCATTTCCTAAAAACACACACACAGAAAGACAGATGGAGAGAGACAGACATGAACACAATGGTCACACTGAAGCAGACAGAAGGATGACTCACACCACAAAAAAACTGAAAAAGTATTCCTTATTTATGTAACGTTTATTAGAACAAGGGTCTCAAATCTGTCCACATGGATGTAGGCTTTTGTTCTATCCATCCTCAGATTAAGAGTAACTTCAAAGACTTGATTCACTGAGTTGTAATGTGACCACTAACTGAAATAGTGGACAGAAGGGAGAGAGGGAGACAAAAGGGAGAGAGGAGTGAGGAGGTGGAGCAGGTGAGAAGGGACACAGTTACTCACGGGGGCGTGTTCGGGTGGTTCCCTTCCAGAAGGTGTCCTTGAAGGGGATCTTAGTCAGGCTCTGGCCCATCTTTTCTGCTTTCTCTGGAGGAAACAGAAATTATGTCATTGTGACAGAGAAAGAAGAAGAGAGAGAAAGAGGAAGGAAGTACAGATATAAAGCACATCTGTGCATGGGGCCCACTCCCTACCCTTCAGGAGGTCTCTCAGGTGTGGTTTGGCCTTGTCCAGTGGAGTCTCTCCATATTTGTTACAGATGCTCACTTGGGCCCCGTTAGTTAGCAGGTCCTGACCACACAGAACAGGAAAATTAACTAATGTGTTTATGCTCTGGGGAACTGACTTTGACTTCATGGAAGATGTGTGTTTGAGGACATGATTTAATACAGCTGCCACCAGGGGGCGTACTGACCTCAGCCACCAGATCCTGGCCCCAGAAGCAGGCGTAGTGTAGCGGCGTGTTGCCGTGCTCGTTGGCTGTGTTGGTGTCGGCCTTGCACTGGATCAGCTGGGAAAGGTAAACGCATTACACCATGAACACACGGTAACATCACAGCTCAGCTCACAACACCACAGAGATCTGTTTCTGTCTCATTCAAATTCTTAAGGCTCCTTCTTATGAACTAATATGTGCCAGCAGAGCTTAGAGTGTCAACCACAAACACTTGACAAACACTTTTCCCCAAAAATTACCTGGCTGTCAGGGGTATTACATTAAGAGCATTGTATAAGAATTGACATTTTCAATTGAGTGCATGTGTGGGATAACCACCTTCCCCATCACAAACTTGATCTCCAGGTATATTTAGGCAAAAGATGAAGGTGTGTGTACATGTGAATGCCACCATGCGAGTCAATTCCACAATGCTGCTGTGGGTTTACCCCTTTACTCAGTTTGTTAGCCCCAATTGATGAGAGCTGACAACCCCAGGTAGCAGGTACGTTAGGGTGTGAGTACATTATGTGTGTGTCACAAATTGGCTATGATGTGCCAAAGGTCTTACCTTGTTATCAGATTTGCCAACATGGTGATGGGTACAGTATGTGAGAGTGTATGACCTGTCATATGTAGCCAAAGGTCACAGGGAAAGTTGATTTCTTTGTGTGTAATGTGACTTTACTTGATTGCAAGGTGTGTTGCGTTTGTGTGTACAGTGTCTTGTGCAAAAGGTGTGCACGGGGTGAGTTTGTTATGTGTGGTACCTTTGCCACTATGTCGCGGTGGCCGTGGCTGGCTGCCAAGTGAAGGGGCGTGTCATCACCACGATTCATTACGTTGATTCGTGCCCCTCTCATAATGAGCATGTCAACCACTCCGGAACGCCCCTCACGACACGCCCAGTGCAGAGGGCTGAACCCGTGATCATCACTGTGTGAGAGAGAGGGTGGGAGGGAGAGAGGAAACATGGGAGAGGAGGGAGACAATAGGGAAAGAGAAGATAGTGAAGATGGTGAGGGAGAGAGGGGAGGAAAGTGAGAGAAAGAACAAGAGAAAGAGGAAACAAAACAGAGAGGGGAAAAGACCATAAGGATGATGTAACCAAAACACAAGGAAGACTGACTAGCATGCCTGTTCTTCTATTAGTCATGAAAAAAGCTCAATGTCCCTAAATTCTTCAGATGAACACCAGGCCACGACAGAAATACAGCACGTCTGTACGACTTACAGATCAGAGACTTCCAAGTTCCCTATACTTAGATGCTATAATTGTTTGTCAAAATAAATTCTACATTTTATTCATGAACCTACAACAATGGGCTATATTTTCATTATCAAAAATCTGTGAAACCTTGCAAAAATAACCAGTTACAAGTACGTGTTGATGCAACAATAACATGGTGAATCTTGTACTGCTTCTTAAAATATTCTATTTTTGAATTCATCCTATTTCTAGCAAATTATACTGTGTATAATATAAAGTACATGTATGAAAGTAAAAGTAGACCTCAGAAGTGGGAGGGTGGAGGAACAACTAATGGGGGGAAAAAGGAGAAAAAAAGTATTTTTAAGCATGTGGTTCAGTATGGTGGTCACTGTGGTTGTATTTCCTCTGTTCTCTGTGCAAGAATCAGACCCTGTCAGACGGAAGCAGGGTAAGAAATGGACAGTGGCCACAGAGTTCAGCAAAGTCCTTATAAGGACTGGAGCTACTTCCTCCATGACTGCAATGTACGCCCGGCCAGGGCCAGTGTGAATCCACAGCTGCTAATGTCATCCGCCTTGCTTGCACTGTCTCTCTCTCTCAACTCTCCCTCACACACGCACATACACACATATACAAAAACAAATTCCTCTCTCCCTCACTCATTTAGAGGTGTGAGCTGAACTATTCAGAGTTGTGTCTGTATGTCCCTCTGATTCAGTGTATCCAGATATGCTTTGAAGAGTTAAGTGTCCTCATTCAGCACATACAACACAGCAGATCCACACTGGATCCAGCTGTGGCCTGTTTTCTCCATCTGCGGCGGCGTCTTTGAACATGCACGCATGACCAAATTATAGTGATAAAAGCAAAGTATGCAAAAATGTAGTAACGACTTGATTTTGTGGCTACCATGACAGGGACTGTGCATTGTTGAAAGGAGAGAGGGGAGGCGGGAGTAACAGAGAAAGAAAGGCATCTATCCACATCTTCCCTCCAAACAAGACTGTTTCCCTGCTGAAGCAGGCTTCTGGATTAAGCAACAATAAATCACTGTCCTCTTTTCACTGCTCTGTCTCTCTCTCAGACACACACACACACACACACACACACACACACACACACAAAACGCAAAGACCCCCTTCTCCCTCGTTATGCACAGCAGACAGATGTGACTGATCTAGTGCAGACGCACTTGCCCTCTCCTACACAAATACACACACAGCTGGCAGCAGGAACAGCCGACAGTCTTGGGGGCCCTTTGACAAGCTACTCTGTAACTGCCTCTGCATCTTCTCCCCCACCCCTGTCCCCCTGTACAGTCACCGGCTCCCTGTGAAAAGCCCAC
Organism: Albula goreensis; assembly: GCA_022829145.1. Classification (NCBI taxonomy): domain Eukaryota; kingdom Metazoa; phylum Chordata; class Actinopteri; order Albuliformes; family Albulidae; genus Albula; species Albula goreensis. Next base: position 33,222,736 of record CM040742.1, read on the forward strand.
AGTCCCAGCAACTGCTGCCTGCCTGCCCCTGGCCTGAAGTTCACATGCTTAGTCTTTCAAAATTCAAAACTTTCAACTTTGATTCCCAGAGATTTCTGATATTATATTTGGTCATTATGGGGCAGCTCATCCTTTCATTTGCCTGCTTTACTAGGAAGGATTTGTCCAAAGCAGTAACTGACTATTAGCAAAGCACAGTCCTAGAACACTGCGCAGACTTAAACCACATCAGAGTTAGAGAGACAGCTAGCCTGCTGTCCCAAACTCTCCCTTCATGTGGCCCGGCACAGTCACCAGCACCCCCATACAAAATCACTGTCCCAGCTGCTGCACGCCTTCCAGCCTCCCAGGGCTTCCTCCAAGTGGGGTCAAATCTGGCAGTCCCGCCCTCCCATCTTGCCCATTCGCTACATGAAAAACACTCCTCTCTCTCCTCTACCCTCGGTTTCCTTCCCTCCTCTCTGTTATATGTTCTGTCACTCAGCACAGTCAATTTATAATCAAACCCAGAGATGTTTCACTCACTTTCATTTCTTTTCATACAACTCAAGAAGCTTCTAGTGCTACTTTAATACTGCTACGACTTCACCAGAGTCACTGCTAGTCCTGCCAACACCACCACTGCCACCGCTACTACTGGGCCCAACAACGCCCAGTCAGTCACACCACTTCTACTGCTGCAGCCAACTCTACTACCACCGCTAATAAGGTCACTGGTGATGATATCACCCACAATGGATCTTTCCCCACTGTTACTGCTGCTAGATACACCACTGCTACTTCTACTACCACCACTACCAGTGACATTGATACTTAGACCACTGACACCAGGACCACCACTACGATTACTGAATCACTGTCACTACAGCCAATAGCATCACTGCTATTACTGTAATTAGCACCATCAGTTTCTCCAGTACTACTACTACCACCATCAATGTCTATTACACTACTGCGGCCACCAGAGGCAGGGGTAAGCATGTGGTCGTTGACCTCAGAGAAAGCTCCACTGAGAAACAGGACTCCATTATAAATATAGGCTCAATCTGCACTCCACGTCTGTCCGGTGCCCACATGTCTGTCCACCGTGTTGCTTGAGCTGGAAACATTCTATTTTTAATGGACACAACGGACCAACACCACAGGCGCAAGTCACCTTTAACCTCATTGGTCACCTGCTGCTCTCCACTTTCTCATGCTCACTCTCCCCTGCAGATATAGGGTGGCATGAGGTTACAGAGCAAAGGCTGACTAGAGTCTAACAGATCAAGTCCCCAACTGCCCTCAGATCCAAAATCCCTCATAACTAAATTGACCATAAATAAAAACCACTGTCTAATCTTATACAGGGGAAGGAAATTAATTTGGTGAGGCAACATAGATTCCCCAGATACCTTTTCTGACCCCAACTCCTGGGTCAGGGCAGCAAGGCCCACATTCATGAAGTATTTCATGAGGACTGCTGATCTAGGATCAGGTTTCCCCCATCCATATCCTCATTGTGCACATTAGAAGACCTTTACAGTACACCTGAATGTAGAAAGTGTTGTCTGCACACAATAACACAAAAACCAAAACATGCACATGCACAAATACCCAAGCATGTGAGTACACCTGCTCACACACTCACACACCAGCATACACACACTGTTTAGCAAGCCTCCCTTGTAAATGGTGTTAGAATTGTGAAAATACACATACACCAAGCCTCCCTGCAGATGGTGTTTGAATAAGCACACTGGTGTTAAAACACACACACAACAAACCACACACTAAGATCTGCAGCCAGCTGGTGGAAGCTCAGTTTAGACATGGGCAGTGAAAAAGAAGAGCAGCAGTGCTGCCACCACCACTGCTACTGTCCCAGCAGCTAAAAAGTCTCATTCTTCTAAACAGACACCCACAGAAAAGCATTATGTATAAATCATAAACAAACACACAAAGCACCAGCTTTATATAGAACACAAAAACACACACACAGACTACTTTGGACAATGTTTTGACTTCAGCATAAAGCTCTCTAAAATAACCCTTATTAAGTCTTTGGGGCCCCCTACCACACAAAGCAAAACTATAACACAAATCCCTTGAGTGGCAGTGCTCCTCCATCTGCTATAGTGATGTTTTGGAGCAGCACCATTTCCAGCCTCAGATTTGGACATCTCTGGTAAGTTATTTCCTCTGAAACTTCAAAAAGCAATTTCAGGGAAGTGATCAGAGGAGTATAGCCTCAAATACAGAGACAGAGTAAACTTTTAAAGAAAAGCTCATTTATATCTCCTCTGCAGTGCAATCAAATACTATCAGGAGGAAATGGCCAAAAGGAAGTGAGAGCAGCTATCAAGGATTTGACAGACACAGGGCATGAGGCGCTCTCCCCTCTTGCCCTCTAATTCCATCCTCTCTTGTGCTCTCTCTGTCCCTCTTTGCCCCCATCTCAATCCCAGTGCAATAAAACCCTCCTTCTCCTCTTCCTCTCCTCCCCCATTTTTATTCCTTGCCTTTGCTGCTTCACTCATTTTGGTATGATTTAGGAGCGATTCACAGACGGCATGCTTACTAGTCCATGTAAGGAGATTTAAACAGCTCTGCCGTCATTTGGCATCCTGTGTTCTTCACACACACACACGCACAGCCCTGCGCGCACGTTAGCATATAAACACATGCACACATTCTTTAATAAGTACGTTTGAGAGCAAAAGAGCACAACAGGAGATGGGAACTCTGAGAAATAGAAAGGCTTTAAACTCCATACAGCTGCTAATATTCATTATGGACACATTTCCCCATTACACTGCCTGTTAGTGACATAGGGCAACACAAAAGACAATCAACTAATGTATATTAAGCACAGTCATGCACACACATACACACAAAACAGTAATTACAAATTTATGTGCACACTCTCTATCCCTCTCTACCTCTCTCTCACTTTCTCTCTCTCTCTCTCTCTCACTCACACACACACACACACACACACACACACACACACACACACACACACAAACACACTATTGTATACACAGACTATACAGAGCACAAAAATGAATGTGTACACACATTCACACATGTACTCAAACACTGTCACAAATTTAAGGCAGGATATAGCAGGTAACAACTGCCTTTCACGAGCGTGCTTCACAATCTAAAACAGATCTAGGGTATGTTCTTTTCTGTGTGCACACACACACGCACACACACACACACACACACACGCACACACTACACACCCACAAGGGATGAGCAATCATTTGCATTCTGAGGCCACATCCTCTCTGATATGGGAACTCTACATATGGTTGCCTAAGAAAATAAACAAACAGATGACTTCCTCCAGAAATGCCATGGAGTCTGGTTTTTATTATTAATTTACTATAAGTCCTTCCCATGCACTTTATCCAACACATTAACACAGAGGCCTATGTTTGTGCACATTAAATACACACACACTCACGCGCACACACACAAACTCATGCACACAGCTCATGATTAATTGGACAAATTCATGATTGATCTGACAAATTACTTAACAAATCATATCCAAATATTTGAAATTTAAATCATCAGTTAAGGTCATTTTTGAGAATGCAGGTTAAATTCATCATTCAGTTGCCACACTTCCTTTGCATAAACATTCCAATTTTATTTGATGACAGAACACAAGATAAAGCTAGATACAGCCACCAACTTCATGGTTCTTAGCTGAGCCTCCTGGCTTGGTGGAGTAAAAGTAACATTATTTTAAACATGGTGCTGTTTTGTCACGCAAGATAAAAAGTCAGGAGCAATGTATATGAGAACTTCAGGCTGAAGCCTATGAAATAAACTTTTGAGGTGTGGTGAAGGACACATTTTTAAACCAGCATAGAATTAATCAGAAGAATAATTCAACTATTGAGAAAACAAACTTCTGTAAGTAGTTTAACAACCTAATATAAACAGGCACTGAATATTCAGACACCATTATATTAAGGATTACTGAAAAAAATTGTACTTACTAAAACTTGTAAAATGAAATAAATCTATTCAAATTTGATCAAATTTCTAAAATGATTCTAATATGTGATTGACATGTGTATAGGTATGTGTGCACCTTCATTGTTGAGAAGACTCAGGGTTCATTGTTGGTTACAGATGACATCATGAGCAAAGTCAAAGGAGGAGAGGTGGAGGGGGGATAAAGAAAGACTGTTTCTGGTGCAGCACTAGTCCACATGTGCTGAGCTCAGTGAGCACAATGTGGAAAGTATTTGTCCCCCACTTCATCAAAAGAGACTTCCTGGCCTGCCATTCGTCATTTCTCTCTCCCCTTCTCCCCCCACTCTCCATCCCTTCAGAGAGCTATACAGCTGAGTTTCTATGCCTTCTGAAACACAGGAATCCACAAAGGTGAAACACACGTGTGATTTATGCAACTTCATTCATTTGTGTGCATATTTTAAGAATAGTGAATCCTCACAATTTAGGTACTACTTGTAAGCCCATGGGATGGACTTACTGGACAAGTCCCAGCTGGACACAACCCCAGCATTGTTTTCCATGCTGTTGTAAACAGATTCCGAATTTACCAGGCACTTCTGATAAGTGTTAACCACATGAAAGACATAGGAACTCTTGTAAGGGCAGAAAGGGGATCCGTCTGGCTTCTTTTAAGCTCTCAACTACCTGTGCTGCAGTAGCTGCCTGTGCAGCCATAGTCTGGAAAAAATTATCTGCACTAAAATTATCTACACTCTAAACCAAATGCCCAGGATACAGTACCTTGGCAAAGACAGGAGCCTCTGAAATCATGAATAATGTTACATGTATAGTTGTGCTTGTATTTTCATCCCTCCCAGATAGAAATAGGCTTCTGAAACACCCCTGAGAGCAGCTGTTTTAACTTGTGCTTAAGTGTACCATGTCTGTATGTGCTGTCCTGTGTGTGTATATGTGAGTGTGTGGAAAGCATGCGGTTCTGTGCACATTTGCAACAAATGCAGACTAAACTATGAGGATCACACTGTTCTTGGATAATCCGCAAAAAATTGGCCTGTTGCCACCATATTTAGCAACACATTAAACACACAGACAGAATGACAATGACAGATGCGCGCTCGCACATATTCACATGCGCGCACAGACGCACACACACAGCTGGAGATCACTGCACGAAATTAGGACCAAAATATCTACAATAATAAATAAGCTTACGGAAAGTGACCTGGTGTACTACTGAAAAACCAAACTCTAGTGGAGGTATTTTTTTTGTTTAGGCCTTGGAAACCTCTGTTTAATGGGGATTGTTTTTAAAATGGAGGCTTCTGCATTTCTTAGTCATGAGGTTTTGCTGTACGAAGCCTCTTGCACAGATACAGAGCTTACAATCCTAGACAGACAGGAAACCGATGGACACTGTTTGACAATATTTCAAATAACATCACAGATGGGGGAACTTTACCTGTTACTTGTTACACAACTAAACATATTTCATTTTTCTGCACAAATATGCAAGTCCTCATGGATTTGATCATAATTAATATGATTTCTTGGCTCTTCGAATAAATCCAAAGAATTCTCACAATGGAGGTCACAAATCAAGTAACACAAAGACTATGCCTCATCCACTCTGCACCTTAAAGACTGTTCAATTACAATTTTTTCCTGTATTCAGCATTAGACAATGTGATTTAATACAGCCTGCACACACACTGTACTATATGCTGTACCAGCTGACCTTCTGTAAGAGTTTTAAAACCTTTTCCTTTGACTGCAACAAGTCATGGCTGGTGCTGCTCTGATGTTCACAAGAGAGAGGGCGGTGATGAGGAAAGCAAGGTGATGCAACACCCCCCCGCAGACGCCTCTGCATGATCCTGCAGGACCCACCGATTTCAACACACTGCTGGGACAACACCCAACATGTTATAAACCTCCCCTTTCCAATAAGTTATTACCATTTTTGAAATGCATTGCTTGCACCAGCGGTATACAGATGTCCTGTAACCTTTCTGTGCCGCACATGAGCTTTATAGCTTTGTTGTATTACCATCATATATAGACAAGCTATACAGCGGTTATTAAGTTTCTGTTTCAAACAATTAAGCTATATAGCTGTGCTATGGATGTTTCATATACCTGAGCTACATTAAAGTTATGGTTGCTTTGTATACACGTGTCATAAAGATGTGACATACTTGTGCTCCATCTCTAGTTGGCTCCCTTGCTTATCTCACAGACTATTTCTCCAACCTCTCTTTAATCTGCTACTCTAGCACAGTCTGGACCATATCCACAACTTTGTATTGATTTAAATTAAAAGCCTCTCCAGCCAAGATTTTCAGAGAATCTTTCTTACTCTGATATTTTTTTTGGGACCAAGGATGTAATAGGTTAACAGTACAGTTAAAATAAATGAATTTCAAATGAGTTGGTGTGATGTTTCATCTGAAAACGTCAGAATGAGTCAAGTGGGCTTTCATGTTAAAATTAATAAAGAGAAAAATAAAAGGCTCAGTCATTAAGGTTCAGTCGCATTCTACCCTTCTTCAGCATTGTCATGTAACAGGCTTGTTTGAAAGAAAAGTGGTGTTAACTCCAGTGTGTTTGTTTTTCAAACCCCCCTTCATATCCCACCCCCACACTGCCACTCAGTCACTCACCCCTGGTTGAGGTCGTTTTCGGTGTTGTCCAGCCACAGACGGACAGCCACAGCGTTGCCTTCTCGGCACTGGGTGAAGATGTCGTCCATGGTGCCACCTCCCTCCTCTCCCTCTCACTCCTCCTCTTTCGCTTCCTTGGCCAAACCTAAAAGTGCTGGTTCCACTAGTTGTGGGCAGGGGGTGAGGCTGGGGGCAGGGGCTGTGCAAGAGACCAGGTGGGACAGCAGAAATCCCACGTGGGATTGGGGGGCATTCGTCTGCTGGGAGGCCAGAGGGAAGGCCGGGGGCTGAGGTGTCACTCAGCTACAGGAAAGATAGGGGGCGCTCTCACTCTGTCATCACACGCCTGCGAGACAAAACAGAGAGGAGAAGGATAGACACCAACAATAATTTTATTCATTCAAAACTGAGTAAAATTGTAGGCAGTGCCTAGCTATCCCCTTAATTTCCTTACTTGGTACAGTAGTTCCCAAAGGATGCATAATATGACTAAGGACAGGATTCAATCAACATTTGTCCATAACTTTTACTTATGAGTAAAAGCGTTATGCTGAATGAACACTTGATTTTAATTGAGATCCAAAGTTAAAGAAAAATTATGACTGAATTCCCATCAAAGTCATGTGAGTGACTAATAAAGCTTACTCAAAGCAAAGTGCACCAAAAACATTTCTAATATGAATTAAATCAATAACTAGAAAAGTTATTCTCATTTCCCAAAAAGTTGTTCTTTAGGAGACCCAAGGTTGTTATGACACAGATGATGTCTTCATTCATTCTCATTGACACAATCCCTCCAACTGGGCAGGTCCTCTGCATCTTCCCACAGTGCAGCTGTGTGATTCTAACAAACGGCACGGCCATGAGATTCCGACACTGGAACGCAGTCAGGCACATTATTCTTCAGAATACGAGCTGGATTACATTGTTTATGCTCTGTACTGTTTGACCACTGCAGCTGAGTCTGACAGCAACACCTTCTAACAGCATGACACCAGCAATAATTTACATTCTTTATTTCCTCTGCAAACAGGCTTATTCAGGGGTGACTGTAAAAATCAGACATTGTGTTCATAGTGTTCCATTTGTTCAGCTGGGTATTTACTGGGATGATTCACCAAGGAGAATACAACATAGCAAAAACCCAGCTGGACACAGAATCCTTGAATAGCCACCACTCCTAACTGCAATTAAACAATTCTTTGGGAGGTGCTAACCCCAAAACAGACCCAGCTCTAGGGCTGTTTCATTGGGGGCGTCAGTCAGATGAGACATTTGTACAACTAAGACACATGTATCACATACATTTCTTATAGCCAATCAGAAACACAATCAGGCGCTTTGAACGCAGGGAACAGTCATGTATGGGAACCGCAAGCTAATTAAAACACTGAACCTCAGCTTGACTGCTGTCTGCTATCCACAGTGGTATAACAGCAAGCTGTCGTATGTAAACTAAGAGCAACATAAACCAAAATGTTACAACGCACTGCAACCTCGAAGCTACCTGTGTTGCAAAGCAGAGAAGTTGGATTGATACTGACGTGTTGCGAAGCTGACCATCTACATTCTTGTTAAATCGCCTGATCGTTTTCTTTGACTGATTTCACGCAACTTGTAAGGCCGGCTGTTTTGGCATGGTGACATGGAAAATGGCATTTAACGGTAGTACTGTGCGTACCTGTTTGCAAACACAAAGAAAACATGAGCAACTATATCAATAGAAAGATATTCAGAAGATGGATTTTTTTTCAAAATCGCCGACTACAAAGACTTGGAAAAAAAGAATGCTCTTGTGTTAGAAATTATAAAGCCTTCGCATTTCAATCTTGTTAGCTGAAGGTGAGAAAGGCAATCTGGTAGAGAAGTTCCCAAGTCCCAACATGGGAAGCTACCCCGCAGCTGGTTCCGTTGGAAAAGCAAGCTGAACACGACTAGGAAACACAAAGTGCGACCATGGCCCACCTTCAATTGGGTTTTTGCAAACAATCCTGCTAGGGTATAATGGCTAAATCACGCTAGCAACATAACGTCAGTTTATCTTTGTGGCAAGGCTTACTTTGTAGCTAACTTTGCAGGTATTTGGTGGTTTTGACGACCAGACTACGAAAACTAATAATTTTAGTTATCCTAGGACAGCCTGACTAGTGCTAGGATACCAAAGTCAACTACTTGGCAACATTACAGGTACAAAGAGGGATATGTGTTTACTATGTAAGCCAACATTTGCGAGTCATACGTGGACACTTTGAGAACACGGCAAAATGTCAATTTACGAGGACGACCTCACTAGTTATCAGTATCAATTAATAAGAGCAAAACACATACATCCACCCGGTTAATATAAAGACATTTTCCATGTTAAGTGAATTAATACCCTAATGCTAATTTCATGTTAACTGTACGTAAACAGCAAACTTAGATAACAATATACCATTCGTTAACGTCAATAGCTAACATCGCTAACCAGCGCAAGCGTTCAGTTTTGGGAAGTTTTTTAACTTAGGAAAAACTTAAATGTGATTAGATATTACATACCACTTAAAATTTTCAGACTAATATTGCACTGAGAAACAGGATACCTAGCAAATTACCCTTCCTAGAGCTCATTTGTTTGGCTAAAAAGTTGCAGATGGCAAAGTTTTACTGTGAAATAATCTTGAAATAATAACGTCAAATAAGAAAGCGTTAGAATTCCCGAACAAATCTCAATAGATAGCCAGTTATCCTATAATTATAGTAATAGCTAATTAATGTTCTTGATAGTTAGCTACGAAGACATTAAAAACATCTCCAAAACAATATTATGAAAACCGCGAAGCTAGAAAATAAAGTTACCGAAGCTAGTGGACTAAATCCTCCCTCCCTTTTGCGCTCCAATCTTCCTAACTCTGAACCGGACGCAGTCAGCTAGTAGCTAGTTAGCTTGCTATCATGGTTAAATATGTCTTTAATGTTAGCAAGCTAGCCAGTAAGGTTATGTTTACGATATAGGGAATACCATCTTCATTGGTATCGTGTTGCAGGTCAGTAGAAAATTCCGCATTGGTCACAAGCGTGCACAATAACAGAAATTATTACCTGCCGGTTCCACCGAGGCCGCTATATTTCCCAAAACGCAAATCTACGCTACAGGCTATTCACGTTCTCGATATCCACACCACCACACCCTCGTTTAGCAAAAAAAACCTCTCTGACGTATGGTGGCGAGTGACTGAAGTCTTGCTCCTTCCCTACAAATCTGTTGATCATAGCACCCTCTGCAGGTGACAAGCAGTGCGGGAAACGCCGCAGGACATTAATTTAACCAACGACAGAGAATGTGGGCGAATTGCCATGCCCGTGGGTAATTCATTTTACTTTATCACTTTAAAACTGAGGCGTTAATGAGTCAATAGCCATAGGTGAAGTGAAAGTAAAGGAGAACGTATATTGATTGCTATAAAGGTAATAACTCAAACGGGTTGTCACATTTCAAAATTCAAACAAAATTCAAAATACTTTCTTGCCACCCTTGAGGAAACTGTTTCTCTCCATGCACTAATTTGCACAACTCTTCAGCCAGGTAGAGGAACTAATTAGTGAAATCACCTTAAAAGTGCACAGATAGAACATATAGCCTATATGTAAGTTCTTCTGCTTTCTGAATTCAGAATTTCCATATCTGAGTAGCATTGTAGTTGTGTGTGAGATCCTGCATAGTTTAAATGTGCAGGCACTACTGTTCAGTCTGTAAGTGTTTTGACAATGATACATTTTTTGGGTCTGTACTCCAGTTCATTGAATCTGAAATTAAACAACCATGAGGTTAAGCTGACTTTCAACTTGAAGGTGTTTATATGCATATCAGATGAAACGTATAGGAATTGTAGTCCTTGTCATTAGTTGTTCCCCTAAGTTTTAGGGGACCAAAAATAATTGGGCAGTTGATCATTCAAATATGGGCAGGTGTGTTTTATCTTTGCATCAAGCTCAAAAGAGCTAGCAAAGGATCTAGAATTGTTTCTCAACAATAGACTGCAAATGCCTGAGGGAAGGAGAAGAACTGAAGAGTTCTGGACCAAGGTATTCTTGCCACATAAAATAAAGATCAACCTGTCTCAGAGTGGTGGAAAGATGAAAGTGCTAAAGAATGGTTCATGATCCAAAGTGTGCCATCTCATATGTCAAACATGGTGGAGGTGGTGTTATGGCTTGGGCATATATGACTGCTAATGGAACTGGTTCACTTTTGGTAATTAATGATGGCAGCATCATTCATTCAGCAGTGACAAATAAGTGAAAGCATGAAACCTCATTGGGCAATGCTTCATCATGCAGCAAGACAATTCTCCTAAACATCAAACCAAAGCTCTCTTTAGTGCCAGGAAGAAGAATGCTCTTGACTTACCAAGTCAACCACCTTACCTCAATCCAACTGATCATGCATTTCACTTGCTGAGGAGCAGACTGAAGGCAAAAGCACCAAAAACAAGAACTGAAGATTGCTGCAGTAGATGTCAAGCAGGGCATTGCCAAGGAAGATACTAAGATAATAAAAATTAAGGTGATGTCTATGGGTTGTACATTTAATGGAATCAATGACTGCAAGGGATTTGCAAACAAATAGTAAATACATTGACTGTTCATTTGTCTAATGAACCCCCTAAAATGGGGGAATATGTATAACAAGGGCAAAAGTTCTCCATGGCTCATCTGATATGTAAAAGCCCTAAAATTAAAGCTGAAATTTGGTACTTTAACCTCATAGTCATGGTTTTATTTCAAATCCAATATGCTGGAGTGCAAGGCAAAAACAACAAACAACAAATATATCACTGGCCAAATACATATGGGCTGCACTGTATACTCTACATTGAAAAGCTAAACTGCCTAAAGCCAGTTAAGTTATCCTCCATAAATCTGCTATTGACTTTTGCTTTAAATTGTAAAAGAATATTAGATTGGACACAGCTTTTTATGAATTTGAATCCTTTTTGGGCACATTGCAGAATTGCACATCCTTGACATGCATGATAGAACTGTTGATTTTTGGCATGAATACACCCTAGGTAGTGGAATTATCAAGGAAACATGCCTTTGACTCTCTACTTTGGGGGGCATACACTGTTTAATTCTGGAACTAGAAAATTAAGGGTACAGTAGATATTCTCTCTTACATTGTAACTTTGCAACACAAACTTACTTGCAATATTGTATATTGCCTATCATTGTGTAACTGTGTTTAAGTAGCCATACTGCAGCTGGGTGATGAGGTTTCAGCTCAGCAATGACTGTAAGGGAATGAGTTTAGAAGTTGCAGATGGTTTCAATTGCAAGTAGGTGGCAGTATAGTGTAATCTAAAGTAGTTGGATTTAAGCTTGCAGTTTTAATTCCTAAATAGTGCATTGCTTCTGTTATCATGAATAAGGTACTTATCCTGAATTTCTTTAAGTATCCACCTGTATAAAGGCATAGTGAACTGTATGTTGCTATGGCTGAGAGTGTGTACTCAAATCCAATAATTTCATGTAGTTTTTATGTTAAAATTAATTTTGAGAAGAGTACATGACCTATGATGCATTGTCAGTCAAGTCAATCAAATTCTAAAAATCTAAAGGCCTCTAAATCAAAAGTATATGAATGAATTGATGACTTCAAAGAAAAAACCTCAATTTATGACCTGACAGACCCACATCATTTGCAGCCAATCTATTCTCTCCCAACCTGACCCACTTCAAATTATGATCGGGTTACGTGAATGAATGTCTGAAACTCTGACAGTCAATTATTCATGTCATCTTTAATTGTTTTACATGTTCAAAAGTAGTTTCCACCAAGATGCCTTGCTATGCTCCAATGTCAAGTGTTGCCATCCTGACTAGTCCTGTACATAACATGGCTTTCTGCAAATGCATCTCCTCAGGACTGTGTTGTTTGAGAAAAAAACATGAGCACTCACAAAACTGTTCAATGCTTCATTAACCTTTTAATATTTTATTTCCAAGGAGCACCATTTCATTACAACCATTACTGGTAAACCTATGAGTATGCATGAGCTTCATACGGCTGTAGCCGAAACACATCCATGTTTTAAGGGGACAAAAACAATTACAATTTGGCTGTAAACTTAAAAAGATGATGAACTGAACTGCTTTTGAGAGTGGTAGTTTTCTGTATTTTCCTTAATATTACTTTTTTACTTCAGTATCAAAACAACATTGTAAAATTGAACTTGGATCAGAAGAGCACATTGAGTTGATGGTGCTAATATGCTGTTTGAGCAGTCTCTTTATTACTGAGTGGGTGGTTGAGATGGGGGTTGAAATTCAGATGTATTCTGAACAGAAGATCCTGAGCTTGAAATTGATGAGGACTGGCTACTGTTGGTCAGATTTTTTAGACTGTCCTGCTGCAGTACGCTGACCTTCTCAACCGGAGGGGCTGCAGGGGTGACAACTGGCTCTGGCAGAGTCTTCACCACTTCAGAAAGTGCCATTTTAGCAGGAGCTGCAGTTTCTTTTACCATTCCTGCAGATGCTGGTGCAATAAGTGGTGGAATATCTACTGATGTCACACCTGTCGGGGGCACCAAAACCGGAGGAATATCGACTGATGCCAAACCTATTGGTGGTGCCACAACTGGTGGGATATCCCCAGTTCCCCCAATAGTGGGTGTCAGCAAAGCTGGTGGAATATCTACTGATGCTGCGCTTGTAGGGGGCATTACACCTGATGGAATATTTATTGATGGCACATCTGCTGCGGGTGCCAAAACTGGTGGAATATCTACTGATGCTGCACTTGTAGGGGGCACCACAGCTGGCGGAATAGCTATTGATTGCACTTCTGTAGCAGGTGTCAAAACTGGTGGAATATCTACTGATGCCCCACCTGCAGGTGGTGTAAAACCCGGTGTAAGATCTACTGCTGCCCCACTGATAGCTGGTGCTAGAACTGGTTGAACCTCTGCTGCTGCTCCTGCTGAGGCTGGTGCCACCTCAAGAGCAGACTCTGCCACAGTTCCCCCTGTCAATCCGGCAGGAGTCGGGGTTAATGTCTCTGCAGCAGCGCCAGTCCCTGCAGCTTTTGCCATTTCCCCGGACTTTGCTTCCATCTCTTCCAGCCGTCGCTGAACAATTCCGGGCATCAGCTGTACGTAGGTTCCCATCAGGCGGTGGTTGGAGCGGATCAGTTTGCCGGCACAACTGTCCACACAACGCTCCTGGAATAAATGAATACATTTAGAAAAGAAAAAAAACACACACAAAAACCAGTGAAATCAACAAAGTTTAGGTCATTATGCCAGTTTTTCAAATGTAAGCAAATATACTTCATATGCTATTTTGGTGCACTCATTATCTGTCTCACTGTATTTTTTAATGGCACTTGTCTTTCTATTGTAACACATTATTACTGCCATAAGAGCTGACTTTTAGCCAATACTGTAGTAATAAAGACATAATAATTGAGGTTAGATGCCTGGAACACAGTTATGATACCAGTTTACTTATATGTATATTTGTGGTTCAATGCTCACAACATGGCCGAGGCACAGGTCACGTGTTATGACTTTACGACAAACACCGGTAGAAATTCAGGATGTTTTGACCATATGCTGTCGCCTACTATAACAACAGAAATGAGTCATTGTTCTAACTGTATTTATTTTTCCACGATTAACATTACAACCAGCAATACGTAGAGGTGCACCAGCAAAATCAAGAGGCCCTATTTCCGACAAAAAGCACGAGGTGTCTTTACAATAAAGATAAAGCTGCACAACGTTAAAACCCACAAGATACGATAACAAGACGTTTTTTTGTTGTTTGTTTAGTCTGGTTTACCTCATCCATTGTGAGATTCCTATAGTTCAAGTTACTTGTGCATCGCTGGAAGCAAATCTCTGTCATTCGATTGTAGACCAGGAGAAAATCCCGCAGCTGCAAGACGAATCCAGTAAACAGAATCAATCTCGACATTAAACATAACATTACTACCATTGCCCAATAATTAACTACATGTTAACTGTTGCTTACTCGTTAAATACTACAAGAGAAAACTTACATTTCGTAGCTGCTGCTGTTCTTCCATATTGGGCAGTGTGCTGCTGTATCACAGTTATACACGGGCTTGCAAAAGATATACCGCCGCGGGAAAGTCAGTTGTTTAACTAATGTTACATTCACCCCACTGAGTACAGAACTATTAGACACAAATGAGACCAGATTATGACCAATTTTAAGCCATTAATGCTGCATACATACAGGTGACATGACTTTCACATAGGCGCAGCCATGTTTTTCGATCTAGACACGCCTACTATCTGTGATGTCACTCGTGACACACTGACAAAGCTTTGGGGGTGTGTCAGAGTACTTTCCATCCCTCATTTCCGCCATTCCCTGGGTTCGTCCCAAATGTTTTAGTTCTTCACAAATATTTACACACGTTTTCTGGAATTTTGTCTCATTTTCTTAATACTCTAAACAAAATGCAAACCTCTACAAATCTCAAGCAAAAGCAAACATTGTATTCAAAACTGTTTCCAAAATTCCTTTCCAAAATGTTTTTTTTTTTTTTTTTTTTTTTGCATCGAAATGACACTCACTCGCCATGATATGAATATGTTTTTGTAGCAACCAACAGCACACTGATGTGCTCTACACAAAACACTGCTATGAATACCTTTTGCAGTCTCAGGATCACACTGTAGTTGGTTGTAAAAGATTGCTACAGTAATGTATATGTACTCAAATATATATATAAAAAAACACAATGCAGTATTTTGGAACACTTGTGTTTTGTATGTAACACTTTCCATACCCAATGGGAGAAAACCAGGAAAAACATTCATTAAGATAATGGGCTTTCTGTAAAAAAAAAAAAAAAAAAAAAAACAATAATAAAAATGATAATAATAAAAGTAACTAATTTTTTTTTCAAAAATCTAAAACACAAGACAAAAAAGAATGCAAAATGTCAAAAAAAAATAAATAAATTAGGCTGCATTCTGCCTCCTGTTTTGGTCTGGCCACAGCACCTTATCTACATCAAATGAGGTGGAGTCACGGGTCCAGCTGCTGAAAGCCTCCACATCAACTTCACCACATGCATCCTCCATTGCCTGGAAGGGATGGCGGTCTGCTCTGGTCCACCCCTCTGCTAGGCTGGAATGAGGATGCCATGTAGTGTGTCCAGGAGTGTGATGAGGGACCAAGGTTGGCATGGCGATGGGGATGCCTTGCTGGTGCACATGGTGAGATTCCCTCCAGGGACATTCATTATGGCACGGTGGCCAATGATGTTTCGTCCCCATCCCCTTCCTTTGGCTAGGTTAAAGCCAGCCTCATCTATAAAAATAAAAACGTGCTGAATTGCAGCGGCATCTATCTCCAAGACTCTGAAAAAGACAAGACATTATGAGAAATGTACCTACAGCAGTCACTCTGGTGAAGCACAGTACATTGGATTACAGTACTGTAATGTGTCTATAGAGTGCTGATATGATAGTAAATTCACAGTATAGTATTTACTTATTCATACTCACATATTCATATCGCTGTTCTTTAACCCTCTCTGAGTTTCATTCAAATAGCACCCTGTAGACCTGTTCCATCCGAATTTGGTTGCGCTGTAATACATAGCCCAACTGGTCTACGTTATTGAATATCGAGTTGTCTGCAATTATGTGGTTCTAGATTTCTCTTAGTCTAATGGTTTTCTTTGCCACCACCATGTTCACAATAGCAGTCTCCTGTGCTGGTGTGAATAGCCAGTGTCTTCCATGGCCTGGTTGTGTCTCAGTTCTGCTGAAGATCCAAAAATATGACATGATTGGTTACAGTATGCTAAAATTATTTTCCCAATATGAAATGGGATTACTGTAACATTGGCCAACAATCACTGAGTAACATTTTCCTACTGATAAGTCGGACTGCAGTATACTACAGTATACATACATTAAGGGCAGCAGCATAGTGTAGATAGTAGGTAACTTACCAGTTCTCATTTTTGAATGTAAGGATGATAGATGCAAGCATGAGGTTGAGGTAGAGCTGAGCTCTCTGCCCAGCCTCCCTCATACTCAATCCATGGTTGAGTACATGGTCAACCAATGTGTCCCTAATGTCATCTGAGACAACTGTCCTTCCTCGTCCTCCTCCTCCTCACTCTCACTCCTTGACCTCTAGCTCTTGCTTCACCATTGACCTTCATTGTACTCCAGAACAGAAGAGCTCATCTGTGGCCTTAATAGTGTTAAAGCTCTGATTTCTAAGTGAACTAGTGTTAACACCTGTGAGGAGTGGCTGTTGCCATTTGGAAAATAAAGCTTGGCATTGTAATTGGCATTGCTTTCCAAAGGAAAACAAGAGATTTTAATTTTGAATGTCGTGCATAATGTAGAGAACTGTGTGTAGTGTTTTGCAAAAAGTGTGATTTAGAATTTAATCCTAAGTGTAAAGCAGAAATTGTGCTTGCAGTTTTGCAGACTTGGTTTAGGGATTTGGTACATGGGTTTCAGGTTTCACTGATTGCATTTCAAGTTCCAATTGTAGTGTGTACACACTTGTGAAAAACTGTAATAAATGAAAGCTCTTTTCCTCCATCGCCACCTCGTCCCCATTACCTTGTTCCAATGTTGAAAAATTTCAGTGAGTAAGGAAACAAGGTGGTAGTGGACTGGAACATTCTGAGAGTGTCACAAATGTGTGGGTATTTTGGGGCAACTTGTGTATGATCCATAGCCCCTGAACAGTGTCTGACACCAGTTTCTACGTATCTTAATATAAGTAGCATACCAGTCAGCAGTTACTATCTCGCTATCAGTCTTGGTTGCTACTTTTTTTAATTTGTATAATGCATTCAGATTCAACAACCCACTGAGCTAAACAAACATTGTCTCAAAAGACACATCATACAGTAACATCCCATTTATTTGTTTTGCATCCAACAAACATAATCCATTTCAATACACTCTGTTGTATTCCATTATAATACATGTATATATGAGAACAAGCACAATGATTGCATGATACGTTTCAAATTCAGTGTGAATAAGGGAAAGAAGTACAAAACAAATAACCACAATTTTCTGTAAAAACAAATCTGTCACACATATAAATAATGATTTAAACAACAAAGAGAGTAAAAGGGAAAAGGATATTAATAATTATATTAGTAATACAAAATTGCTAGTGAGATGATACAATGAATAACTTTGAACATGTTTGGCAAATTCCAAGCTTACTCTTTAATTATTATAGGGGTACATTCCAACTCACAAAAGCTTCCAACTAAAGCTCCAAAAAAGGTATGATACATTTTTCAGTGTTTCTACAGAAATTCAGAGCTAACACAAACCCACAGTGAAGACAGTGCAGTACAAAAAACCCTGAATCAAAGAGCAGTTGTTTGCCGGAAGTTCACATTCACTTTGTCTTTGTTACTTGTTTTTCTTCATTTCAATCTGACAGGAAGTACAGCCTGCCTGTCTGCTGTTGAAGGGGGGTTGTCTCGGCCTGGCCCTTTCTCAAGCACACCGCATATGGGAGAAGATGTTTTCCCCCTTACCTGTAGTATGTCCTCACAAACTCATGAATAATTAAACCCAATAAACCCCTAGTAACACACATAGCAGTAAAGGTTGACCTGGACTAAGATCAAATGCCACTTGATTATGCCTGAAGAAACACTAGGCTGATATACTATCATGCATACATTACAGATTACCAATATACTGAAAAATTGAATTATGATTCATGCATATGCATCACATGCATAGCTGCACATACTGTATGTATGTCTAAATAAATAATAAATACCTATTTATCCTTATTGCACGTATTCTGATATTATTATATATGTTGATTTCTGGGTTATTATAATGTCGACACAGGTTGCGTTTTCATTATGGACTGACAGTGGCTGGTTTTTTGTCATGTATTTAAAATTATGCAAATAATAGTAAATAAATATTATTCAAAATGTTTAGCTTTCTTTTTCCTTTGTGTGAGTCAGTATCCTGAAAATTCACTGTTTTAAAGAGTCATCATCACAACAAGGCTTCCACTCTTGGAACTTGACCTACAAGTTTGGTTTTAAAGAGTGAGTGATTAACAGCAAATTTAATGAAAAACATGCAGAATAATATCAGTCTTACCAAGCTCAGCTCTGTATAAGTACCATATTTCCCATTTCCTAAATCCAGAACACAGCAGCATGACTGAGGCTCAGTACACACAGTTCTGTTGGGTACATGCACATGTACAGCATTTTCAAATACAATGTGCAGACAGTTGGCTATGGTAACTATAGTGCTGCATATTCAGCTTGTAATAGGCCTACATTTTAAACTGTTTAAGCAACTGGGCTCAGGGATGAATTCAGGGATGGAGATATTGATGAATGACTATGAAAACTGTGAATGGATGAATGATCAAAGAACATATGATTCAATATAGGACACGTTGGTGTGGAATGAAGGCCCATGAGACTATCCCAAAATTAATTGTCAAGGAAGTCTCTCATCAGATTAGGGCATTATGATTGGTGATATAGCTCAATGTTTTTGTCCTACAGAATAGTATTAGTTAAAACCGGCTTTAACCAATCAGATGTGAGGAAGCCTACCATCGCAAACAGTCATCTCCCTTTTCATATGCTCAAGAGCAGGCTGCTGACCTGAGGGGCTGCAACATCTGTTGTTTCAGCATGCGAGAAGTTCGTCTAAATACTTGGTTGGCTATAGAGTCCATTCCCTTTGTTTCCAAGGCCTATAGTGGTTGCTGACTGAAAAAAAGTCCTAATCACTGCAGACCACCAGGAGTCGACACTTCCTGCACAAGAGAGACAGTGTCAGGGGGTCAAGATTATAGTCCTGTTACTGACCGTCAGGCTCGAAGCCGTGGGTATGGTTGACCATGCCAAAGAACCGTGTGGGGTCATTGTGCACAGCATCAAAATCCATGTGATCCTCCTGCTCTTGCTCCCTCTCTCTATCCCTTTCTCTCTCCAGCTCCTCTGTCTCATGCGCCATCTGGTGGCTGTTGAGGTAGATGCTGTTGCGGGACATCATGGGGCTGCTGGTGCGAGAGGGCAGGGCTACCCCCATGTCCACCTCCACCTCCAGGAGCTCCTGGTGGGACAGCTGGTCTGTCCGGTTTTGGCCTTGTTTGTTCCTTCGCTTCTTGTTCCTGCGTTTCTGGCCCACTGTAAGGTCTAAAGAGGCATAGGCCACATCCGGCTGCTGAGGCTGGAGTGTGTGGAGAGACAAGGGGGAGTGTGAGGAACATCTCTGTCTCCACTTCTCATGCCAGGGGTGATTCATGAGTAAGTACAACAGTGACTATCCACTTTAAAAGTAAACTGGTTATATCTGGATATTGGCATACTGACTATTTTACAAAGAAGAAGATAGTACATATTGTTTTTGCCCTTTACACATTGTACGTTTTCTTTTGCATGTGTTAAATTGAAAGAAAAGGTCTCAAGTTTTTAAAGTAGTAATTAAAAATTATTTCATTTATATCAAGCAGGTATCTGTCATATCTCGTTTACACCATTTAGAAGTTTCTCAGAAGGCTTTCAATGCGGAAAGACGAACTTTGAAGGGGTTAAAGTTATTTTAAAAGGTTATTTTTCAGTTTGATCAACTACCAGGTGAGTGACTTAAAGATATACAGATCCTGCATTGGGAGTGTGGGGAATAATTTACATAAGTTGTACAAAGACAGTAGTTTGTCTCAGGACCTCAGGAATATTTGATTGACAGAGGTCTAAATCCTGAACATGCACCATTTTAATTAAAATTTTCATATCATGCGCTTTCTGTCACCTATGTGCTGCGGGTTCTTTTTAAGTGGGGCTTGCTTACTCTTTGACTCATAAAAATGCATTACAAAGTACTAGTTGCTAATTCATGGTCAGACGTGTATAAATAGAGCAAAAATGGTGTGAGTTTTTTTATTGATCTGCAGTTCTTACATATATGGGTCTATTTTTGTGTGTGGTCTGGGGACCTTGACCAGTGTGGTTTCTATGCTTTCATCTTTTTTCACTGCAGTACTGAAATGTGTAAAATGCAAGGCTTTGGCTGTCAACACTTCACCTGCAGACACATAAAGACATTTTAATTCAGTCTTTGGAAGAAATACTCCAGTGACTGTCTGAGCAGCACAGGGTTTTCTTCATCTTTTCCCTTGACTACATTTGACTACACTGAGCACCACTTGACTGGTCTGATGTTTATTAACCTGTCTGCGGTGTAAGAAGGAGCGCAATGCAGGATAAAAAAAATCATTGACCGAGTATAAAATATCTTTTAGATTTGCATTTGTTTGAGGAGTGAAAGAGAGAGAGAGAGAGAGAGAGAGAGAGAGAGAGGGGAATTGAGATGAAGAGAGCAGATGCTCTACCTTCTCTCCTCTGGAGCGTGTGTTCATGTGTTCATAGAAAACATCCTCTCCAACACTGATGGCTCCAGCACCTGCACAAACAAACAGTCGTGTGTTACCACATAGGTGGCGAACAACACCCTCTTTCAACTGACAGTCACCCAAAATGTGTGGTGTTTTTTTCCTTTTAAACTAGACTGGAATGGTTACTCATGTAAGTATGTAATACATACTTAACTTAATCTTTTATCATTGTTCTGCTTGTGATTTGTAGCACCTTTCTGCTTTGTGCTCCATATTCAAATTGATTCAAAGTTTTACATTTATTTCATTGTTTTCATGATTGTCTTTTATTAAACTGAAAAAGACCAATGTCTGACATATGTATAAATAATACTGAACTGGGAGTCCTTTTCTGTTTTCTTACTTTCTGAGTAGAGTTTCATCACCAACACTGACTGATATAACCACAGTTGTTCATATTTGAACATTTATTCCCTGCTGAATAAAAATACATTTAAAAATAATTTTGAACTACATTAGACATCAACAAAATGCAGAAACAGAGGAGGCTGAGGACCCAATGAAATGCAAATAGTTTTTGTTGGTATATGCGATTCAATCAAAACGGACTTTCCATTATGACATATGTTTATTTTAATATTATCTATTTTATTGGAGATAAGGAAACATGTCTTTTGAAATGTGGTCTTTTTATCCTAAAATAGAACAGCATATGCCCTTTTGACTCAACTGCATATACCCTTAAAGACAGCAAATTGATTTGGGCCCAGCCTGAGTTTCTATTTAAATAGAGATCTTAAGATTGAGTAAAGAAGGTCATGAAGTCATATGTTATGCAAAATTAAGACTCTTTAATTTGACGTGTGATACATCAATACAAAATGCAAGGTGCAATGAAGAAATTGTGCTTCTTTTTTCCTGCCTGTTTCTGCGATCTGCAGACAATGCTATTCAAATAAAATTGTGAATAAAGGTGAGATAAAGTAGATCTGGTTAAAACATACATTTTTAAAATAGGTATTTTTCTGTCTTTCTCAGAAATTTACTGTGTGAAGCAGCTCATCCTCGAGCGATTAATCGCGTGAGGCTGCATATAACACAAGGAAGAAAACTCCTTGCTGAAATAATTGTGTACTAATATGAATGAAAATTCTTAATCATGTATGCAGTGAAATTTTCAGTGTTTAATAAACTCAAGTACAAGAGCCCAAAATGATCAGATGTATTCAGTCAAACTAAAATGTACTTTATCAGAAAACATCACTGAACATTTTATTGCGTAAGTATTACAATTAAGAGAGAGGAGACAGAGGGGACAAAGACTACAGGTCCTCACCCATCCTTTCGGGGTTAATGTTCCCATATATTGGGTTTTCTTGACTTTCCTGCTCTTCCTCGTCATCATTTCTGCAAAAATAAACAAACAAACAAATAAAAACTAGCGCCACACTGGTACGTAATTCTCATACAATGCCATCTAAAGGTTGACCCCCGGTGCACACTTAATATTGATAATATGTGTGGTTGCTTAAGGTCCTTCTAGGTTATTCTTTACCGCTACTTCAATAAACTGCCAACAGATTATAATTTAGACATTTTATATATACATTTTATCATTTTATTATTTATGGAGAAAGTCAAAGATTAATTCTGAAGCTACCACTAGAGTTTTATTGAAGCGGTAATTGGGTTAAGAGACTGTATTATATCTCATGCATTAGACAACAATAATAGTGTCCAACCCTCAATTAAAACCCATCTCATGTAACGTTTAAACATGTTACCACATATCAGAGAAGTAGAGCTTGCATTGTTCTGCTCTATTTTTATTTATGATCATGTTCTGTTCCCTTGATTTCACATCAAGCCAATAATTTCTTGAATTTCCATGGTGATTTAGTCCATCTGTCATAAACCTTATAGAAACAAAATTTTCATCTAGAAGGAACTGGTTTTGCACTTACTATCACAGTGGGGTGAATCAATTTAATTTGAATATAAAAAACACAGGCCAATCCGAATCGCTAAGCTTGCATATTTGCCATCTAAATTCCATTTCTGCTTATATTTTCTTGCAGAACGTTGTGAAAGCATTTGATTGCATCACATAACAGAACACAGAACTAACTATGAATTAAAAGATCTAAAGACCAAGAATCTGTAGCTAAAAATGGCTGAAGGCAACAAGAAGGCAACACAGATCAATCAGAATTTAGCTACAGGGCACAGACGAGTGTGACTCCAGTCAGGTACATGAACAATAGTTCTGTATTGTAACCAGAAAGTAAATACACCTTAAAGGTTCAGTTTGGAAATGATAAAAATAAAAATAAAGCATGTGAGTAAAGATAAACTCACGGTCAATAGAAGAGGGTAAAAGAAATACATCAAATTTTACCGTTCCATGTGGTAAGCCTCAGGGTACATGTAGTCCTCTGGAACTGTAGATACAAAAAAGTTATTTTACATGCCTGTTCACTTAAATGTATTAAATTTATGATTTTTCTACACTTCATCAGCAGGTAGCTGGCTAAGTTATGGTATTATAAATTGTAAATATATAAGACAACCCATGGTTTCCTCCAATCAGATTGAATGAAAATGAAAACATTTAAAGCAATAAACCAATCATCTTTTTAATCCTGAGGTCCATGATGATTCTTGACATAGCTAAATGTTTCAGCAGTCATCTCCTCTTCATTAGGATTCATTCTTTGGCCATTTAAATATTTTGTTGCTTTCCACTTCACAATAATAATTATTCATTTGCATAAAAATTACATAGTATTTTTAAAGAAAGTATGAGTCTATGACCTTCCACTCATGAATTTCTTGTATATAACGTGTGCTACTTCTTAGTGAAAATTAAACAAAATATATTTTAAAATGCAGTGGGTACACTTTACACAGAAAAACAAATCTGAGATCATGTTAAAGTGTGTTTCAGTCTCCCCTATAGGAATCTTATGTTTTCTCAGTTGTAACAGGGGTGTAAATACACTCTGTGGTAAGGCCTGGAAAATGTCACAGGCTTCTTAAACATGGATTAAAGCTGTGCAATGGCAGGCCATCCAAAGGCGCAGTCTGTTTGGACACGTGTCATATGAACCAATTAAAGCATTCGTGTTATGATGTTTGACTTAATTATGTATAACTGTTTAAGTTTCAATCAACGTAAAAAAATTCCAGGTATATTTCATTATGCAGGTAAAAGCTCCCGCTTTTCAAAAGCTAATGCACACAGGACACCCTCTGCCTTAAAACAAGTAGTCTGTATGCACGCTTTTGACCTGGCCACTGACAGAATGATTCATACCTTCTCTTTGTGAATTTTGCCGTTTCAGTGTATAGAAAGTGATATTCAGGCACACAGAAATCACCAATGCCAAGGATGTTAATGCCAAGCCCACATAGACTCCAGTTCCACATTCAGCTGTGAAAAAAACAACACAATGAAATCCATTTATACCATTTTACATAAAAATACTTCTGAAGATTAGAGTGTTAGTTGTCACCTACTCAGATTGTATTGCTGGAAAAAAATATATATACTTATTGTCACCATGTCATGCAGATTAGTATTTTTTACTTAGTTGATCACAACTTCCAGAGACATCTTCTCCACACAATGTTCAGTCAAAAGCCGAGCTAAAATTATGATCAGAATACAGACTTTGATGCTCTCTCTATTCAACATTGTAGTGGTGCAGGTGATTCTTGAATGTGTTAAGAGTACAACTCTTCTTGAAAGTTTTTTAAAATCACTATTGATAACTTAGCCACTTCTCTTTTCAGTTTGTAATTAATTCTGTGATATTTTCACAGCTGGGTACTACATGGCTGTGTGTTTAAGCCTTCTCTACCACCACCACCACCACCACCACCACCACCCATTGTTTAAAGAATTTTAGAACAGTTGAAAACGAAAGAATGATCTTAAGAAAAACTGTTTAACATTTTAATTAGACTCACGCCTGCAAAATGCCAAAATCAGACCTGGTAACCATACACAGCAGCAAAGGTCGATGTTCTTATTCATGTCACACTACTGTGGTACTTCAGGATATTTCTTAAGAGTATTCACTCTACACTTCATACTCTAGAATGACATAACAGGGTGCATGGACAATAAGTTGCATCTGCATCGAAACACCTAAACGAAAACTGTAATGCTTGCCACTACAGTGGAAGCTACATAGGATGCTTTGAGACACAAAAATACATATTTCTCTATAATCCAAAAGGTCTCGTATAACCCACTTATCGATTTAAATAAGCCATTTCAAGATATGGTCTGATCTGATGTCGTTTTGCAATTCATGTAAAACGTATAAATCATAATACGCATATAGTTTATATTGTTCTGGTTCGCAAAACACAACATCAGTAACCCAAACTTAAATAGAAAGTTTACCCATTTCTCTTTAACGTCGCTGACCAGGTTTGTTGAGGTCTTCTTACTGTGTTAAGTCAATTGGAGCTTGTAGACATAACCAAGACCGTATCCTGGTACCGCGATATTGACTGCAAGATATAGCGTGATTCTATTTTTACTACTTGATGTCTTTTTCTGTTGCAAACAGGAAATGTGGCGGACGTCTTCGTCGTTGCAACCTGTCACGTTACCAAGTTATCTGCCTAAGGTATTTCTCATGAATAATAATACTCGTTTGAATTAAAGTGTATAGTATGAATGATGCATTTCCTTTGATGCGTGTATCATCTGAAATCATCACTGTTAATAATAAACTCCTAAACGCTCGTATTATTATGTTAGTAGGTAAACTTTGAGTCGCACTTACAATGTAATGTTACCACGAATATATCTGTAGTAATGTAGAATACTCTATACCTAATAAATTGCCACCCTCGCAAAAGAGGTTTTTAACCTCAAGGGTTTTTGCCTGGTTAAATAAAGGTAAATAAATAAGTAAAGTTATAATAACAGCAAAGGGCTAATAGAAAGAAGCAAATCGACTTTTACACTGACTGGCATATTATTCAGATTCATGTGATTTAGAGCTAGTAAGGCAATTAACTTTCTTAAGTCAAAACCAAAATGTAATATCCAATATACAAGCCATGTAAATTGCTCTAAATAAGAGGGCCTGTTGGATCCTTTTATTGAATGCAGTGCAATCTGTAAGATTTGCTGGTTCAATCTCAGATTTCCAATGTAGTGCAAAAATAAGTGATCTGACACAGTAGTAATATCATAGTAGGCTATGCTGAATTTTGAACTTTAAGAGATTATGAAGCATATGAGTTTAAGGTTTGGTACCCAGGTAGGCCACTGCATCTTGAGCAAGTTATTACATCTGTTTTCTACAGTAAATATCCAGCTGTATAAATTAGTGCAATGAAAAAAGTAAGCCACAGAAATAATTATTGATAAACATGGCAAAAAGCAAATTACTAAAAACTATTGAATATACCTTAGTTGTGCAACAAGAGGCAGTCATTGGAAAAAAAAAAAAAAGATTAAAAAGAAGGGGAGGTTGACAGTTCCAGCTGAGGGCATTATTCATTTTAACCATTTTTTTATAGTAAGGGCTTACAATTTAAGCGTGCATCTCACACCCTTGGAGTGGAAAAGTTGTAAGATAAAGACAATTCATATGGTTCATAGTAATAATTCCAGATCTTTATCATGTATAATTTAAATGTATTTTTCTCCTTTTTTCTCAGTTTGGAATGCTCAGTCATATTCACAAACCACACTCATCACTATAACCTGCTGTCAAATTAGGCGCGTACAGGTATGCACATAGGCATCATATACGCTGGGGTCATGTCCCCACCACATTTTGAAAGCCATTAGTCAGTTGAACCTATCGTTGTCCCCAGCACTTTTCAAAACAAACTGATGCCCATGGGTATGTGTACGTGCTCCTCTGAAGCACGCGCTGTCAGCTGACACGGCTGTCAGCCGTGGCTCGCAGGTAGAGCTTGCACGGACATGAGGCTGAAGAAACCACATGAAGTGCAGCTTTATATAGACACTCTGTGTTCACCCCACTATCCAGCAGGGGTCACTGGACAGTATGAGGCATGACCATCCTCCTTAGTGAGTAGCTCCCTGCCTGGATAATGCCACAGCCAGTTATGCACCTTCCCAGCACTTGCATGATCCAGATTTGAGACTCTTTTGCTACCATCTACATATTGCAACAGTGCCTTAACGGAATGAGCCACCCTGCACCCTAAAACATCAGATGTATCATGTTGACTCTCCTGAGATGCAATACAATGAATATGTATATGTGCAGTTAGATATAAGCTATAGCGTGAGATAACTGTGTATTAGCCAGTAATAGTAGCTCTGCAGCCTCTGGCTGTGTAATGACAGCCTGCCAGTGTGTACTGTGTTTACCATTAGGGTTCGAGGTTTTGGTTTGATTTCTTTTTAACCTTTAATTATCCCTCTGTGAAACTGAGCTGCATTCTACCACCTAGCTCAAAAAAAATAAACAATGACTGGCAATTGGCTATCATTAGTGACCTGTTTGCATTCTGACACCTGATTGGTTATAATTGCAAACAAGTGTGGCTACATTAAAAAAAAAAAAAACTAATTCAAGAAAACCTTAGCATACTACACTTTTTCTCAAAGAATTCCTCTACCAACCAAGTTTGCAGTATCATTAGCATCATTGTGTGTGCACCATAACATTGGATTCTGCAAGTACCTTCGTTGGCCCAACACAGAAAGACAGTGGGGCTCATTCCTAATAAAAAAAATTCAAAATAAAATGTTAAGACAGCACATTTACTAGAGATATGTTGGTTCTGGATTATCTAAGACACAGACTGTCAAAGGCTTGTTCTCTTACTATATGCTAGCACATACTATTCTTTATCAACAACCTTGCAGTTACGCATGGATGAATAATAGCTACAAGTAATACCTGTTTCAGCAACAGTATAGCACTTTTATACACAAGCACCATGTGCACTAAATGGGCAATAATCATTTAATGATAATGTCAAACTTAAGTGTTGTGCTTGGCTATCTTATTAGTAATCAGATAAGGACCAGCTAGCTGCAGTCCTTCGGACATGAAGACCTTATATTGATATGATCATAACCTTGCAAGTGACCAAGGTGCTTTGATTATGCTAAAGCAGTCAAACTAAAACTGTTAGCTAGAACACATTTGTGGATTGTGGGAGGGGTTGAGGCGGCCTATGAGATACATGTGAACCTTGCTATATATATCACACTTTCCATTGACATTCACACCAGTCAAATGAAACAGCAGTTTCATATGTACTGCATTACTTGTGCATGCATGCAGTTGCTTTTACATATCAGCATGTTAAAATGGGAGTCACAGGTTAACATTCTTTCTGCAGTAGGATTTTGGCTCAGCATTCTGGAAAGCCCTGCCCTAGTGATTGTATGACATGGAATAAAGCTATCTGACATGCTTAGTCAGCTCTTCACACTCTGAACTATATGCTCCATAAGACAGAACAGCATATTTTTGACAAGCAGCTATGGATGGCCTGTCCTGTTAAGACATTGTTCCAGTCAGTGGTGTCGTAGTAAGTGAGGTGAGAACACTGTCTGAGGAGGTGGGCATACTGTAGCTCCATAGTCTGTAGGTAGTAATGCTAATAAGGCATTGATGGGTAAACTGTACAACCCCAGTAGTTTTGGTGGGTATAATTTTATTAACTTATGAATACCTTTTACTATACCTGTGCATGGATGGGTCCCACACCCTGGTATCCAGCTGATCTGTAATTAGCTGTAGTGTTACCCAAGGAGGGTGGGTTTGACTTAGCAGGTATGTCTGTATCACATGTACCACAGTCTGTCTGCGCAGTGTTGCACAAGTGTCTGCCCACACCTCATGTATGTGTGAGCTCAGTCCGTGGACCGTGGTGTGAAAATCAGCAGCAGACACTGTGTGTTTCAGTGGGGAACATGTGCTTGTCTGTAGTTTTCCAGATTGATAGCAGCAGTGAACTTGTGACTCACAAAGATAATTGTGCATTACAAACTGGGAACACAAGAGGAAAACGAAGACAGGGCTGCGCCTGAAATGTCTATGAAAGGAATTGGCAGCACAGTGTTATTTATGTCATGTTTGAATCTTTCAGGCTTGTATTTATATAAAATGTGAGGTTTTGAAAATGGAAATTCACTATAGACATTCACACAATGTCATAAGACAAATCAATTTATGAAAATACTGCAAATGCACACCTTGAATAGTTAGATAATCAAGGTGGTTAAAATCTGAAAAATAAAGCCATTTGCAGATTAATGTTTCAGAGCACGGTCATTTTGATTATTGAAAAACATGAGTATTGGTGTGTGTGTGTGTGTGTGTGTGTGTGTGTGTGTGTGTGTGTGTGTGTGTGTGTGTGTGTGTGTGTGTGTGTGTGTGTGTGTGTGTGCATGTAAAAAGCATGCTTCTTATGTATGTTCATGAACTCAGTGTCATTACATTTTCCTTTTTTTCTTTTTCCATTTCCAACTTCAAAGAGGAGACAGGAAATGTCCTAAATATCAAGCTGCATATATTGTTCTATTTCTCATATCTGAAGGGAGCTACAAACTCAGAGTTTGTGCTCTACAGCACAGTGGACTGCATAACAAAATATAATCGTGTCTGAAGATATTTTTATCTGGGTTATCTTTATTAATGGCAGATAGCGTTGCATTGTTTGACCTTGTTTTTTCCACTCCTCATTCGCATGCTCACACCACAATAACCAAGAGGAGGAAATAACGTCAAAAAGGATGGGTTCTTGGTTAGATGTAAGTGCAACCTGACAAACTGTGTTAAATTGCACAGGCCTCACTCCCCCTGAGCAAGCTCTGTAAAAGTTATTTCTTTAAATGGAAACTTATAGCTTATTCACACATGCATGTTGTGGTCCAACCCAGCAGAGTTCTCAGGACTGTTAAGCTGATTTTGGAAACCTTGCAAAGCATTACATTTCAAACTATCAATAGAAAATGTTACTGTTATGTTTTTCATGGGAAGTCTCCATAGTATCTAAAACAGGTGGTGGTAGATTCCAAAGTTCCAAGAGCATTCACTTTTCTGTCGCATGATCTTCAAATTCAAGCCATGAAAAGTGCCATGTAGTTGGTCATAGTGCCATCCAGGCAGGTGGAATGTAAGTCAACAGTGTTTAAACCCCACCTCATTCCACAATACCACCTCCTCTTGACAGCTGGGCAGCTGAGGTATACATAGACCAGCTATGCTGAAGTTACGCCTTTCTGGCATAATGGCAGTGCAGCTCAGCTGCTTAACTGCAGAAGTGAAGGATGGATTGAATGTTTCTTCTGCTCCTTCCCTGAGGATATTTCAGAGATGTAAATAAGATTTCATAGGTGATTAGAGACTCCAGTTTTGGATATTTATTAGTTAAAAGGTAGAGAATAAGTCAAGGTAGAAGCAGGTAGAAAATAAGTAAAGCCTTAGCTATATTAAAAGGGATATTCAATTCAATTTTATTTGTATAGCGCTTTTTAAAACAAGTTGTCACAAAGCAGGTTTACAATTGTTCCCTGGCCTGAAACCCCCTCAGAGTAAGCCAAGGCAACAATGGCAAGGAAAAACTCCCTGACAGGAAGAAACCTTGAGCAGAACCTGCCTTAGAGGGGGAGCCCATCTGCTTCTGGCTGGCTTAGGGTGTACAATAGCTAGACAGGAGAGTGGAGATGGCTATAATGGCTACTATGTGGATATCCCAACACTTTGGCAGTTAAGCCCTTTTATTTACTTACCCACTGGTGCTGTTTTCATTTTTGTTTATTCATTCTGGAAAAATGATCTGAACAATTCACCAGGCTACAGTTTTCAGTTATCAAACTAAATGAAAATCTATAGGGTACTTCTGGGAACCCAACCTAGTTCCAATGTAGAGAACAATCTTCCAGCAAGGCCACAAGACATAAACATGACAAACGAAATACTACTGTAGAAAACAAGTTTATTTCCACGGTCTTGAAGTTTCAGACTTGGAACCAAGACTTATAACTGTTTGGTTTTACTGTCTTGTGCAAGATTTCACTGTTTATTGGAGCAAGGTAGTGATCCTGGAAGGTATCCATAGACATAATTTGAAAAGATACCAGAATGTTTCTATACATCTGGTAAGTAAGTGAAAGGGTTTGATTGCAAGGAATACTGGAGTATCCCTATAATAGCACCACAAATTGTTTTTTTTTCTAACTTTCTTATCCAAATTGTTGTAAATATCCTAAATCTTGAGTACATATCTTCTTTCGGTACCTGTCTGTCCAAGCCCAACTTGTAGACTGTAGTGGGAAAAGAAGCAGAAGCTGGCATCATATGGAAAAAGAGTGATGCATTATTAGCTATAGCTGAACTTATGTAGGACAACAGGGCATTCCAAAATTGGTCAGAGTTGTTTGGTTAAAAATAGCAAAAAAGAAAAAAAAAAACATATACAAATAGTTCAGCCCCATTTGACCAAAGATGTTGAGGGTCAAACAGCATTTGCAGTTTTGAGCATCTTGTAAACCACAAACGTGACTTTCACCTCTTTGTATACCAGTACCTCAGACATTTCCTCAGACATACAATATATGCTAGTAATGGCCTTCTTGTGAAGATCAAAGAAGTTTTGCAAGTTGAAAAAAATAGCCTATAGTGGTTTTGATGTGCTAGCTGATTATTTTGTCGTTGGTTGTTTTGTTGTGTTGGCTGGCCACTGGACTCTGGTTGGTGGTTCTTTAGTTATTTGTTGTGGGTTGTCAGTGGGTCCATGGCCATTTTTGTGTTGTATTTAGCTAGTTAATTAATAATTCTTGTGTTATAATTGGTCATTTAGTCCATGGTGGCTTTATTGTGTTAGTCAGCTAGTTGGCTTAGTCATTGCTCTGTGACTGGTGCTCATGAAAATGAACCACAACTGGAAAATGTGTTCTCAGTGCTGCACACACTGTGGTGTGCCTGGCTGCTTTGACCTCATTCAGTCCTCCTCAGTCTGAGGGCACCTCAAACTACCCCTGCCCATTGCACATTTCAAGTGATCATTAGATAGATATCAGACCCCTGTAAAATGTTTTCACCAAAGACTTCTGAAGTTATAGCTGCTGAAGGCACCTTACATGAATAAGTACAAAAGCAAGAATGAATCCTTTGCACAGCCTTGGAGTAGGCACTGCCTCCTGCTAACTGACCTGTGACTACATTTGATTGTTCAGGGGGTGTGAGGAATATTGGCTAATTAATTTGTTGAGTTGAAGGAAGACGTTTCATGAATTCAATCCCAAACAACAGGCCCACTCATACAAGTACTGACGTTTTCAAGTATGGAGTGGAAGGCCATCCTATGTTTCAGGTGGGGGAACTCCAGCTCCATTGACATAAAGATATACTGTGCAGTATGAGACCAATTCCTGGAAAGAACCAACCTTAGCCACCCACCTGTACCCCCCACACACACACACACTTATGCATGTTCACTCACACACATGCACGTACACACAAATTCACATATACATGTTCATGCATGTACAGACACACATACATGGTAACTAGGTAAATAAGATTGCAGGTGCAATTGCCATTTGGGACTCTTGAGCAAAGTACTACATCTGAATTGCTTCTGTAAAAACTGTAGTTGCATAAGTGACTCTGGACAAGAGCATCTGCTAAATGCTTAAACTGTAGAAGTAAATGTAGCAGGTGGAGACACAGGGGGAATCCTGGGTGTGGGTTCCTGGTTCTCACTCCTCCCACGCCCCGAGTTTCCTGTCTGCCCTACTCTACTTCAACAGTGGAGCTTTTCACTAAGAACAATCAAAAATGTTTTCTTCTTTCATCACACACTGGCTGATAGCTTTGCCATTCGGTGACCTTTGACGAAGGTTCATGGAAAAGGTCATGCTGCAGGAGTAGGAGGTATTCCTGTTTAGTGAAATTTACTCCAGTATTACCTCACTAATGGATGTGCAGGTAAAAATGTGTCCTTTTCTACATGTTCCTGACACATTTATAAACTTCCAACATGTGATGTGCTAAGTGCACATGTACCCATATATTTACAGGAGGACTTCTCCTTGTTCTCCTTGTGTGGAAGTTATCATAACTACATCCAGCCAGAGCAATTACAAAGTAAATATATCATAGATACTCTATTAATTACGTATTCCCTGTTTATAGTAATATTACAGAGTCAAATGTAAAGAAAAAAATCTAAGGATTGTGGCCAGGTGCAAAATAGAAGATATTTTGTAATTTCTTTGTTGGTGGGAGCAACACCAAAGTCACAGCATGAACATAAATCCACTTTGAGGTGGTCAAAATTCAACAAATCATGATTAAAGCATAATAAAACATATTTCTGAAATGGATAAACCATAATGTCTCCTGCCCCCTAGTGGTGGGCTCCACATTTATTTGTGTGTTGCCAACATTACAGGTGCCTTGATTTTTCCATTTTATTTTCAATGTTATTCATTGTATAGGATACATATTGTTTCTTTTACCTGTAAAGTACATTCAGTGTTTGCACCTCAGTGAATTCTGGTAGATCCCAGCCTGCATGTACTAACCATTATAAAAATAAACACTCATTTATGGATATTCTGTAGTACTGAATTCCATCATATCTAGGACATCTTTATACATTTTGAAACAAAGTGGACTGTACTAAGTATCGACTATAAAATAAGTACAGTGTTTTGTACCTTACTGCATTTACAAGATAACCCTTTTTTGACCCAACTCAACCCTTTCCACAGTCCTTGTGATGATCTTGAACAATAATGAAGACAATGCATACATGCAAACACAACATGGTGTAAGATATTGAAATACATTACAGAATGTGTTTATGTGCAAAAAATTAATTAGATAAAATCATTTCTGTTTAAATAGTTTATTATTTTCATTGAAAAATATATTTTTTAACATTTGAAATATTGAAATTTTTAAGTTAAAATGCATAAAACGGAAAGTACTTTGGAACAAATGCATAACAAACAGTACAAAATGTAAAAATACAGAGCAAAAAGGGATTTTATAAATTAATATTTTACTATAAAATAAAACTACAATAAGCATGTTGCATTGATACATAATAAATTCTTTGACAAGTGAAACAAAGGCACAAACTAGACAGAGAAGGAGCATGCAACCTCTGTGTGTTAAAACTATGATATCCTCAGTTTGGTGTAATTTACACTAGTAATGACATAAAACAGGGTTTCTCGAATGCAATCCTTGGGGCCTACTTCACACATTTGCTTTTGTTCAAACTATCATACCAACCTGTAGCAAACTGTGATAAGCAATTATTTGTTCTTAATTAGACCTACTAAGTCTGTAGGGGGATGATTTATTCTCAAGGCTGCATTATGTCAGAAGCAGCTATGCATGCCTTATAAATGTTTCACTTTTGACTTTCATTGTTTTAGATCAAAGAATGCTTACATTTTCTATGATACATATGCTATTTTGCAAATAACTGCAATCAAAAAAGGTTCTGTTTTTTTAAAATGGTTAGCCATAGGTAGAATTTTAGGGCTGTCCACATGGATGAAGTATTTCAAACAGAACATTTTAACAGGGTCTGGTATCAAAATGAATGCATTTGAAAAAGTCCATAGGATCCAAGATTATCCTTTAGGATAATTTTGCTTGAGCAACTTCTGTTCACCACTCTGCTTTAAGTACACTATATGAAACAGGCTGAAATGCTTGTATGAGTTCTCACAGGGCAAAACAGTACAGCTGTTCCGAACCTGTCTGGTAAATTCCAGAATGCAGCATCATTACTCTAGGATAGGAGATTTTCCAGGTATTAACCTCGTAGTTTGAAGATCTTTGCACCTTTTTTGTCACAGTGACATCTGAATATATGAAATGACCATGCATAATACCCATAGAACAGAGACTCCTTGGGAACTTTGTCTCTGTTACTGTGCTGGCCATTTTGTTACTGTGCTTGAGCATCTTGTCACTGTGTCTGACTGCTGTTCTTTGGCATACTGTATTGTGCTGTGGCCAGTTGCATCTACCTCTTCAGGATCTCAGTCATTGGAACGTCCTGAGTTCTGACAGACGTGTATTTCACAGGGGGTGGAGGGGGTTTGAAGGGAGGAGGCATGTCCATCCTGCTAAACAGACAGACAGACAGACAGACAGAAACAAGGTGTCTAATTACTATCACACAAAAATATATCCATGCATCCATGGAGTGGTTTGGCCGTGCATTTTGTTTGTTGAGCAGCCATATGCCAAGACCTGGATCAAGTGCTTCATTTTAATGACTTCAGTATTACGTTAAACAGAAATTGTAGAGGAAACGCCTGTTAAATCAATATTCAGTGTTAAGTGAACATCATATATTTTCATATAATCGTGTATACTTTGGTTAATAATATGTTAAATTGACAAGGGATCTGCTCATTGTCACAGATTTTATTAGCATCAAGAGAGCAAGATGTTCTTCAGATGCACATGAAGTGTTTCAAATACATATTTGACCTGGGTCTGCTCCTTAATGTGCTGATGAAACTCAGCAGTGTCTATGTGTCACTCAGTAGTGGTGGTGACTGCTAAAGCACCTTGTCTGAAGCTTACATGGATGGTATATCCTGTATAAAACGCTATTACAGCGATGCGTTACTGCAGACATCTACAGTACCTCCTCTTTCTTCATCTGTCCCCTGCTTTAATAATTGAAGAAATGTTTGACATGTAAAGGTAAGGACATGTTGGGAAACTTGCCAAACACTGAATTGATTATGGCTTTAGTAACCTCAGGCTCCAGACTGATTAGCCCTTCTGTATCTCCACTGAGACAGTTCAGGAGGGCTCCTCCTCACTCTCAAGTACAAAATAAGTTTCTTTGTCATTACAATATTATAATGCATTTTTATAATATAATCACAAATCCAGATGCATCAAAGACATATGTATATTTTGCATTTACAGACATACTTACATACATATAAAAGCTTGGGTCAAAACACCCTAAAATTTGGAAAAATCCTGTGAGTAATTTTGTATCAAAACACATAAATGGGCCATTGGAGCTCACTCTCCAGGCATAGAGACCTGAGAAAGAGATTCTGCACATACAGTGAATGATGCACTCACCTCTTCTGGATAATGTGTCTTCGATACAGAATCACAATCACCACAAGCAGGGCCAGGATAGGCAGCAAAATTACCAAAATGAACCTTTTGCCACCTTGGGGCTCTGAGAGACAGAATAAAGAGAAAATCAGGAAACTTTTTGCTTTGTTTAATGTCATTTACAAACAAGTTGTCACACTGTGCACC
Organism: Albula goreensis; assembly: GCA_022829145.1. Classification (NCBI taxonomy): domain Eukaryota; kingdom Metazoa; phylum Chordata; class Actinopteri; order Albuliformes; family Albulidae; genus Albula; species Albula goreensis. Next base: position 33,259,067 of record CM040742.1, read on the forward strand.
AATCATCTATGTGTCAACATGAGGTTTTCAGCCCAGAGTTTTACAACTGCTCAACTCCACTGGGGTAAAGAATAGATTTTAGGGAACAGGAGCTAAACAAGAGGGTGAAAGGTCATTCTGAGTCTTGATTTACTCTAAATCCTGTGCGCTAGGTACATCGGTACATCCATGTATGATGACAATATCAAATTCAGATGTTTTTGGCATGACCACATATCAGAAGACCACTGGCAGAATAATCAGTGATCCAAAATTCAACAATATCATCAATAAATACATAAGATACATATACAGGAATTATCTAATTATATATTAATTATGTATATACTTTGCAGTATGCTTTACTGTATACCTTGGATGGGGTTTGTAGTTTCCATGTTTCCTGAACTCGTAGAGCTGCTGTTGTTTGACTGCTGCACTGTGATTGATACAGTGGCTTTGAGGTCAGGAGGAGCAGTGAATGGTCCTGATGGCACTGTGCTTTTCTCCCAGGTACCTGTGATGTTCCCCTTAAACCAATGGGGTGTGACATTAAAAGGAAGTGTGGGGTTGATGGTAGCAGCTGTTGTATGGTTGAGCTCTGATGCTGCTGCAGTGCGATTCAAAATTATGCTGACATTGGTGATCCTTGAAGTCATCAAATCACTTTGAGAGTAGAGTGGTGCAGTAGAGTTGGTGGTCCGTAATAGTGCGGAGGTGATTCTCCTTGGCATGCTTGTTTCCATTTTGCTGACCAAAGGGGTTGTTTTGTAGCCTTTCTTATTGGTTGTGGCAGAGAAGGGAGATGCCGTGATCAGTGGAAGGACTGTAGAACCTGCTAGGAAACCAACACTGCTTGAATCAATAGCAACCACAAATCAAATATCCACAGTAATGAAACATTATCCATTATCATCAAAATATATTCAGCTATTGTAAGTCAATATTTAATGTTATGAATTATAAGAGTTTTTATTCAGTACAGTCTTCGTAAATAGAAAAATTATAATTAGAAAAAAGTGATTAGGAAAAAATCAGATCCCATATACAGATGTTTTTTACTTTTTTCATTCATGTTTGAACATTTACATTTGTTTATCAGCTACTTGATGCATAAAAATATTGATAACACAATATGTCCACTAGATGTCACTACAAACATTAGAAAACCTAATGGCATTTCAGGTAGAATGCTGTTTCTGTGACACCAGAATGACTACCATGTCAGTGTTTGCCATACAAACAGGAAATGACCATCTGGTTTAAAACACATAACTTAAGGCTAAATATTCCTCTTCAAGGGTCTCAACACCTTGATAAGGACTTCAAAATATACAATGTGTGAGAAAAGAAAGAACTGATGTGCATAGCATTAGCAACAAAGTGGAAGGGGAATTTGTACACCACAGAGCTCTAAAAAATAGATACGAAGACAGGCTGCTCAAGTCACTAAGGCCACAGCTTAGGAAAGTAAGTATCATGTGAAAAAAAGTGCAACTGAGTGAATCATGACAGCAAAAGCATAGATGCTGACTGATACCTTTTGAATATATGAAAATGACAGTAATCATTTCCATCAGTTTCAAATTTCAAAGAATGGGAAATGTTTCTGTCAATCTGCATGTGGTTTGGAGATCCCTCTCATTAACAGATGAGGATTTTAACTAAATGAATATGTCTTTGTACACCACAGACATCCTTTTAGCATTTTTACATTACCACTGCTGGGGTTTTTGCAGATGCAAGAGTAAACTTGTCTTTTACATTCAGTCCATTTATGCACCAACATGTTGAGGCAATTCAGGTTAAACAACTCACCTGAAATGCAATGGCAGTGCTCTGCCTGGGAACTGAACCTGCAACCCTTGAGCTACAAGTTACCTGACCATTATACTGCACCTTCTACAGTGTGTGTCATATATCTCTCCCTAGGACCTCACTCAAGGGAATCAGAAGTAAATGACAAGTGTATATGGGTCAAATGTCCCTGTATTTCTTATGTTCTTAGTGACACAGGTTTTGTAGACAAACACCCTGACAAACACATACCTGTCTGAACAGTTATATTAAACTCCATTTCCCGTTGTAAACCAGTATTCTCGATAGCAGCAGTCAGTGTGTACACCCCTGTGTCCTTGCTGCTGACTGAATGGAGATGCAGAGAGCTGTTGTTTGAAGTGGTCACATTGCCCTGTCAGATAACAGCAGATTTTTAGATGAACACAGAGGGATCTTGTTGTGTTTGATGGTGAAAGTCAGGATAGTTTGGCTATGATTTGTTCAACTGTGCCTCTTAATTTTTGATGTAACAAACGAACAAGTACCAGTACCAGGTGTGTCTGTCACTGCAGGTTGGAAAATGTAATGACTCAGATTCTGGGTTCCATGTGGTCTCATTATGCATGAATTAAATAAACAGGCTAACTTTGAACACATCATAGTAGGGTAAAGATTTGATTAGTAGGAGAATGGTAGACCAGCTTCTGCTTTTGAGCCCAGTTTCTGCTTCCCTTTTAGTACAGGGCAGGTCTTTCCAAAGCTTTGGTGCCCGGAAACTAAAAGCTGTGCTTCAGTTTCAGTGACTGTCAGCACACTGAGACATGTCAGCCCACATCCTGTGATCATAGGACCCTTTTTGAGTCATGCGGAGAGATGAGCTCAGTCAAGTGTGCTGATCTGAACCACTGAAGTGCTTTGTCTGTGAGTGACCAGATTTTCCATGTCAAAAAGCAATGACAGAAGGAGAGAAAGAATGAGAATGAGAGGGAAGGAAATAGGGTTGTTTGGTATACTGGTACTTTAAAACTACCACGATACCAAAATTTTAAAACGGTACTATACCACTGTTTTGCAAATTGCAGTACTTGATGAAATTGTGCTGAACTTAATTTATATTGCATTCATCACATTGGGAAAAAACCCTACATGTGAACACAGCCTAAGGTATTGGCTGTATCAATACTGACAAACCAAAGCTGGTATTGGTACCGAAGTGAAAATTTTGGTGCCAATCCAACACTAGAAGGACATGGATGCAAATAGAAGAGAGCAGAGATGTCATGTAAAAAGATGGCTGCTAAAAACGCTTTATAGAGCAGGAATAACTCAGTGTTAGAGCAGTGCTGGGTTAATGTTGCGTGAGCGTTGGATGTGGCTGTGGCTTTACCTTCCTCCATGTGTATAGGGCAGTCAGAGAAGCCTCTGCTTCACAGGATATTCTCACATTCTGGCCAGCAACAACCTCAATACTGCTACTGGTGTCACATTCAATGTTGCCAAGATCTTGTAGGGAGAAAAAAAAACTATTTTTAGTTTATATTGTAGGTTTTTCTACAGCACAAACTATTTTCTACACTTCCTTTGAAAATTTTGATAAATGGCCATATACAATGCAAATATTTAGATGTTTTTAAGCAATAATGTTCATCAACAATGTCCATCATTATTTTCAATAATTTCATGATATCACTGGCCAGAAGAGGTAATTCTCACATGCTTGTATGATAAAGGAACTCTCTCTGATTTATAGATGTAAATGAACTTTTGCTCCTATATGGACAATAATTATTAGAACTGAGTAAAATGCTCTGTAAAATCAGCTTTGATAAATCACACTTTATTCTGATAGAGTGCATATGACCCTATTGGATTATTGCAAACTTGGTCAGAGTTTGACACTGAGAACTTTACATTGCATGTATCAATAATAAAGATTTTTAAAATAACACATTGACATGAATATGGCACAGGAATAACACAAAAATAACCTGTCTAAATTTTGATTTGAAATAAAAAGGGGCCACTTTATTTATTTTTAACTGAAAATTGGTTTATGAATGCCTAGCCTGTATTTAATTTCATTGAAATTCTGTTGTGACCCTCAGACGTTATTGAGGCACTTTCCTGTTCTCATGTGGCGGCAACCAATTCACAGAAATCTCGTTAACTGATTCTATTTGTGTGAAGGTGTAATTTCCTGTGTTTGTTTTGTGCAGTGGGAAAGTCGGCAGTTTTGTATTTTGAGAGTATTTTGGTTTGCATTTTGAATAACTTCTTTTTGCTAATGAGGGCAGAGCAATTGGTCTCTGGATCAGTGGAGACATAGTGCCAAAAATATGGACATGTAAAAATCCATATGTGAAATTTCCAAATGTGTGTCCTTCTGACAAAACAACTATGATATTTGTGTTTTTACATCTTACACTGTGAATTTTGCATGTGTGAGTGTGATTTTTGTTTTGCAATAATCTGGTGCACAGTTGTGACATATTAAAAGTATACCAGTCAACACGAAATATTGTAAAAATGTTGTATCATCATATTACAGAAGTGTTGCACAAATGTCTTTGTTTATCCACTGGAGGAACCCTTTAATGCTCTTCTGTGATATGGATATTTCTCAAGGGTTCTCTGTAAATCCCCTTCCAGATATTAATATCTGGAAGAGGCAGAGTTATAAAACCCTGGCGTCAGAAAGTAAAAGCACTATCACATATTTGTTCCATCCAAGCACAGCTGATTCTAATCAGAGCAGCTCTTTAGCCAGGGAGATGAGCTAATGAAGGAAATCACCAGTTTTAATGCGCTGGAAGGACAAATGCATGGTAGTGCTTCTACTTTCTGAAGCTGGAGTTTCACACCTCTGCTGAGAGGAGCCTCTACACTTTCCCCAGCAAGACAAATAAAAAACCTTTAATAGTACTATAAAGAATAGGATGTGTCTGTCATTTTAACTGTTCCTGTAACTTACATTGTGTCATACATATACCTGGATGGTGACACTGAGAATCATGCACAGTGGACTCTAACTTGGAGGGTTAAAATATGATATACTCACAGTTGATGGTAACCTGGATGGCACAGCTATGTCATACTCACAGTGGACGGTTACTTGGAAGGTTATGATATGAAACACTCAAAGTGGACTGTAACTTGGATCTTTAAAATATGATAAATTCACAGTTGACTGTAACCTGGATGGCAGAGCTGTGTCATACTCACAGTGGACTGTAAGTTGAATGGTGATGTTATGATCTTGAAAGGGCAAGCCAGATGATGAATTCCCAGGCTGACAAATGTATAAGCCGCTGTCATCTTTTGTCACATTTGGGAGAATGAACCTTCCCTCCTGCCCACTCTTAAGGATGGACAATTTATTCTGAAATGGAGGAGAGGTTTAAACAGTGCATTTTTTTGTCGGAAGTCCACTTTTAGAGTTGAAACCCTCCACTCTACCTCAGGAAAGCTTACATTATGACTCAAAGTCTAAAAGAAGACTTTGACACTGTTGGTTTTCTTAAGCCTTATTTAGCCAAGCCGGTCAACTGAAAACTCAGCTCTGTTTTAACCTGGGGAGTCTAAGGGACAGGTTTGTAATTGGGTTTTGGCATTTCAAATAACAACAACAACAACAACAATAAAGCATTGGGAAATAAAAAGGTTGGAGGAGGTGGAGGAGCATGAAAATGCAGGAATGAAGGGGGTTACCTTGGAGGGCCAGAGGGAGTAGGTATCTGCAGGAGGGGTGCTGGTGCAGAGAATTGTCACATCATCACCCTCTATAACAGCCCTGTTAGGCTGCATCACTCTGGCTGATAGATGGATGTCTGACAGCGAGAGATCAGACAGTAAGAATAATGATGGGCTTGCAGGCTGTCTGTTAATCCAAAGCTGCCATGCTTTTATGTTTTTTTTATGTTTAGTGTATTTCATGTGCTATTAGTACTGTAAATATATGTGCTAAACACATTTGAAAGACATACTTGTGACTGTGAGGATTTTCTCTTCCTTGATTGTGCCATGAGGATACGTGGTGAGCTCGCAAACGTATCTCCCACTGTCCCAGACATCCACAGCTGGTAACTGCAGGATGGAACCCCTAAGTTTCCCTCTGAAGTAATCAGTGTACAGAGAGACGTTTCCCCAGTGAGTATAAGGTCCATATGAAGGGTTGTAAATCGCAATCTTATGTTCCTGTGGTTCTGCCTTCCTCCACTCAATCTGTGCGATGTTTAAGTTTTGATCTTCTGAGTTCATCATGCAGGACAGGTTCACCTGCTGCCCCACTGCTGCGCTGATCATATCCATGTGAACCAATTTTATTCCAAAATTCCCTGGCAAAGGGAAAATCAGACATTGTAAACTACCGTACATACATTTTAATTCTGTCTGCATGAGACAGTCTCCCTGCTTTTGTTGAGCTGACAGGGTGAAAAATGTCTACTGATTAAGTGCAACAGAATGTCATTTGTGTTTCCTCCACTACATGCCAAGGGGTAGCCAGTTGATGTGGATAGTTTGTTATGCTTTAATCATGTAAGCAGAATGTCTAATCTGACTTTTGCTGAATTTTAAACAATGACAAAGCTGGAAGTTGTCCCTGTCATATTTTGTTTAGTCCCAGGGTCCAGGTGCAAATGCAGTGGCTCACCGGGCCCTGGCTCTCCCATAGCGATCCAGTAAATAGGCTCTTTTTGTCTCTTTTTACACCGGAATCATCATCATCATCATCATCATCATCATCATCATCATCATCATCACTGTCATCATCATCATTTTGCCTCATTGCATTCACATGATCAAAATGCCAATGAAGAACATGACCATTGTTACTGTTCAAACCACATATTCATGTCAGAAACAAGCCTGTAAAACTTCTTGATCAGTTGAGAAATATAAAACATTCCCACCCATTCCTCTGTGTGACTTACCTTGGGTGAAAGTGATGAAGAGCAGGAGAGTGGCAGCCATCACACGCCCCTCTGCAGCCATGTCTGAGCTCTGCCGTGAGCTGTTGAACATGAGGAACTACGAGAGAAAAGCAAGAAAATGCCTCCACAGTCTACACAGGAAGTCAATGCTTTGCTTGCTGTGAAAACCACAGTCCTCGAGCGGCACTCCAGTTCACCTGCTAAAAGACACCCACAGACCTGCTTCTGCTGTTTCCGGGAGATGGTCTGCTCTCTGTTGTCAATCTGGGTTAGCACATCAGTATGGTCGTATCTTTCAGAGACAAGAGAGTGCCACTAATTTTCTATGTCCAGTTCCAGGCACCGTTCTCCTGAATTGTTTACATGGAAGGTCATATCGATACCCACTGCATAGAACATTCAATAGTTGTGCTGATTTTATATAATCAAAACAATACAGTTTCCAACTTTCTGAAAGGTTAGAAATGCAGGTTTTAAGAGCCAGTCAGTAGCACACTGCTAACAAACTCACAGGGAGCTCAAACACTGAGTCTGAAATCATGCGCCGTTACAGAGGCACGGCTGTGCAGAGTCTCTCTGCCTCAGCACCACAAACCCTCAGAACATTTTCTCATTTCTGAAAGGAGGTCAAAATTTGAAAGACAAAAGCATCTCATCCTAGCACTGTCAGGCCACCACCTGTACCTAACATTAGAGAAAAAACTGACAATAGTAGAAACTGAGGCACTTTTGTAACTTACCCTTAACTTTTGTGACTTAGCCTTAGCTTAGTTAGCCAAGTGTTTGCACTTAGCAATGGCAGTTACGGATAGATTAAACCAGTGAGAAAAGTTTCATAAGGGACGCAAAAACAGTCCTCACCTACAATCCATGATCTTAGCTGTGAGTGTGACTGATTACATTTATTGCAAGGATCTGGTCATGACAGTAATATTCCAGCAGCTGTAGGCCTTCTTCTCACTGCTCATCAATCAGCGATTGCTGTGCATTACTTAAACAAAGTAAGTTGAGCTTCCATGTCATGTTCTCTGTCTGTCTCTCTCCACCATATATACATATGCATACACTCACAAAATGGAAAGAGGTATGTAGAAATAACACAAATGGAGGTTAAATGAATGTGCTCTGAAATCTTCAGGTCACTGGTTTAGAAGAATGGATCAATCACTCTCACCAGTAGATGAGGCAATCACCACACTGACAAAATCTTGTAGTGTTACAAAATTGAAGGGTGTTTTGTCAAGGAAGAGAGAATTTAATTTAAAAAATAATGGTTCCCTGAATCCAGTTGGTTCTAGCAATTAATGCCCTCATTTAATGTCCGTCACTCTGAATACTGAACACAAGTGACACTAACTACCAAAACCTCTCATTTAGCCATCACTTAAAATAAGTTAATATAGATTTAATAAAATAATTACTAATAAAAATATTAACTTAATTATTTTAATAACCAAGTTCGTTTATAGGAATGAGCAGTCTGGTGGATCAACCTTAATTAGAAATGTACACTTACAAAATAAATATTTTGAATAGATTTCTAAGAAAAAAAACTCGGAGCTGAGCCTACAGACCTGGTCCACTACTTTGACAGCCATTGATAAAAGACATTAACACAAAACATTAATATACCTGAGTTTGGGAGTACAGTTCACAGAGAGGAACAGGCAATTTTGCAAATTAATAGTTCAGCTGCTATGTTGAGGGATACACTTGACATCACAAGACTTTGTTTTCAAACCTTTGACATGACAGTAACATGTGGGTGGTATGAAAAGCGACTATGATCCAAACATATACACACACACACACACACACACACACACACACACACACACACACACACACACACACACACACACACACACACACACACACACACACACTGCTTGTCCTGGTGAGGAAAGGAGTGAAAGGAAGAGAGGTGATGGCCCCCTATGATTAGGAATGTTGCAAAGTATTCTACATCTGGGCCACATTAAGGATTACCAAGAAGTAAAGAGGGTCATGCCATGCCCAATTTTGCTTTAAACCCCAAATGTAGATCTCTATTAACAATCAATAATGTGGTGTTTTACGTATTTGGCTGAGATCTTGAGAGAATGGTTGTTCAACTTTCAGTAGGTGCCTAACCCTGTTGTCACTGAACTGAAGGTATTTATGATTGTGAGCCATTTCTCACTCCTGGGCTCTGCTGTCTTATCATATCTGCCCACGGTTTGGCCATAGGCTGGGCAGATGACCACAAAAGAAGTAAAGCAGGCTAAATAGCCATAAAATGCAGGTTGCTCACCTGACAGACTCCACCTCAGTGCCTCAAGGGGTAAACATCAGTAGCCAGGAAGAGCCTAACAGGTCACCCCAAATATTTGAGATATAAAAGTATATATTAACTGCTTTGTACTCAATACAGCCTATAAGTTATAACAGGTAGCACATCAGTATACGAAGCTCAAAAGCAACAGGAAGTGGCATCACTCAATGTTTTGGTTCATGAAGGCGAGGCTAAAGAATGAAATGTTTTAGCATACAGCCCCTACCAATGAAACTGTTTTATTTTTAACATAGGCTTTATACAAAAACCTTGAACGCCATCTAAGCTGTCCATTATCTATCAATGACCTGAGACAAGCTGCGTATTATTGCATTACATTAGACTTTATATTACAATTATTTACATGGTGTTTAATGTTTAAAATGTCACATTTTACATTTGAATCATTTAGCAGACAGATTTAATTCAACACTACGTACAGGAAGTTCACAGGTTCCTCAACAAGTAAAAGCATCAAATCATAAATTAAAAAGTATATATGGCACCATAATAATCAAGCAATAGCATAGTAAAGGTAATAAATAGTCATGGTAAAGGTAATAACAATTGTATTCTTTTGTATAAGTATATAATTTTACAGAGAGTTTTGACACATAAAATACACACATGAAAATGCAATTTTTTCACTCCTGTATCCTTAAGATAATTTCCATGGGATTCATGCATTTCTTCACTGTGGAAAGCATCCTTTCAACACCATAGTTAATGCAAATTAATTAGAAAGGAATTAGTGATCAATGCCTTAATAGTAACTGAGAAAAACTTGTACTATTGAGTCACATTAGACACTGTATTACATTGAATCTCATGATGTTGTGAATAAATGCTGTTTGACACATAGACAACACAAAAATTGTTTTGCAGGCTTTCCACTCCTGTGTCAAATTTACATTAAAACACTAATTATAGCCTGACAACTTACATTTCTTTCCTCCTTGTCAATACAATAAATAACATACAGAAAATCCTAGCGCTTGGTTCTGACGGATGAGTGGAAGCTCCATTTTGTTTTAAACAATTAAAGCAAAGATACAAACAAATAGGTAAAAGTATCCAGCCAGAGGAAGGACAGAGGTCTTTGTTGCAGAGGTGACCTGTGGGGTCATTGTTCCAGCAGACCTGATTTCTTTATTGGGGATAACATGCAACTCAAGTGTGACGTTGCCTGTATAAAAAGGCAGAATTGATGTCCATTTTGGCTTACATGTGTAGATGCCGGCATCATTTTTAGCAACCTTCTGTAGCCTGAACTCCCCATCCGTACTTGACAAGGAGGGTGAATTGCTCTGAAATGGAAGAGATTACACAGTGTACATACTCAGTGTTAGACTGAACTAACAAAAATAGTTGACAGTGTAAGGCTGGATTATAACAATAGAATACAATTAATAGTTTTATCAGGGGAGTGAACTGTGCAGGCTGGACCATTGCTAAGAGGCATTAATACAGGGAGTGAGGTCTACTGTACAGGGGTTCTTGATCTTTATTAGAGATATACCAAATGCACAAGCTCTGGATATGTCTGTCATTCATTTCATACAAGGAGCATCTTAAAGAAAAAGGGTATTGAAATAGTATATTGTTGTGATTTCAAGACCACTGGGTAAACAAAATGGCTGATTTACTTATTTAAAAATATGCACTTTTTAAACAATGTTTCATAAAATCTTCAAAACAATGCAGAGGCTAAAATTCAGGGAATATAATGATAGGGAAGTGAATAGACTACAAAACCTAATTCATTATAATTGTAAAGGTTTATACTGCAATATTATTCCTAAAAAACACAAGTGTACATTTGTACTGGCAACATTAATCTATGTGCATCTCATTGACATTGCCAATAATGTGTGTCATTTGATTGAACGTACACATAGCCCCTTGGTTTTCCTTTTCTCTTCCTTGTCTTCTTCACATGAACACTATAAATGCATGATGATGGGAGATGAGAAAGATGATGTAAGGGATGAAGGGCCTTACCTTGGAGGGCCAGAGGGAGTAGGTATCTGCAGGAGGGGTGCTGGTGCAGAGAATTGTCACATCATCACCCTCTATAACAGCCCTGTTAGGCTGCATCACTCTGGCTGATAGATGGATGTCTGACAGCGAGAGATCAGACAGTAAGAATAATGATGGGCTTGCAGGCTGTCTGTTAATCCAAAGCTGCCATGCTTTTATGTTTTTTTTATGTTTAGTGTATTTCATGTGCTATTAGTACTGTAAATATATGTGCTAAACACATTTGAAAGACATACTTGTGACTGTGAGGATTTTCTCTTCCTTGATTGTGCCATGAGGATACGTGGTGAGCTCATGCAAACGTATCTCCCACTGTCCCAGACATCCACAGCTGGTAACTGCAGGATGGAACCCCTAAGTTTCCCTCTGAAGTAATCAGTGTACAGAGAGACGTTTCCCCAGTGAATATAAGGTCCATATGAAGGGTTGTAAATCGCAATCTTATGTTCCTGTGGTTCTGCCTTCCTCCACTCAATCTGTGCGATGTTTAAGTTTTGATCTTCTGAGTTCATCATGCAGGACAGGTTCACCTGCTGCCCCACTGCTGCGCTGATCATATCCATGTGAACCAATTTTATTCCAAAATTCCCTGGCAAAGGGAAAATCAGACATTGTAAACTACCGTACATACATTTTAATTCTGTCTGCATGAGACAGTCTCCCTGCTTTTGTTGAGCTGACAGGGTGAAAAATGTCTACTGATTAAGTGCAACAGAATGTCATTTGTGTTTCCTCCACTACATGCCAAGGGGTAGCCAGTTGATGTGGATAGTTTGTTATGCTTTAATCATGTAAGCAGAATGTCTAATCTGACTTTTGCTGAATTTTAAACAATGACAAAGCTGGAAGTTGTCCCTGTCATATTTTGTTTAGTCCCAGGGTCCAGGTGCAAATGCAGTGGCTCACCGGGCCCTGGCTCTCCCATAGCGATCCAGTAAATAGGCTCTTTTTGTCTCTTTTTACACCGGAATCATCATCATCATCATCATCATCATCATCATCATCATCATCATCATCACTGTCATCATCATCATTTTGCCTCATTGCATTCACATGATCAAAATGCCAATGAAGAACATGACCATTGTTACTGTTCAAACCACATATTCATGTCAGAAACAAGCCTGTAAAACTTCTTGATCAGTTGAGAAATATAAAACATTCCCACCCATTCCTCTGTGTGACTTACCTTGGGTGAAAGTGATGAAGAGCAGGAGAGTGGCAGCCATCACACGCCCCTCTGCAGCCATGTCTGAGCTCTGCCGTGAGCTGTTGAACATGAGGAACTACGAGAGAAAAGCAAGAAAATGCCTCCACAGTCTACACAGGAAGTCAATGCTTTGCTTGCTGTGAAAACCACAGTCCTCGAGCGGCACTCCAGTTCACCTGCTAAAAGACACCCACAGACCTGCTTCTGCTGTTTCCGGGAGATGGTCTGCTCTCTGTTGTCAATCTGGGTTAGCACATCAGTATGGTCGTATCTTTCAGAGACAAGAGAGTGCCACTAATTTTCTATGTCCAGTTCCAGGCACCGTTCTCCTGAATTGTTTACATGGAAGGTCATATCGATACCCACTGCATAGAACATTCAATAGTTGTGCTGATTTTATATAATCAAAACAATACAGTTTCCAACTTTCTGAAAGGTTAGAAATGCAGGTTTTAAGAGCCAGTCAGTAGCACACTGCTAACAAACGAACAGGGCGCTCAAACACTGAGTCTGAAATCATGCGCCGTTACAGAGGCACGGCTGTGCAGAGTCTCTCTGCCTCAGCACCACAAACCCTCAGAACATTTTCTCATTTCTGAAAGGAGGTCAAAATTTGAAAGACAAAAGCATCTCATCCTAGCACTGTCAGGCCACCACCTGTACCTAACATTAGAGAAAAAACTGACAATAGTAGAAACTGAGGCACTTTTGTAACTTACCCTTAACTTTTGTGACTTAGCCTTAGCTTAGTTAGCCAAGTGTTTGCACTTAGCAATGGCAGTTACGGATAGATTAAACCAGTGAGAAAAGTTTCATAAGGGACGCAAAAACAGTCCTCACCTACAATCCATGATCTTAGCTGTGAGTGTGACTGATTACATTTATTGCAAGGATCTGGTCATGACAGTAATACTCCAGCAGCTGTAGGCCTTCTTCTCACTGCTCATCAATCAGCGATTGCTGTGCATTACTTAAACAAAGTAAGTTGAGCTTCCATGTCATGTTCTCTGTCTGTCTCTCTCCACCATATATACATATGCATACACTCACAAAATGGAAAGAGGTATGTAGAAATAACACAAATGGAGGTTAAATGAATGTGCTCTGAAATCTTCAGGTCACTGGTTTAGAAGAATGGATCAATCACTCTCACCAGTAGATGAGGCAATCACCACACTGACAAAATCTTGTAGTGTTACAAAATTGAAGGGTGTTTTGTCAAGGAAGAGAGAATTTAATTTAAAAAATAATGGTTCCCTGAATCCAGTTGGTTCTAGCAATTAATGCCCTCATTTAATGTCCGTCACTCTGAATACTGAACACAAGTGACACTAACTACCAAAACCTCTCATTTAGCCATCACTTAAAATAAGTTAATATAGATTTAATAAAATAATTACTAATAAAAATATTAACTTAATTATTTTAATAACCAAGTTCGTTTATAGGAATGAGCAGTCTGGTGGATCAACCTTAATTAGAAATGTACACTTACAAAATAAATATTTTGAATAGATTTCTAAGAAAAAAAACTCGGAGCTGAGCCTACAGACCTGGTCCACTACTTTGACAGCCATTGATAAAAGACATTAACACAAAACATTAATATACCTGAGTTTGGGAGTACAGTTCACAGAGAGGAACAGGCAATTTTGCAAATTAATAGTTCAGCTGCTATGTTGAGGGATACACTTGACATCACAAGACTTTGTTTTCAAACCTTTGACATGACAGTAACATGTGGGTGGTATGAAAAGCTACTATGATCCAAACATATACACACACACACACACACACACACACACACACACACACACACACACACACACACACACACACACACACACACACACACACACACACACACACACACACACACACACACACACACACACACACACTGCTTGTCCTGGTGAGGAAAGGAGTGAAAGGAAGAGAGGTGATGGCCCCCTATGATTAGGAATGTTGCAAAGTATTCTACATCTGGGCCACATTAAGGATTACCAAGAAGTAAAGAGGGTCATGCCAAGCCCAATTTTGCTTTAAACCCCAAATGTAGATCTCTATTAACAATCAATAATGTGGTGTTTTACGTATTTGGCTGAGATCTTGAGAGAATGGTTGTTTAACTTTCAGTAGGTGCCTAACCCTGATGTCACTGAACTGAAGGTATTTATGATTGTGAGCCATTTCTCACTCCTGGGCTCTGCTGTCTTATCTTATCTGCCCACGGTTTGGCCATAGGCTGGGCAGATGACCACAAAAGAAGTAAAGCAGGCTAAATAGCCATAAAATGCAGGTTGCTCACCTGACAGACTCCACCTCAGTGCCTCAAGGGGTAAACATCAGTAGCCAGGAAGAGCCTAACAGGTCACCCCAAATATTTGAGATATAAAAGTATATATTAACTGCTTTGTACTCAATACAGCCTATAAGTTATAACAGGTAGCACATCAGTATACGAAGCTCAAAAGCAACAGGAAGTGGCATCACTCAATGTTTTGGTTCATGAAGGTGAGGCTAAAGAATGAAATGTTTTAGCATACAGCCCCTACCAATGAAACTGTTTTATTTTTAACATAGGCTTTATACAAAAACCTTGAACGCCATCTAAGCTGTCCATTATCTATCAATGACCTGAGACAAGCTGCATATTATTGCATTACATTAGACTTTATATTACAATTATTTACATGGTGTTTAATGTTTAAAATGTCACATTTTACATTTGAATCATTTAGCAGACAGATTTAATTCAACGCTACGTACAGGAAGTTCACAGGTTCCTCAACAAGTAAAAGCATCAAATCATAAATTAAAAAGTATATATGGCACCATAATAATCAAGCAATAGCATAGTAAAGGTAATAAATAGTCATGGTAAAGGTAATAACAATTGTATTCTTTTGTATAAGTATATAATTTTACAGAGAGTTTTGACACATAAAATACACACATGAAAATGCAAATTTTTCACTCCTGTATCCTTAAGATAATTTTCATGGGATTCATGCATTTCTTCACTGTGGAAAGCATCCTTTCAACACCATAGTTATTGCAAATTAATTAGAAAGGAATTAGTGATCAATGCCTTAATAGTAACTGAGAAAAACTTGTACTATTGAGTCACATTAGACACTGTATTACATTGAATCACATGATGTTGTGAATAAATGCTGTTTGACACATAGACAACACAAAAATTGTTTTGCAGGCTTTCCACTCCTGTGTCAAATTTACATTAAAACACTAATTATAGCCTGACAACTTAAATTTCTTTCCTCCTTGTCAATACAATAAATAACATACAGAAAATCCTAGCGCTTGGTTCTGACGGATGAGTGGAAGCTCCATTTTTTTTTAAACAATTAAAGCAAAGATACAAACAAATAGGTAAAAGTATCCAGCCAGAGGAAGGACAGAGGTCTTTGTTGCAGAGGTGACCTGTGGGGTCATTGTTCCAGCAGACCTGATTTCTTTATTGGGGACAACATGCAACTCAAGTGTGACGTTGCCTGTATAAAAAGGCAGAATTGATGTCCATTTTGGCTTACATGTGTAGATGCCGGCATCATTTTTAGCAACCTTCTGTAGCCTGAACTCCCCATCCGTACTTGACAAGGAGGGTGAATTACTCTGAAATGGAAGAGATTACACAGTGTACATACTCAGTGTTAGACTGAACTAACAAAAATAGTTGACAGTGTAAGGCTGGATTATAACAATAGAATACAATTAATAGTTTTATCAGGGGAGTGAACTGTGCAGGCTGGACCATTGCTAAGACCTAGCATTAATACAGGGAGTGAGGTCTACTGTACAGGGATTCTTGATCTTTATTAGAGATATACCAAATGCACAAGCTCTGGATATGTCTGTCATTCATTTCATACAAGGAGCATCTTAAAGAAAAAGGGTATTGAAATAGTATATTGTTGTGATTTCAAGACCACTGGGTAAACAAAATGGCTGATTTACTTATTTAAAAATATGTACTTTTTAAACAATGTTTCATAAAATCTTCAAAACAATGCAGAGGCTAAAATTCAGGGAATATAATGATAGGGAAGTGAATAGACTACAAAACCTAATTCATTATAATTGTAAAGGTTTATACTGCAATATTATTCCTAAAAACACAAGTGTACATTTGTACTGGCAACATTAATCTATGTGCATCTCATTGACATTGCCAATAATGTGTGTCATTTGATTGAACGTACACATAGCCCCTTGGTTTTCCTTTTCTCTTCCTTGTCTTCTTCACATGAACACTATAAATGCATGATGATGGGAGATGAGAAAGATGATGTAAGGGATGAAGGGCCTTACCTTGGAGGGCCAGAGGGAGTAGGTATCTGCAGGAGGGGTGCTGGTGCAGAGGATTGTCACATCATCACCTTCTATAACAGTCCTGTTAGGCCACATCACCCTGGCTGACAGATGGACATCTAGGGAGGGGGGCGAAAGGATATTAGGTATGCATATAATATACACTATAATACCAAAGGTAATGTGACACCCCTGTAATTGCAGATAAAATGAAATTTACAGAAAATACGCAAATTACTTTCACCTTAAATAGGACTTATAGGTTAATTCAAGAGTATTAACGATTAAGAAAGTGTAAAGGGGGGAATGAGCATAGGCTGCCATTTAGGACGCATTTCAGGACGTGCAAACGAACGTTCCAAAATAAACTGTGCGCAATGTCCTGCAGTGAAGAGTGGGTCAGCCAAACAAATTTTTACTGACTGAGGATGATGCACAGATGTCTTACTAGAGTGTGCTCTCCCAACAGTGAGATTTGAAAATATTTTTAAGGTATCAAATTTTGCAATTAAATCATGTTTTCCACTGACCTACAGGTGTCCCAATACATTTTGTAGGGTTTTGTCATTTATACACACACAACCACAAAGGTACACAGATTCATAACACACACACACACACACACACACAAACATTCCACACACACACACACACACACACACACAAACATTCCCTTGAATACTTTGTATACACTTTTTATACATTTAAGTCTAATAAGGTTGGATATGGTTGCCTTGCTGCAAATCTGCCATGTTTCATATGCCACTAATGTTGGCATGTTGGGAAGACTGAGAGAGCCGTACCTGTGACTGTGAGGTTTGTCTTCCTTGATTGTGCCATGAGGATACGTGGTGAGCTCGCAAACGTATCTCCCACTGTCCCAGACATCCACAGCTGGTAACTGCAGGATGGAACCCCTAAGTTTCCCTCTGAAGTAATCAGTGTACAGAGAGATGTTTCCCCAGTGAGTATAAGGTCCATATGAGGGGCTGTAAATTGCAATCTTATGTTCCTGTGGTTCCGCCTTCCTCCACTCAATCTGTTCGATGTTTAAGTTTTGATCTTCTGAGTTCATCATGCAGGACAGGTTCACCTGCTGCCCCACTGCTGCGCTGATCATATCCATGTGAACAAATTTTATTCCGAAATTCCCTGGCAAAGGGAAAGTTAAACATGGTCAACTATAGTACATACATTTTCTGTTCTGTCTGCAGAGGGCAGCTGTTCTCATTGTGCACAGCTGACAGGGTGAAAGCAGTGTATTTATTAAGCCCAACAGGGGCACATTTGCATTTCTACCTCAACACTGAGTTTCAACCAGTCAATAGGGAGATTTTTTTTATTATGTGATACTTCTTATTCTAGTATAAACTATTTAGAACTGATAGTAATGAACACTTTTAGACCTTTGAGAAATGCTCATATGACATTGAACCGAATTAAATGTTTCTACAAAACACTCAAGAGATTTTCACAGTCCAAGACATTTTCATCCACTGCAAGACCAGGCAAACCTAAAGTGACCATGCCATCTGAGGACCAGTATATCACACTAACATCTTTATGAGACAGTATAGCATTTATGATTCAAGGCCAACTGAACAAAGTGTGTCAGTAATACTGGGTGACTTTGTGTTTTTTCGGCTGTTTTCACATGTTTTGTTTTTTGTCATTTCCCGTGTCTTTTGTTTTTTTCCCCCCTTGTGTCTGTCCCGCCTCCTGCCAGTCACTTGTCTCCTGATTGATTATGTGATTCACCTGTTTTGCATCGCACCTGTTCCTTGTTCTGTTTTGTTAGCTCTGTATTTATTTCCCTTGTTTCAGTCCTCGTTGCAAGTTCGTCTCTGTGTATTGTTCCAGTTACGCTATGAGCCTTTTTCAACTAATTTTCAGCTTTTTTTTAGCTAAAAGAGGCAACATACTTATACTAAGACCCCCTTGTTAGCTTGTTTTTCTTCCACCTGCAGTTGCTCCTGAATTGTAACATGTTGGTAATTGTGCATAATCTGACACTGTTAACAAACATCTCTCAAAACAGCTATGTGTAGTTCTGTAAATCTGGGTCATTTGGTGACCTGAATTAGTGTTATAAAGTGATAAAATACTTCACTTTTCCCCTCTATTATGTTTGTTTGCTTTTGGTACTTTGAATCAACACTCAGATCAATGCTCAGTTTAGCTAACATTAACTCAATCTCCAATCTCAGTACTAAGTATGGAAGCAAGTTTATTAGTTAGTTGAGATAGGTAAGGAAAACACATTCAGCTTTAGAACTAACATTAGCCTGGCCCACAATATGAACTCACCTTAGCTAGTTGCCATCTTAGTGATTAGTTACATCAGTGAGCAACAAAACAACATGCTTCACCTTATTGCCAGACTCTCAGGCACACAGGTAAGATGCCCAATAACAAAGTCTCACAGAATCAAAATATCTTTCATTTCATTTAGTGATGACTGAACTAAACAAACAGTGACAATTATTTTATGTAGTACTGCGCTTAAGAGTTTTAGCATATTGCACACACTACGATTCACATCTGACCTACTGGGACATTGTGATTTTGTGTGTTTTATCATTATGATTTTAGGCAACTGATTCTGTAAAAAATATCACCAGTTATGGTATTAAAGTTATTTTATCTAATATATGACCAAGACGAGAATTTTTACTGTAATTCCTGCTATAAAGCAAAAAGTCGACTAGTTAGCAGATTATGATTAGCTCCATTAAAATAGATTTGGGATTTAAGACTATTCACTATGCGAGCTAACTAGCTAACATTACCAAGTTCAGATAATAGCTAGTATTTCTCAATAGACTTTCTATTACCTATTCTGTAGAAATCATTCCAGTTTTGGCAGCCTATGACTTTCATTAGCTGGTGTTGAAGGCAGCCATTTGTGTCTGTCATATCAGTTTAGCTTGGTTCCTACTGCTGAGAACTGGAGCTAAGTTGGAGTGGTGCTGTCCTTAATTGTGGTACTAATTTCTGTACATCATGAGAAAGGAGTTGTTCTCAAAATCAAACATAAATCCAGCTGAAAATAGCTCATGGAGACTATTGTAGAGGCACTCTGGTGGAAGAATTGTTTTCATTTATGTCTTGAATCTCAGTGTATTGTTGCTACACTCACCAGCAATGTATCCTGCATAGCAGCACTCATTGGGCGCAAATTCCACAGTAAATGGCCCAATCAGCTGGCTATGTTAGTCCGATAGCATAAGAACGTTTGTCGATTAAATAAGAACGTAAATGTATTATGACAGTCCTATTTCTGCGCTGTTAATGAGACATGTTGACTGCTTAAGTTTTTCTTACAGCTAATAGATCGAGGTCAGCCATACCAATGAAGACCTTAGCAATGGTTTCTGCTTCTTATTTACAGCAAATGTAGTTAACCTGTTTTATGGAATTCTTGTAAAATTCCAATCAAGAACTAGATACAGAGTTCCAGAAGAAACTCTGTTTGCTTACCGATCGGCCGGCTTGAAGAGTATGTAGGCTGTAAGTTTTAATATACTAATGTACTTATTATTAGTATATTAGAACTTTTAGTAGGTACAGTAAGCACTGAAGTAGTAGCAGCAGGAGTACTAGAAGCAGTCAAACAACAGCAGAACTTTCTATTCAAAACCTGAAATAGTAATTTAAGATCATTATACCTGAACAGCATTGCAGTGTCATTATATCCAGAAAGTTATTTCAAAATGTCAAGTCCGGTAAGGTAGCTAACTGCAAGCATGCTGTATTCCTTGGATCATTTATTCAGCTATCTTAAAAATTATATAATAATATATTGTTACTATATTACTACCAAATAATTTGCTACTCATTTACAATAAAAAATGAGTGAATGAAAAAAAAAGCAACAACACAAAAAGCACCATTTATAGCCATATTTTTCCATTTACGCACACAATACAAAAAGTTTAGAGCACTCGTGACATTTCTTCGGATCCTACGAACAAACTGATATACGAAAATTTTGATAAATCCCAAAGGAACAATTTACGATCAAATTTGTTCAGCTAACGTTTGATAGGTAAATAAGGCCCATTGTGTTTAAAAGTCACATTGTGCTAGAAAACATTATGTATGCCATGAAGAATAAAATTAACATATTCAAAAGTATGTAGTTACATTCGTTCTTGCACAATCCTATTCTGACTACACTTATAGACAGTGTACTTATATATAACTGATAGAAGTTATAGATTTGCAATTACAAGCTATTTTTATTGTTTTGTAATTGCACAGAAACCCAGAATGGTCAGTACAATCAAGTACACCTCTCAAAAAAATTCCAAAGAAAGAACTTATTGTACTTTCGATAATAGTTAACTATATGTAGTTACACTGTACCTACAACATAGTTACTAAATGCACTTATAAGTGTGACCTAATCAGTTGAAGAAACATGAAATAAATGCATAAATACTTAAAAAGAGCACACAATCATGGCCTGTGGAACTCTTCCTAATGTACTATACTGAATCCGTTTCAGAAGCAGTTTCACTTCCTGGTATGTAGTAACTGACCTAATAAGGGGTGCCTTATATGTGATTTAGTGATTACTGACATGCCCCATTTTTGGATTGTATTTTTTCTGAACAATGTAATACCCTTAATTCTACCCTTAAATTGCACCTGGAGTGCACTCAGACTCACTTCTTTAAATGAATTACAGGAGAATGCACCCATTAGTCACTTTTTCTTTTTCTGTTTTCTTCTTTTTTTGAATACATTCTACTATGGTGACTACTGTATATTTCTTTGGCAGCTAACTGCCACAAAATGTAGTTGCACAGATCAAACAGAATGAACTATACTCTAAACCTTGACTCTGGAGCGACTTACCTTCGATAAAGATAAGAAAAAACAGGCAAGTGATGACCATCACATTTCCACCAGAAGCCATTTTCTGAGCTCTCCCAAGGGCTACTGAGCAATGAAGTTCTAGAACTGAAAGCTGCAAAACAATGCTACTTTTTGTTTCAGGAAACAGTGTTTTTCTCACTGTGAAACCCACAGACTAAAGTCAGTCTTGGCACTGAACTTAAACCACCACAGACTCACTTCTGCTGGATGTGCTGTTTTCTGTCTTCAGCATTGTAAGTGAGTGCATCAGTGTTACTGTTGTGTGACAGTTGTGACAGATCATGGCACATTTTCTGTATCTATATGGTCTTGTGCTCGTTCAGTTAAAAGCAAATGTGTAAAAATGAAAGCTTAATTTAGTATGTATAGTTGCTTTCTGATTTTTTACATTTTATGGGGTAAAAACTGGACAGCAATATAGGCCAAGTAAAAAAAAACCTTTGCTCAGATAAAGCCATATGAGATGAAACTCGTTCACCAAGATGTTTCCTACGCTTGCAATTGCACCGGCCTCCAGCGGACCAGAGCGGCAGGAACAGCGGTCTGTGGTTCAGTAGACTGCAGCATTCACACCAAGGTTATTATAGTTTTAATATTAGTTTCTATTTCAGTATTATTTCAAATTTTCCACGAAAATGACTTTAGTCTTAGTTACTTTCACTTTTCTTTTTAAAGTTTCAGTTTAGTTTTTGTTTCGCAGAGAAATTCTTTTTCGTTTCGATATATTTTATTTAAGTTTTAGTTTGAGTAATTATAGTTTAACAAGTAAAACATTCTGGGGTTTACTTTTGAGTCTGGTGACCTGACAGACTTTTTGATAAGCAAAGCATGTGTAATGTTTTAACACATCTTCTTAAGTAGTCAAAAGAAAAAAAAAGTCCAGAAAATATTGAACACACAAATTAGTGTCGACTGAGCGCATTTTGCAATTTGCTTGTCTTGTCTTGAATTTGTGGTCGAGGGTTGCATTCAATTTTTTGAAAGCTGGAACTTCACACCATCTGCGGACATGCCTGTCTCGATAAACAAATTAACTAGCGCATCCTCGCGTTTTTTTTTTTTTTTTTTTTTACTCGCCAGTGTTTGTCATCCAGGCCTTGGACCTGTAAGCATGTTGCTTAGGTGTTCTGTCTTGAAGAACACCTTACTTCGAGCACTATTTTCATTGCCGCCGATCTTGTTACATCTTTCCTGGTCTTTAGCCATGAACAATACATAAGCATTTTCCTTCCAGCCATCATGGGCCTACCTCTTTTCTTTGGGAAAGCTATTTAATATATCGTGGAAAAAGAACGAAAAGAACTGGCTGTAATGATTCATAATGTAATGACAGTATTGTTTTCCATTGTTTAGAGGGTGCAGTTTATTAACAACAAAACTAAAAATATTTCATGTTAAGTATTTTAGTTCTTTGGACAAATGATTTTCGTTCTTGATTTATTAATTATTTTATATTTATTTACGAAAATCTCTTTTCATCTGATAGTTTTCGTCGTAGTTTTATTATACGATAATAACCTTGATTCATACACAGCATAAGCAAAAAGCCCTGACCACACAATGAAATGTTCATTGTGATGAGACGGTACAGTGTATTTACTGTCACACACCTCTAGAGGGAGACATCGTCTTACAGTAGTTTTACGCTCGTGCGCGGTGGGATAGAATGATGCTAAGTGTATTGTATCAGAAGGTTAAAACGTGCATTTACGAAATAATATCAATACCAACAACAAAAGATCATTCCATTCCATCCCATTCCATTCCAAAAGACCATTATATTCAATAGTGAAAGCGAGGCTGAAGAAACGTTCTTCTACAGCTGTACGCAAATAGTTTGAATATCAGTTGACACTGACAGCTAATGGAATACTGTGGTACTTCCATAGGTGTGATGGGTGACCTGATAATACACACCTATTATGATAAGTGAATTATAATTTCTCCACATCACAGCACACATTTCTTTTGTACTTTATTTTTCTTGAGTACAACAACACATGAACAACCAACACAACCAATTTTCTAAAGAAAGGAACACAGATGACCATGTGCAGCCTCACTGTTGATACTTGCAAAATTCAGATTTGAACTAATTGCAGTTCCACCCCAATCTTCAGGTGTGATGCATTCATATTATTCAAATTACATTTGGCAATATTTGACATATTTTGTGTAAATCTAATAATTAAAAAAGAAGCAGCTTCAGGCACATGGAGACTATTACATAAAATGAAAGAGAAATCACTTCCTGAATATGACTTGAACACAACAGCAGGTTCATCTCAGAACATGCTCCAAAGTTGCCCAGTAAACCCAAAGATCCTCAACACTAGGTTCTATTATCAGAGATTTTGTTTTTGATGGAGAAGGAAGGAATTAAAGAAAAATATCAAAAATATGCATGTTCTCAAACTTAACCTCCAATTTGACAATCTCAAGTATGGGATTCCTAGACCCAAACAAGAGATGCAAAAGTCAGTTTTTAAAAGCATTTTAAGATAATTTGTTTTGAAGAAAAAAAAAGTATAGGAATTATGTGTTACCAAGAAAGGCATTCAATAGAATATATGGTCTGCAAGAGTATTAAAATAACAAGCATCAAACATGTGTATTATAACACACAAACAGGAAACAATGGGGAACTTAATCATAAGATGTATCCAGACAAATTGTGACCTGAAGCAAATATCGAAAATACTTTAGTTTTAACAACAGATTATTGAATCCCACATCATTTTTTAAAAAAATCTGAACTATGGATGTCACAACACTTGTGCTTCTTATATTTACTTCATATTTTAATTTTCAAATTCTCCAAACACCCTAGCAACAGCCACTGGGAACACTGCACTATGACACATATCATTTCAAATTCAGTGTGTCAATATGTATTTATGACGGCCCCTATCAAAAAAAGTATAACTGAATAAATACAAAAAATAAAATGGTGAGAGAGGTCTCTTGCCTAGGGGTGCCCTGTGTAGTTGTTGCCCCATGAACAGACTGGAGTTCTTCACTGGGGAAAACTTTGAGTTCCATTGTAATGTTGGGGGTGTCAAAAGCAGGTCTTGATGTCCATTCTGGCTGACATGTGTACTGGCCATCATCATCCTTGGTGACATGCTGCAGCCTGAACTTCCCATCTTCGCTTGCTGTGAGGTAATCATGCTGAAACGGAAGGAATTTCACAGGGTGATGTTGTGTATGTCTTTGTGTTTTCATGACATGCGGAGACTGCATTGCACTGTTCTGTATTCTTTCCTACAGAGTACAGAAAGATTGAGGTAGAGTGCTTTTAGTGATTTGTAGGGAGTGTGTAGAGGCGGGGTGCCTCTTGTCGGTCATGTCTCTTTCTACTCTGACCCCTATTGGTGGAATTAACTTCCTGCTACAATATGGGCAGCGGCATATTTGCCAATCCTCTGCATCAGTTTAAATTGTATTGACCCATCTAACCCACAACTCTGAGCATGTATTTCCTCTACCCCTCACAATATACTAAATTAAAGTACCTATATTTTCTGTGGCACTTACTTTTAGAATTGTTATGCCTAAATGTAAATGTAAATTTGCAGTGCATGATGGTTGGTGTTGGGTGGGTGGGTGCTGTCCTCACCTTGGGTGTCCAGAGAATGTATTTTTCAGCAGGAGGGATGCAGTTACAGAAGATCAGCACCTCCCTTCCTTCTCTAACCTCAGAAGGCTTCACTGTTAAATGCAGCTGCACCTGATCTGTGGGGAGGGAGTATGCATGCTCACGGGTAGGTAAAAGCACAAACACACATGCAAACATGCACACACACACTCACACACACACGCGGCACTTGTGTGTGAAGTGCCTGCCCTTACCTCATGACAAACATAATGATCGAAAACAATCTCTCACCCCTAAACCTTGAAAATAATACAGTCTGAGGTAAGTTCAAATATGTTCTTTGACAAACTTTACATATATAACAGGGCTTTGTTATATTCAGTTATTCAAGCATATGTAACAAGGGATGTGTTTAAATGTGACTGGTGGAAATGGTAATGGAAAACTTGCTGTTATAGGTCACAGTTATTTTTTCCTTTATTTATTACAACCAAATTCAGCCCCTTCCAGATCCCACCAGTAAGTCCCCACCCACAATCTGGTAACCAGGCAAAGCTATGGCGTCTCCACGTTTCTGTAGACATGACAGTTGTGCAGCAAAAACGACCAAAGAAGACATGAACGGAAGTCATAGGTTCAATCTGAGAGCAACAGTGAGCAGTAATGAAACACACAGACATATGGCTTATTTTAGAAACAGTTACATTCTCAGAACAAACAAGGAAGCAGACTTAGTTTTGGTCTGCAAATGAATACTGTAACACACAAAACTAACCGCGACATAGAACTGTTGTATCATCACTTTTCTCTTCTCCAACTTCATTGTGAGCAGTGCATAATACACATCACTGAGCTTAGGCCTCCCCTGCACAGTTAGTCTGTTTTCCTCTTCCCCCTTTAGTTTTTCTCCATTGCGACTCCACTCCAAAACCATGCGGCTGGTCTCTGACGTCTCTGCTTCACAGCTGAAGGTTACCTCTGTCTCATTACAGCTGTATGTCAGCCTGGGCTTTGACACCTTCTCTGGAAAAAACAATGAAAAAGCACTTTCATTACTTCAGAAAAAAATACAATTATAGCTGCTCAAAAAGGCATTAAAAAACAGATTTTGAGATTCAACTTTTTTATCTTTTTTGTCATGATTATCAATACTATTGTTATTTTGTGTTTAGATTAAAACAGTAATTAGCCTCCTAATATAACTTACCGATCACACACATCACGACAGTTATTTTGCAACATAGCTTTCCTTCAGGGTCATGGACCTCTGCGTTGTATGTTCCATTATGTTGTGGCTGCAAATTTGTCAGCTGCAGAGATCCATCATTCATTAGTGTTATATTTGAAACTTTGTTATATGTTTGTTTGATTTGTTCATTTCTCCTGTAAAAGAGTGTCTCTGAATTTAGTTTCCAATTTAAGCTTTTTCCATGCAATTGTTGGGGCATTGGAGAGGAATCATTTTGGGCTCTCCCAAAGCCGTATAGTTGCAGCCTCCCTGATTGCCTGGGAAAACCAGAATACACAGAGAGAAACAAGTTCATTTAAATTTAAAAAGAATGTTATAAGTATATTTAAATTAATGAATTGAAATACAATCCATTCTCTAAATCATTTGGTCTAAGATGAAACTGATCCTAACCCTGCTTTATACATCCATACAACAGACAATTTTATTTCTAGAAGGAAACACATATGTTTGCATTGTCATATTTACTATAAATGTACACATATGCATTCCATGTGATGGTATTTCAACAACTGCACCACAAGATGTGAAACCAAACGTAAATGATGTGTTTCTCAAAAGCCATTACCTCCTTTGGACAGAGTTGTACTATATAACCGTAACAGACATTCCCAGTCATTCTCTTTACTTTTATTTTATTATTATTTGTAGGCTTATTTTTACATATCAGCAATACTATTGCACTTTTCCTTAAATATCTCTCTTATTTTGTATCACCTGGTTTTTGATTCAAGTACTAGAAAGGACAATGGTGGGCTACCTATCTGAAATGCCCATATTGAACAATCGGCAAATGAAGGTCATCTGTCATAGGGCTCAGAAATGTACTGTGCCTGCTGAGTAAAGTCATGTCTTAATGTGCTAGCTTCTGCCTTGACTGAAAAGCCATCCCTTCTGACTGCACCTTGGCTCCCCTAACTCCTGCCATTCCCCCTCCGCTAGCACTTCCCCACACAGATCTTGTGTTGCCAGAAATTCATCTTCAATTTACTTTACTTCAAAAATCATTCAGAAACAGAAGGGTTTTTATTATTCTTGTCTTGCTAGCACACTTTTGTTGTTAGTGCTGCAAGGTTTCACCAGCTAAGCTGCTCAGAATTGCAAAACTGGCAGCCGATAGTGCCATCAGTGTTTGAAAGCTAGTTCCTGGCTTACACACATTGCATGGATTAGTCCTGCTAGCTGTCTTGCAAGTAAAAAATGATTACACGTACATACAAACAGAAACATCTACAGAACAAGGAAGGAGTTTAGCAAAAGAAATAAGAAGGGAATATTATAAAACAATCGATAAATATACACCCCGGTACTGTAAATGCTGTTTGTGTTAATAGGTCATTACTCAGACTTTAGTGTCTTAGAGCCAATTCTACCCTCTGCTGAGAAGTGTTATATTGTCCAACCTGTCTGGATTTCTGTGGGTGAATTTATTAGTTTTCTCATTTTTCAATTCTTCCATCCAGTCTTCAATATTCTATCTGTTCCATTGTCATCCTTTCCTTCGTTCAGTCTTTGGCTAGTTGATTGGTTTGTTGGTCTAATGTTTTGCATCAAAGATTTCTTCATCCTATGACTCCTTTTTTAATGTGTTTTTAATTGCATGTTTTGGTGCTCTAGGTTAGAATATTGCTCCCAAAGCAGACCCTTTGATAATACCTTAATAATTATAATTAAATAACTACGAGTCAAGGTCACATTGCTTTTCTTTTCTTTGTTAGCTTAAATGTTACTTGTTGTATGTTATTTGTTAAGTTAAAAGGGACAGTGCACAATAAACACAATGCTTTGTCAATTTGTCAATATACATTTAGGTGGATATTCCAGATTTAGTAATAGACAACTTTCCATCTGTAGTTCCATGGCAGGTGAACAGATTCGAACTGCATTGACAGCAAGATTACATTATACGTTCCAGTATATAAAGGGATAAACAAAAGACAAAAACTATTTTAAAAAGTTTCATGAAAGTCATTACACATATGAAACTACAGAGGGTAATGAGAACATGATTTATTCATGTTCTCTACACCTTTAATTATGACCCAGACTTGTTTGTAAAAGAATGATAATTATCAATGCTCCTTGCATCTGATATATGCATCTGTAGGGTTACCTGATAGAGAATTTATGGTACATTCAGGTACATTCAGGTATTTCCTCTCAGAAGACCAGGAAGGTTTGTTTTATATCTGAGGAACGGACTGGAGAGTGTAGAGAGACACTATGACACCATGTTTTAAAAGGCATCTGTATACTTCATGACATTTTCAAAGCTAAAAAAAATTTACTTACTCAATATCCTACACTTATGGTATGTCTTCTGTTTTCTGTCAGAAACCCTAATTTTTTTCTTAAATGAAACTTAATGCAGCCAAAAGCAACTATTCCCCATTGATAGCTAAAAAAGGCCATGATAATGCACATACAAAGTTTATCACCACCTGGAATTTTCTGAAGGGAGATTTGAGAAGGTAATTAATGACCCAAGTTATTAAAAATAAACACAATCAGCACACTCATTGGCTTCCATTTTAATGGAGCCCAAGGAGATGAACATACAGTATTTAAAGTTTTGCTAAAATGTAACTTGTTCATGTGAAATTTAGTCAGCAGTCCAAACCCCTAGAAAATGAAGGAATGAAAACTCCCACTGAACAAAACTAGAAAAAACCTGCATGTCTACCTCATGGAAGAGGAAAACCTTTCAAACAACTGACTTACCATGAGCCAAGTCTGACAAAAGCAGAAGAATTAAAATGTTCAGCAAAGAATCCATCTCTGAGCTCTTAATTCTGCCGTTTGTGCAGTAAAGAGGCATGCAGCCTTGACAACACTCTCCACCTCCCCCCGGCATCACACCTCCTGTAGGTGTGTGTGTAGGGCAAACTACTTCTTCATTGTCTTGAAACCACAATACATCACATCACCATTGTTCACACCATGAGCATATCTGTGAAGTATCAGTTCTTCTTCCTTTTGGTCCCACCTCACTGTATTTGCTTTACCTCACTGAGGACAGGGAAAATATTTATCCGATTAAATATTTGTATGATACATTCGTGCAAGAATAAAAGTACTGACGACATATACAGGTTCCTGTTTTCATTTTTGTTTACCCATTTTAAAAAGATGTAACACTAGTGTAATAATTATATATGCCTATTCTGCATGTATTCATACTGCAAACGTGTAATGAACTGCATAATTATACAGAGTATGTAGCTTAGTATGTGAAGAATCTCACATTTAAATATCTATTTTCTTTTCCCAAACCCCTTACAGCAGTTTTAAGTCAACAGACACATGAGTGATAGATCATGTATAACATAATAATTTGTAAAAAAGCACATTTAATATTTCTTGTAAAAAATCTGCAGCATTCTCATGCATGTTTTAAACCTGAGGAACAATGTTCCAACAGATAATTTAGTCTTGATCAGGGTGTATTTTTAGTGTGTAACTAAAATAACAAAAGCCCAATCAGAATGTATCTGTACACTTAACCTCAAACCCTATAGTTTAAACACTTCCCATTTGGTTACAGTCAACCCGCACATAAGTCAAAGAGAAACTTTCCCTTGCATTTATCTCTTACAGATTTTTTTTTGTCACCTGTCAAATTAATTTAAAATTAAAATTATTACATGATAAAAATGAGTGTAGCTCCCAAAAGTGGTTTCCAAACTGTGAGTTAGAGCTCATGACTGGATCATAATGGGTTTGAAGTGAGTTCTAAGATAGAATTGAACCTGATAAAACTGTAAATCCATGAATTCCATTAATGACATAATGCTTCTCCATATCCATGTATCCCCCTCCCTCTCCCTCATATTTACTTCTCTCTTGCTCTCCTGTTTTTAAATAGCATTATATATATATATATATATATATATATATATATATATATATATATATATATATATATATATATATATATATATATATGCTTAAAAATGCCGTTTCTGATTAAATGGATTTTGTGGGCCGCTGTCCTAACTCGCCCTTCTGCTGTGAAACTCCCTATGAGGTACTCCTGCAGCAGCCACATCTTGGTGGCTTTGAGTGATTCTGTCGTAATCATAGGCAGGACTGTGTTCAGAGACTGCCTTTGGTTCACATGCAGTCTTAGTACATACTGCACTGGTAAATGTGGTCACTGTCTACAGAAGCAGTTGTAGGTCATCAACAAAATCATTCCTGCTGAGCATACTGGTTTTTGCCACAGCCGGCCTCTTTATTACTAAAGGTTGGTAGAAAAACACATGTTCAAGTTCTATGATCATTTTTTTCATGAAACCTATTTCAACTCAATGCAAATTTGGTCCATTGCCATGTTCTCTGACACTGAATTTGGCATTCTCTGCAAATGGTTTACAATCAGTGACCAGGTGTCCACAATTTCAGCAGTGTTTCCAGCTCTTTTCTAATTAAAGTCACTATTGCTTGCTCAAAATGTCACTTGAAGTCATTAGGTGCATTTGCATTTTAATGGCACAATTAAGTAATGACAGGCTCTCCTTCTCTCTCTCCTCTTTCTGCCATTGTTGGAGAGCTGTGCTTGTGCACTGCTCTATGTTCACAGACTGACCGACAATTGGCTCAAATTTGCATTGGTCGGCATTTAGCCACACCATGTAGTCCCAAAATGCAATGGACATCAAAACACTACGATTTTTCTGGATGATCTGTTAAAATACAGAGCTTTACCAATTTTCACTTTTAATAAATCAAGTTGCTGATCAGGTGACCAGTTGCAGAGAGCCAGATTGGGAATTTTTCCAAAACACATTCTCTCTGCTGTGAGTGCAATGGGATCTTTAATGACCACAGTGAACCCGGACCTTGGTTTAAGTAATGGTCTGATAAAAACTGTAGTGCCCTGTGGCACTACATGCGCAGTAGGATCCAGAGAGTCCTAGCTTTTCATTGATCAAAACTAGTTCATATCCCCGTTATCTTTTGTTGTCATCTTTGGTCTTACTGTTTGAGCAATTGTTCTGCCCAATTTCATGAGCATCGTATATGGGGAACTAATCGAAATCTGTTCGCTGCTTGGCCATGCTCATTGCTACACCACAGTGGATCTTCGCGTTGATTGTGAGTGAAACTTATTTCATGTTTTAGCAGTTATATGTTGTTGTACATGCTGTTGTACCTGTGAGTTCAAAAAGTTTCTTTTAGTTTCTCCTACAGAAATAAACGTATTGTTATCATTATTACCATTTGCTTTCTTTCTGTCAGTAACCTTTACAGACCAATGGCATTGCATATCACGTTCAAATGTGTCAGCAAATGGTGAGAACAACCAAATGGGTTCGGGTGGCCCTGTTTTACACCCTGACATGCAGCTGCTGCACCCACCACAGCAGACGGCTCTGTCAGTACAGATGCACCCACCCGCAGAGATGCAGAGCAGATAGAGCGCTCATCTATACACTCAGAACAAAAGTCACACTTATGTGGTTAACTGCAAAGAATGTTAATATTCTTAGCTATTGGAAGCTGTCATACAGATGTATGAAAACTCTTCAACTATGTTAACATACATCCCCACAATGCAGCCATATTTAGGCAACTGAGGGTTGCATAGCCATCATTACAACTGCATGCTTCTACAGAACACAGGAAGTCCCATTTTTGTAGCACATTTGAAAAACATTTAACACAGCACAAATTTCACACTGGGGCAAAGCCACCTTAAAAGCAAACCACAGAGTTTCTACCTCTGGAGTAATTTGTTACCATTTCTTAGTTTTTGTTTAGATAGTAGCAGCATGATATGAAAAAGTATTTCCCTGCTTTCCCTAATGATAAGAAGTAGCTGGCTTAAAATCCAAATGCTAAAAAGGTTAAAAAAATTTTACGTTATGGTGATTTTATATTACTAAATTCTTTTCTGAATCTTGTAATGGATAGGTAAATTATTGTGAACTCAGAAATTCACAATTTACACATTTTATATTGGGTAAAACATGTTAGTTCAGTTAAGACTAGTAAACTAGCGAGTGTCACTACCATGTAGTACTTTTTAATATTTAGCATTTGACAAAGGATTGGTGTTCCTTTGTTTTTTTGTGTGTCCTCTTTGGTGTCACTGTAATCTTGTGGTACATGTGGTGGTAGTGGTTTCAGATAACCTGAAAACAGTAACAGTGTGGACGCTTTCATCAGCCATTCCATTTTCCATTGTCCTACATAGTAATGTCATAGGCACAGTCAATTGTTTCAGATTTGTTCTTTGGCTTTACTGTAAATAAAATATTTTAAGAACCCTAGCTCCGCTCACAGAAGGAAGCCATGCCCTCATTCGTTGTGAGGATATTTGCCATATTTGTCTGAATTGTTGGTTTGTAACCACAAGGGATCAAATTGCTAATGTGGCTCTGTTATGTCGGCAAGAGTGTTTTTTGTTTTGACCAAGCAAAAATTCTGATTAAAAACACTTTTTTGTGAACTCAGGGCATTCATCCTTCAAGCATTTTCCAGTAATTTGAAAAAGGACATACACCTGGAGTTTCCTCTGTGTGTTCTAGTGAATTCAGAAAAGACATTTATTTTGTAACATTTACAATTTCTGCCCAAAATGTACATGAATCAACTGATTCAATATGATTTAAACATCAGAAATTTCCCTTGTTTTAAAATCATGAACACTGACAGGCAAGGAGAACCAACACTTTGAAGAACCCACTGTAAGGAGTGATGTGTCAACAATTTGTAGAACATGGACCACAGACTGAAAAACAAGTTTCATTTCTGGCATGTAGCCATAGGTGAATTCAGCTTCAATGACCAATGCAGGTTTACAGACTAGCCAATTGTGCCATCTAGTGAGTCTGGCTTGTAATTGCATGTAAAATTGAATTCAAATACATAATTTGAGAAAATGTGTAAAACAATTCTAATACACAAAAGAGGCTTACAAACCATACAGTAATGGAGACTTACCTTGCTACCATATCAGCTTCATTTGTTGGTACATGAAGGCAGAGTGCAATCAGTAGAATCAGTCACAAAAATACAATAGGCTGCACACCTCCAATCACTGTTAAATACTGCATAGACACAGTCACACACAGCCAATCACAGCCCAAAACTCCAAAGCAGAAACTTAAATTGTCATGTTTTCTTGTGTAGATGTGAGGGAATATTTAACAATTTCAGAGAAGTTTAATTTCATACTGCATTTTTCTCAGTCACTGTTTTTTAATCCCACCCCCTCTGACTACCAAAATGTGCTCTGGGTGGTTTCAATAAATGCAATGCAGCTGTATGGAAAATCTGAAGCCACCAGTCAGTTTGCATTCCTTGCCTTTCTAAATCCATGTTTGAATCTATGACGTTGGATTCAATTTGCTGTCTGCTTGCTTTTATGGTTTTAATGACTCATCAACCATGTGAAGTATATTAACCAAAAAAACACATCTATGTTTCTTATAAATGGCATAATGGTTTTGTGTTTTTGATGATTCTCTAGAACTGGTGTTTACCTGGGTACCCAGCTATTTGTGATTTACAGGAGGGGGGATAAATGCCTCTGAAGTCATTTTTACTAAGGCTCCTCTCAAGGTCCCTTGCTTGTGTGAACCCTTTAGCTGGTCTGAAACCCTGAACCGATAGATTTCTATGGATCAGTTATCAGATTTGTAGAGGATTTCTTGTTTTTGGTCTCTGTCAAGGAAATCCATAATCTCAGAGTTTTGGTTGTCAGTTTTTGTTCCTTCATTTTTACCATAACCAGCCCCCTACTCAAATTCACTCAGGCAGGAAGCAAGGTGAAAGAGGATTTGAAAAAAATAATAAAAGGAGGGAAAGAGAGGGAAAGACCAAAACTCCATGCAGCCTTATGCCTTCGAACAATATCTTACCAAAGAAATCCAAAACTGTCCTTTTACACACAAATTACAGACCAGATGGCAAGAGTTCCCAGGAAGAGAATGTTACACAGCCAGCGCTGAATTCAGGAATGACAAATGAAAGAGAGCTGCCTGTGGGGTTAAAGTGTGTCACCTCGTCTTTGGCCAGAAACATTTGGAGAGGGCCAGAATGACAGGAGCAGGGAAAAGGGCCCAAACAGCGACTGGCCCTCAGCTCTCAGCTGCTGGGCTGAACAGCAGGTTAAATGGCAGATGTGAGAGATGAATGTTTGGTTTCAGAGTGATCTCGATGCAGGCTGAGTGAGTGCACTTCTTACTAATAAGCGAGGAGAACAGGAGGGGCG
The DNA here is from genome assembly GCA_022829145.1 of Albula goreensis. Classification (NCBI taxonomy): domain Eukaryota; kingdom Metazoa; phylum Chordata; class Actinopteri; order Albuliformes; family Albulidae; genus Albula; species Albula goreensis. The sequence continues at coordinate 33,293,604 of CM040742.1, forward strand.
GCAGCTGTGATCAATTTGTGGCAGGGGGAATGCTGGGAGGGGGTGGGAGGGCTACAGATGGGCATAGAGAATCAGGCTCTGATGCTGCTTTAATGTCCTTATATGCAGCTATAAACTGTGTGTGTATGTGTGTGTAACCACATGTCTATCTTTATGAGTGTATCTGTGTGTATGTGCAGCTGCGTATATGTACTTGTGAGTGTAACTGTGTATCTCTGTGCATGTGTCCATGTGTGTTGGGGTGGCCAAAGTATAGTTTTATTCAAAATATTCCACCAACTGGATCACCTCTGCTGAATGAAAACAAATGTCTGAAATGAATGTCCCATTCAGAATCTGACGCAATGAATCAGACTGGTCTAAACGTTTTCTTTGGTCTGCTGCACCCCTGTATTACTGATTAATGTTCTCAGGGGAGCAAAAGGGCAGTCTCTAAGCAAAGATTTTAGAAACAACAACGGCATTCCTGGCTCTTCGGCATTGATTTTAGATCAAACAGCAGAGCTGAAATTTCATTTTATGGTGCTTTGGTTGGGGGGTTGTGTCAGTGTTGGTGTGCATGCAACATATGTCTCTTGTATCGCTTCCCTTAGATGACCTCAAAAACATTGGCTCACAGCCCCGAACTAAACGCTCAGTGTGGATATAAAAATGTTTCCAGAGAATCCAGATCTTTCTGGGATAAAAAAGATAAAAACTAAGAAAGAAGTCAAATAAGATTATCATTTAGAAATAAGATGGGTAAGCATCTTTTTGGATTTCTTGTAAAAGTTCAGTGGAACAAGAATCCTGGATAACCTCAAACTGTCATACTCTTATCTAAAAGAACATAATTCCAGACATTAGGTACATACAATAAAAACATCTAGAATGTCAACAGAAAGATGAATTGTGGGTAACTGCTCAGAGCTTATGCACATGCCCTTGAGCAGCCCCTTTGAAAGGTGACACACTCCATAAAAGTGCCTGCAGTACTACAGCACTCCACTGGGGGCATTCATGCCTAAATTGTGCTGTGGCTTTTCACATTGCCCAAACATCCAGCCTCCCAAGGGAACATCACTGCCAGGGTGTGCGTACACTATGTCCAATTGGCTCACTTTCTGCTCACTGATTGGTTCCATCCGTAGTCACCCTGAAGGTGCCTTTCCCTCTAGGAAGTGAAGGATCCTGGGAGGAAAAGGCACCTTGATGCAAAGGCACCTTCAATGAGCATACCCTATAAAGACAGTCCAAGCTGGACTGATGAATGCAGGATAACCAGTGACCAAGCTTAATTTGTAATAGGGAATCAACCTTATGCACCTGATACCTCCCTCTGGTAGAAAATAAATAGATAAATAAACAAATAAATAAATACATGTCAAAGCATTATAGTCTCAGATAATTGGCACAATTGCATTTTCCTTATCATTCATCTAGTTGTCATGTAAAGTAAATGAATGAATCTTAAATCCTTTGTCAATGCAAATGTTTCTTTCAGTGTCCAGATAATTCTTCTTCAGCTAAGCATTCTGAGTTTCAAGTGACTTTGCATTCACAGAGGGCCGCATACTCCAATGAATAAACTCTGATTGGCTCGTTCACCAGGGACCTGAGAACCCAAGACCCCATAATCATATGCTCAGAAGCCTCCAAACCAAAAATGCAATGGAAGTACTAAGAATTAGGACAAGCAATATGTAACCCTGTAGAGTAGTTCTTTTATATTGTAAGAGTCAGTCCTTTTCCACCTTAGTCACAGGCTTCCAGGTTTACCCCTAGCAAAATTTTAGCCTGGGGGAGAGTGGGGGAAAGAGAGAAAAAGAGGCGGTGAAGGAGAAGGGAGTAAATGGAGTGTCAGTGACGGCAGAGAGGGTGGTGGACTTTTTTTTAACCTTTCATCACCTATAGGTAACCCGAGAAGCCAGTTCTCATCTGCAGTGATGACCAGATTTAAGCAGGGTGGGCAGGGAAAACTTGTGTGGCCAATCAGCAATGGGGTGGATAATTTGGTGGCCTGGTTCACAAAGTCAGTTTTGGATATTAGACCCAGGCACTCTATATCACTTTTCAAAGTGCAATGAGATCTGTACAGACAACACAGAGTCAGGATAGAGCACACACACACACACACACACATGACCACTCATCTTCCAAAACACACATAATACAGAAATGCATTTAACCTCATGTGCCAGCATACCAATATGCACATGCAGTGGGGTGTGTCTAAGAGGTCGTAATGTCTAGACTTCCACTAACAAAGACAAATGTGTCCTATTTTTGAACTCCTGTGAAAATTCCTTTTTCTCACTGTGCAGAAGGAAAGTGAGCCACAGTAAGCAGACTGGAGCTCATAAATTATGATTAAGTTAAGTTTAACAGTAACAAAAGTGAAACCAGTGAAAAGTGAATCCATTCTACAATAGAAGGGTTAAAGACCAGTCTTTATAAATGCAGTGAATAACTCCCCAGGTCCCCTGTAGTAACATAAAGAATCTGCATGGCCTTAGCTTGCACAGATGCAGTCTCACACAGAGATGTGACTTACAGCCTCATACCCACACACAGAGAAGGGGAAGACTTACAGCCACAAACAAACAGCTTTTAATGAAGGGATTCCGCCTGATATAAAAACCTGCTCACACATGTGAATGCACACACACACACACACACACACACACACACACACACACACACACACACACACACACACACACACACACACACACACACACACACACACACACACACACACACACACTTCTAGACATTAATACAGATGCCTACAAAATCAATAGCATGACATTTTAACTGATGAGTATTGTACAAAACTATTTTTTTATGTCTGTTGTCTTCAACTAGATGAATAAAACTGTCAACAACATTCCTATACAGCTTTAGGAGAAGGCAACCAAAACCTAAATTAAAAAACTCCATATGCATTGAGGCTGCCCAAATCATTAGCTTGCCTGCTCATCAGCCCTGAGTCTCCTCAGTTTTTTTCCTTTTTTTAAATTGTCCATGTGGTGCCTCTCACTGTTACTCACACTGAGATCCCTGGACCGAAAGTCTAAAATTGAATGCAAGTCATTAGTTTGTCAGTAGCATCTGCTACACTTCTCATATGGCAAAGGCCAGCTTTTTAATCACACAGTGTGTTTTTTTTAATGAGGAAAACACTGGGCACCAGCTATACACCACAGTATCCTACTCCCCATGCATAATGAGTGTAGTTTATGAAAAAGCAACATGAACCAATACATCACAAAATAATAAATAAATGAATGTAATCCTATGTAATATTTTGATATATGGGGGCACGCAGTTGGCTTTAAGTAGGCTTTACTGTGCTGTGTACCCAGTTCGAAGACATACTGCTACTGTCATGTCTTTTTATTGGCCATCTTGTCAGGCAGAGATGTAACTGTTTTCTATATATAGGACTAGTAATATTATAAAATAAATATATATTCTTTGCAAAAACATAAGAAATTATCTGTATGAATGGAAATATGACATGTGCCATATGTTTTTGTTTCGCAAAATACTTCACCAGGGATACAAATATGACATATAAGTATAATATTTGGACAGCACTCATACATTGGCTGCATGTTTGTAGACTCAAAGGCAGTTTTCTTCCCATAGCTGTCATGCCATGATGAAGAGATTCACTTTCCACACTCATCCGCTCCCAGTCCTATGGCTCCTCTGTGGCTGCTGAGATCCTGCGAGGGTGACCCTGAGAATGGAGCCCAGCCTCATGGCAGCAAGCGGCTCCCACACTCACCCGTGAGAAGGCCTAATTACCCAAATCACTCATTATTCAAGTGGCAATTTGTGGCTACCCAGTAAGCAAGCACCTCTCAGACTGTCATCTGCCATAACTGTAGTAGTAGTATAGTGCAGCGGTTAGGGAGCTAAGCTTGGATGTGTATATATATATATACTGCACAGACACTTGACTCCTGTACCTTGACTCCACCTGCTTTATAAAAACAGGAGGTTTGTGTGGTAACAGGAGGTTCCTGTGCTATATTACAGGATGGAATGTCTATGGTCACTTTATTGCACTTGGTCACGCCCTTTAATGGTTTTTAAGATGTGTCAAATCGGAATGTTCTGGATTGAATGGAAGGGAGACTGAAATTTCAATGTTAAGAATACAGAGTTGATAATCTGGTGGGTCTGTAGAGTATGAGATTACTCCCAAAGTGAAGCTGAAGTCAGACAGATTTTGGCCGGGTAGAGGGTGAGCTTCACTGGCATGTGGCACAGCAGGTTGTTGATGGGTATGAGCCTTTGTGAGAGCTTGTTCTTTCCAGCTTAGTTATGGAGCTATCAATGCAACATCTCAGGAAGAGTACAGAAATGAATTTCATTACTTTCATTACATCAACATCGCAGGTTTTGAGTTTTTAAAATGTATTTTTGCACTGGCAACTTATTCCAGCTTAAATGTATAAATAGTCGTGCCAAACATTAATTTAACCATTCCAAACATTCCCTGGGATTTCATTCACAGTGTATTTTGATTCAGTTCTTAATTAAAGTACTACAGAATGAGCAGATTTTGAATTATGACTCTGACTGTCAGACACAAAAGAAATCACAGATTATATAATACACATTTAGCAAAATAGTACATTTTGCATATTTCAAACTGATATCTGGAAATATTTTTCCACATAGCATTTGCCAGGTCAGGTAGAAGAGGTACAGACAAAGGAAATACCAATAAGCCAGACCTATTACAAAGATATTAAAATGAACATAAATACATCTGTTAAACAACCTTAATTGTTCATGGGATTGGTTGTGACAAGAACCTGAATATAAGTGGTCCCAAAGCATATTTGATGAGAAAAATACTCAATATAGATCAAATTAATTGCCTGTTCTTGTTATCAAATATTCTTATCTTTTCATTTCAGTCTTACAGTAGCACATCAGCTAGACTTGGACATCCGGCTCATAACCACCTCCATCTCCCTCTGGTGATGCGAACAGATCAAGGGATCTTAAGTTTCACTTTGATGAATTTCATTCAGCCCCATGGCAACTTTTCCATCAGTATGGTGGGCATACTGAATGTGCCATCCTGTTTTATGCTATTCCTACAAATCCCAGAGGTAAAATTTAGAGAACCGATCGGATTGCAGGACCAATTTCATTAACTGTAGCCTCACTTTACAGCCTGATAACTGTGAGCCTGACAGCCTACTGTGTCCATGGCGGCATAACACAACGCAACTTTGAGCATGTCCTCAACAAATGGTCACCTAAATTCTGTCTAAATGAAGTCCTGTGTACAGGGCACTCAGATTTGAAGTGGCTATCCAAAGCTCCTAATTCTTTGAACGTAGTTGCTGGCAAACTTTTCTGAGCCAGCCAAGTCCCTCAGAAATATTACAGCACCAATGAGTCTGCAAGCGATCTCTGCCAAAAGATCTGTGCATGCCTTGTTTGTGTATTTTAAGTGAAGCTATGCTCATGCCACCAAAGCTCCATTTGTTCTCTTATGATTGCAGTTGAGAGAGTGCTTGTCAGTGATATTTGTCTTGGTGTTTTACTGCACAATGCAGAATTATTTGCACAATGAATTTCCATGGAAATTTACATTAAATGTATCATATCATTTCAAATCTTTTCATAAGGGCAGTAAATCTGAGGAAAGGCCTTATGAGATTTGCTGCTATGAGGAAGAACTGATGAGATACTGCAATCATTAGCAATGAATCGCACTGCGATGCAGACGAGTCGTCAAACATCACACCAGGAGAGCCCTTGACAAGCGGCAATGTGCTGGGTTTGGACATCTTCAATGTCCCTCCTGCATCCTTCCTGGCTTTCATTCCACTACAAAACGCCATGATTTGGTGCACAAGATAAGGAAGAAAGACTTTAAATGCTCCCACTTTCATTAGCATGGAAAATGTGAACTGCTGTGGTTTAACAGTGACACATTTTCAGGCTGACTGGTGAGGAAAATATGTATGTGTGCATCTACAGGAGCGTGTGCATGTGTGCGTTTGTGAACGTGTGTGTGTGTGTGTGTGTGTGGAACTGTGTGTGCATGTATGTGGAGCATCTGTGCGTTTGTGTGAGTATGTGTGTATGTATCAGCCAAGCAAAAGCCACTGCATCTGGATAAACCTTTCTGGGGTTTGGATCTCGAAGCATGTTTCTCGGGGTCAGGTCTCCACAGTGGTCTACCCCTATGGGATCAAGTCATATTAACAGACAAAAATGTGTTGACAGCCTGGCTTTTTAAACACCCTGAAATCCGTTGCAGGCCTTCCCTTTCCCTTGTCCAAATGATTAATATTTATTATCAAAGGGTCAATGATACATATTTGAAATGAAGCAGAGCTCCCCAAGCCTCAACCCTGGCCCTGAGTTAGCGGCGCGTCTCAGGATGATTCACGGTTGACAGCGTTTAGTGGTCGTTTGGACCGATGGCGAATGAGACAGACTTCGTTCAGGGATCTGGGGCTCAGTCAGATTCTCCCGAAGGCATTCTTCCAAAGACTTTCCCGTGAAAATATTTGTACATGATTTCATATTTTGGCAGGAGCTATACAAGTACTGACTCACCCACAGAAAACGTATACTTTTTTACGAGGAAAAACAAATTGTCACATATTTAAAAAAATAATTAAAAGGTTCAACTGTAAAAGAGACACCTTGCTGCACTCTGGGATTCCATCACTCATAAATTAAATACAAAAATGAATGTCACTGTCTGGAAGGTGATTGAGAAAACAACCTTCTTTCGATGAAAAAAGTCCATAAAATAAAAACTTCACTTGGTTGGGTCAGCCAATGGACAATAGCAGCTCATCTCTTGTTACACCCTGGCTGGCCTCACTTATCGGGTTCATGACCTTACCAGAGTGTAAGGCTAACAATGCAGACATTACAGGCTTAAATAACTACGCAAGGGATGAACTTTGCAAATTGATATAATTTCTGAGGAATCAACATCTTATGAAGGTACGGCTGTCGTTGGAGGTGGTGATTCAAGCAATCTCAACTATTATTGAATAACATAAAGTAGACTAAAACTTTCTGGAATCTCTCAAATTATAGGAAATGAATCTGACAAACCGTAACTTTCCTTTTTAGGCCTTACATTCATTCCCAGGTGGGCTCTGACATTGTACCCTGGAGCAAGATACTTAATCAGACTTCATTAAAATGCCATATATGATATCCAACATAAACTGATTTCATTTAAACATTGCAAGATGGTTAAACTGGGCTGGATAACAGCCTAAGATGTAAATATTATGCTAATTAGTTTTGACATGTTTTTGGTCTTCACCCCCACCCAGGTAGGTTCCACCTATATATATATATATATATATATATATACCAATAACTATTTATCTATCACTCACTCAGTGTGGTGGTCATCATTGCACATCCTGATGTCTGCACATCCTACCCAGGGGGAACACTAAAAAATTGCAAAAGTCAGTGTCCAGCTGAGTCTAAATAGCTTACTGTCCAGGGAGAGAATCTCACACACGTCAAGCCAACTGACATCACAAGGGACCCCAGTCCAATGAGCTGTCTGGGCATGATCACAGTTTCCAACCAGCGGCCCCACATGCATTAATCCTGATCCACCAGCTGCTGCTCTCAGGAGCTGGCCACATTATCTATTTATGGAGAGGACTCCCTGATACGGCCCCATTTTACCCTGTGTCTCCCCAACACAAGTGCTACTACAATGTAACCTACAAGTGTAATCTGACATACATCAAGTGCATTAAGCAAATTCACTGATGCATCCGTGTGAGCAGCTGTGAAACCTGATTCATGTTGCAGGGAAAGCGGTTTGATGTCACTGTTATTATGTAGTTAAATTCTATTAAATTAAAATAGACTGGCGTGAGAAATACAGTAATGTCTGTAGTTTTGCCAAAGCATTTTGGACTTAATTCTTGCATGAGGGAAGAAAAACAAAAGACATTCACAAAAAGAACTAATAGCAATTTAAAATAGATAATGAAGGGAAATTCAAAACTGAAGCCATTGAGAGGGTCACACGGTGTGGTGCTCATAGACAAAAATGCAATTATAAAAACATAATTCCTCTACTCCCCCACTGCTGCAGTCTGATCATTTAATGTTTTGGAAAAATATCAGCCAAAAGAATTCAGGTTGTTTCAACTTCAGATTGAAAGTTGGAGTCATTATATTTTTAATCATTTCTACTTTAATTATATTCCCATTACTTCAATTAAAATGCCACATTCTTCAGTGCTTGTCTGCTCATTTGAACACTGTTGATATGACCACTCTTCTAAACTGCAGCCCTTATGTCTGCCCCATACTGTTGCCCTAACCACTGCTCTACGCTGCTACTCTAACCACCGCTCAAGACCGCCCACTATGGAAAATTGAAATCCTGACTACTGCTACACACTGCTGGTGTGTTCTGTTGCTCTAAAGTCTGGACCAGGATATCGGACTGACCCATAAAGGACGTATTTGGCTGCAAGTTTAGATTCAAACCATGCAGGAACACACCTGGCTCCACTAATTTAAGTAACTGATATTGGCCTCACATGACTGATCATTTGAATCTGATGTGTTTCTGCTTGTTTGGAAGCCAAACCCATGGCCAAACTGCCTCTTTTGGTTAAGATTTGACATCCCTGGTCCAAACTATGTGATGTCGTGTATTAGTGAAAATACATTAGACAAGATGGAAGATTTACATGATGAAATTAGTCCAGAGGGTATTTACTTTGCAGCATGTTATGGGTGAGCTTTCCTAGCCCTGAAATGAATTGGGAGACTTTCAGTCATCTACTTCACCGTTCACTTAAGCCTCAAGATTGACCTCCCATGAAAAGCAGGTCACCTCAGCCCATGTTACCATCTCTGGACTACACCTGTAACAGTCACCTGAGTCATGTGCAGTCACTAGAAAGTTCTGCCTTTGAGCTCTGCTCTTGTGATCTCTGAGGAGAGAAATCTCCATGAGATTCCTGTCAATCTATTGTCATACCATTCTGAAAGAAGAATACTACAGCCCTAGATGGCTGTGCATATGTTGGTTGCAGGATTGATTGACTGAGGAGACCACACACCTTTTCAAGGCCTAAATCCCAAAAACCTAAAACTGGTTTTGTGTGGCTCTTCAGTGTATGGAACCTATAAGTCAGGAGTGCTGGGCTCCAGTGTTGGATGGCTGTAGTTTTGGCTGGGCTTTGATGCATTTCAGCACTTCAATGATTCATTTAGTTCATTGATTGGCTGAAGAGTCCAAGCACCTTGGAGGCCCGAACTGGCTGCTTCTTGAAAGAAAACCACAGAAGCCTGCAGATGCTATGACTCTCCAGGACTTGAGCTTGTCATCACTTCTGAACATCCATTAGAGTGAAAGATAAATGAATGTGACAGTTTTTAATCTTTATTATTAACATTGACTTGAAATGTTCCCTTGGAAAACATTTTTTGTAATCCACCGAGCCAAATATGTTTAAAAATGTACAAAAATATAACTTCACTAGAAGTACAGTATAAAAGCTTCTAAAGTCTAAGGAAAAATATATAAATTATCAACATGGCACATAAAACAGTTTGATAATACTTTGCAGAGTATGTACTCCAAATGGATTCATCCAAATAACAAATAAAATGAAGAACATTTTTGCAGAAATGGCAAGTCTCATCATACTGAATGCCTTTTTTATCCATGTTGGGACAGGAGTGCTGGTTGAAAGGATGCATTACTAACTCAGATTAACATCTGACCAATGCACTACATCTCATACTGAAATACATTCTAACATCTACACATTTTTAGTTATTCACCAGTCTTCATCTGTCCAGGGGTAAATCCATTTCAGTTCAGACAACTGAGGAAATTAACAATGATTTAGTGAATGGGTTTAAAAATGCTCTTAGGGTTGATTAATGTCTGTTTGTTTGTTTGTTTCAGGGTTTATGAACTTCATCCAGTCTGCCATATATCAATGACTGGGCAGGGATGTGCTGCGCACTTGCTGTTCCTGTTATTATGCCTGTTTGTTGATGATTTCCATGCATGTCTGCTGTAAGTGATAAACATATTTATTAGTCCCCCATGGGCAAATTCACACTGTCACTGACAATATCAATGTTCTGCCAAGATTTATGAATTTAATTAATTTCTTTTCATTTCCTCATTTGACTGAATTAAAATGGAATGGACCTCAACCCTGGTTTCCATGGCAATGAGAATATCACATGGCTGTGGATGCCTGAAAGTTCCTTTGCTGTTGGAGAGCGAAAACGATTCTTATAATTATTAACACATTTCCGCAGGGCCTTTACTAATACTTGTTCTATTCTTGTGGGCGCCCATCTCTTTATGCATAACAATGAAAAACAACACTACAACTCTATACATGAAGAAAAATGGTAACAATGTTACCAGTGTAAACACAATTGTCAAGTGCCTAGCCGGTCCAAGCTGATTCATACAACAGTGCTATCATTCATTTAAAATGCTTCAAATTCCAACTTTTTTAAGATTCTCAAGTGTTTCCTCAGCTTTTTTTTCCTTTGTCCTCACAGATATTGTTCAGTTATGATTGTGGTAAGCATGATAGCTGCTTGCATTTTTTCCATGCTCTCCATAAACTTCACTGGCACCTCTGCTCTTATCTGTGAACGAAAATTTGCAGGGATCGTCTTATTTTGTTCTTTCCCCCACATATTTTAGTGCTTGATAAGACTGGAAACAATGAGATTTCTGGTCCTCTGGTCAATGTTCTGTACACTCTGTGTGCAGCAGGCAGCATTAATAAGGTCAGGTTTGGGCTGATTAATGTGAATGATGTAAAGCATGTTTTTTTTTTTTTTTTTGTTGGGGGGGGCTTGTTATGTAAACACTACACAGTGGGTTTAGCACTGCATGCTTTCCACATGTTGACCTTGTTGGACTGTGGGTAATGTTTAATAGGATCCTTCATCCTTGGTTCTAATTCATACACAATAAGCACAGTTGCTGTGGGATTTTAACGTGGACCACATCAATGATGAAACATTTTGAACGTGCTGATACTGATACTTGCTGTCATATGTTAATTAGCTTAAGAGATGACTGATAAACAGCTGGCTTAATGAGTTTGGGATCTGGAGTTCCTCCACAGCTAGTTAGTTTGGGGTATGTTGTAACTGTATTTATTTTGGTTTTGTAATCCCAAACTTGTAATTCACACTCATGGCATTATGTATGAAATGAATCTTCTCTTTCACACACAGAACTACATTTACTCAATGTACAGCATGTCTTAGTCAGTCTCTGCATAACTATCCCACCTCATTCCATCTCTCAGCTTTAGAGAATGCTCTTAAAGTGTTGTGCTCTCCAGGGTAACAGTGGAATCACACATAGTGTTCACGGTGATTGATGTAAACACGATCCGCCCCCTTGTGGTGACAGATCCAGTCATGATAGGAGAGTGGCTCCTGGGTTGGATTTCGGGGGTCCTTGTGGGCTGTTCCTCTCGCAGGAACTCTCTCCAAAACCTCTCCCCTCCTGTCAACCCTTCGGGCCTTCAAAACAAAAAGGGCAGAGAGGAATTCAGGGCCAATGCAATAACACTGTACATATTCATCTTAATAAGAGAAGGTTAAGGCTAACCTCTCAAGGCTAACTTCATTTCAGTGCTCCAGGCTTTTAACTTTTGTTGCTGCACATTTGTATCTAAATTCTTTATGTAATATGCAGCATACTGAGGGGTCACTGACCCTGGAGATAATCATTAATGAGCTAATAATTAAAAGTCCTCTCTGCGAGGCTGTCCCTGTTTTCCTGTTTCTGTAGAGTGGGTGCCTCCTTGGTGCTCTGTTCCCATCTGAATAATGGCCCACAATGCATCACTGTCCGTGTCCTCATTAGCATCCCCCCCACCCCCACCTCTCCTTCTAATGGGAATGTCATACTTGTAGCACTTGCTATGGCTCAGTGAATGCTGAGTAGCTGAAGACTGTTGCTAATTTGTAGAAGCTGACTGTCCCTGTTCCCTATGGTACTTGGGCACCAGACATCACTGGGCTGCTATCCCACCATAATCTGCTGGCAGTGATTTTCAGTGAGTGAGTATGTGAGTGATAGATGAATAACCTCTGATGTTTTCTTAATTTGGGCCAAATTCCTACACTTATTTCAGTTAATGTGTGTGTGTGTTTTTATGCAAATGCTTGTAATGCCTTAACCAGCACTGCAGTGTCTTAGCTATTCTCTAAAGGAGAAATCATCTGTGACAAGGCTTTAGATGGTTAGAACATATGGTAGGAGTGAGAGTGCATATTTCATCTTTTTCCCTCAAAATATTCTTCATTCATTTTGCCAGCACTAACCTTGAAAGCCATACTTTGTTTATGTCTTTCTTACATAAAGGCTGGATAAAACAGTCTCTTCATTAGTTTCTCAGCCTGCCCACATTTCAGGAAAGAGCCCCAATAATTCCCCAGAAAAACGATTAAAATTACAAACCAACATGACTTAGAGGTGGGTATTCTAACAGCCAGCCAATAAAAAGTATTTCAGAAATCATGACGAGAACATTGAAAACTGTCTCCTTTTTTTCAACAAATTAAAAGCTGAAAGCTTGCCATAAGAGAATGAAATTATGCCACTACATAACTGAAGGAATGCATCGACACTCCGCTGAGAGATATGACTGACAGGAGAATGTGTGACAGAGAAATTAGCAGCCATATGCAGTGAGACTGCTTATTGCAGGTGGGGCATCTGAGGACAGGATTTTAACGCTGGGAAGCATCTGAAGGCTGAGCAGCATCTGAGTTTCTCTTACGGTTGTGCTCTGAAATCAGCCATTTAATGAGACTGCAGACAGAGAGAGAAAGGGAGAGGGAGGGTGTGAATGTGTAGATACGGTGGAGAGAGGAGGGAGAGGTGACCACAGACAGAGGACATTCCACAGATGGAGGTTCCAGCTCAAACTCAAGCACTGGAAGTATCTGCAGATTTTTCTGTTTTCCTATTAAATAGTGGCTAGATTAAGTGTTAAAAAGCACAATGTTTGGATTCTTAAATTTCTTTAATGAAGTTCTCAAGTCGTGAAACACCCTGGAACCCTGCAGACACTTTCCTGTAGAGCAGTTGTATCACACATTTTTTTAAGTATCAGAAAAGACCGGCTTTCTTAGTTCTACCCGCAGCCAAATGACATTGCCCATAGTATCCCCATCCAACTGACGTCTGTCTGTGTTTAGACTGAGAAAAATCACCACCTAAAAGGAGAACACTTCACACTTCAGGGAGAGAAGTTTATGTCAGATAGAAAGCTCACCTGAGGAAATGGGTGCATCACCTGTGCATGATTAACAACCAATGGGATTGCTGGTGGTCTCTCTGTATAGGGCGGGGGTGGCTTGTGAGTTGGAGGAAGATCAATCCTAACATGGGAAAAACAAAGCAAATCAGAAACATAACTACATTATACACTGAGAAATAACTAGTTAACTAGTTGCATCCATGCAGCAAGAATAGTGACTGACCATGAACTGTAAAGTCAAGAATGCTGACAGAGGTCAAACAGGAGCTTGCCAACATGAAAATTGCCTCTGTCCATTCCCCTCTACAGTTGAGAGGGTGTGAGATACTGGGCAGCTGTAGTTAAAAGGAATTGCATGATAAAGCAATGGCTTTTATTACAGCATAATTCTGCATACATGGTTGAAGCTACTATAGTTGTATAATGGTGTGTAGCTACCCCCTGTGAGTGAAGTCATTCACAGTTACTCAACCTCAATCATGGACAAGGAGATTGGGTGGAGGGAGAGCAGTAGAGAGAGATAGAGAGAGAGAGATGCAGTGAGATTAAAAGAGGGAATAAGAAAGAGTGAGAGTAGGAGTAATGCAAATGCACAGAGACAGGGAAAATGTTTGTGTAGGCATTCCCAAAGATCTCCATTTCATCAGTATCACTCCCCCTTAGGCAGCAGTGACCTTCAGAACACCACCAAGCCTACAAAAAACACAGAGGCACATTCTGAGAAAATAGTCTCTGTGACATTAGCCCCACCATGGACAGGCAATTCAGGCTCATCAGAGCTGTCACTGCAAGGCAAGCTTAAACAGACTTCATTTCTCCTACAAGCCGGTACATTAAATGCATATGGCAAATCATTTCAGCCTGATTAAACTGTGTGTTGCCATCTAAAGCCATAGTTAGACAGAAGGTGTCAGAACTTGTTGTTTCATTAATAAAAGCTGAAAGGAGGTTTTCTAATTTTTTCATTGAGGAGGGTACTGAAGGTCATGTGCTTGATCGAGGAAACTACTGCACTGCAATGCGGTGGACGGAGGGTTTTTAGATAATCATCATACTGACATGCTGGAGTGAGTGAGGATCTCCTTGGACATTGAGTCTTTAAGATGTACAGAGTTGTGCAGCCCTGAAAGCACTGCTTCACTCCCAACCTCCCACTCTCACTACTCACTCAACATGAATAAAACAGTGCATATGGCCATAATGCACCATCTCATATGTTCTAACTCAGGCTATCCTTGCTGTCATCCTGAAAAGAGGTAAATGACCAGAGCAATCCTATCTCCCTTGAAAGCTTGTCACCCTGAATGTCAGTACTCACAACCTCTGTCCTCTTTCTTCAGCCCTCACCTCCCCTCCTCTCTCATTCACCAAGATAAATCTGCATTATTGATCAGAAAGTAATGAAACTCAAGACATTAATATTTCAGAGTGCTTGGATTGGGATGATGTGGTTTACTTGCCCATTTCAGACGCCTGAATGCAAAGTAAGGACAAGACTAAAGGTCTGAGCCAAATATAGGCAACAGCTCCTCAAGTCCTACTGCTGTCTCGGGATAACATGGAGCCTTCACAACACCCTGCCACAGATTCTGTAGACTAACCAGATGGCCACTGGACATCCCCTGCATTCCTTCCAGTTGGTAACTAAGAGTTTCCAGTGAGATATTCCAAAGCAGTACAGATCATCCATTGCCAGGGCATTGTACTTGGTCATACCCCTTTATTAAGATACATCAGACTAGACCATGTTCATCATGAAAAACATACAGATGAAAGTCTGCTGTGGGTATAGGGAGACAGGTATGGCCCTGCTCTGTGTTATGATCATGAGTCACTGAATATCACTGGCACCGCACCACTGATTTTCTAAATGGACCTACGTTTAGAATGACAATCATAACTTTTGGCTCAAATGCCATTTGAGCATCATATTCCACAGCTTTGCATCTGCACAAACTGTGTTAATATGCATCAAATACATTACCTGTCAGTAACCTGTCAGAAATCCCGCACCCCCTGCCCCCAAGTGTAGGGCACAGTGAAACCATGGTTAGGAGAATCAGCCCAGTTTGCAAGAGTCCTCCACTGAAATTGCTTGTACAGCAACTACTGACAGATTTTTCTTCTGTAAGCACATTTAAACTACATTCACATTTGAAACAAGACTAGATTCATGAGCTAAATCATCTGACAAGCTGAAAACAGTATGAATTCTAAATTCTGCTTTCTGCAAAAATGTTGAAACAGAACAATCACTTTGCTATGAGCATTGGAAATGGTGCAAATGTTCACTCAGAACTGTGCCTCTACATGTGACGTCAAAATAATTGCATCTAATTCTGTGGCTACATACTCCCTTGTCTTCCCTTTTCACTTTGATTCCCAGGGTTGTCACTGAAAATGAGTTTTCAGGTAACTTATGCTGTTAAAAAAACCTAGAAAAGAGCTCAGCAGGTCCCTTTTTCTGTCTTACTGACCCTTAGATATACAGAAACAGAACAAATTAGGCATGAAAGATTTATATGTTGACTCACTACATGTTGGAAATATTACATCAGTTCAATTTTTTCTTGATCTAAATGATCATTTACAAAGTAAAAAAAAAAAAGTAATCAATATTACTTATAGAGCACTTAAAAGATTAATTGAAAACATTAAACAAACATCAATATGTTATGTCCACCTGATGAGAAAACAAGAAGAGGAGCATGCTCAGGTAAGGCCAGGACTGGACAGTTGGATTCCCCATGAAAGCCTTGCGAAAACAGAATAGAAAGATGGGCACTCCGTTAGGATCAGGAGTCCAAGCTCACCCTTTGGGATCAAGAAAATGCACAAAATGCACAATTCTCTCTCTCTCTCTCTCTCTCTCTCTCTCTCTCTGAGCTTCCCACTCTCACAGATGAGGAAAGTAAACATGCACACACTCCTACACTCTTCATATCTTCTTCTCTGCCAGTTCTTTGCGGGGCCTGATAACCCTTGAATTTGTGAAATGTGTATGTGTTTCCCAAAAAGTCATCTCATATTTTCGGTTTTTAATTTGAATGCTTCATATTTCAATGCTCTGCTTTTAAAGCATTACAGTTCTAAGAAAACAGTAATAATAATAATAATGAATGAAACAAAATCTCTCTATATATTTATTGTACTTTAACATCTATTATTAATTCATTCAATAATAAACATGTCTTATGAAAATATTATACAATTATAGAATTTTTCAGAGAAATCATTAGATGCCAAAACATTTTTTAAACATTAATGCAAAGAATGTCACTACTATGACCCAAGTCTGGTGAAATGAGCAGATGCTAAGAATGTCTCCCCATGTCCCTCTTTGGCTCTGGTCTGTCTAAGGCTGCCTCAAAGGTCACTGTTATATTTGCATTGGATCACTGATCCAGCTGATGTGCTACTGTTGTAGCCGACTGTTTCAGATTTGCGTCCCCCAGGTGGATTACGGTAAATTCCACCGCCCAATATAGCTCTAAGTCCTTAAGATCTGTCCAGCATAAGCACAAAGTATTACTTTTGCACATGAAATATGTGCTTCTCCATCTCAACAATAAGTTTATCATATTTACTGCAAATAAGCTTCCTGCTTCATGTTTTAACTTATATGTATGCAAACCCGGGTCCTGGAGGACCTCAGCACCCACTGTTTTGTCACCATAAAAAGCAATCAAATCAGACCAAAGACCCAGTGAGGGGAGTTCCTTGGGTAATGACTATTCTCATTCATATGTTGATATTTAGCCAATTACCTTCATCCACAGCAGATGTACCTTTTCTGTTCAATTTAGTTTTTTTCTGGAATTTGATCTTTTATTGCTTTTTATTGATTTTATTGTCTTTTTGGGTGTCTTCTTGAATGTATGTCAACATGATGTGTGTTTACTACTTTGATGCGGACCCCCAGGAAGAGTATTTGCTACTTTGATAGTCGCTAATGGTAAAATAAACTAATAATAAGAAATCCAGCACAACCTGTGCCTCTCCAGGACCTAGGCTGAGAGCTTGTTCTGAGTTTGCCCTGGAAAATATTGATTTAGTTTTAATAATACCTAATACATTTCCATACATCCCATTCAATGCTATGCACTCTTCTTTCAGATAACTGTTATCGGCTCTTCAGCTACTTCTTTCAAGCCTGCCTCTGTGTGGATCTCTCCATGAAACCTTCCTTCCTATATAGCAGAAACCTCATCTCATCAATCAAGAGTCACTTCAGATCAGTGAAATGGCAAAGGACAGGAGGGAGCTAGCTCAAAGCATTGAGATGGGCCCTTTTCCTCTGTCCCTGCCTCCCTGCACATTAAAGCTCCACTGAAGCGGAAAAAGCTTGAAAGTGGAAAAAGCCTCAACACTGACATCTGACATGCACACAGAGTTCAGAGGACGTGTGACATGGGCCTCAGAGCTGGAGGCTGGAGAGACTGCCTATTTCTGCTGTTTCTGCTTAAAAAAGAAAAACAATGGGCCTTCAGGTGGCACATGGATAAAAGGCAAATGTTTGTGGTGTGGCTGTGTTATAGTCCCAGCAGCACCTCTAAAACCGCTGGAGGGGACCAGATGAAATCATCAGTCTCATGATAGTCAGCCCGGCACCTGCAGGCTCCTGACCTGAACACTGGTGTTTCTCTGACAGTATGAGCAATATGTAATCGGTGTTGTGTCTACAGTTTCACACCCTTCATGTTCTAAATGAGTTAAGGCTTAGACATTAACAACATGGACCACCGTAGATATTTCGGGTTGAGTTGTTTCAGCTGTATCGGTGGAAATTCAAGGTGAATTTTACATAGTTATCAGGAGGTATTGTGTCACTCAGAGAGTTGTTAATGCATGGAGTATTATTCCAGGTCTTGTGTAAACAGCACAGACCATTGGGGTGTTCAGAACCAGATACAATGCTGGGTCTTCAGCCCTGGTTCTGAAGAGTCACAGGGTGAGCTGGTTTTCATTGAAATTCAGTATCTAAGTGATCAACGTAAGCAACTGATTACACTGTTAAGTCACTTCATCGGGTGTCTTGGGTCTGAATGGATTGCTGATTTTATTGTTTAGACAAAAACTTGCACACCCTGTAGCTCTCTGCCAAACAGAGTGAAGCTCTCTGCCAAACTAGACTGTAAGGATGATTGCATGTTTCTGGATTAAATCACAAATTAAGCTTGTGATTATTTAAGTGACCAAACAGTTTAGCTAAAATTTGTGTTAAGATCATTAATTAAGTTGTAGAGTAAAGAGGCAACTCAAGAAAAGATTCATCTTTGTCCCTAACGTTTTAGAGGGCACTGTAAATGTGAGACCTACATACCACCACTTAGACTTCTGACCTGACGTGACCAGGAAGGATCTCCAGAGTCTCATAATACCGGGACAGAAATATGAATAAAATATTTTGAACCTGTGCCGGGGCAAAGTTTTATGTCTTTCCTTCCAGTCTTAATTCCTGAGCCATTGTAAGCATTAAGAAGGCCCAAGAGTGGAGCAGTAACAGCTCTGGATCAGATTCCTATAGCCCAAATCCAGACATGCTGTGGACTTGCTCTGTGCTGTGGGACATCAGTATAACAGAGAGGCACACTAACAGCCCAGCTGTGTAAATGAGGAACAGGAGCCACATGTGTAAACACACACCGGAGTAACAAGATCTTTCTCACCACCTCAGTGTCAAATCATTCTTCTGATTAATTGGCTGAATAATTGTTTGCCACAACTTCTGTGCGTTGCATTTGCTTTTTGGCCATACATTTACAGCCTTGCTGGGTCACCCAGCTGGGTCATTAGGAAGGAGCTGAAGTCAACCTACTACCGAGTAAAGTGCTTTGTGATATTTTTATTAAAATTGCTGCAGTATTTAAAAAGTTCACCCAAGTAAAATTCATAGAAAGAGACATATCTTGGAGTGTGTCACTACAGTGAGATTGGATGTTCAAATGAGTATCTTGCTATAAAGGGATAAAGTGTCCTTCCTTCCCAAGTATCACTGCAAGATGTCATGTGATGATAGGCCAGGTTGTTCTTGTGGAAGTAAATTAAGATTTCTAGCCTCTGATGACTGCTGAATGCATTGCGATTTCAGCAAAGATTGCAAAGATCAGGAATATAAAATAATTTCATTTAGATGTAATGCTTGCTGTTCTACAGAAAGGAAAAAGATACATTTAAATGTGATCAGAATAATAATGCTGTTTCTCAATGTTCCAGACAGAATGTACAAATTCAAGCTGTAAGTTCTGTACATGATGTTCTATGAATAGATTTAAAGACTTTCTGTTGCTAAGCAATCATATGTGCAATACTCCATTTGTAGCATTTCAATGTGGATGTACACACACTGTAAATAGAAAAATACTACATGTGTTGTCTGTTGGCCTGTTTCCCGTAATGTAGGTGGAAAACTGTAAGAAAAAAGACTAGACTAGAGTCTGTCAATAAAGAAGTAAAAGACTGGTGTCTTTTGTTGCTGTTGCCTTTACGCTCAGGGATATTTTAAGCAGGAAAGCATTTTTAATTTTGTATTTTTTTCATTTTATTTATATTTTAAGCAGAAATTAATGTTTGCAATTAAGTTATATTCCAGGAAACGGATAACTCCCTTACCAAAATATAAGATATTACATCTAAGCACAGAAAGCCTTGACTGAGTTCCATTTGGAACCAGGACATCTACTTGGCGTATTTGATTTGAAAAGCAACAGAATTTCCCATTATCATTGCTATATCCTGAGTACACCCTACATCCACTCAGTCTGGACACCTCGCACACAGGGTACGAATGGTTTCATTTTAATAGGTCAATTTGCCATATAATAACACTTCAGAGTATGTATAATTCCCCAGCACTTATCTCTCTTTATCTCTCTAAAGCACAGCCTTGACAGCTGACATCCAGCAACAATAAATGGAGACACTTTTGTTTGACACAAATTATGCCATCACTATTCATCTTTTTGTGTTCTTTACTCAGATGGGTGGTGGTGGTTGGCATGATTCACTGTGAGGTAACACTCCTCTATGTCAGAAAAGTTTGATTGATGAGTGCTTCACTAAACTTGAAAATAAGCGGTATCAAAATGTGAAATAATAGGCTGTTGAGAGAAGCATTGTTGACGAATGACAGAGCTGCTTGGGGCTGGAACGAAAACACTTTATCATCATCATGGCCACCGACAGCGACGGTACCTCCCTTTGACACATCGATAAAAACTTTGCTGAAATATAAAAATGTATTCCTTGTAAAAGTGATGAGCCTGCTCGGAGCAGACACGTATCTGTGTCTCACTGTCATAAAATATAGAGACTCCCAAAGTTACGGCAGGGAACAGAGGAAAGCAGGTGATGTCATCAATTCCTGAATTTACACCGGAACATTTTTTAAATCCCTGTGCAGTCAAGAAATATCATTTTCCATATTCCACATTAATTACCAGTGGGGGAATAGATAAATGCAACCATATGTTATTTTTTACAAAGTTATTTATATATTTTGTTAACGCTATGACTAGAACAAGTATCCTTAAATTTCAGGACCTTAACATTCTGCGGGAGAAACACAGAAACAGGGAAATGACTCAAACAAGATGCTGTTCTTCCTGTAATTAATTCATCCCACCAGTGAAGCAGATATTATGGCCATCTTACACAAACTATGCTTATTTATTCAGGACAAATCAGTGTAATGAACACATAGCGCCCACATAGACCAGAGTTATTAATTTAAGATTCAAATGTCACAACTTCTGACTTAGAGTCTTTAAGTTTTTCTTAATGAAGTTCATATCATCTACACTTCTGGATAATTACAGTTGCCTCAGATGTATAGCTGGCTCATTAAATTTGATATCATAAGGATGGTAACCCAGAACTGGAAATCCATTGCTTGAGAAAGTAAAAGCGCTACCCTTTTGTTCCATCCATGCTCTAAACCAACTAACTCTAATTAGCACAACTCTTCAGCCAGATAGAAGAGCTAATTAGTGAATTAGTTCTGAAAAGTGCACAAGAAGAACAAATACGTGGTACACTGCTGGCATAACCATATCTGTAGGTTATAGATGGTCATTGTCTGTGATCAATAGTTGCCCATCACCATTCCGCATCGTGAGCAGCTTAACCTGTGAAATAGATAAATTAATTCAGGTAAATGTGTTTTACTTCAATGCTACCTGATTTTAAATTATTACTGTAAAGAATTTACTACAAAGGGACTTTGACATTTTTAAATAAATAAAAATAAAAATAAATTAAAAATGAAGTGTTTGTCATATTGATTAATGTTGGCACCGTGAACTTGCTAATTCTTGACTCCAACCTCTCCAATAAACACATAAACATACACACACACACGTGTCCAAACAAACACATACACACATACACAGTGGGATGGCACAGTTCCCTGCTTGTGTCTATGCCTCATGTTACTGAATTGCCAGACAGGCACAGATTGGCCTGCATCCAGGCGAACTGATGTGGAGTAATTCACAGCGGGGGGCCATGGCTGTAGTCTTCTTCCTGAATCCCTCAAAGGCCCTTGAACCCTCTAGCCAGCTCCTTCAATTCACCTGGAGCTCAGCCAGCTTCAAGCAGCAGCGCGCAGACCCAAGCAGCCAGGCACCCCCCTGTGCCACACGGGCCTTTAATCGCACCGAAACACACCACCCCCGGTGCGAAAGTGGCTCAAAGGAGTGAGCTCATTAACTGCCTGAAGGAACCAACAAGAACCTATTTCACATAACTCTGTTTAGAAACACATTTAGTTTCACCTTAGTTGGGGATGTAGGATGTATTGTGTGGCTCCCTGGGTTTCTTACTGTCTCAGAATGACCCTGCTCTCTGATAAAGGAACCCTCCAAGTCCTCAGGTAATTCTGGGTCCTCCTCATAAGAGATCAGCTGACTGGTCATGTGATCTGGTCAAATAGGACCAAGTTAATGTGAAAAGACCAATTTTTAAGAAATAAAATCACACCCCTTATATATTTTGAGAATGATTTCCCTGCTTTTTCCGATAGCACTCACTACTACAGCGTCTGCTTTCAACTCAAAACAGCAAAACATGATTGAGCTTTTCTCTGTTAGATTTAAGGATCAGCTGCTGTTTGTTTTTACACAAAAATGTATCCTGCACCAAGAGAAGTCAGCAGAAGACACTTCATGTCATAGCTGGTGTGACCTGGATTTGATAGCAGACCATAGAGCCCCATCCACATGCTGGAGCAGTGCCTTACCAGACCACAGAGCTGCTCCGCATTCTGGCACAGTGTCTTAACAGGATATACCACCCAGCAGCCTACATACTCTGATGTGTCATATGAGGGTTTTACCAGTCCCCAATGGGAGGCATTGATGATGGTTAACTTTCAGTCTCAGATATCTTAGTCCATGTCAACTGATGTGGTGAGTAGAAATGTAATGGCAGTGTGGAGGTTTCAAGCCTGTGACAACACCCTGATTTGCATGACTGTTTCAACTGTATTGAATATTTTGTCCCATGGGACTGATTTTGCTTGCTGAGCTGACTTAACAACACAAAAAAAAATTCCCTTCACCAGAAGGCAAAAGGTTCAGATTTGAGGATTTGAAAGTGCTGCTGCAGCCCAAAGCAAGGTGATAAGCTTTAATTCTTTTTAAAGTAGGACAGGCTCTATACATGTGTAACAGAAGTGTTCATGAATGAGGATCTTTTGTCTTTGAAGCTGCAGCAAGTGCACCGTATTGAATGAAATTAGATAAAAATGGTCGGTTGTACTCACACTTTGTCAGAGTAGGTGGGTGGCTGGGACCTGCAGGCCATGAGGAGGACGATGGTGAAGACTGTGATGAGGAAGAGTGCGAGGATTGCTCCGATTACTGCTCCTGCCACCGCCACCAAGGAGGTTTGCTGCTTCTGGGATAGGTCTGTGACACACCACAGTGTGGTAAGAACACAATGACACAGTACAGTGACAGTACAGCATGGTACAATACAGTGTGAAGACAGAACTTTATTGTACAGTACGGACGGTAATAGCGCAGTGCTGAGTCAGGATCTTGGTTTGTTGCATCCCAAGGACAGAACCTAATACAGCACAGTGTCCCTATGATGGATGTGTATCTCGTCAGAAGGGAAAAGTGCCCCCTATTGGCCTCTCATCCCGATTTCCAACATCATCTTTTTTTTTTTTTTTTTTTTTTGGATGTCTCCCATGCTATTCACTAACCAGGCCCACCATCTAACCCTGTTTAGCATCAGCAGGTTTACATGAGAAGGGCACAAGAGGTTTGGCTGCTGGATAAATACTGTACTGTATAAAAAGAAAAACATGAAATGAATGAAATATAAATCCTACCCCTTACATATCTTTTTTACATGTACAATTTCAGAAAAATGTCGCAAAAAGGTATATTTTATTGTCAGTGTATGTATTTCTCTTTTGTTATTTAAAGAGTCCTATTCAACTCCATCCACCCCTCCCTTTTTTACAGTGAACATTAAGGCAGAAATATAAACAACCTAACTCCTGACCACTCTCAGCATGAGCCTAGTGTTAGCCAGCGCTAAGTCACCATAATTAGAACATCAAGCTGCTCACTGTTAAAAACTCGGACATTCTTTTTTTCTCTTGGATTCCTCACAGTTTATCAGGTTTGGCATTGCTTGCTTTTCACCTCTCCCTCCAACCTCTTGCTCCTTCTCTCTGCCATTACTGGCCTCCGTGTTGTAGTGTGATGGGGTTTAGCACACTGTTTATACTCTGCTCATTCAATCACATGCTCGTTATCCACCGCAGCAGGGGGCGGTCCAACGGAGGGATTAGCATCAATTAATTCATGTTAATTAAGTACGGTGAACTGGCTTTGCTTGAGCGGGATCACACGCCAATATGAGGCAACATGCTATGAGTGAGGAAGCATGCTCACCAACCAGACAGGTAAGGTTGTCAGACATGGTGGACTCAGTGCACATAAAATAAGACAAAATGCTTACAATCTGCTGGCAAGAGAGTGGGTGGTGGACCTGCAACTTTCACTCTGATCATCATGGATTCAGATGTCAGTTGCTGTGCTCTGGTACAAATTTACATACATTAATGTAAAACATTAGTTATACTATATAACTTTTTAGGTGGTGGTAAGCCTTTCAAATTGACACCACTGGTCAAAGATCAACTATGACAGATGACTGTGGAACCTACTGCCAAGATATAAGGAGATAATAAAATAAGGATGGAGGGAAAGGGAGAGAAAGAGGGAGACTGACAGCAAAACAAAGTGGCCTTGCATTAAACAGAGACCAAATCAATAACCCATTGAAAATGGCCTCAAAGATAAAATTTCAAGAGCACAGACCGGCTCTGGGTCTCAGAGCAGCCAACCTGCTTTCACACCTGCAGCCTGGTCTGTGATACCAGATGTGTGGTTTTTATTCCCCCACCCCACCTGCATGACCTGAAAACATGGAGTCAAATGTTGCAGCACTCATGCCAACATTGTTCCTGCCAACACCCTGTACAGACAGCTGCCCCACCGTTCATGTCAGCCACTGTCCTGGGGCATTCTCAGATTCAAAAAACCCAAAACCACAACCCTCCAGCCCACCCCCTACCAAACCCCCTACAAAGCCACCACAAACTTCCCTGAAACTTTGCAAGGAGCAAATAGAAGAAAATATAAACATTGAAAATACAAGTGGTCTTGTGTAGCTTTGTTAAAAACTATCAGGGCACTTTGCATCACTTTGTCCGAACACTAAACCCAAACTGTACTATTTACAAGTTTGGAAACAGCTTTCTTCCAGCTCTCAGCACAGCAACAAGCCGGAGAGGCCTGAAAACAAATCTGCCAGGAGCGTCCCGAAAACATGCCAGCAGGAACAATGAGGAGGGTTTGAGAGAAGACCTCCCATTGTCCCTTTTTCCTCACTTACAGGATACAAAAATGACACAAAACAAAAGAGGCCTGTTTCTGTGGCCTTATTCACTGTCTTTTCTCATTCACTGCTCTGATGGTTATTGTCCTCAAATAAATTTAAAAGACAAAAATACTGTTATTTCCTTTTTGTTCAGCATTTTCTAAGGCTCCTTTCTCTATTTTTCATGCTTAAGTGGGGTCTGCTGCTTAAGATATTTCATCTCCTGTTAGAAATATCAGTGATGAAATGTGTTCTTTGTCACCTTTTCAGTTTTCTTTGGACTGCCACTGCCACACTGGAAAAAAAGGTTTTCATACATTTTAGAGTCCATTTGCTCAAGTGAAAGGAGAATGAGGTGTCATGAAACCAAACGCAAGCAGAGCTACAACTACACATTGGAAGTCAGTGACTGTAACTCACTGACAGCCCATTGTAGCTCCACCCATTATGGTTCATAAAACCACATGCTCCCACATTCCCCCATGAATAATAACTGCAAATAAATACCTGTAAGATTACAAAGATCATTCCAATTAAAACTACATGGAGCAGCTCGCATTTCAACAGTAATTATAAAACTGAGCAAGAGCAATAAATCATTTGGATCACTCTTAGAGCAAGTTGTGGAAAACACTAGCAAATATAGAACATGTCAAAATCAAGTGATGAGATGCCATATCTGCAGTATTCAGTTTAGTTGTTTTCCCTCTTATCCTACTCTGACACGCTCTTCACACTGCAGCACAGGGGCTGGTGTGTACCATACAGTTTACAAATAAAATTCACAGAAAGCAACGAAGCAGAAGCAGAAAAATTGAAAAGCTGCTTACTGCTGCAGCCCTGGCTCTCTGATAGTGCTCACAGTAGCGCCTCAGCCCCCAGTAGTCAGTCAGTCAATTAGCCTGACTTTCACTAAGAAAAGGCAAGGGGAACGCAACAGGATTTAATAGACCAAGTTCTAACACTAAGTTAAGCCCATTGTGGAAATGTGGAAAATGTGTATCATTGGTCATAATGATTCAATCCTTGAAGCTCTGTCTCCTCGACCATCACTGCCTCTCTGAGGAAAGATGGGTTCTTCAGCAGGCCGGCATGGCAGACACAGACAACAGTGGAGGGGCAAGCAGCCAGCGAGTCTGTCAACTGAGTGACATACTGTTACCAATGATGGTTCAATACTCACTTACTCACATAGTGTATCAGTTCAGCAATAACTCACACACACCCTACCCACCCCCTTCATTTTCCACAGTTTTTGGCCCTTTTAGCTCCAAACCACTTGAGCTCAAATGATTGGCCCATCCTGCTGAGTCAGCCAGTGGCCTTTGATGTCCTCTCCCCAGCGCTCTGACCGCTCTGGTTAATTGGGCGGCCCATTGTTTGATCCCTTTTGTTCTCCAGAGTCATGTGGAAGGGTGGAGGGGCTGCTTTTCAGGCCTCGGCTCTGTCAACCCCATGAAAGAGGGAAAAGTGAGGAATGGAAACAGAGAAAGAGAGAAAAAGAGGGAAGGAGGGAGGAAAAATTGAGACTGAGAAGATGACCAAAAGATTGAGGGATGAGATTTGAGAGAAAAGGGAGAGGGAGGCAAATGACTGAACTGCGGAAAAAGAGAAACAAGAATGAAGGAGGAAACGATGGGGGGAAAGGATGAGAAAAGAACAGAAAAGAGGAAAAGTATATAATAGAATGTAACAAAAAGAGAGAGGAACAAAGAGAGACAACAAGAGAGGCATAGTTGTTGATTAGAAACAAGTTGAAGAGTAGATAGATACAGTGGGAGGTGAGGTACGGCCCCGTCCTTTATTGTTTAAGTTGAATAGCCACATAACTCTCAGGGAGATCTTTATTCGAATTACTCATCTGGAACAGCGAATATAATCAGGGCCCTAAAATCTGTGTACCTGGTTTTATACCAATTTCATACACTTGGGTGAGGGCTTTGCCTCATCTCATCCTCTTCCCTTATTGATCATCAGAGACAATGCAGGACCAAATTGAGAAAAAATACAAAGCAGCCAAATGGAAACACAGACCTGAGTTTCATTTTTGTTTCTGCAGGGTGAGCAATCATCTAGCATGATTTATCACACATTTATGGGTAAAAACACAATAAGACATGACCTCTACGACACACCAGCCTGGTGCAGAGCTAAAATGGCCGAGGGCTCAGCATGAGTGTGCTCTAGGAGAGCCTGCATATGGAGTAGCTGACATACAGCAAGATGAATTAAACACATCCTCTGGAGACTTTTGCAAACTTTTTTCACCAAAGGGCAGTTTATAAAGTGGAAATTAGGATTAAATAATTTAACAAAGCTCTCAGTGTTGGGGGGTGCTTTTCACTGGCTAACTGCCCGATGCTAAGAGCATAAAGTAAATTTTCAAAGCCAGAGAGTTACCCCAAATCAAAAATATTTTTATGTAGAGCTTCAGGATGACAGGATGACAGTGGCATGAGGAAAAAAAAGGAACAAAGTCATATTGATCATGATAAAAAATGGACAGTAGTGTATAACTGTTGAGGATCTGGGCATGCAACTCAGAGGTTGCAGGCTTATTTCCCAAATGAGGCATGACAGTGGCACTGTTGAGAAAGACACTTCACCTGAAATGCTTTATAAATACTCAGCTGTGCAATTAGACTCCATTTTAAAAATTAAGCTTTCTAATCCTCTCTGCATTAGAGCTTAAATGTATGGATAAAATGTAAATGTTAGGAATTTGTGTAGGAATAGAGAAGAGTAAGACAGAGAGAAAGGAAATGGGGAAGAAGTGAGAAATTCTGTGCAGAAAGAATTTCTCCCATACAAACACACAGAATATGTTTACCCCCTCCAAGTCCTCTGTAAACATGTGGGCTTTCACTTTGATGGATTAGGCTACAGTTACAGGGGTCTGAAGAGGAGGGGAGGCGAGTGAAGTGAGAGCGGATTAAGAACATCCCGTTAAAGTGATGACAGG
The DNA here is from genome assembly GCA_022829145.1 of Albula goreensis. Classification (NCBI taxonomy): domain Eukaryota; kingdom Metazoa; phylum Chordata; class Actinopteri; order Albuliformes; family Albulidae; genus Albula; species Albula goreensis. The sequence continues at coordinate 33,321,762 of CM040742.1, forward strand.
GGAGCATCAGAAACGATCAGTCCGGACTGCATGCCGGGAGTGATTACAGAGGTTTGGTTTCCCTCTCTGTCTTAATCTCTGCAGAAGAGGGATGGCAGACTGTCACCTTGTCAGAGAGCAATGCTGCTAACACCACTTTAAAATACAACACAGGTAAACGGAGACACAGGGAGGGGAGGGGCAAGGCAGACAAGTGTGGGAACAAGGGCCTGTTGTAGAGCCAACACAATCTGGGCCCCATGTGATTTGATACTGTGTTGATGTGGTGTTTTTCTGCCTTATCTGAGGGAAGGGTTCCCAAGCCCTTGTGAAGAGCCTGGTCGTGAAGAAGGGTCAGCTGGTCTTCGTAGGCACTGTGACTGACTATGACCCAAGATGTCTGCTATAAGGGCTTGGGACGTGGTACCCAAGATTACCAGATCATAGTCAGAAACAAATAATTATATGCAGTGCAAGTGGTAAAAAAACACAGTTAATGTTGGGAGAGTGTGGTGTGGTACACAGTTTGATTTATGGAGGATGCAGATGAGAGAGTGCTTTGGAGTTAACCATTCAGTTCCTGAGAATTTCATTTTTGGGACACAAAAATGAATTAACTGCACACTGATGAGAAGCTCAAATTAAAGACATTTTTTCAGAATCCTACAGACAGGGAGAGGCTTCAACACTGTCCTCCAACTGCCACTTTGACCTTGGCGTTTGACTCTCTCTCAAGCCCTTTTTCGCCTCCCACCCCCTCCCTTTCTGTCTCTCTCTCACTCTCCTTTTCTCTCCTGAGCTGTGAGGTATTGGATGGCATCGTCGAGGGAACCAGCCATTGTCGCCGACCCTGGAGGAGGCTGTTGCCATGGTAACATCACCGACAGCGTCTTGCATGGGGTGATAACAGGCAAAAGGCCTGAGAGGTCTGTGATGTAATAGAGGAGGGGGGCGATGGTAGAGTGGGCAAAAGCCTGAATCTGAATACAAGTGCTTTGATTTGGGGGAGAGGGGATGGACTGTGTGGATGCTGGACAGGGCCTATATAATAGGGCGCGTGGAACCACTTAAAAGCAGACATGAACAAAGGAACGCATGACAGGTTTAGACAAAGCCCTGATCTCTCATGGTTTGGGCCACCCCTGTCTGATCTGACTGAATGGCCTCACAACAGCGGAGTGAGGAGCAGAGGAGGTGTAGAGGAACAGAGGCTCCTGCTCACAGTGTGGGAGGATGACATCACACTGCGGGTCCCAGGAGATGGAGATCAAAAAGAGAGGCAGGCTCCTGACAAAGTCACTACAGAAACGCTGAGGGCGAGGAAGGGGGGTGTGCCTGTGTGTGTGTGTGTGTGTGTGTACGAGAGAAAGAGAGCATGAATTTGTGTGCGTATGAGAGCACATGTGTGCATGTTTGCGTGACTTTCTCCCTCCTACAAGGTCACAAGTCCCTTCCACTCCCTGCCAAAGCATGTAACCCCTATGACAACATTTGCTTTATGAATACATGCTTTCAGCAAAAAAAAAAAAAAAAAACTGAATTTTTACATTTTCAGACCTTAAAAAAACCTTGACATACCAAAAACTTAAAACAACATTCAGGGCGAAAACATCAGTAAGCAGAAAAAGGTGCTTTATTCCAATCAAAAAGATCTAAAAAAAAAAAAAAAAAAAATACAAAATATTATCCAATCTTTTTTTGCAGTAAATCAAATTTTTGGAAGTAAATCAAATCTCTTTACATTACAAGAGCTCTTATTTACAAAAGAAATTTAACAAATGATCAGACACTCTCTTGAACTCAATCAGAAATAGAATGGAACGAGAAAAACACCTTTTTAACATACCAAGTGAGGGTGAGGTGTTTCAATGCGCACCATTGTTAACTTCATCAGGCTTTGTACAAAACAATAGCAAATTCAAAACAAATCGTAAATACTAAAGAAAAAACTCAGCGAGCATATATACAGACAAATATAACTTACTTCACTTCTTGTACATCCCCCCTTACAGTAAATCACTGATTAAGTCAAGTAACAACTATTATACATTTTCAGGTGCTTTGTAACTTGAATGTTACAAATGTCATTGTACTTGAGGAAAATTTTGGTGCCATTGTTTTCTTTGACAAGCTATGTGGGTTCACAGGAAGCAAAAAAATGGTACTAAAATAAGTGGCAAAAGACTGGCCCCTTGCACTCTGTGACATTGTAGAGGATGAGGACTGACTGGCAGGAAACGGAGAAAAACACTGTAGCGATGGGAGAATAAGCCTTCACAACACCAAAAATGGGTGGGGCCTCAGTATCCAACCAGTGACTCATAAAAATGAGCCAATAATTTTGTTTTGCTGTGCAGATCTAAATCAGACCACGTCAATGACTGAAAACTCACTGTAGCTCCACCCATAATGGGCCGAATGAAACCTCCTCCAAAACTACATCTGGAGTTTCCAGACACTTCTGTTTCAAAGCAGCTAAACAGCTACTACTCATAAGGATAATAAGCATTTTTCCACTGCACCTCCCAGTTAAGGCACCAGTTTCACACCACTGACAGTGCTGTGATAATTAAGATTGCAAACAGAAAATAGTTTATAATTATTACTATTTTTTTATGTTAAGTAGACCTACTTATTACAGACTGTATGGTTCACAACTGCAATCAGACATTTTTACAGTATTCACTGTTTCCTCAGTGGCTGTCCAACACAGTAAGACCACAACACAAGGTTTTAGCTTTACTGATGAAAGAGCAAAGTCAATGCAAAGTGTAGCACCATGTGACAAGAGATGAGACATGACTGCATGTTCTGAGAACAAGACAGAGTCCACCTCAAGTATCAAAGCCACTTCTAAGTAAAGGAGGTGACAAGAACAAACAGCGGCTCAAATCCAAGCCTCTCTGACATGAGGCTTAAACCCATAAATCCATAAATACACAGCAACAAATGTAGCACAGACAATGCAGAAATAATAATGTGGAAACAAAAACAATGTAATCTCTTTCTGACTCAAGAGCATGAAAGATAAGAACTCAATACAACAGAAAAACTCTTTGCCTGAAGAAAAAGACAAAGTAGATGTAAACAAATCTAAGCTATACCTTCAGATATAAGACAAAGGCAGAGATGGGAATGTTGATGCAATGTCTTGAGTGCCAGGACAAGGTTGTTGATATTTGACAGAGGCTCAACAGGGGTTGATGGGTAAAGAGGTGTATTCTCAGCCAAGCCAAGTGTCTCTTTCTAATGCATTTGTAATGATATGAAATAGGCAAGAGTCTGTAAAGTTTTTGATAGCAATGATAGCGCTGCCAACTCCAGCTGGTCCACAGACATCGGCATCAGGGGCTGACTGAGATGGCAGAGGGGAGAGGAGGGGAGGGGAGGGGAGGGGGAAGAGCCCAAATTAAACAGCTCATTCTGAGAGACGGCTGTGGGTTAGAAGATGAATACCAGCATATGGCACCCAACAGATGTGTGCGCGACTCCGTGCGTTCGAGGGAGAGACACTGTGTGGGTGAGTGCTTGTGGCAGTGTGCAAACACACATGAAAACACACACACACAACCTGGTAAGATCTAGTCACAGCTCAGATACACATACATGTGAGTAAGTTTGAAGGGTATGGTACTTGTGTGTGTGAATGTGTGGTGCTTGTGCAAATGTGTTTGTGCATGTGTGTATCAGGCAGATGTGACCAGGTCTATTGTGAAATTCTGATCTGACCCATTTCAGTGGAAAAGGGGGGTATTCAGTGGGGGTGAAGGGGAAGGACAGACGCACAGAGAAATGGAGGCATAATTAAAATGGCAGCAGAATCCCTCCACCATAAAAAAACCCACAAGAAAGAGTCTTGCTCTGACTGAAAACAGGCCCTTCTGGAGACGACATAAATAAATGTTACTCTGACCCTCCCCTTACCACACAGTATTAATGAGCAGGTGAAGGGTAACGCTTCTACAGCCATCTCTGAGCCTCTTGACAGCTGGGATCCTGAGTCTCCATTCTGGGGACCCAGTGTGTATGCAGCCATAACTGCAAACTGAATCATAACGTGCTATTTCAAAAGCCTTATCTGATCAAGACATCAAGCGAAACCAACTACCACATCAATTTCAAACGATTTGAGTTTGAACTGAGAGTCACTGGTCTATAGTACACCCTGTAAGTCTTGCCTTGGAACAGAAATGCAAAAGGATTAACTGCACCCAGTGAGTGCAAACCAGCTGCTTGCTGAGCAGAATATCCCCAGTGACGGTTACAGACAAAACAAAAAAAAAAAAAAAAAATCTCAGAAGAGGCAGGACTAGGGAGGTCCCCTAGCTATACACACAAGGTTAAACCGCGGCTTAACCCAAAGCAATCACGGAGGTGAGACTGGCAGCAATCACACAGGCACCGATGACAAGCTTGTGTGACATATTTTCGCTAGAGTCCAAATGAAAGATTAAAAACACAAAAATAAGGTCAATACTTCTCCAGTGAGGAGAGCAAGGCAGTGGAGCAGCGCAGACCAGCAGTGGAGCTGGAGGAGTCTCTGTCTCTTTTCTTACTGGGCAGTGTACAACACTAAGCCTGTCAGTGAGAAGATTCTTGCTTACCTGGAACTATTGGCACAGAAAACCACAAAGCCCTGCTGTTTCTGTCTCTCTTTGATTCCATCTCCCAAACATCTTGCTCTCTTTTTTAAATGTTGGCACAGAGCTGCTGGAAACCAGGTATGGTAAAATAAGGTATAAGACAGCTGTGAAGTCTCCTTACATGTAGAAAACAAAGAGGAGATTCATTAGTTATAGACTGCAATGGTAGCAGCTGACAGTGATCAGTCAATACTTCCTGCCTCCCTCCAAGCATTAGCCAGGAAGCAGCAAAATATAGCTCCTCTCCATTTTTTCCAGCAGTGTGGCATCATGACTGTTTTATGCCCATTTTCTAATCTCTACTGGTAACCTTTTCCTGCAGGGACTGAGTGGGATCTGCACAGGAGACAGGCAAGAGGGGACCATGTGATTGAGTAGTATTGTAAGTAAAAAAAAAAAAAAAAAAAAAAATGCTGCTCTCCCCTGGGTGAGAAGTGATCCACAAACTCCCGTTTGTCTATGGCTGATCTCAAACCACACAACCGGATGTGGTACACCAACAAGAGTAACATGCATGGTCATCTAACACTTACCAAATCCTATTGAACTCTTTGTCTTATAATAATAAAAAATGACTTAACAGTTAACACAAACAAGTGTCCGGTCGACTGATGCACAAAAATGAGTGCTTATTGCAGTGCTAAGTGAAATAATCTCTTATTTGTTGTGACAATGGGGAGAAAAGAATAAATGAGAGATTTTGTAAAACACCAGACCATACCAATGGATCAGGCTAGGTGTGTGGAAGAAATATCTTATTACAGGCAAACATAAACGCACTCTCTCATTACCACTGCAGGTAAAGTGAAATAGTCTAACAAATAGAAGTCTTTCCCCCAAAACACTATTAATACATTTCATACATGCTTGACATACAGTCTAGAAGCCCCTGGGTGTCCCCTGGAGGTAAAAGTGAAATAACAGTTTGGTTCATTAAATACAGCCTCCCTCCAAGGCCTCTTGAAAACACAAGTGAGAAAGTGACAGGAAATGAAATAGACTTTTTTTTCTTTTCTTTTTTGTTCTGTTTATGAACATATCCATGTTATCTGGAACAATCTATTCTTCTCTTAATAATCATTGTTTTTTTTCTACTGAATTTGCAGTTTTTCTCCTTTTTATCCATTCCTGTCGTGGTGTGGTGACCCTCTCTTCTTAGACGTACCACTCCCGGCGCGAGATCACAGAGCCGTCCATATGTGACACAAAGTCGCTGTCGGGCTCGTTGTCATAGCAGCAGTCCTCCTCTGGCGGCAGGTAGGGAACATGGTTGTTGTAAGCGGTAGGGGGCGGGGCCCTGGGGGGGTGTTGAGGTTGGGGTTTGGGGCTGTGGTGGTGGTTGTGGTTGGCATAGTAATAACCCCCATCCCTCTGAGACCTCCGGGTGTCACCCCACTCCTCACGGTCCTTGTCAGAGATGATGACCTCCCCTGTGGGTTTGGGTTTTGGCTTGAGGTCCTGGCTACCCTTTCCGGGCTCCTCGCCTGCTCTGTAGACCTCCTGGAGCTCATGGTGTGGGACTGCTCCCCCTCCTGGCTGGGGCTGCTTCTGCATATCGGACGGGCCCAGGTACTGCTTGGTATAGTAGTCACCACGGAAAGTGCGCCGCTGCTTCCTGTAGCAGGCCCCACCCAGCACCAGAAGCAGCAGGAGGAACAGGGCCCCACCCACTGCCCCGCCCACCACAGTGCCTAGGTTTCCCTCAGGCAGCGAGGCCAGCGTTGGGGAGGTGAACAGGGCGCGGCGCTTGGTCGTGGGCGTAGTGGCAGGGGCAGCGGCAGTTAGGATGTGCGGGGGGGTGGTGGGTAACGTGGTGGTGGTTGAGGGAGGTTCTAATGGGAGGGAAGGGATGGAATCGACAGAGGGAGGGAGAGAGAGGGGTGTAGAGGGAGGGATGGACAGACAGAAAAGTGCAGAATGTTCAGTTGCCAACTACATCTGAATAAAGGGTTTACATGACACAGACATCACAAGAAAGAAAAAAAAAAAAAAAAAAGCTTGGTCAATCATTCCTTCTAAGGATGCAGGTGAGACAGTCCCAGGCTTTAGGTTACAGCTCTATTCATCTTTTCTGCTCCATCTCACCCAAACTCTCTCTCGAGTGTGCAAAACCAATAATGGTGAAAAATATGTTGAAAAGTGAATTTTAATGAGATTTGACAATCCAAAGACTAAATCCTTGGCAAACATGAGAAAACACATTGTGAGTGTTATTCTTTGATTAAGAAGCCCACCCATCTACTGGTGAGAAAAACAGACAGGAAACCTGAGACTGCTGCACAGCATGAATACATGTACACACACACACACACACACACACACACACACACACACACACGCACATACATACATACATACATACATACAACATTCCTGTAGCTTTGTGTCAATATGACTGTTACAATGTTTGCAGTAACACTGTGGGAACACTACACACTCATTAGAAAGACATTGCTACATTTACTAAAGAACTATGGGGGCACAGATCAGGGTAGGTCAATGGGTAAAAACATTGGTTAAAAAAGCTATGGTTAGATTTAGCTACTTTTAGAAGTGGTTTGAGCAGGAGGCAGGGCTAAGTTAAAAGGAGGAGCAGGGATTCACATGGGTAAGGGGATTGGCTGTTCTACAAGGAGGAGGTTAATAGGACAAGGGGCAGAAGAGTTTTTTTGAAGCTGGGAGGGGGTTTTGGTCAGCCAATATAAATATGTGGTTTCTATGGAGCAAGGAACCCAGTTCATTTCGGTACTCATGCCTTTCAACATTGCAGGGTGTCATTCATTCCCATTCTGCAGTGAGTTCTCCACTCTGTTCTATAGCATGGGCCCTCTGTCTGTAATATCGGGGCCACTTCTGTATTTCAGCACACTGCGTTTGTATGTGCGCCTCTGGGTGTGTGCATGGCTGCGTGCATGTGAACTGTCTGGCCACATGCCCAAGGACAGGGCTCGGGCAGCAAAACCACAAACACTTCCTTACATGTGTGTTGAATCGAACACATGTCGAGACAGGGATTTAGACTCTTATCTTACATCACTTAAAGAAATGCACACAAATATGTATTTGCTTTGATCCAATCAGAGCACCTGCTTGAGGAATTGACAGATCTAGGCCCATATTCATGAAGAATTTCAGAGTAAGAGTGCTGACCTACGATGATTTTGCCTCTCAGTTCATAAGGAATAAAGTCAGAATAAGTGAGTGCAGCACTTATCCTACTCTAAGGCACTTTATGAATATGGGCTCTGATCTAAGATCACTGTCTCCTTTTCTTTAATAATGAATAGAGTTAAAATCTGATCTTAGACCACCACTTCTGTGCGGTAGTTTATGACTACCAGCCCTGATCTGTTGCTGCTAATGTGCAGAAGCCTGCCTCTGTGACACTGCTGGAGGACAGAAGAGCAGCTCAAACAGGAGGAGGAGAGGCGGCTGAAGGTCGGACAGCCAGACATGCTACATCACGCTGCTCTCCCCTGGGTCTGCAGGTGTGCTCATCCCAGCCTGCCTGCCAGGGGAACACCATGCGCAGTCAAAGGGGACATGATGCTGTAATGCGCTGTCAACCCATACACAGGAAAGCCAGCAAGAATGATAGCTTCATGCATGTGTGTGTGTGCGCGTGTCCAAATATGTATGTGTAATGTGTGCTCGTGTGTGTGTGCTTGTATGTGTGTTGGATAGCCTTCTGTCCCAGAGCAGCCAGTCAGGAGGAAGCAGTCTTTGCCATCCGCTCCTCAGAGTGTTAATTTGTCTTTCAGGTGCTGGTGAGAGTATTTCCCTGCTATAGGTAAGCAGGTCCAGTACCCCTCTCACAGTGAGCCAATCACAAAACTGTGCTGATGAAGCTTTACCGATTTGTTTTCATTTTGTAAAAAAATTGGAACTGGGCCATGGGGGTTGGAGAGGGGAGGGGGTTGGAAAACAAAACCAAAGCAGTATGGACTGAGTAAGGCAAAGCAACCGGAAACCTGCCATGCAGAAATGTAGCATCCAGGCTCCACGCCATGACGACCAAATGAACCAGGAAAAAGTACAAAACATACACCACACAAACATACGAGTGCGCACACACTTACACACTCAGGCAGTCCCTGAGATGGAGATAGTGGACTTTCTGAATGTGTTAGTAAATGCCTCCTGAACCAGGGTCAGAATCTCTCTTTCAAGGTTGTTCATTTATGAATGCTACCACTAGCTGACAGGCCAAGGGTGTGCGTCAGTTAGAGTACACTCATCAGCATAGGCTCAGTGAGGGCTAAGGACAATCGCTCCCATCCGATGAACAGCATGTGCCTGCTTTGGCTCACCTTGTATCTGTATGTGCAGGTCTCTCGTGCGCTGGCCGATGTCATTCCCCACCTCACACCTGTATACCCCGGAGTCGTTCCTCTCCAGGGGGCGTCCAAAAACAAGGGTGTCGTTGACCACAACCACACCCTCAGGGATTTCCCCTCCCAGCCTGGGAAAGAGACAGAGATGAGAAACCAGAGAGTGAGAAAGGGCAAAAGAGAGGGAGGGAGAAAAGGAAGGAGGGAGGGAGGGAGGGAGGGAGAGAGATAGAGGGAGTGTGAGAGAGAGGCTCAAGACCAAGTGACATCATCTCCAAATAAAGCATTCTATTTCACATTTATGATGGTTCAGCACCTCACATTTTTATATATACCACAAAAATATCCTTTTTTTTAACTCCCTTGAGGTCAAGACATTACAATTCTACACTGTGTCAAATATAAACCAGGCGAAATGTCTGAGATTTCAGGGAACGTGTGGAATGCTTAAAAAACAAAGTTTTCCGAAATGAGAGTTATGCTCAACTTGTGTCTCACTAACGAGGGAATGTCTGGATTATTGGCCGGGATCAGGAGTGCTCTGGAGGAAAACGGGCAAGTCTGCCAGGTGTGCGGCACCTTGTGGCCAATGACACCTCCCCATGGAAACATTAATCAATTTGCTGGTTTACAGCTACAGTTTACTGCCATTTCCCCTCTCAGCAAGCTGAGCTAAGCACACCTGGTCTGTCTGTCACCACCAGCAGTAACTTAAGTACAGTATAGTGACCTGCGGCAATAATGTATTATAATAATGGTCCTCTAACCTGGCCCTAGTGACCTACAGTATGTGCTGATTTTCATTGTGATCAAAAAAAGCAGGTAATTGGTGATTGACTCAGCTCATCTGTTTCTTGGGTCTGAATTGGTTGCTAATTTTAAGATGGAAAACAAAAACAAAGCCACACTCGGCGTTCAGTGACCAGGGTTATGTTAAACAGCAAGCTAATATGTATTGATATCTGCTTGTCAGTATAGCATAGCATCTGCTGCAGTCAGGGCGGGTTTACCCACCTGGTCCAGCTATAGTAGCGGGGTGGTGGGTTGGCGTTGGCCCGGCACTGGAGCTGCACGTTCTCCCGACCCGCAAACCAGTCCCCATCATATCCCATCAGCACGATGTCCGGGGCCGCTAGAACCAATAGCACAGAGAGCTTTACAAAGAGCCCACAGGGTATCCAGCTTGCACTGAGCAGCAGGACTGCTCGACTGCGTGCCTTGGTCCTCCTGGATCACGAGAGACATGGATGTGGACCTCAACAGCCTTGCTGTATGGGCTCCTAAACCTCGGGATGCCTTAACTAAGGTCATTACAAAGGCCCAAATGTTTAGGACTACAAGAATACATCTTTAAGACACATATTTTTATACCTACTTTTAATTCATTTAGTGGTATTGATTTTTACATTGTTTTTTCCTTCTCATTTCAGCCATATATATCTGACCTTACATTTCTTTATAGTGTTTTTATTGGCATGCCCCAGTGCCCTTTTAATTGGGTCTGCTGCTCTGACTGCTCTTCACATAGGCCTTTATCATAGGAACAAACCACCCAATATAGCCCAAACAACACCCCATACCCATAAGACCAGACAAAAACTGGACTTGTACTTCAAAAGCTGCAGGATTTATTTCTAGATATGGTACTGCTGTTATATCTATGAGCAAGATAAATTACCTCAGTAAGTATCCAGCCGTATAAACTGGTAAATATAATCAATGCGACACATAAGTGCCTGCTAAATGCGAATGGATCAACGGCCTGTAAGACTGCCAAAATTCATCACCTAGCTGCCCCTCCAGTAGGAACAAACAAGTGTAGAAGTCACCACCAGGAAGCACATCCATCCAAATAATAATACTAAGTATTAAATATTAACACAAAAATGTATTATTCATATTGAAGAATTAATGGGTCAGTATTATTACTATTAATAATTAATGCCCATAAGAATATCACATGAAGAACAGTGAAAACAATTCAAAAGAATTCACTGGGAAATGACACTATCAAACATGAAAACTGCCTGGGATAAAAAACAAAATGCAACAGTATGGAGCCTCAAGGTTACCTGTGCAAAGAATTACACTTTGCATGCAGCCCTTGCAAAAGGCCAAAATGCTCATTCATTTTTAGAACAGTGTTTCCATTATCATTTTCAAATGAATACACCCCCAACCCACTCCCACTGTCTTATTTTAAGAACCAGCTGAATCTATGTTTGCATCAATAGCTGATAGCTGCAGGTTCACTGTAGTGTGTGGTTTTACTAAGTGAGAGGACAACCCTCTATGCCATTGTAGGAAATGTAGAAACCCAAGAACTCTCTGGGGACCATCTTTGTTACACAGTTTTACATCGCCTAATAAAAGCAACAGCACAGAGAACACGGAAACATGAGGACAAGATCAGGGAAAAGAGAGAGGGAGGGAGGAAAGAGGAATGGCAGGGATTGAGACACATTTGAGTAGTCTCTGTAAGGATGTGTGCACGTAGTGAACAAAACAAATGGAAATACCAAAGTAAACTGGCTAACCAGGGTGTCGAGCCACCAGTATTTGGGCTACTTAAGGTTGAGCAGTTTTGCCTTGCCATGCAAAAGAAAATTGGGCTTGCAACTCAGTTCTCAGGTTTAATTCCCAGGTAGGGCACTGTCATTTTGTCCTGTGCCATCAGATAATATTCCATTGTATAGGATTAACTAACATGAAAAATGAAAAATATGCAAATCCCTTGGGATAGTGGAGTCTCCTAAATTCCTAAAATGTAAATGCAAATCAGAAGCATGCACTTTCCTCCACTCTTCAGACGTTGATGATGCTTCATTAAAGGAACGAGAATTCCTCAAAACAGACACTACTGCAGTCCAGCTTGCCAAGGGAGGCGGAATCATTAGACACAGCCTTTAATGGAGGGTTTAAGAAATGAAGAGAGAGTGAAAGCAATAGAGAGAGCTAGGCTATGTTCTGTACCCTCAACAGATGCACACAGTTATATACACACACTGCTTTCTCTAAGGCTAAGGACCCTTTACTGACATCTGTAATTATCATGTCTTGCTGTAGCATTAATATACTAGAACAATATGAGAAACAGATGTTACACTCCCCCAAAAAATCATAAAAAAAAAAAAAAAAAAAAAAAAAAACAGGGTCCCACAATTTTCTGCCAAAACAAGCTGTCTGGGAAGCAGCCTGAATTCTGTGAGGTTGTCAGGAGTCTGAGTGAGTTGTTTTACTTTCTTCTACCATCAAACACTGATAGGGAGTGGCTCTGTCTGTGTTCATCCTATTCTTATTCCAGTGAGGAACAGGAAAGCCCCCTAAATGGGACCACCCTCCTCCCTAACGCACTCTCAAACCACACACACTGTGCTAGGGCCAGGCAGACGCATTCAGCAGATGCCCTTTTGCAGAGTGAATTACACAGCTTGCATTTTCATAGGCAATCAATTTATATGGCAAACTATTTACTGAAGCAATAGAGGTTAAGTGCTTCTACTCAATGGCAGTACCTAACTTAAGAATTTGACCTATCACCTCTTCATTGCACACCCAGTTCTTTCAAAGTTTTTCATCATTACTTGCATTACTGACACCTTATGCTATGACAGGGCTATTGTCAATAAGCATTCAGATCAACAGTTAAAGGGATTCATTCAGAGCATTCTTTGATGATGCTGACTGCATGTGCTACATACAGTTTCACACGGCGTTGACCACTGTGTAAATCCTGTGCAGCACTGCCCCTCGCTAACACACACTCACACTGGACGTTGATCAGGTAGGGGATCCGGAAGTCGTTCTGCAGGGCAGGGTGGCGCACCACACAGGTGAGAGCGTGTCCCTGGGCGTGACGGTGGGGTTGCCAGGTGTAGCGCACCTGGGTGGTGGTGGTGCCGTTTGGCTCTTCCTGCACGTGGGACTCGGAGCGTCCTGAAAGGCCTGACTCCCACAGCACCTCTGCAGGGGGCCGGCCCGCTCCGCCGTGCAAGTGGCCACTACTGTTTCATTACCGCCATCCAACAGAGCTGTGGACCCCGCTGACACGTACACCTTCGGCTCCACTACAGAGGGAGAGAGGGAGGGAGGGGGAGAAAGAGATCAGAGGGAGAGGGAAGAAAGAAGGAGGGAAGACAAAGAGGAGGAGAGGAAAAGAAAGTGCAGAGAGAGAGAGGGAGGGAGAGAGCAATAAGGACAGGAAATCACCATTGAAGCCATATGTGTGGAAGTGGGATGAGACAGAAGGGGAGATGGAGAGGGGGAAGTGAAGAAGATACGACAAATAGTTACACGGATTATGATGCTTCTCCACAGTAGGGTTCCAATAATGGGTCCTAGGAGACCTTGCGTACTGGTTTAAGGTTTCAATTATGTGTTTAATGTCCATGATTTTTTACTTACAAATCTGAATACAGTCCAGGTTTCGCTCATTATCATTTACTTTGTTATCTGAACATGACTTTACATAAATGGTTTAATTTTAATGACCAGGAACCAAATGCTAAACATTTGGAACTTTACCCTTTTCAGTCGTATGCCTATCATTAATCAATTCAAGATGTAACCTCTTTCAAAAGCAAACATTTTTCACAGCATGTTCAAAAATGAAAACATTAGTATTCCAAGTACTGAACTGACTAATTAAGAGTTATGGAGTATTCACTCTGCGCAACATGAATATTAGTTTCTGATATAATATGCCATTAAGAGGGCAAATTATCCCTCATGAGATAATTAAAGTATATAATTAAAACAATTAAGAGCTCATTATACTTTAGCTGCTCTTATGTTTGGAATGAAAACCAGCATACATGGGGGACCCAAGGACAGCATTTGGGAACCCCTTATGTTTAGGCATTTAGCAGATTCTCTTATCCAGAGTGACTTACACAGTTCACATTGTGTTTTACTTGCAGTCCATTTGTACAGCTGGATAGTTACTGGAGCAGTTCAAGTTGAGTACCTGGCCTTTAGAATGCTGTTGTTCTGTAGCATTAAGAGCTGTGTTAGAAGCTGTGGTGTAGTGTTCAGGGCTGTGTGCTGTGTTTAGGTCAGCACTATGGAGCTGTGGTGTAGTGTTCAGGGCTGTGTGCTGTGTTTAGGTCAGCACTATGGAGCTGTGGTGTAGTGTTCAGGGCTGTGTGCTGTGTTTAGGTCAGCACTATGGAGCTGTGGTGTAGTGTTCAGGGCTGTATGCAGCATTTGGGGCAGCACTATGAAGCCGTGGTGTAGCAGTCAGGGCTGTGTGCAGCGTTTGGGGCAGCACTATGGAGCTGTGGTGTAGTGTTCAGGGCTGTGTACAGTGTTTGGGGCAGCACTATGGAGCTGTGGTGTAGTGTTCAGGGCTGTGTACAGTGTTTGGGGCAGCACTATGGAGCTGTGGTGTAGTGTTCAGGGCTGTGTACAGTGTTTGGGGCAGCACTATGGAGCTGTGGTGTAGTGTTCAGGGCTGTGTACAGTGTTTGGGGCAGCACTATGGAGCTGTGGTGTAGTGTTCAGGGCTGTGTACAGTGTTTGGGGCAGCACTATGGAGCTTTGGTGTAGTGTTCAGGGCTGTGTACAGTGTTTGGGGCAGCACTATGGAGCTGTGGTGTAGTGTTCAGGGCTGTGTACAGTGTTTGGGGCAGCACTATGGAGCTGTGGTGTAGTGTTCAGGGCTGTGTACAGTGTTTGGGGCAGCACTATGGAGCTTTGGTGTAGTGTTCAGGGCTGTTTGTGCAGTTGTGATTCCCTCTCTGTCAAAGCTGATCACATTACCAGGCGGTCTGCTGTGAGATTGCGACTTCCTCTCAATAAAGCAACTCAAAACAGATCTGTGTCGACGTGTGTGTGTGTGTGTGCATGTGGCGGAGGTGGTTTTGTGTACTGCACCGGTGCTGATCTATGTAATGTATACCTGCTTTAGTCCCTGTGCTGCAAGGCTCAGTGCTGTTGCAGACTCTCATTCATATTTCCACATGAGCTGCGAGTGGAAATTTGATTCTCGGTGCTCTGAAACGGAGGGATCTCTCTCGGCCAGGCAGAGCAGGACGGTGTCATTTTACATTTCCGTTTTGGTCAGCTTCATTATTCTCCCCCACTAGAATTGGAAAGTCTCCACCTCTCACCCTCCCTTTCCTCCCTCTTTTTCCATCCTTCCATCTCTTTCCTCTCGTCCTTGAGTTGGGGGCAAAAACAGTCGTGGCACATCCGGACTTGGCACCCACCAGACTCCGCCCCAAAGCAAACCCATCTCCCAAATCCCTCAGGAATCTGGAATGGCAAATCTAAATAACCCCTGCACTGGGGACCCCTAAAAATAGAGGGGCGGGTCTACCAACTCACACACCCAGCATTCCCCTCTGTAGTGCACTTTACTTGATGACCCCCTGCTATGGTTTGAGAGAGATGATCTGTGGTGGTGGGTGGGGTGGGAGTAGAGGCTAGCACATCTTTCTGGGCAGAGGGGGGTAATGATTTCCTGTCAGCCCAAACTACGGGCATCCTGTTCTGACTCACAGTCCCAGGGAGCCCTGCAGGGGCCATTAGAGTGAAAGGACCCTACACCCACACACTCACCTAGTGTGTGTGTGTGTGTGTGTGTGTGTGTGTGTGTGTGTGTGTGTGTGTGTGTCTACAGGTGTGCATGCATGCTGGTGTGTGTCCAAAAGTTTGTATGTGCCTAAGAACCGCCACCCATGCATGTTGAGTGTATATATGGACTCTGTGTGCTGAAGTACAGGAGTGTTGGAAGAATGAGTAATGCTTAACAGTTTTCAGCTCTCACACACAAAAGCTCTGTCTTCATATTAATATATTAATAACCTGGTTTAATCAGCCCTGGGTCCTACTGAGGGAGAAAGCACACATTGAGAATTCAGCCAGTGACATTCATTGACACAGCTGCATTACAGAGACATTCAGGTTAAAATATAGGCAACAAATTATTTTTACCTCCCTTATTTTTAAATACTCTTTACAAATGTTACACTGGCTGATTGGATGGCCATTACCTAGAGAAGGACTTATCAGGCAATAGGTGTACAATGTATTTTTCCCCTCAGGTGCAGTCACTCAGATAAGAATATGGGAAAATGTAACAAGCAGGCCTTGGCTTGGATTGTATCAGCATCAGTCCTTAATGTGGTGTCACAATTAAATAAAAGTGTTTTTGCAGCAAAAACAAAGAATGTCCCCCACAAAAGAAACCCCACACACCCAAGTACACTCACATCCATGCCACACACACAGTAACACACACTCAAAAACACCACCCCAAACAGAGTCATACACACAAACCCACACACAAACACATAGACAGAAAAGAGCAGGAGGAGGAAATCAACACAAACACCGTACCCATGACGCTGACAACGGTGGAGGCCTGCGTGTTCCCCAGGGGGAAGGTGGCCACCTTGCAGGTGTAGACACCGATGTCGGCAAAGCCAACATCCTCCAGTGTGATGGTGGCGTCATGGGCCGAGGGCGAGCGGAAGGACAGCCGCTTCTCATAGTTGGGGGCGATGGAGATGCCGAACTCTGGGTTGAAGACGGCCAGGGTGACCGTTCCCTCCGGCTTGCGACGCTCCCAGGAGCTCTGGGTTAGGCTGAGGTTGGGCCCCACCTGCACCCTGCAGCCAAGAGTGATGTTCTTCCCCAACACTGCATTCACACGCTCTGGGACCAGCACCTGGCTGCTCAACACACCTGAAGAGAGAAGGGGGAAGGGGTCCACGGTCAGTGAAAAAGACACCATACAACAGCAGCACCAAAACCCAGGCCTGGAGGACAAGAATCCAGGGCAGGCTTACACAAATGTAAGCCTTGGAAACAAGACATGAGGACTCTTTTCCAATCAGTCACATCAATGTATCACCTAAGAGATGTAACACGTCAACAGAGCCTGACACTGTACAGGGTGGATATCCAACTTGAGCCCCAGAGACCAAAAATGGCCAGCGGTGTATATTCTGCTGGTCGTTCCATTATTCCTTTTTTCTTCCCAATGATCCAAACATTGTAATCCAGGCATGCATCTGCATTGTGTCAGCCTACCTTTTATTAGCAACAGAATAATAAGTAACAGCTGTGCATATATTAGACAGGTACCTAATTTATTTGCACACGTGTAATACATATTCTTTTTAAGTTTACTCATTAATTGAATGTGGGAAATGTCATACGCAGCTCAAAAAGAATCTAGCCCCTAGGAATTCGTGGGAGAAGAACACTGGAGTAGGAATTTCAAAATGTACTGCACAGTCTGGTGGAGCTTTTAGAGGAAATGTATTAGTTGTAGTTCCACAGTCATTTCCATCTGGCCATTTTGTGCATGTGTCCTCTTCAGTCTACAGGAGTGTCATATTCTATTTAAGTAAGCATCACTTTTGAAAGTGAATGTGTGCTCCTCCTCCTCTTTAGATTTTTAGAAATGGCAGAAGCCTTGTACTGCTTCAAAGGTTTTATTAAGCACTGCTCACAATCTCAAAGAGTTTTAGGGTGAATAATGAGAGGGATGCCACCACAGCCAACACCAGTGGATGATGGACAGCTGCCATCCTGTGCTAGAATGCCCCCCCACTCCCACGCCCCCACATCAGCTGAGGCAGAGGCAGAGGGAGGGTGTGGAGAGAAGGATGGGGTGTGCAGCCTGGACTCTCCAACCAGTGCACTTTGAAACGACCTCCACACATACCCATATACTCTCATCACAAACACAGAAACGCAAACTCTGCAAACACCAGAGTTCACCTCCAGCAACAGAAATAGACTCCATCCGGATGCCATTAACCAAAAAAAGAAAAAAGGACACCTTTGGACGTTCCCACAGAGGAATCCTGGCTAGCTGCTTCAAAACACACAGTTGAGTCCCTCTGCATTTGAGTGCTTTCTCATGACAAGCACAAACACACTTTTTACTAACTTAGTATGAGTTTACCAAAAAGATTTTTGCATGCATTCCATTAATACAGCTCAACATATTTTGCATGTAATTCATCCCAAGAACCTCTGTCAAAGGTACAATGGCAGTGCTCCACTTGGGAGACAAACCTGCAGTGAAAAGCCAAGTCTGTGTTACAAGCCAAGTTCTCAAATCATTATACTACACACTGACCAATCACACCACACTTTGACCCTGTGGATGTGGGGTACTTTTCGTAAAGTGCATTCCTGTTGCTGAGTGTACGCGTGTGTGTCAATGAGCCTCGCTTCCTGCAGAATACAGTTCCTCAGTTATTGTGCAGCGGCAGGTCATGACAGATCAATAGCTGCATTAGCTGCATTATTTATTCCCTCTCTGGAGAGCCTCTACCAGGAACCGCCCATTTATGATGGGAGCGTTAGCAGAGAGATTCATGTGAAGTGCCTCCCACGAGAGACACAGCCTTGTTCATTAGGATTCAAACCCGTGACCACCCTCTGTTCTGTAGCCCAGAACTACAATACAAATGCTGACTGTTTCCAGCCCCCTGACTGGCTGATGCAAGTGGCAAACATATCTGTTGTAAACTCACTTTGTCCTTGGTAACTCACCCCCGATAACATGTGGACTACTTGCTCTTGCAAAGTTAGCATGTAATTCAAAGCAATGGTCCAAATGTGCAGTGAATGTGACATAACTAGACACCCACAGTAAGAATGGTCTGTGCCTGAATTCTGGAAAACAAAAGTTTAAAAAATGTCTGTCTTTCACTCTCAGGAAGGAAAATTGCAAGATGAGATAAAAAAAAAAATATCATAAAAGAGGGCAACTCTGAAAGGGAAGCAGTGGTCAATGAGCAGGCGGTGTCTGACCACACAGCTGAAATTAAACTGCTTTTTGCATGGGTAATGAATGTAGCCATCGATGTGTTCAACTACTCATTTAAAACATGTGTTTTGTTGTACATGAGACTGTACCACTGCTTTTGCATTGTTCTGCTCTGCTTTTGCATGGACTCTACAAGATATCATGGGGGGTGGGATGGGGTAGAGTATCATTTAATAGCAGTAAGTAATAAATCAGAAGTGCTGGGGTTAAACAAAAAAGTCACATTCCATTACAGTCAATGTAGTTTTTTCCCCTGCTTTTGCCAGGCGACGTGGTTTGATTTACATCAAATCACTTGCCATACTCCCGCCTTATAAGGTATAAATCCACCAGGAATTCACAGACCCACCCACCCATCCAAAGGACTTAACTTGTTTTGCTTCCAGAGTGGATGCACAATTTGAAATTCTTTCATTAAACAAATTGTTTCTGGCTAATTCTGGAGCCATGTAGCAGCCATTCATGAGGGGTTGAATAGGGATCAGTGTGTGGTCTGCTGTGCGCTGTAGCATTAGAGTGTGATTCAGCATGGCACAGTGAGAGGAAAGTCTGCATCACATAGTGGTGAGAGATGCGATACTCCTGCCGCTTCACTGTAACCCAGCTCACACAGGGATTCCATTCTCCCTCCTTACTCTTTCCACCTTTTCTAAATACCTTCCTCTCTATGGAGAATGCCTCTACTTATGAATCCAGCTTGCTTCTCTAGCTGCCATGCTAAAGAGTATGGGGGAGGGGTAGACATCAGGATGGACCACAAGCATCTGTCAATTCCCTTCCAGCTACTGTAAGGGATGAAAGATAATTACATGCACTGATTTTGTATATACGTTTTAAGTCATTTAGGAGGCACTTCTATCAAGAATGATTTACATGACTAATTTTACATTAAACCAATTTATACAGCTGGGTATTTTAAGTGAAGAAATTCAGGTTAAGCATTTCGCTCAGTGGCAGAGCCCAAAACTGGGAATCAAACCCACAAGCTCTGAATTACAAGCCCAGTTCCCAAACCATTATACTTCACTGTTGGTTACAGCCCTAAAATAACTCTTACATAAACCTGAGATAGTAGCCCCTTGAGCTAAAATGTAGCCTTCAACTGATGTGAGAAGCTGGTAAGAAGCATTCATATTTAATGACAAACATAAAGGTTTGATGTGGTTATGGTTTATGACACACAAAAAATAAAATAAGCATTTTTTTCATATCAAATGAAAAACTGCCTCAAGCACCACAATAAAAGGTCACTTCACTAGGGCTATGCCAAATAGCTATGTTTGATATTTGGAGATAAAGGGAGTCAGTGAAAGTGTTAACAGAATATGAGGCTATAAAAGTAAAAATATTTTCAATGCACATGCCCTCATATGGTGTTGGTTTGTGTCCTCATTCCTGACATTTTCTTATTACTGTATGGGGGATTTTGAAGGTGCTGACAGAATCACAATAAAACACCATAACCTTATATATAGTTATACTCCATGCCTTTTACAAGAACTAGGACTAACTTGAATGCTTCAAGTTAAGATGAGTTTTTACACATATTTTAAGCTAACTTCTGTGGCTTTCTTTTGCTTGAGAAGTGCACCTCGTAGCCCTGGTTCACCAGAGCTTCCAAACCGATCTTCCCTCATTAGCATGCAGTGACTGCCTTCATTGTGCGCTACATTCGGCAGGTTTGCCCACACTCAGAGCAGCAGTGTACAAGCAGGGGACAGAGATATATTTGGGATTTAAAACAGGAAGTGCAACCCCCACCTCTTCGTGGACCTCCTCCTTAAATATATTCTTCTTTTAGAATGAAACAAGAAACATAAACACAGGCTGGAATGCCTTCTTTTTCCTATGACAACAGTACCCTGCTTCCCTGTACCAGTTTTCTCTGTCCCTGTTCTTAAATTTTTAAAGACCAGTCCAGTGCAAAGTGTGTTTCTTTTGGCCTGGAATTTAAGGTATTTAGGGTGAATACCACAAAACACAAAGAGGCATAACATAAACAGCTTTGTAAGGTACTATGTGAGAATTATTTTGCAAAAAAAAAAAAAAACCAAGTGAGATGGTTTGACAGTGTCCTGCAGAGAAGCAGCTTCTCACCCAGCGGGCCGGGAGAGCCCCCATTCAAGGTGAAAGGTGCCTCTTGCTGTAAAGCATAAACAAACAAAAACACCTTGTCAAATCTTCTCAGCATTGTAACAGGGCACAGCTGCCAGGGACCTGTGATCAGTGTTCTGGTTTTCCATTCTGTTCCAAATGTTCCTGCAAAATACTTAGAGCTGCAAATTCATAAAAGTGCTATTCAAATCAAGTTATCATTTAGATTATTAAGAGAAAAATGGATGGAAAGCACCAGCCAAGCTTTTGTTTTTTTGTGGGAAGGATGGTGAATAAAACACTCAAAATGTATGACTTTTGAGCTCAAAGGAATTTTTCTTTGAAAGGGTAAGAGTTTTTTGGCTCTTGGCTGGACACATTATGAAGGGAGTGCAAGCTGCAAGCATGAACAAACAAGTGGCAAGGCGGCCAATTCCAATCAGAGACCTGAGCTTTCATGTATCACTAATTGATTATGAAACCTTGATGAGTGAGAGGGGTCACATACACCGAGGCCTTTCCATTCTTTTTCCTTTCAAACACGCACGCCCACACATATGCATACACCAGTCTGCGTCATCAACAAAATTCTCAACTGTGGCAGATACGCGATCACACACTATGACCGCAAAACTCCACCACCAGCAAAGAAACTCCTCCCCACACATGCAATATACCTATGACAGCAGAGGAATCCATCTAATGGCACTCTTTCATAAAGAGTGCTCTGTTATCAGGGATAACACAGACAGGTGTCATGTGAGGATACAAGAACAGGGGAGAAATATGTAAATGTTGTAAATGAGAAAATAAAGTTCATAAACTGTGGGAAAATATGATGTGGGGTCTCTTCTGTTGCATGTTCTATGTTTGAATTTCAATCCCTCCACATCACTAATTACAACAAGCTGCTGCCCAGACGACGTCATCGTAAATCAAAACCTTTTGTGTCGCTTAGCAACCCGACTCAAACATTCCAACTGGCCGCTCGCTGCGCCAGCAACACATCCCCCCAACCCCGCCTGAACCCAAACTAACAGCCTCGTCCCCAAACCTTCCATGTCTGCTCTGCTTCTGAGTCACCTAGAGGGGAACATAGAGAGGAGGGAGAGAGAGGGAAAGAGGAAGAGGGCAGAGATGGGGGGAAACAGAGAGAGGGGGGGGAGAGCTGGAGAGGGGAGACAGGAACACAGAGTGGGAGAGGGGTAAGGGATAGAGTACAAGAGAGAATGGGAAGAGAAGCTGAAGAACAGGAAGAGGAAAGGGCAGTAGCAAAAGTGGATGGAAGGAGGAGAGAAGGAAAGGAAGAGAGAACATCCATAAAATCCTGCCTGGCTGGTGTCCAGAGAATACACACTTACCAAAATATGCATGAAGGACGAGGCTTGGGAGAAAAAAAATAAATGACAGCGATCACATCGATACAATACGACGGCGGAACGCCAAAGTCCTCTCTGGGGAGGAGGTTTGAGGAGGGGGAGGGAGGAGAGGAGGAACCGTAGGTGGCCATGTCATTCAGTATGGATTTTAATAACTAAAAAGGGATGTCAGTTCTATAAGGATATTAATAACTAAAAAGGGAATATAGTCTGTGTGGATATTAACAGAGTCACAGGGGAAATACCTGCTGTGACTGAAGGCATGCACTGATAACAGAGACAGGAGGAAGAAGAGGTGTCTAAAAATAAAAACGAGAGACGGGAGAGTGAAGAAAGGTTTAATCTTACGTCTGGAGCTCCCGGGAGCACGTCACGCATCAACAGAGAGACAATATGGAAAGCTAAATCCCACCCCCATCCCACTAGGCTCTTCCTCCACACTGCCACGCCCCACACCAGATCCAGATCCCAGTCTAAATGCTCTTAAGAAGCGTTCTCCCTCCCTGTCTCCTGTGAAGCGTCAGTGACTGAAGTGACTGCTGATTGACTAGGTGGGGTTTATAGCATGTTGTTTTTACCTGACCATGCTGTTCAGATCAGATGAAGGAGGGAACATGAATGAATGAGGGAAATTAATGTATTAAGGAAAGCAATTAAGGATGCAACTTTTGTCACTTGTAGCCCAGACTTTGGTTCAAGCTGGCTTTGGGGTGAGGAATGCTCCGGTCGAGGATCGAAGTTGGCAGGTAACAGCACTGCTGCATTAGTGTAGAGGGTCTTTAACACTGGTGTTAAAGTGTTGACTAAAGAGTCTGCTGGTTTATGCTTTTACCTCACATATCAGCACCCAATTTAGGCCCCAAAAACCAGATCAGGTGAATTAATTATATAACCAACTTATATAACCAAGCTTTTTTAATCAAATAAGTCCTGAATAACCACAACAAACAATACACTATGGCTCTCCAGGTCCAGGCTTTGGACTATTGCAGTCAGTCCCCTCTACTTGAAAAAGAGAAGAAAGTCAAAGTAAAAAAAAAAAAAATCAGACACCTCTGTGCATTAGTCATGCTTTACCCTTGAACCAAAATGAAGGCCCATAAATTCCCCTGGTATTACAGCGTCATCATTAAGTATTCCATTGCGTGGTGTCTCATGCTAATTGAATTGTTCTCTATTAAGTAACTGTTCAAAGACACACAGGTGTCTCACCGTAAAGGAGAGGATGAGAGGAGATGACTCATTCTCAGCGTCCCACACATACAAACACACACAAATGGGGATATACACACAAGCACGCGCACACACAGGCACACATACACAGGTGCACACACGCACACACACACACAGGCGCACGCACACACACAGGCACACACACACACAGGCACACACAAACGTCAGTGAAGCAGTGAAGCAGTAAAGCAGACGATTGCGGCTGTCCTGGCAGGAAGGACAGCGCTCTCTCTCTCTCTCTCTTCTCTCTCTGTAGAGGACACTGGGATGGCTCTGTTCACACACAGCACTCTGGGCCTGTGAAGAGCAGGTTCACTAAACCCCTTTCTCTCTCTCTCTCTCCCTGTGTGTGGACACTGAGCACGCTCTTCAACTGTGGGCTCTGTGCTTTCTGTCACATCTCCCTCCTGCTTTGGCATGACACAGCAGGAAAGGCCAGAGCACGGGGGGAGTGGGGGGGTGGAGGAAGTGAGAAGGAAGGATGTGAAAGAGTAGTCACAGGGACTGACCAGGGCTATGAACCCTGGACTCCATGTCACTGTCGGACAGTGACGCAGTGCATCTGCCATCTGACTGTTCCAGGGCCCAGATAAACCGCAGAGGAGCTAGTACCTTCTAGGACCCTCAATGTCTCTCGGGCTCTTCCTGAGAGATGAGGGCAGAAGGATCTGTGTCACTTTAAAAGCTGTTTAAAATTATTGTAAACTTGCATTTAGTGCTAAAACTTTTAATTTAATCATTTTAAATCACTTATTCATCGTTTTAAAATATCTGTTAAGGGAAAGTCTTGAATAAATAAAGTTACTGTTATTGTCAATACATTGTTATTTTCACGTGGACGGCGTCAATGTGCGCAGTGAGCAAAGCCAGGTACAGCTGGAGCGAATATCAACCCCCTGCCAAGAGCAGGGGAGGGGGGTGACCGTGACTGAAGTAATTGGCCATTCGCCTGTTTCCAAGGGACAGGAGACACAGGGGATGCTTCAGACTGGAACGTTCACAGGTGTTGTGGACAGGAGGCTGACATTCATAACAGCCCTGGGGTGTCAAACCTGGCTCACTGAAGAGGTGACACCATGTGCCAAACACAGGTGGCAACATGCTGAAGCACACAGAAATTCATTGTGAATTTCACTTAAGTCGTTTGTAATCACATGCTTGTAAGTGTTAAATACCCAAGTTAAGGTTACTGTTAGGACCTTGGGCTATGTGGTATTCCACATATGACTGTGAAAGGTGCACAAAAGATTACCAAAGGGGTACGGACAGAGGCATTCAGAGGACTCTGCGAGTTTCAATTGGTGGAGTGCTAGACTATAAGAGTGAGCGGACAGGCTGATGATATCAGAAATGTACCTGTTCTTCCTTCTCCTAAAATAACATAGCAGTGAACGGTTAGGGTGTGTGCCAGGCTTGGACCAAGCCTGTACACCTCTGCGCTTCTACACTGTGCATCCAAAGAAGACATTGTAACACAGTCAACTCTCTGAATCAACCAATGTCTAATACTGTTAGCACTGATGTCTGAATACTATGCGTGCCTATGTGGGTAGCAAGCTCAAAAATGCACATGAACACAACCTTTTGGATACCTTGAAATGATTTAAACCAGTTTTGGGCGAACTATGACTTTATAACCACCTCTCTGTTCCACCTCTGACACGGTTTCATTTCCTCTAGATGCTTCCTCCCCCATCACGACCACTGATTGGTGCACAGGTGTTTGATAATGTGGGTGTGTGCGTGTGGTGTTAAGAGAGCCCCTGACCTTCTGTTCAGACTGTATGTCATCTAACCAACAACCCTTATCTGGCATGACAATGCATGGGATCATTAAATTACGTGTCAGAGCATGCATGCGTGTATCAATTTCCACATACGCAGGAATGTGCATGCAGCCTTAGCTCATAACTCCAGTAAAATGACAGCAGGTTTCATGTCAGTGGCCAGTGAAATTGCCCTCACCCTGCAGTCACCTCACAAACCTCGAGTCTTAGCACAAGAAGTAACCCTCCCTAAAGAAAATACTAAATCTGACAAATGCTTTGACTTCTTGGAAAATCCCCACTATCTGGTTCCTGTGGCAGGAAAACTATGCAAGTCAAGCGGGAGATTTTGACTGCTGGCAGTCCTGCTTCCATCGATTTTAATTTTCTAATCCATTTCTGACAGCTCTGCAGGGTGGACCAGACCCAGTGGGCTGCTCCTTAGACAGGTACAGCCTGTTCACTCTCCTGGGGGGGAGGGGACAAAGCGCCGCGCCTGACTGCTGCTGAGTGAGCCGCTGCCAGGAGCCGAAGCAAATAAAATGGTGCTGAGAGAGCAGGGCTACTGCAGGGGTGTCCCGCTCCTGTAAAAGGTCATTCACGCGCTAGCACGCTCCGTTTCACGCTCTTGCTGACCCCACCCATTCCTTCCTCACACATTCTGAAAAATACCCTTACGATGGGTTATTTTTGGGAATTTCAGTAAGTTCACTCACTCCAAAGAAAATACAAGAACCCAACAGGGCTTGGCTCACATGAAAAACTGGGAAGCCTGGTTTCTCTTGGGTTCTCAGCTGTGGCCCACAAGCTTGGGCCTTCATTGAACCATCCAGACCCCAGAACAGTCCAGACCCCAGGTGGGGAACCTCATTAAACCTCCTGGTGTATCCGGCTGTACAAATACAAGTTGTGTCAAGATGTAAAATATGAACATAGCCTAGGTTTCAGGGTTTAAAACACATTTCCAATTGATAAATCCCTCTAATAAAAAACATCCAATTCCTCCAAATAAACGGATACAGTAAATTCATAATTCAAAACAATAGACACTAAAAATGAAAAATTCTGTCCAGTAAACTTTTAAGAGGCATAGATTATTCCCTTTAAATATCCAAAACATGAGGATGGAATTGATCAATGTGATGCTAAGTGAATGTGATGTAACATAAAGGGAAGAACCAGTAGTCTAATCCATCAGAAGTAAGCCATGAAAACACATGAACATCTCACCCCCAAGATGGAGAGGTCAGGTCATCTCGAGGAAACAGAGAGAGGACACTTTTTCATTTACATCTTATTAGTGAGGCCGAAGGAAGGAAAGAACATGAAGTTTGTCAAAGATAAAAGAGCAAAAAAAAAAAGTCTTAACACGAAATATAAAACATACTGAAAGGCCTGAACTAAACTCTTGCACTTTAAAATGTCAGGCAATACAGGGGGAAGGAAAACATGCACACTTAGAAACGTTTTAAGCTTAAGCTTCTCTCACTTCCTCATTATTTAGCAGCCCTTCACTTCTGGCCATCTCAGGTGTGACTAATTAAGGGAGGTGGCCTGCTCTTACTCACATCTCGCACCCCAGGCAGATCAGAGCAGACAGGAGCTTTCAGCTGCTGGCTGTTATTATTACTTAGCTGCATGGCGCGAAGTCGCAGTAGGGTTAAAAACCACCTGTGTCATTCTGAGATTGTGTCAGGGAGCACCCATAACTCAGCAGAGGAAGGTGGAGGTGTGGAGGTAACAGGTGGGGAAAGGTGTGTGTAAAAGGTGGGGGGGGGGGTTGCTGTGCTTCTCATACCCTTGTGTGAAAGGCTAACTTGGGAGGTGTGATGTCAGAGGTCAACGGATTTCATCCAGAGCCTTTCTGTGAAATCTCAGGGGATACGTTATCCCAGAGGTGTTGAAATATGATCACAGCCTCCTCTGAAATTGCCATGCCCAATTCAAGCCGTTAAAATGGACACCCTTGACCTCAGGATGCTTCCTGTAAACTCAAAGCTACTTTCGCACCAAGGGGACACAGTCGTAGTGCAAGGTTATGGCCAATCATTGGATTTCTTTTACCATAGAGATACTGGTACATCACTATCGAAATGAAACTTCTACGGTAAAGATGATGCCCTGCCTTCCACTGTACTGGACTAAAAGTGTACCATATCTGAATTCTCCTTCTCTTTCTGTCGCCATCTCTCTTTTGAATAAAAACAGCTACAGCTTTAACAACTGATTATTACGCTTGAGAGGTGTGAAATAGAAGTTTACATCAGTGCAAAGATATATAACTGCTGGAACAAAAAGCAATGAAAAAGTCAATTGTTTATGCTGCTTTTGAGTTTATGGTGCTGGTGTTTTTCTGGTTTCATACCGCCCCTAGGTTATGACAGCCAGTGACATCTTATGCATTTAAATGTGTCCAGGCCCTTACCTCTCTCCCTTCTCCAGCCTCAATCTCTCCTCACTCTTTGCCTCTGTCTGACGGCTGACATCCGTGTAATTCATAAGCCATTACTCCATAATGACATAAACAGATAGAGAGAACTGAATTCCTCTGACCCTCTGCTCTCCCCCCTCCCTCCCTGTTCAAACATATCACTGCTTTGGTTGTTTCCTGTCAATCTCACCGAATGCTAATTTCATTTCCTGCTGTGGGTCTCAAGTCAAAACAAGAAAGTGGGTTAGACAGCAAAACAAAAATCCCAAATATTCCTTATTGTCAGCATTCTCAATGGCTTTGGGGCATCCTATCTTTTTTTTAAACCATATCCCTCCTAAAAGCACAGGTTTTCTGGTCCCGCCCACCTGTCCGCACAAACTCTTCATTTCTTCATTTTACTTGTGGAGGGTGGGTGATGAGCTGTGGAATCTTGCAGGCTTTTTCTCAGGGGGTTCATTAAACTGAACACTGCCTGGAGAAGCCAGACCTAGACCGGCAGGGCAGAATGAGAGCAGGAAAAATGTGCCGCCTTCCTACATCCCTCAGCAACTGCATCCCCTGTGACTTTCCGTCTCTCCATCCCTGCCTCTTCCTCCCCATCCATTTCCCTCTATATCTATCCATTTTTCCCCTCCTGCCCTATCCATCTCTGCTTCTACATATCCATTTATCCCCCTCCCTCTCTTGTTTTTCAATTGCTCTCCTGTTTTTCAATAGCATTAAAATATATATATATGTGACTGAGCCCCAGACTCAGTCACTCAGCCAGAATTTGTGAAGACTCCCCTCATTAGAGAACAAAAAAAACAGAAAGAGAATAACAAACACAGAAACAGAATGATAAAAGGCTGAAGACAACCCACAGTCTGATCACAAATGGAAACCATTCATCTTCCACTTCAATCGAAAGCCTGCAGAAACATTGGGAACAATAACAGCAATACTTGAGTTATTTCTCAGTCTCTCTCAGTCCAGTCAAACCTTTGCCATGTGCATGATAATTAATGGAAAGCCTTCCTAGCAGAGGCAAAATGTCTACTTCTGCAGGGAGAAGGGTTCACAGAACAATTCTACTTTCTTGTGGGAAAGTCCCAGTTCCCCTTGATCTCTCCCGCTCTCCAACGTCAGCATTGTTCATTATTCATCTGCTGTTTCCCATCCAATGTCTCCTTCCTTGTTTCACTCACATACATGGAGGCACACGCATCCAAGCATACAGACACACACACATGCACACGCACTCATATACGCACGCACCCACGCACACACGTACAGGAAGATATATGTAAATTCACACTTGCACGCACACATACAGACATGTGCATGTGAATACCTACATGCAGGGAAACATTCATGCTAAAGCACAGAAATGTACATTTATGCAAATGTGCACATACATAAAGTAATAGATAATTTCTTCATAAATCATTAAGTATATCAAAAAAATAAAATATCACCCACAAATACTCAAAAGATAGCCCAGCGATCACAGGTGGTGGAAAATGGTGCAACTATCACACTGCGGTAGGTGTGCAACCTCCTCCAGTGCGGTGTGCCTAAAAACACAGGCAATGTTGGACTGGGCGTATCCCAAGGGATGGTTAACTGTCTGAGATTTCTGGGGCTGGGTGTGTGCCTTAACCCAATATCACACGGGAGACTCTGTATTTTCAAATACCGTTTAACCTCCCCCTCTTTCTTACAGAAGATTCCCAGAAATTCTTTCCATCATACATCTCTAAACCGACTGGAATCTGCATCATTAACTAGCTGTCAAACACCCCCAAAACTGTTTCAGCAAGGAGACAGATCTCTCATGCTCACTCTCTCCCTAAAGACAGCAAGGGAATTCAGCCTCTCCATCTCGTGCTACAAGAGTGAAACTTACGGAGATCAAGAGAAAGAGAGGGGGATGAGAGAGACTGAGAAGGGAGAGGGGGATGGAGTGAGAGAAAGAGCGAAAGAAGAGAGGTATATTTAATTCAGCATAAGAAAAAAAAACCCTGCTGATGACTCAATCTTTGCGGAAGCTGCAGAGAGCTCTGTTAACGAGCCTGGCTTTTAAGTTCTTAGAGAATGACATCATTCCTGATATGCGCAGAACTGATCTGCCACTAAATATCTAAAGCCAATGGGGAGAAAACAAGGTGCTGAGTGTTTCACAGTGCTTTGGACAACCTTTCCATTTCCATTCATACTTGAAAGGCAAGCTCTACTTTCATCAGAATACAATGGGGTTCCTAATGATCTTCACAGAGAAAGTCTCTTGGCCCCTCTGTCTGATTGGGGGGTGGGTGCATTACTATCTCTAACGGCTGAGAGGTAGAATTGTATTAGGCATTTAACATATTTATGCTGTGATATCGTGATATTCATTTTGTTGCAGGTTAATGAGCAAAAAAATCTTCACCTCAAAATAAATCTGGAAGCATTTATGACAGCTTGACAACTGAAAACAGCTGAACAGACTTCTGTGATTATCCAGGTTTTTCCTGGCTCAGAAAGGGCCCCTGGTGGTACCTGGGCCTGTATGGGGAGGGCCAGAGAGCATGATGGGTATTAAGCAGTGTGAACTCGGGCAGCCATGCAGCACCATCCCCAGCTAGCCCCTCATAACATTCAAAGCCTAAGTAACGTCATACTTATTAAACAATTACGCAACAACAAATAAAAAAATACAAAAGGTTAGACATTAAAAATAGGCAGTAATGCATCTCGACAGAAGACTGAAATATCAAATATAAAAGTAAATGATAAAAACCATAAAAACATAAAATATATTTTTGCTTCTCTCGAGAAAGATGCTGCTGTGAACGTGATACATTTTAAAGGTTTATTTTGTTACCTACTTCAGTTATTACTCAATTGACCACCTTCCTACCTCACCCTGCCCTCCCCTTGCTCAGAGGAAATAGGAATCTGTATTACAATCCCCAGTCACCATATCTGTTGTTACTCAATACTCTTTTCCTTTACTTTTCATTATACCATGGCCACCGTCAATCCTCTGTTCTGACTGGCTGGGTGTGCATTACATTTTGATACCTGGAGATCGACGATGTAGTTCCATCCCAGATGTGTAAGCACAGTTTCGAACAAAAACTGAATTGACAGGGCCATGGATTCATCTCTGGATGTTAGGAAGAGTAACCATAATAGAGAGAGGAGGAGAAAAGAGGGATAGTCTGCTTACTCCTCACTCACATGACCTTGTCTCCCAACTCTCTCTCTCAGAAACGGGATAAATTGTGGCATGCCGCTCTCAGAATCTGCATTAGGTCTGCCTACAGCATCCACACATCCTCAGACAGGGCACCTGTATAAACTCAGCTGGTGGACTGTGAAGTGGGAGAGAGAATTAAGGCCATCAGTAGAGTCAGAGTGGTTGGAAGGTATGTGATGGTATGATGGAGGCAAAAAAATAATTTGCATGATCATAATAGCTTTGTTAGGCCAAAACCTGCAGTTTAAATACATAAACTATTCAGTCTCTCACTGCTGTCTATCTAAAGCTGAGCAGGAACTCTAAACTAATAGCTACAAATAAATGTTAACGTGCTAAACTGGCTGGCTTTATTTTCAATAAATGGAGTGCACAACTCCATGGAAGCTACCTCTCTGAAGTATGCAACAGAAAATGCTCATACTAAGTTCCCTTAATTTGACCACATACTGGGGAGTACGGTTTCTTCTCTGAAATCAATCATACCCAAGAGGATGTTGTAATGACGTGTACATCAATTATGTAATCACCAGAGACTGTTTCAGAATTAGGTGCAGGTTTGAAAGGAGTTTATACATAGGTTGGTTTTATTGCGCTGGCATGGAAGATCTGCCTACTCCGTGCCCTCCTGCACTCTTCTGAGCAAAGGAGCAGCAAATGAAAAGCATAATGTGGACGTAAATGGAGCAGACAGAATGCTGCCTAACTGTCTGCAGCAGCGCAAAAGTGGCCACTGTGACCTCTTCCTTAACATGAAGCAAATAGTCATCCAAAACTTTATTCTAAAATGTAACAAAGCCATTCAGTGTCACTTTAACCACCCTCCTCCTCAGTGAAAAGAAAGGCTGTGAAGCGAGCCGAAGTCAGGCATGACGAGCTCTCGCTGGCCGAGGCGTGAGCTTTTTAAAATTCCATAACAGCAGAAAAACGTCGGCGGCTGCACAGAGCGTCTGTAATTATAGTGATTCAGAAAGGACGCTTTTAAAATGGGATGCCATTAACCGAGGCCCCGCTGCTGCTGCTACCGCACTTTCATCTGTGCTGGGGGGGCTGGCAAGGAGGCCAAAAGAAAGTGCAGGAAAAAGAGGGACCCAGGGACCAGAAGGGATGTCAACAAGTGAAGCTGTCAAATATCAACTGTCAACTGAAGGATAGATACAAACCTACCAAACTCTGAAAGAAAGTTTTACAGAGGGGATAACAGAACAGTTGCTTTTTTTTTTTTTTTTTTTTTTTTTTTTACAAAAAGCCTACACCTAAGTGGAATTTTCACCACTATTTCCCAACCATGTTAATGGATTTCTTCAGCCCGTCATGAAAGCTGCAGGCCTCTGACAGGCTGGAGATGTGTTATAAAAGCCCTCCAAGCCCTGCATGGACATACCTACACAAACTTCTTTGAAATTTGGACAATAACATAAATGTAACTTTTCAGCAAGCTTTTTAAGAAAATTGACAGGAGCATGACAAAACACTTATTTAATCGAGATTAGAAGGGAGAATTATTTGATAATTATCAAAGAATGTCTACAGAAGCCCATAAACACAGTGTCTACTCTGTTCTAATGGGCTGCACACTGTTTCCATGCTCTAAGGTAAACATTAAGAGGATGGAGGAACTCACTCTGAAATTCACAAAATACTAGTTACTTCTGAATGTCCAGACCCAGATGTTAAGAAAAGACATTCTATGTATAAAAAAAATGTAAAGCATACAAAAACATTATTAAAATGTATATTTGTTTATATGTCTATATTTCTTGCTGTGATCAGTGCATGTGTAAAGAGGTCTGATCTCTCATGGTTTCCCTGCATAGTCAGTGAGCAATGAAATTGTTATCAGCGTCCCAGTCATGATCCTGTGCCGGATCTGCAGTCACACCTGCAGATTTTATAAATCATTCTTATTTTGAGGGGGTACAAAAATGAAGAGTCTCACTTTGCTGTCAAAGTTGTTGCACAAGGGCATCCTGACAAACAGAGGAGCTCTAGGACCAGTCATATGCTGAGGAACCATGGATGCCCAAGGTAAAACAGACTGGAAACAGAAATGGCAAGAGGAAAAATACTGTACTTGTGCAAAAAAAAAAATCATGATACAACATGATCATTAGGCCGATACATGACCGAGTAATGGATCTCTGATAAACCTCTGCAATTTTAAAGGTCTAGTCCTGCGTCACAAAACTGTTAAGTCACTTCAGATCAGTGACATGAGGAAGGAGGGGAAGTGAGGGAGGGTGATGCTGCCTCAGTGTGGGCCCCGTGCTGAGGGTGGGACCCTGGGGCCTGACCCTGGGATTGCAACACTGTGTACATTTACTGGAAGTGCAACCTAAAACCATTTACAAATTCAGAACCCCATACTGCTTTGATAGTCAGTTTCTTGTGGTTTTTGTTCAAACAGCCTCTACTCTGATATATTCACGACAAACTGCATCAGCAAGAAACAGTGAGTGAGAGGAAGTGGTATGTTTATTAACCAGTGGAGGTAAGATTTGCTTGGTACGCAGTGTTAACATGAGGGTCATGCATCCAACCCAACTACCTTGATCATAACAAGGTCTTACAGTTGCCCTGTCATGCTCCAATATCCACATACCTGTCTTCTGTACCCCCTGCTCACACCTACACCCCTGCCGGTAGAACCACAGAAAACAGGTTTTATTTTCAGCCCAGGAGGTTCTGAGTGCCAGAGGAGGGTTTCCGCTCATAACACCAGACATTCGCCTGGAAGTGAAGCTGCTCCTTCTGAAAATCTTCCTCGTTGTCGCCAAATCGCAAGCACATGGAAAAGTTTGCTGTGTCCAGCCTCGCGCCAACTGCTTCATCATTCTGAGAGGAGGCAGCCATTGGCGATCTGTTTTCTTCATTCTGTAGGGTTACTCTAGGACTTGCATCATTTCTGTATGCGATATCAGAGGGTCAGGCAGAGCGTGGGGAACGGTTATACCCAAGGCCACTTTGTTCACAGGCTGCCTCCCTCGCCTTTCATGCAGGGAACACGACTCAGATGCAAGCCACTTAGGTGGAGGCATTTGTCTTGAATTTCACTTGACTTTTATTTCAGCATTACAAAAGTGAGTGACCTTGTACAATTCTCTTTTGGCAAACACAAGGCAAAAAACAGAGAAATGAAGAGTCTAAGAGCCCTGATTTCTTACATATTTATATATATATGTATAAGGAATGAATGAATGCTACCTCCAAGGCTTTTATTTTAGGCAACTAAACAAAATAAATCCTTTCGCAATTGACAGGGTGAAAATATGACTCATCAATGAATATCTGCTGGTTCCAAGAAGTGGAGGAGGACAAAGTTGACAAGAAAAGAATCCATGTGCATGCATGTCAATGAGTTCCTGCATGTACACTAGGTGTGTGTGTGTGTGTGTGTGTGTGTGTGTGTGTGTGTGTGTGTGTCCCAAGGGTTGGTCTTGGGCACCCTGTAGCACTAATTGGAAAATTCCCCGCCGAGTTGGCTTACAACTTCCTCCTAAGATATCCCAAAAAGACAGCATAAGGCATGGGAAATCATGGGTCAAAACAGTGCAATGTGCTGGTATGCCAATCTATTGTTTTCTCCTAATTAATCAGGAAATTTAGATTTTTAGACTCTAAATGTACCTGTGTAAACTAGCACTTGGCTTTCTCTCCTATTAGTTGTCAAGGTCAATGTGTATGCTTATGCGATCTCCAACAATATGCTATGTGCAAACTTATGCTATACCCAACAATATGCTATGTGTATCCTTATGGTATACCCAACAATACACTATGTGTATGCTTATGCTATACCAAACAATACACTATGTGTATGCTTATGCTATACCCAACAATATGCTATGGGTATGCCTGTGCTATACCCAACAATACACTATGTGTATGCTTATGCTATACCCAACAATATGCTATGTGCAAACTTATGCTATACCCAACAATATGCTATGTGTATCCTTATGGTATACCCAACAATACACTATGTGTATGCTTATGCTATACCCAACAATATGCTATGTGCATGCTTATGCTATAGCCAAGGTTCTTGCCACTGGTTAAGACATTTACAGTATGCAGACATGTGGTAGTGGAGTCATTCTCATTAAAATTGGAACTCAGCAGTGTATGCCACTGTTTATAAAGTGCAGGACAGAGAATTGTGTGACAGCACAGGCCAGTTTGTCACAGGAGAAGGACAGATGGCACGTGGACAAGCAGAGCAGGGGCCCAACACAACAAACTAATACTGAGGACTCCCTAAACACAGCGGTCAGGAGCTGTGGCTCTCTCCCTGCATTCTCTGGGTCAGAGCGAGGGAGTGTCAGGCTCTGTCACTCCCCCTTCTCTCTCTCCCTCTCTCTCTCTCTCCACCTCTTCCCCAAAATGGGCTGATCCGCACTGTAATCTTGCTGGGGAGACATACCACCCACTTTGATTTCTTTCTCTTTTTTTGTAGCATAGAGCGTGCTTTGGTTTTTTTATGGTGTTTTCTTCTTCCTCCCTTTTTTTTTTTTAAAGAGAGAGGCAGGGTAAAAACCTCTGGAGACATGCAAAACTGAACAAACAAAAACGTCTGTCTGGACAACTCGATCAAAGACTGTTGGCCAAGATGCCAAAGAATGCATTTAAAAGCAGTCTACTCAATATTATGACCATCACAAAATGCAGTCTACTCAAATGACCATCACTGAAACTGCTCTCATGCACTGAAACTGCATTCACACAGTGGGACTGTGACATGCTTATGGACTTTAATTTAAAATTTAAACTTTAAATTAAAAAAAAAAATGTATACTGTCTTTAGTGACCTCTAAGCTGCCTAACACCTATTAGTTACCATTTACTCTGTTACATCCTTCCCACTAAAATAACCTCACCCTTGCTTATAGCAAAATGGTAATGAACCTGGCCCTATGGCTAGAACAGCTGGTGATGAATCTCCAAGGCAGGCAGTGAAGGTATGGAGGTATTTTAAAACAGACGGCACACGTTTCAGAACACGTACCGCAACACTCTTTTAAAGTTGTGAGAATGCTAGCTTGCTGCGGCGTCAGATCAGCTGCCAATAGATGACCCTGAGAAAACAGAAATTAGCTGTGAAAGTTAACGCCTCTCTGTCCTGAACAAGAGTGTCCTTAAAGGGGATCGTAGAATTCTCTCTTTCAAAAGCGTGGGGGCAGGAGAGGAGGACAGTGAA
This sequence comes from Albula goreensis, assembly GCA_022829145.1. Lineage (NCBI taxonomy): Eukaryota > Metazoa > Chordata > Actinopteri > Albuliformes > Albulidae > Albula > Albula goreensis. The sequence goes on from CM040742.1 coordinate 33,357,834, forward strand.
GAGAGATTTAAGAGGGAGGAGGAGTAGCAGATGGATGGAAACACAGGAGGAGAGGAAGAGATTTCATTTGTGAGAGGGAGGAAGGAAAGGGTGTGAGAGAGAAGAAATGAGACAGAGTCAGAGAAATAACCAAAGAGAAAGAGAGATAGAGAAAGAGATGGAAAAAGACAGAGAAGAGGGGCAGAGCAAGAGAAACAGACTTGAAAGAGAGAGTGAGAGAGTGAGGAGGAGAAAGAAAGACAGAGCTGGCACAGTCCCAGTGCAGACATAGAGGTCTGACATCCCATTAGTGCTGTGATGCTGTTGCTGCTGTATGTTTGTAAGAGCATGGCAGGGTCACACTCTTTCTGCACAGAGCCTATTACAGTATGAAAAGGGATGGGCACACTGCTGCCCCTGTCATAGCCCCAAACAATAGTGTAATCCACTGCACCTGGCCCAAGGATACTACTTCACCTGTGCTACCACCTTCCACCAGAGGGGGGGAGGAAACAGGAGGAGAAAGATGAAGAGTTGGTCTGGAGTTGAGGAAGCTAAGTTACGTGCTAGACACAACTTATCCTTTCTCTGCACACCTGCCTAAAATGTAGCAGCTGACTGACCGTTTCAGTAGTTGGTCTAACTTTACGCCATCCCCCACCACTTCTAGTGTTAACCGATCAACTTACAAGCTGAATGGCAACAGAAACATAACATGGTGCAGGACCCGGAACAGCAGCACAATGTGATGTAATGATGACATGTCACAAAAAATACACATGCATTCCAGACATACACATTTAAATTTTAAAACAGTGACAAAAAGGAATCCAGTAAAATGTCACAATGTGTTATCAAAAAGCACTTGTAAATACTTGAAATTAAGTCTTGTGTACTGAAAATTTTGATGCGTCAAAAGTGTCACATGCTTTATTTGTTTTAAGAATGCTTCAAGTACGACCTTCAGCTCTTCTGGCTTCATGGTGATAGCGTTCTCCTGGTTCCCAGTGCTTGCACCACAATGTCCAAACCCATCCAATAAAATGACATACCAATAGGGCTACGTTATAACTAAATATGTACCCACTATGAAACCCATCCTTTCCGGCCCATGGGCAAATCAGGGCAGAAAAGGGGTGCCACTGTGTCTCTACACATGGCGAGGGCCTCATTAAAATCTTCCAGGGCCACAAACAAACACAAAGAGGTGTTGGGGTGTGTGGGAGCTATGCACAGAAAGGTACAGACAAACATCCACATTGTCCCAAAGGACTGCAGTGGACAGGGTCAATGTTTTCCTCACAAGATCTGTCCAAATAAATGATCACATTATTGCATGGTAAAAACCTAACCTTACAATCCGCTACTCTAATCTAGGCATTGCAATAGCAAAATGTTTTGGCCAAATAGCCATTTGAAAATGTAGCATCTAGAGTGCAAATCCCAAACCAACCTCAAATTCAGGGAATCCCCAGCTGCAAGCCATATAGAGAAAGCTACACTGGCTACAGCACATGTATTATCCATTCATACAGTTAGAGATTTCCTGAAGCATTTCCGCTTGAATGATTTTCAAGGGCACCACACCAAGGATTAAAATTTACAACCATCTGCTTACAAGCCCCCATCGCCAAAAAATGGCACTCTCCTCTTCTGTCTATGCACCACTCGGTCCTCACTACAGCCAACGTTTGTGACATATCATGATGTGTACAGGCAGTCCTGCTCGGTGAATGACAGGTGGGTGTAAGTAGCGTGGTCATAAAGACCACTGTATCTAGCTCCATGCTGCATTATTAATGGCCTTTCTGCACGCACACCCAGGCACACTCAGCTTGCATAATACGTATGGCCCCATTTACACAGCTAGAGCTCCTATTGCGGCTCTCAGCAGGATGGCTGCACATGATGAGAACTGACCTACTTTCCTCCATTGATAAAGGCAGACCAGTTATGGTACCAGTCTACTGGACTGCTACAGGTGTAATAATTTGGAATGGCACAAGGGAGTGCAGTCAAGGTTTGTGTGTGTGTGTGTGTGTGTGTGTGTGTCTGTGTGTGTAAAAAAGACAGACCCACCATTCATGATCAATGTGTGTGGTAAAGTTCAATTACACAGCTGGCCACCCAAAACACTAGTAGTTTACAAAATTTTCAACAGACATATGGCATAGTTCTCTCATATGCAATTGACAAGGTGTGATTATGTTAAACTGCCACAGGGAGATGAAGTGACATTAGCTGCTGTCTGATTGGCTCCTAGACAGTATTCCAAATGTTGCCCTTCATCAGCACAGATATCCATAGTTACATAGTGGAGGTGTCCCACATCACAGTGATTAGAAATCTACTTTATCGGATCACAGCTAGCCCTGAAGTCCATCAATCTCAAAACTGTAACAAAGCAACAGAAAGTTTTTATCTAAACACAAGCTTCTTGCAGCCAACACACATTTTTGTCCAATTAAGTACAACTCACTGGAAAGCAACAGTCATCCTACTGAAGATAACAACACATGCATTATAGACTCTGTTTAAAGAAAAATGTAGAATGAGTCAAATACTCATTTGAAAGAAACCTGGGTGTGCAGGCTTTGAGAAAGTTCAGTCTAAAAACTGTTCTTTGTGGATTTGTTGAAACATCAGTAAATGGCTCCTTGCTCTTTGCCAAAAACTGAGCTGCAGGAACTTCTGCCACAACCGGTATGTGGCAGGTGTGGTTCAGTTCACTGTTGACTTTAGCACAGCAAGCCACTGAGTTTCAGGCTAGTGATTTTATATCTGCGCTGGGAGGGTTCAGGAGGATATTCTTCTGTGAATTTGCCATGATTCATGAAGATCTGCAATTTCACATCATCTTAGAAATACCTCCTTGGCAATGCTGAGTGGAAGAGTAAACATGACTTCACTTCATTCAGTTTCTCTGATGCACCCTACTGCACTACCTCTTTTTACTTACAATTCCACTTGACTACATGATGATAATATAATAAATTACAATTACAATCAACAATAAATTACAATCACACTCTGTTTGCTTATTTGGACTTCTGATTTGGATACTTTTTGATCAACCTGGTAGCTTGTGCTACCCTCACCTGTGATCCGGAGTGCCTCTCTACTGGAGCAGCTCAAACTGTAAACCAAAATCTGTGAAGCAGACTGTCTTTCCTTGCATTTTTCTTTTTCCCCCCCTATTAATCCACACTTAGACACAAACATGCATTTCCCTACTCCACCCAGCCCCCGCATAAATTATGGCAACAATGCAGTTTAATTTGACTCAGGGGCCCAGCAGGGAGCAAAGTGAATTACCTTAATGAGTGAGAATCAAAGTGGTGTGCTCAGAGGGAACCGCTGGGAGCAGAGCAGAGGGGGAGCATGGGAGAAGCCCCGCCCGCTTCAGGTGGTTCTAAAACAGCACACACTACCATATGCATACATGTTAGCCAGTCAGTCTGAGAATGTGCGTATGCATGCACGCACGCACGCACACACAAACACACGCACACACACAGACACACACACACACAGTGCATCCTTGAGCCATTCCTAATTTCACCTGTACCAGTACCAGCCTGGTGATTAAAAAAAGGACCAACCCTGCTCTGTAAATCATAGGCTTATCTCAGAGGCTTGGGCTCTAGGGAGGGGAGAGAAAGCAAGCCTGAGGGATGTTCTGGGCCAGAAAAGCATTTACCAACCAACTTCCAGAGACAGCCCTCCACATGTTCTTGGTAGGTCCAGCTAAATAAGCATTCCCTACCATATTTAATTCTCAAACCACCATCATCCTTTCTTTCCTCAGAGATTTTCAAACAAAGTTCAGACTACAATTATACAAGCACATTAAGTGCTAAGGGGGCAAAGTACTGAAGGGTTTTTCAGAAAACACCTCATGGTGCCCTTTAATCAAGCCCCAGGCTCAGTAAGTCACTTTGGATGTTACGGAGTGCCAGCCCACTCAGTGAGCTGGGATGAATAATAGATCACATGCTCCTTTTCTCCAAAGGGACTGCAGGGGAGCAAGGGAATGAGAGAGAGAGGGATAGAGGAGAGAGGAGGAAGGGGAAGGGGGAGGAGGAGAGCGGGATATAGAGGGAGAGGGAGTAGAACAGAGTGGATGGAGGGACTGAGAGAGGAGTGTGCACAAGGAGAGAAAGAGAAGGATGGAGAGAAAGAGGGGGAGGAAAGTGAGACAAGGGGGGTGAGAAAGACTTGGTCGAACACCTACCTAATTGTCTTCTCTACGCATGGTGTACAGGTGCAGTGAAGAGCATGTCGTTCTGTGACCAAATTTTAATTGTTGCTTGAGATGAAAGTGCTCCTAGTGGGTGATGATATGGTGCAGGTGTGTGTATGTGCTCGTGTGTGTGTGTGTGTGTGTGTGTGTGTGTGTGTGTGTGTGTGTGTGTGTGTGTGCCCATGTCTGCGGGTGGGGAGTTTGCTGAGGGTGATAAGTGAAGTACCAGCACCTGTTCCCCACAAATTCCTCTATGGGGGAGAACCACTGTTCCTACCCCAGGCAAACATTGTGCTGACAGTTCACTTTCTGCCACATAAAACACCGACACCCCCTCACCACCACTGTGCTGCGCCTAAGAAAGACAGACAAATCTCTCCTAAAGCACAGAACATACTCCCCAAACTCTCAGGGTGGGGGGTGTCAGGGCAGCTCTGCGAGGGGGGACCAAGGTGTGGCATAAGCTCCAGCAGCTGTCCTCCCAAGAAACACAAGAGAGAGTATTCCAGTACTCTCACACCCCAAATTACAGCTTAATTACACACTGTGCAGCTATGCTGAAGATCTCTGGCGCTTCAGAGCCATATAAAAGACATGTTCAAGGAGTGCTCCGCACCTCGGGTCTCTGCTTGCTTGTACTCGTCAACACTGCTTTGCAAAAATATATGTCTTTAAACCTTCCCAAAAAATGCCCACTTTAATGGATCAATAACTACTAAGGGTGTAGGGGAACATGCAGAAAGACTGAATCTGAAATGTAAAATTGTTTTAAAAAATCGTAAAAAGGCATGCTGTGTGTAACAGCAGCCGTTCCATATCGTTTTGCTAAAAAACATTTGTTGTCGTCACTTTATTTTTGTACTGTACCTGACCCTAATCAAACCATGACCTGTGAGTTTGGTGAACCACTCCCTGCCTAGAAACCACTGGAAAAGACGAGGTTAAACCGGAAGATGAAAACAGGTCATGCAATGTGATGCCATGGGCCAGCATGAGACTGTGGGGCCACAAGCAATGTGCTGTGAGACAGTGATCTTGAAACAATGTGATTCAACACCACAGAGCTGAGACTGTGCAATGTGTGACCACAAGCCATGAACCAAATACATCAGACCTTCAGACTGAAACCAAAACATGGGACCACCAGCAGATATAACTTAATATGAAACCATGAGTTTGAAATCATGTCATATGAGACCACAGGCATGAAACCATTTTCTAATTACATACCAAGTTCTATGCATCATATAAAGTCAAAACAGATCAGTGTGCCCCTCTCCCAACACCTCCAGTGGTCAGCTGCTGGACTGTGGATTCTCACATTCCTTTATTTGTTGTGTTTTACTCTTATAGCTGAGGGTGGGAGGAATTCCAAGTCTGCCTACCCATTGACAGAAGGCCTGAATTCCCTCTTTTTCCCTTTTGTGTTCAGTGACCACTTCTGAGTATTCACTGTGACATACCTTGTGCTTATAAAATTTCATTGGTTTCATTTTATATCAGTGTGTTCTGGTCTAGTGGCATATTCTTATGTTGCAGGGTTATTGTAATCCAGAGGGCCATAACGCATCACCAATATGAAAATGTTTCTACTGAGACAGGCAACTGAAAAATCAGGCAACTGAGGCCTACGGGACAGACCAAAATACATGGATACGTATGTGAGATGTGTCACACCAGTATCACCATGCAATAGTCCTGTTGAGAGGCCAGGTAACGCTTGCAATCTGCTGTGGTTTGGCACTAATTACAATTCCACACACTATCAATGCAAGAGGTCTCTACAGCCATCTTCTGTACAGTGACCTCAAACTGTCCATTATTATTATTAAAGCAGGACTTTTCCCATAATTTGGCCACAACATTCAGCAGACACAGACAGACTTATAGTGAGAGATTTGATGCCAAAATTCAATGACACCAAACCTCTTCGGCTCCAGGCTAACTCACCACATTAACACAAGCCAGTGGTCAACAGCACAAGCATGCACACTCGTTCAGATTTTTCCAGTCTTGTCTGTGGTCTGCTTGCTGTTTGACAGTTAAGTTGAACACAGTTGCTTATCAGTGTTGAAACACTGTGGGTTTTGCACAAATGTTTGGCTAACACAATCTACAGTGATATGGCTGGTCACATTTGAACACACTGTTAGGTTCCTTCAAATAAAGGGATTGCTGCCTTTATCTTTTACCCAACATAATTACGACAAAAGTCACTTTCTTGCTCAAGACAGTTCATTTCTAACAGGAACAGACAACAGGAAAAAATAAGTGAATAAATATGATCATACTAATTAACCCAAGGAGAATTACTGATAAGAGAGTTGTAATTTGTTAGTACTACAGCAATAGGGAAAAGGAAAAGAGCCACAGAGAGAGCAAGAGAGAGTGCAGAAAAAAGGGAGGGGAGGAAAACATCATGTCTCTATTCCACATTCTAGCTTAACCTCACAAGCTCATATGGATGTCACAGTAAAATGAGTCCTGGGCTTCCACTCAAATACACTGAAACAACACAGCCTGAGTCAGCAAAACTCAAAACACAGCAAGACAGTTTTTTCATGGAAACTTTGCTTTTTATTGTTGCTAATTAGGTTTCCCTTAGCAGTTTTTCCTGCTAAATGTCAGGTTTGGGTTTTTTACTGCAGTTGAAAAAAATGGAGTCTGCACTCTTACGTTTAAAAAAAATTCAAGGAACACAACCTAGCCAGAAAACTGGAGAATGCAGACGTTGATGCTAGTTTGAACTGAACGTAGGGAAAACCTCACAGAAACCACAGCATAGAGGATCAATTTACACTGCAAAGCATCGAGGAAATCTTGCTTTCACTACTTCTCTGCACCCACTTGGCTTTCAGGCATGGAGAGACACGATAAAATAAACTGACTTTTATTTAAACCAGACCTGATGTGCTATGTTCATCAGAACATCAAACTTGCCTGTCTTCTGTACAAGTAATACAAAAAACATGCATAAGTAAATAAAGGATGCACAGAATATGGATCAATACTGTGTGATATGGATCTGTCAATGAGATACTAACACCAGGAAAGTTTATACTGTTTTATTTGACATGTAACCCTACACCAAAAAAGTCACACTGCACCAGAAATGTAATGGGACAGTCTGCTCCGACAGTGGGTAGCGATGGGAGGAGAATAAGGCTCCATCAATCATACATTCATGAAACTATCTTATATCTTTTAAAACCATAAGGACGTGAACCAATCATTGCTCTTTTCAGGGGAGAGAAAAACCTTTTGGTTGGATTCTCAAGTCCATGACTCACACGACTAAACATTATGGGATTCATGGATCCTCATCCTCTCCTCCCATCACTGATGTTGGCTCAATGTGCTTTCTCTGAGGGGCTGCCTGGGTTGTTCATTGTATCAATACACTGCTTTAGAGTACGGATGGACCAAAAATCTGCTATCAAAAACCATGTGCCAGTGCTGACTGAGACCTCATAAACTGGGTGGAGCAGTTTGCTGCCCCCCCCCCCCAAAAGGAAGGGGCAGAGTCAGGGTGGTGACTGTGGAGGAGTGGGCAAGCTCGTCAGTAACATGTTTTACAGGGTGGAGAAATTCACCAGGAGAGGGAGCGTTGCTTACAAATGGGCATGCTAAACGTGGAGGAAAAATAAAATGAAATGAGTATTTGTAATAAAAAATGGTATCAAAACTCGAGACATATGCTGTCACTGTCACACTGTGGTTCTATGAACCAGGCTGAAAGGAGTCCATCTGCTTTCCTTTTGCAAGTGCACACGCCTGTACAGCAGGGCAGCTCAACCATGCTAATGGAGTGCTGCAGTGTTTCCCAGTCTTCATTAAAGCCAGGCACTTAACGCACTGATTCAACTGCTTACCGGCTGGGTCGTGCCAAAGCAGCTTCCCTCTCCATTACCGGGCATGTTCGTCGTTAAAAAAATGCTAGAAAACTTCCTGAGGTGCAGCCCATCAGAAATGAAGCTAAGTAGCCCTGCCCTACAGCATAATTCTGTTCAAACTGGCGGCTTTTTTCTTAAGATCATCCAACCTCTTCAGACGCATGCAGCCAGGTGAAGTGAGTCAGCTGCTTTCATTTACCAATTAAGAGCTGAACAACAACAAAAAGCAGTTCTCCAGGACTGGGGTTTGGAACCCCTGCCTTGAGAGCTGAGCGTTTACTGGACAGGAGACAGATGACACAGGAATGAAAGGAGGAACAGAGTTTCATCTTAGAAAGGCCCTGTTTATGGTCTTCTCCACATTCCTGCCTGTTGGTTACAACACAAAACAACACCCCTCAGGTTTTCCATTTTCAATATTAGAAGATGGGGCAGAGTGACAAATGTGTGAAAGAGAAAGTGTTGCATACAACTGTACTTGTGATTGTAAAAGGAGTGGCCTTTGCTGTTGGGATGTCTGAATTTTGCTTGTTTTAAAATGTGTATGGTGTGTACAGTTTAAGGTTTATTATACCCAATTATGTCTGAATGAATGCCTTAGTCACAGGCTGTGTAATTTATTTGCAGCTCATTGTGAGTGTCTTGCCTGGATATTGAATGGAATTTTCAGTACAGGCCACACTATACCTTACTGTGGTATAGGCCTACTATACTAACTTCAGGCCTATACCTTTGTGTGCTGTCTCAAGGGGGTTAACTAAACTTTGCACTTCATCTTTGAGGGTGCTGAAGGGGTGCACAGTAACAGTTTAGCACCAGCATCCCTCTAATAGCCTTGGGGCAGGCACCACCGGTAGGCTGTAGGAGGGACTGGTGAGGCAGGGTGGGCAGATGACACAGACACCAGTCAAGCACTGTACCAGTCCTAATAGCTTCTCACTAGTCACACTACACATTCTTTTGACATTAATTCCATGTTTGAATACAAGTCAGGCTCTAACAGAATGGGTCACACAAAATGAATTGGCTCATTAAGTGGATTGCGGGTTTCTGAAAGTGGGAAATGGAAACCCTTGCTCTAAAATACACTCATGCCTGCCCACAGGAACACTCTGGCCTGCCCACAGCCCAAACCATCACTGTGCACCCCCTCAACACCCTTAAAGAGGAAGTGCAAAGTTTAGTGAGCCTAATTAGTTGCAGCAGAGCTAATCTCCCCATCTCTACTTTTTTCCCCTCTAGTGAGCTCGAGTCCCGCAACACACTGACTAAGAAAACAAAAGGAAATCTGGTGAGAGAGGAAAAAAATGAGAGGAAAAAGAACAGAGTAGAAAAACACTCCAGGAGGAAAGAGGTAACAAGACAACAGGTTGAATGAATAGTCCCCTGGCACCCTTCCCGTGCCCACCCCCTTCTCTGAAAGGAAGAGGGCGAAAACACGTTAGTGTGCTGTGCGCTAAGAGGTGTGGCCAAGAAATTTAACCTAGCAGTCGAACAGCGATAAAGCACAAACAAGACGGGGAATGTCCATCCTGTCTCCAGGGTTACACGCAGAATCTGAACACAGAAACCAAGAATCTATAGTACCCTCCATTAGCCCTTGCTTTACATGTGAATCAGGCCTGTAAGTAACACATTTTTCCAAACCCCATCTCCTCATACACGGCCAGGGGTGGCCAACTCTGGTCCTGAAGAGCTACAGGGGGCTGCTGGTTTTTGTTGCTACTCAACTCTTAATTGATCAATTAGCATGGTTGATTGCAGTTAACTTGCCTCACCTAGTTTCTAAGGTCTGAAATGGTTGCTGGTCAGCAGGTTGGAAAGCAGCTGGCCCTGTAACTGACCAGCACCATTACTGGCTATCCCTGCACCAGCCTTGCCATGCACTCCCCTTAGCCAAGCTCCCCACTAAACAATGTTAAAGATGAACATGACACCCTGCTGATAATTAGATAGCGGAGGCTCGCTGCACCTCACAGCTAGCAGGGGTCACTCTGGGCCATTTGCTAATGGTAATGGAGGGGGCTGGAGGACAGCGTCATCTGAAGATCACACAAATCTGTCAAGCTTAGAGAGGGCTGTGAAGGGAGGGGGATGGCACTCAGTGCAAAAAGTGTTTCTCTGGTCAGAGCTTTCTCAATCTGGGCTTGTCCTCTGATGGATTTCCTTCAGAGATGCCACTTTTTTTCCTTTTCTGTGATTGGGACATTTTTGGCCAGCTGCCCCATCAGGATTAATATCAGTTTGAACGGTCAGAAAGCTGAAGCCAGCAAATCACTGATAGACCAAACAACGTGTCCCCCCCACCTCCCCCAACCCCTGTCTGCCCTTCTGACCACCTCCCCCACTGCACCCTCAGGCTGCTACTTTAAAAGCCGGCCTGCCGTTATTGTTTCTCTTTAATCCTCTTTATGCAGTGCCAAGTGTCCAAAACAGCAACAGAAGACAGGGTCTCTGAAGCTGAGGCTGATGCTGAGTTACTATGGTAACAGACCCCAAACTCCCCCACCACCACTTTTAATATCAATTTGTGAGAAAATGCACAATTTACTCAACAGAAGTCAATTTCGGGAAAAAAAGAACAGGTTCATTCTGAGAGGCTTAAAATAATCAAAACATCTGGCAGAAAAATCAAAATCTAAAACCTCTTTTTAAAATTAAAAAAAAAAACAATTGAAAAAGAATTAGGTACTGACTGTGCAGACAATCTTTGATTTGGCAGTGACATTTGACATTTTTTATGACATCCTTATTGTCCTGGATTCCACCAAAAAAAAAAGAAATCAAAGGAATTGATAGTGGCATACTGAAGGCCTTTTTCTGTCCTTCAACTCAGACTGACTGATTGCATGTTCTCTCTGCATCCAAACCCTCAGTTTTTATTTCTGAATTCACTATACAGACCTTTTTAATTACTTTACCGCCTCCATTCAAAGCATTCTTAAAACAACCACCCCCCCTTCTTCTGCTCCTTCAGCATAATTCAAAACAATGCACTAAAAAAATACAGAGCGGCTATTGAAAATGAAGGCGTTGCGTCCTGTAAATGCCTGTCATGCAGACATTTGACATTCAAGTGTGCTCCTCTGCAGTGCCACAAGCCCATATTCCCCTGACACACGCACACTGTGTGACGTTTAACAGGCAGGGACAGGAGGCTTCTTCAGTGGTGGCACAGTGCGTGGCGTGAGCCGTGATTTACAAGGCTGGGTCAGGCATGTGGACCTCTGGTGCAAGACGTGCTCAGGCGTTCCCCAATGACGAGTTTAAAATTAAATAAACAACAACAAAATAAAAGTCAAGTCGTGCGCGGCTGCTGTCTCTGGAGATGGACGGGGCAGCCTCATGACTGGCTGCTGTCTCCGGAGACAGACAGGGCCACACTGGCTGCTCCCTGTCCATGTGTCAGTCCCTGAGACTGCAGAGGTGAAGGTCAGAGCAAAGCACAGCACAGGGACAGGGTGGGGTATTACAGCAAAGACAGATCGCGCATAGTAAAGTCACAGAGGACAGCACAGACAAATATAGTACAGTACAGCACACATGAGACAAAAAGCATTGTACAGACACAGAATAATGTAAGAGAGGCACAGGGCACACATTAAGTAAAACAGTGATACACAGTGTAGTTACACGGAATCAAGAAAACACCAAACATCGATATTGATTAATACTGCTTCCCTTCTGGTTTGGAGGAACATGGTGGAGAATGAGTGCAGAATGCCTGGCAGAAAGCAGGATGGTGAGACTAGGTTATGGTTAATTTGCCACAGATTTTGGCTCTGTTTGGGACAGGACTCATGCTGGTGTTGTGCCGTTTCAGCGGTTTACTTGTCAATTTAAGTCATATTTTGGCTAATGCATCCACAAAAGTGATGGTGGACTGAGGCACCATGACAAGAATAGGTGGGACTACAGTTAGCTGTCAATAACTGACTTGTATCAACCAATCAACAGATTTGACTTGTTACAAAAAAAATACAATGATTAGCTTAAATCAGTGAGCTGATAATGATATACAGAAGCTCCATCCATTTTTGGTGTCATAGTAAACTCATTCTCCCATCACTAGCCCACACACCTTGTTCTCAAGACCTAAGCTGGCCGCTGACTGAATAAATGACCACAAAATCCCTCAGAAACACAGCTCTCCAGGGTTGGAATTTGACACCTCTGGATTAAATACTGACTGCACCAGGGTGCATGTGGCCCCCAAGGTACAAACCCACAACCCACATTGTGAAAGCCAGCATCTTACATGTAGCATTCTAACTGTGCTGCTGCAACACTACGCAACAGCAGAGCACCACTGTAAGAGGGTCTCTGCATTAGCCAGGCTACTGGTTTAAAATAAGCTGAAGGACTGCCCTCTCTCTTATCTCTGCAGGACATGCACGAGAGGGAAAAACCACTGAACGGAAAAAAGAGGTAACAAAGGAGGAATGTTTTGGTAAACACAAATGGCGGACTCTCAAACATAGCAAAATGAACACACTAACCTCTGCTACTCAAAATCCTTTTCCTGTCCTCCGCAAACAGCAAGGCTACTGTTAGGCTGGCTTTGCACTGTCAAAATTAAATACTATATTCATAATACATAGAGGTCAAATATTTCCTCACATCAACACATGCACAGACACACACACAAAATGTGCACAAACAAGGTTCCACTGAAGACCCATAAGGCCTATCAGTGGGTCAACATATGGAAAACGGTCAGCTTGCGCACACAAAGATGGCACAGCTAATAGGATTAACAAGAATGCCGCATTCTGTGGAGCGATTAATGTGTACCCCATCACAAAGAGAGGACTCAGATGATGCCTCTTTAATTCCACCCTTAGAACAGGTCAATCAATGGCATTTCAGGCTTTCATCTTCAAACCAACACTTCCCTGATCCTGCCATAAACAATATAAGACACGTTTAAGTTTTTCAAAAAATGAATACAGCACTGCTATTCCACAAGGTACTGTGTGGAAGCATCTGTGGAGTCCTGGACACAACATGTAAAGCTGGACTCATCTACCAGCACACTGAAGGATTTCTGCATACTCCATTTACAATGTGGCATTTTTTTCAAAAACATGCTCAGTCTCTGAAAAGCAATGTCCATGGCTTTCAGGGGCAGAAGCATGGAAGAGGGTGGAGGGGGCAGGGAAAAGGGTCATGGCAAGAGGGGGGCTTAACCCAACTTCAAAAGGAGTCACTCAGTATTGTACCCACTCCTTTTATCCACAGTAACATAATCTTTCAGCCCAGCCACCCTTGTGACATTCATAGCATTTTCCTGAGCAACAACTTAACTAAGCCTCAACAAAAACACCTACAACTCTGACTCAACCCCAGTCCTACAAAAACATCAACACTCTGAACCTACCCAACAAAAACACAAAGCATATCAGACCAAGTGTGCTGATCCAAGATCTGTTAAGCATACAAGTAAGGTTAGGATATAGATGAGTACAGATTAGTACTCCTACACTGATGTGCTTTAAATGTACTGGAACTGAGCTCACTAAAACACCACAGAATGGGGTGCCTTGTGATAGGGATTCCACACAAATAGGCCATTTTAATTGGGATTAAACATAAACCATTCTTTTATAATCATGATCATAAACGGTAAAAAGGTAAGGTTGTCGTGAAAATAAAATCACAGACAAAAATATGTTAAAAAGCCATGTCTATAAAGCACCTTGCAAATAGGGAAGACAGATGTAAAATAAAAAAAGGTACATTTCCACTCTGAGTGAGGAAATGAATACTTACAGAATGAGCAAAAATATTCACATTTCTGCCATTTGACTGTACCTGGTTTATCCATTTTCCACCTTAAGGGCAGTTACAACTGAGGGAGGGGGCAGGGGAATGATCTGTGATGTGAAAGTCATGTCACCTGTGGGCCCTGGGTATCTCCACAACCTTTTAGCCAAGTCCTTGTACTGTAAGAGTACTAAAATCACATTGCTGGACCAAGGCTGTGAAATTGACTAGGCTGCCATATACATTTGACATTTCAGCCTGATACAGCTACTGCGTCACTGTTGCTTATTGTAAGTCAATAATGCTGAAGTTGGTAGCATTGTTGCTGAGGTATTGCAACAACACGGTCAACAGCAGAGTTAAAGTGTTGACTGAAAGTTCACTGCTTGACTTGCAGCGCATCAGAATGATGAGTCTGTTTCCACAATCATCATAACTGTAGTCATTTGATCTATAAGTCAGGATAGAGGCGGGATCACAAAAGCCAGCAAGTACTTTAAGCACCGGAAACAGGATGAAGCAAGCGATTGGATTGAGTTAACCTCACATTAGCCTTCTAATGTTTCAATTCCCTGGTCATCTACAGGGCCTTTTACTGACCTCAGGAAAAAAGGGAAGAGAGAGGAAATACAGGAAGCACAGCTAGGGAAAGGAGACAGAGCACAGAGAGTGGATGAGAAGCTCTGAAAAATACAATGAGAGGGGAGAGAGCAGCAAGGTAGGGTGCAAAAGGAAGAAAAGAGAAAGATAAAAGATCATGTCTCTATGCCAGACTTTTAATCTACCTTCCCTGTCCCAAACTCCTTGGGATTCCACTCAGGAGCGAACTCAGGGTCTTGACCCAAGGGTTACCTGAACATCACAACCTTGCATCTATCTGCAAAAGTTGTGGTACTGTTAATGTGTATATTATCAGAAACAATTCCATGAAATCCTGATTCCAGTTCTTCACCATATAAAGAATATATGCACGCTTTTAAAGCTGTTAAATGCTTACAAATTACAAAATTGAGCACAACCTGTGGCTTTCCAGGACCAGGACTGAGGAACAGTGCTCCAGCATAACCATCGGAGAAAAGGGATTTGAGGCTCAAAATTCCAGTATATTGACCAACATGCCACACATCTCTCCTAACCTTTCCAGCTACCAGAGGTGTCTGTCAGTCTTCACTGGCCATAAAGGCAGCCTGACATTTACTGAGAGGAAACAGAAGGTGGATGCAAATTAAAAAAAAACAAAAAAACAAGCAAATCAAACATGATCAGCTATTGTCTTTCTATATGGGCATGGTTCTATAACAGTGATCTGGAAACCGTGTCCTGGAGGGTAGTCATAGGAAAATATGTTTTAATGAACACCTACTATAAGCTGCTAAGCTGTCATTCACGATCTTATTTCAGCCAATCAAAAGGCTGTGCGATCCACAGCAATGGACAATTGGTTCATGGTGGCCCTGTCCTACTGGACTGCTATAGGTTATACTAATTCAGCTGTTACTTAGCACACTTAAGAAGTTCAACAAACCATAATTCAACAAATTCAAACCTGGTTTTCTTAGGTTTGAATCTGTTGATGAAAACAAAAGCCAGCTGCAAACATTTAGCTGCAAAGGGCTAGAGTTAAGAACCCTGCTCTAGAACAGAGGTTCTAAAACTCAGCCCTGGGGTAACCCTGTGTATGCTGGTGTTACAGCCAGGATATTGAGAAATGAATGTTACTGAATGTGTTTTGGTTTTATGATCAATTATTCTGGCATTCACCTCAACACAATGCTGGTTTGGTTCCGTTGTCCTTGTTTTTGTCATTAATTCATCATTCATCAAAGATGGTTTAGTTTCAGTGAGCAAGCCACACTTTCAGTAATTAGGACTCCACTGATTCACCTGTCAGTCTATAATTTGATCAATAAAATGTGATGTCTTTCCAAAGGAACAATCTGCTTTACAGGAAAATAAGACATGAAAAGCATTAGTTAATTTGACTGATAGTTTACCAGTTCTGGAGTGTGAGATATGGTCCTACATCTGACAGAACACGGCTGACAGGCCCACTTAATTCATCCTGGGATTTAGCCATGTATTACATCCCGCAGTTTGAAAATGGTGTTGAACACTGATCCATGCTTGAAAACTGACAAGTCAGTGACAGTATGAGTAACTGAACCAAAGGTTTTATAACTTCCTCCAAAAATGATTTCCCATATTCCATCACAGATGGTCTTGCATATTACAGAGCAAACGAGGGGGAGTTACTTTCCCAGCTAGTGTCACATGTCACCACCCCGGCTTCTGTGTTGTATATATTTCTTCATGTAAAAACAGCCTTCACAGGATGGCCTTCAAGAGTGTAATTCATTCCCACTGCTCTGAAACATGGGCACCGAAATTACTCTGATGAGAATTGTTCTCTCAGAGAAAAGTTCACTCAGGGCTCTTTATCTGATAAACAATTGTCAGCATTGAATTTGATTAGCCTATTTCAAATGTTTGCAGATCCCCTTTCATATTAGAGTTCATTAATCACTTCAAGTATTATGCTTTTAAACTTCAAACCAAGAATACATTGACGTTTAATCAACAGTGCGTGGGCCTTGAAATATTTAATCAATGCTGAATAGCAAACTGTGGGTAAACAGGTGCAGCCTATATCTCTCATTTGATATGACTTGGCTGGGAACGGCATCCACAGTGTTTCCAGTGCAAAGGCAAAGCACTCACACATCTTGTGAAATTTTGCTTACGATTCAAGCCAAACCTAACCTCAGACTTCACCTGTCACATATTTCACATATTTCACTTCCTCTCCATTCACATTTAAATTTATGATAATAATTGATATAACAAGAATAGATCATATCGGTTGCTACAGACCTGCAATTTTTTGTAGAAGCATGAAAGAATAAAGAAAACTAGGGTGCTGCCAAATTCAGCATTATTACATGGAGAGGGCCAAGGCAATGGAAACAATAAGGAGGAACACTGTGGGCACACTGTGGCTGTTTCCAAATGTTTTACTGTGCAAATCACAAGGGCAATGTTTCAGCTGCTCTTCATCAGGTATGCAGAGGCACCCTCTGACACAGGGACTGCTGCAGAGAAAATAACACTGAAATAACACAAAGGGGAGGGGTGGGCATTTACAGAGACCAAGTAACTTCTCAAATCTCATAAGCAGAAATATGACTGCATGTCCCACCATTCAGGACATGCACCTGTACTGCCCTTCAAGCCTCAGCTGTTACATAGACATTTGCGACAGAAAAAAGAAAAAAAAAAATTGAAATAGCACTCTGCCATAGGGGATAGACTGACATTGCCAAAGCAGGTCACAATGGTCACAGAAATCACTGTAGATCAGGAGGATGGCAACCCTAGTCGTGGAGTGCCAGAAATATTTCTGTTTTTTTTTTTTTTTTTTTTTTGCATCAAAGCTTGGTTACCCAAATTACAGCACATTATCACCTGGATTTAGTAAGCCTAATGATTAACCCAAATTACACAGCTAGCATTTGCAGCTGGTGTCCATGGACAGACAGACAGACCAACAGACAGAGACAGTCAGACAAGAGGAGGGGCCATGCCAGGAGTTCCCTAATCCATAGGTCATGTGTAGTATTTTAACTGTTTTTCTACTGCCTCCCTCCTCTCCTCTTTCCTGACTGCTCCTGTTCCTGTCAGTCACTCCAGGAGCAGCTAATGACTATGCCTCTACCTGGGAGGGGGCCCTTGTGACCCCGCATGACAAAGGTCTCATGATGGTGTGTGCATGTAGGTGTCAGGGGGGATACAGACATGTCTACATGAGGCGACTATTAGATGAGTGGGCTTTTAGTTGCCTGCCACAGACCATGACTCTGCTAGGGGGGTATTGTTTCTATTTCGTTTTTCATCTTGTCTGCTTTTAGAGAAGCAAACATGAATTCACATATACATGAACACACTTGTTAAAACATTTGTCTAACTTTATTTCAAATACTGCTACTAGACAAGTTTTACATTTTACAACATTTAAAAAATTGACCCACATTCAAATTAATGCAAAAAGCAAAACACAAACACTTGACAAACTGGCACAATTACAGAGAAACATACCAGGACTCCTTCCTAGTCACAACCTGCAAAAATGTAATAAAATCAACTCCAGGGTCATCTTAATCTCAAGGAAAAACGTGTTTATTTACACATTAAGGCAATAAGGCACGGAGACGGCCATTATGATTTAACTTTCTCTAACAAAATAAACGAACGCAGCGTGAGAGCATGATGTGAAACAATAGAGGAATTCATCGCGAGTTTAGCGGAGCTCAAAACCTACAGCGTAAGAAGAGCCGGGATTACGTTCGTAGTGTCTTTGGTCAGCGAAAGTTGAGTACTAAATTGCATCGCGTTACTGGATGAACCGTGAACGTCGAGCCAAAAGACAGGTCGAAAAAAGGTGTGAAGGATGGTATGAGCTGGTAAGAAGAGGACAAGAATGTGGCAGAATATATGAATGTGCCAGGTCAATTACTGGCCATACACATTCATATGAACGATCAATTAAAATATTTTACCAATTCCACTCCATATTTATAATGAACAGATCTCTTCGTCGTTTACCTCAGCGTTTGGTAATATGGTAGGCTACATTCTCTTTAATGACCACGTTAAGCATTTCTCGTAGTGGCAGCGTCACTACCTACCGCTCCCCCTTCATTCCACCGTCCCCCATCCATTTTTATAAACAGCTGTCTCGCTTAAGAGCAACTGTTTCAACACGGTCCACAAACATCAAACCCACCAGACGCGACAGGTGCCGCCACGGTCACAAACTAACGGGTCAAGCTGCGTTCTTTTTTGTCTATCACGAGGTCACAGCTTTAGACCTCCATTGAACATTAGAGATAAAAAAGGCTCTCTGTTTTCCTCTCGAACTATATATTTCTAAAAAGCTTCCCATCAAAATGTATTCTGTTTACCCTTGTAATTGACAATGACGTCAGGTATACTACCTGTGTGTATCGGGTCATCTTTGACAACTAAAGTTTCGGTGAGTAGACATCGTACGGGCAGTAAAGATAAAGGGGTATTTCTCTAAAACAATTAAATCAATTGAGAACCATCTTTTGGGTAACCTACCTATTAACGATATCTTTACCCGCGTTAGCCCATCATGAAATCTTCTTCAGCCAAAAATCGTCTCATAATGAAATGATTGTGGGATGTAATTATAGTCACGTTTATGACTATTTGTTGCCCGTTGTCCTGCCAAGATTATAGATACTATCAAATATCCGTCGGATTTGCGAGTAAAATTACAGGGCACTCGTTCTATGCACGGCTGTTACGGAACAGCCGCACCAGGCAGAACACACACACCCACTCTCACCACAAAGTAATTAATTCTAATTTGTGCTATGAAAATACCATCATTAAAAGTTGTTTCAATGGTTCAAATCAGAAACAATTGGCTGTTATCGAGACAAGCGACTGCTGCTTAATAACGAAGCGCTAATGAGACGGTATTACAGAGATTAGATGTAAAATAGAGATTAGTCAAGCTATTAGGCTGGGGATAACTAGATGCCTAGTTGAATTTTACGACGTAAGTAGCTATCTTCGTGTAGGCAATAAGTACAGAGTAGCCTATTGTTAACATTATAACTAGTAACAGTTTTGCTAACATTTGTCAATAATTATGCGATGAACATTTCGACTTGTTTTAGTAACCTTGAATGTTCGTGACACTGCTATACAGGGTTAACGCACTGGTTTGCTAATCAACATTAACAGAAACTGGACGATGGAACTGGACCAGGCTTTTGTTTCCGAAAATGCAGTGAGTCACCGAGCTCAATGCATGTGTCGCATTTCAGGAGGGGAGGGGGCAAACAAAAAAGCAATCTGTGCCCATCATTGCGTTCACGGAGTACTCGCCTGAACAACTAGTGGCTGCCGACTCCAACCAGAAAGTCGGCCTTCTCAACAGTACTCATGTAGGTTCTGGTCGAATGTTTCCATGGCAGCCACGGGTCACCCCATCAACAAAATCATTCCAGGACACACACTTTCATCATATGCATATATCAATCAGAGTTTTGGGTTCTGTACAATTTCAAATATACCCACGCACAAGTTCGCAAACAGGATGGTCTGTTCAATGAGTTAAACTATTTGAAACACTGTGAGCGTCCAAGACAGAACAAAAAACTTTTTGTTTATGTTCGTTAGCTAGCTAACCAAGTACTGGACAAGACTGGATGTTTACCGGCGTGCCCACAAGCCATGCATCTTTCCTCAGAGGGTCCGCGTCTCGTACGAACACTGGCTAGCTGCTACCGTTACGTTTCACTCAACTCTGGCGGCTTTAGTCATCTCTGGGAACTTGGTAATCTGACTTAAGATGTTCATTTTGAAAAAAATATGAACATTTTAGCTTACCTGTCACATTGAGTAACAGAATGATAACTGTGGTTTTCAGTCTCAGGTGAATCTGATAATCCCTGTAGCAATGAAATGACATTCTCTCCGCCATGATTTCAACACGCAAACTCGCTGGATTTCTCTCTAAAGTCTGGTGCCTCCTCGGCAACTACTCCATAGGGACCGAGTTGCGTTTGGGCCGTACCATTAATGGGTTAGAAATGGGGGGAGGTTGGCACACCTGACTTGTCATACTAACGTTACACACTCGAAAAACAGACTGAAACGTCGCTTTCGACATATTTCTTGTCTTCCTCAGAATAGCATGTTTTATGTACAGTGCTTGCAACTAAATAGCTTTTAAAGACCGAGAACTTTGCTTCATGAAATAGCTTTGTTCCATTGGTACAAATTCTTGATGGTTTGTCTGAAATCCAGTACCATTACGTCGGTTACCTCACTCCGTGCTGATTGTTGTAGTAGTCACTAGTCAGGAGGGTGCAAGAGACTAGCGGTAATGAACGTGTATCGAGCACTTTACATTAAATTTGAACGATGTTGTCAATCATGCAGAAGCTTCGAGTAAGATTGCAGTGACTGAATATTTGTTTAACAAGCTATATGCAATGGTTTAATAAAAGGTTATTCATAAAATCTTGGAAGATTAGATGATATGATCTCTTATGGGTTGGCTTGGGTGAGTGAGCAATGTTGATTATTTTCCCTTTTCTGTCTGCTTCAGAGTAAACGTCAAAGATAAATACATTGTTTTGACTGTTTCATGTGTTCATTAAATTTGCTCAGCCAGTTCGGTCTCACTTGAGTTTGTGTTCAGTTTCACGTTGGACAATGGACACGTGGATTTAAATTTGAGTTCACCGAGCCTTTTTCGTGTATGTGGGATTTGGCTTTGAATCGGATTTTATTCAAATAAAAGGATAGCGAATGACAGTGCGAGTGCTGTTTAGTTTAAGTGGAGTGGGACTCATTCGTGGCCACGTCCCCGGATTAACATCAGTCGATCAACTTCTATATTTATTTTACAAATAATCTGGACACATATCGCAATTTATTCAACACATGTCGGGGCGATGGTTTGCTAACCACCTGACTTCCATTTAATTATCCTTTCCCCCCTTAAACTCAAGGTCATTATTGAGAGATCCCAAATACCTCCATGCATGGTGGAAGGTTTGTGACCTGTATACATTTGAATGAACATGAACCTTTGCGGCAGAATTCAGGGCACCCACGTTTTAACTAGTTCTGTAGGGCTTGATTGATGTGTCCAAAACGATAGGTGTTTAGGTTTTTATCATTTTCTCATAATGCCCATACTTAATGGTCTGTGACAGGGCTGTTAACATGTTACTATGCACAGTGTAAGCATAACATTCTTTGAGTTTTATTTTGCCAAGGTGGCCTATTCTAGAGACCTGTCTTGAATAACCTTTCACCCCAGTACAATTTCAGCCTAATTTCCAATTGAGCTTCCCTTTTATTATGGTCATGGTCTTCAGAATTTGGAAGGCAAATTAATTCTTGTTTAAACCCTTGGTCAGTACAAGTCAAAGAAAGCCATCCTCTTTGAGTCAGTTACTGCCAAGTGATGGTTTAGGTTTATGGCATAGGGAAGTAGTTCAGT
Source organism: Albula goreensis (assembly GCA_022829145.1). NCBI lineage: Eukaryota > Metazoa > Chordata > Actinopteri > Albuliformes > Albulidae > Albula > Albula goreensis. Next base: position 33,379,762 of record CM040742.1, read on the forward strand.
CATCCTAAAATAATCCAGCTGTGTATCCTCAAACTTAAATAGTTTTACTCAGTTTTGTTAAGTGAAAAGTGTAATTATAATTCCACCTTGGTATTTCAGTATATTATATTTTGCACAATATAAACAGTTGGAATGTGTTACTGATGCACATCTCCCATTATACATGATGGGAACATTTTGCTATACACTGCAGCTCCTCACAGCAAACAGAGCACCTTCAGCACTTTCCATTCAGCTATATAAGTAAAAGCTATATAGCTATGGTGTACAGGTGTACTATGGTGTGGCTAGGTGTGTCCAGATTTCAACATTAACATGAGACAATTAGTTGCACCCTATTGACAGGAATAACATATTATAGCAAGTGGGCTGTCTAATGCAACATGTAATGACTCTAGTTCTGACAGAAATCCTATGACTGAAATTTGTTTAACTTTTTACTATCAATGCATTATTTCAGTAATTATGAATGATGTCACAAATCAGTCTACTCAACAGTATTCCTATTCATTTCAACATTCACGTTGGTGCACCAGGAACTGTGAATGTTTACTATACACCACTGATAAAAGTCAATATCATCATAGATAACTACAGCCAGGTGGGTCAACTCAGCTGGATACTCACAACATATATTCATCCTGGAGCAAGAATGCTGATTGTTTCTTGAGACAGCTTGTTCTGAAGATTGAATAAAACAGTTTTGTTTAATATTTGCCTTAAAACAAAAGTGTGTGTTCCTCACTCAACACACATGCTTAGTTTTCTTCATGCATTTCCTTGTCTGTATTCCTTTGGTATAGCTTGGACCAACCAGTTCAATGGGCAAAGAGATAACAAAAAGGAAAATAGTTCACTACACTGTATGTGGTGTGCATTCTAAAATGTAGACAAAATACATACATACTCGAAATAAGTACTGTATTTACATTCACTTACAGAATGTATTTAGAAATGCAAAAGTATATAAAATGTTTTAATGTGTACAGTATTGCACTCAAGTCACTTTGGAACTCGGTCCACATAACTCAACATACAAAATAATTATTATAATGATAATATAATAATGCAGGATTTTTCTTGCAAAAACATACATTTACTTAAATGATACAAAAAGTAATCTCTTTATTTTCTGGTGTTTGTCTAAACCCAAATATCTTACTTTATCAAAGTGGCATAATGTGGTCCAAAGTGTAATGTAGGTTGACTGTCTATAGTGTTCTCTCTACGTTGACTGCGATTGGTTGTTGCTGGTCTTTTTTCTGCCAATATTAGTTCTAATTCCTAGCCCCCCATTAATCCTCCTCAAACACTCCTTGCAAAATAATCTAATCCACAGCAGCCAATCTGTGCTTCCACCATCACTCCTTAATAGGAGTATTTGTCATTTAATTGGGGAATGTAAGTGGTAATTAGTTAATCCCAGCCAACAATTGTGGGAGTCATCCATTTGTGCCTCCTCTCTAGGGGGTGAAATAAACCAGGCTTTTTTCCTGTGATTAACCTTCCCATTCTCCTCACACTGCACTTACACCTTAGTTTACTGGGGATTTTGGGTGTTGGGGTGGGGTTCACTTTGTGCTCATACCTTCTAGGGGAGTCAACTGTGGTATTCAAACTTACCTTTAAAATGTATGATTTATGTATGATTGAACAATGATTGCTACATTTACATAAGTATTGGCATTTATTGTAATGTCTAATATGCTGCATCAGTTTCAGGCTGTCATGTATACTATGTTTATAATGGAATACAGCAGGAGGCTTGGCATTTCCATGAATTATTTGTTTAATTAATTAATTAATCAATCAATTAAATAAAATATGTCTTTGTGGATGGTTTATACAGCACAATTTCATAAGTTTGAATGCTGTAGTGGCATATATGATCTTAATATAGCATATTTTGGCTTTGGTCTTTTACTTACAACATTAGTGGCAGAGAGATTCTCTGCTCTTGGCTGCAGCAACAATATGGTCTGCTATGCTTTGGCCATCTGAGTTGATCAGATAACATCAGCTACATAAGAAAATTACAAGCTTTTTTCAAATACAAGCGTTGGCACTTGTTTTGTGTGTCATTTTTCAGAAAAGCCCCTTACTATGAATAAAAACAAGGCACAAGTCTGCAGTTAAAATGCATATTCAAACATCAGATTTATAGTTTAGACTAAAAAAATAGAAAATCTGTACTTTATATCGTGAAACATGATTTGGGTTTGTATCACATAGCCCTGCTTACAAGTAGTGGGAGAATGAGGTGTTCTGAAACCAAAAATTAAGCCAAAACCAATAAAATCAATATTAAATCAGGTAGCATTGTACACTCAGCCTTGACCTCATATATTTAATGTTTTCAAACAGGTAGATTACGCACTTTGGTAACTGAAGGGCTTCAACTACCATTGACCAAAAATCAGTTATACAGTAGTATTTTTCTATGGTTTTACCCAATCCAAATTATGGCAAATATGAGTGAATGAATAAACGAATGAAAAAACACGATGTGCATTGCGTGGATGATGTACTACACCCATTTTGTACCAGAGCACTGAGGTGGAAAGGGCAGGTAATTAGTCAAACTGGGGGATATTCAGTTGGCCTGTTTTGTAGAGCCACATAGGGACTTCTTCGTACTTTAAAACGATACTCTTAAGCTCTGCGCAAGTACAAGTATTCTATCTTACCTGATTTAAACCTGCACTTCTTTCATAAAATACAATTCCCGAGCATTTAAACTCGTCGTCCTTGATTCTCCCGATCTGGGGGAAATATGAGCACAACTAATCCAACACACGTCGAGCGCCATCTGGAGGTGCTTGACTCGATTAGGACCGAGTGGTAAGCCGCCGAAATGTATTTCGGGCATGTTAGACGTCAGGTCACTGGTTTTTTTCTTCAACCAAAATCATCGGTTATTGCAGGATTATAATAACTAAATAACTGAAATGTTGAAGAACACAATCTGTTTTAAATCTTCCAGATGCCAAAATAAAATCATATCAAAAATTTGGCCGTACCTTTTCAACATGTTAAGTCATCCTTTGTTTCTGTTTGTGAGGTAGGCTATTCGACATTTCAAATATCTTAAATCAACATCAATTTCCCAACTTGTATCAAATAATCACTTTTGCAATTACAAATAAAGTGATAGCTCTGCAGTGTTCCACCCTCCACTTTTACGAACGTAACCTTAAGAGCGCATGTTTGATTTAAATCAAGTAAATGCTCCTCATTAAGAATTGTTTCGCTACAAATGATACACGAAAAGACGGTGGGCGTCACATATTTTTGCGACTGCTATCCTCGTCAGTACCATCAGTGTATCGCTCTGCTGGGCCATTAACTTCTCAGCGATGCATATTAAGATGGATGAGCCGATGACGTCATTGTCACCAAAGTTTGAAAATGAGGAGACTGAAGAAATGTGAGGTTTAATGGAGTCGTTGAGGGCCGTCCTTAGCAACTTAAGTGAAGGTGAGATGGAACCACTGCATACAAGTTTTACTTGAGCCAGGAATGTCTCGACATGATGACCACAAGACAAATGGAATTCACCAAAACAAGATTCCAATCACGGAACCTAGAGTATTCTATTGTACTTCACATCCGAGAAGGATTTATGAGCTGGCAAATGAGGGTAGCATGTGTGTTGTCCTCTTCATCTCTTGTACACTTCTATATTGATTGTGTACTTGTATATTCTTCAAACCCAACACTTGACTTGCACAAAATGGTTACATTTTCAGTCCACATTGTAAAATGCAAGAATGGAAAAGGAAAAAAAATGTCTTTATTCATACTGCATGTGACTGTACATTTGAAAACCAATTCAACATTTAGCATTTACACACTAACAGAATTCACATACCACTAAAAACACAGGAGCAGCGTCAATTCTACTCCACAGCAAGTTCCATGATTGTCTTCCCATAGTCTTAGCCAATGATAGGTTAAGAAATCTGACCCTTTGGCTTTAACCTTTGAGGTTGAAAGAAAACAACGCCCTCCCCCCAAAAAATAATTTAAAGAATAGGTGACAATTACAGTTGCACTTGATCATTTTATTAAAGGCATGACCACACCAAAATTAGTCCAGACCCCTTTTAATACACCTTACAATTAGCACAAGATGTGGGTCTGCCCAAAGAGTCACCACAATCCAGCAAAAGTAAAGCCTTACTTCCTGACTACATCTCATTAACTTCATTAAAAAAAATATTTAAAAAGTCCAACAGAACTAGTATCTTGTAGTAACTTCCTTCTTGATACAATTGCCTATACTATACACAGGATGACATTGTATTGGCATCCTAACCAGCAATTAAGGAAGACTGACTTATGCAAAGAGTGCAGTGGTTATTTGTGCAAAGGTGGAGATGACTGGAGATGAGTTTTGGGGTTGAGTGTACATGTGGTGTCTGAGTGTGGTGATCAGTTTGAGAGGCATCCATGGGGAGGAGGAGTAATTTAGTCTTCACGTAGGTATGCTTCTGGAATGTCCTCCTCCTCAGTAGCCATGGAGGCAAGCTGCTTGGTCCTCTCAATCTCCTCTGCTTTGGTCTCCACCAGCATCCTGTCTGCCTCCAGTGACAGCTGCCGCACCTCCTCCACATGCGCCTGGGCCACCTGCAGGTTCGTCCGTGCTGTGATGGAGGCCTGGTCAGCCCCTGCACATCCAGACAGGACAAAAGAGCACAGGAGGAGGGGAGCTGTTATCACAACAGAGCCAGAACCAGTGCCTCTTGGTGCATTTGCTGTTAGGCGGGCTGAAACTCTTCTCTCTGCTGAAGAGTAGATCACAGCCGAGAGGGACATTTGCCAAGGAGTGCTGTGTCAGCACACGGGAGACTGATGTCTGCTTTATTACGGGAGCAGCATTAGTGAGTTAGTATGTGAGTGAGATGAGAGATGAGTGAGTGTGGCAGTGGTGATTATGTGTGAAAGTGAGGGTGTGATGAATAACAGTGTGGAGGAAGGGTATGGTTGAGAGTGATGAATGAGTGACTGTGGGGGGTGAAGAACAGGTTGAGGGAGTGAGCAAGTGGCTGGGTTTGTTTGAAGCGCTGTCTTTGCAAAACTATAAAGACAGGAGGAGTAGTAACTGTTCTGTCATCTCTGGAAACAGACAACCAAGCAGAGCGAAAACCCTCACCTTCTATATTTAATGGCTTTGGTCCGAAGGTGACTGACAGGGAAATGAAACAGCTAGGAGCTACTGTGTAAAGGTATACCCTAACCCTTCACTTTACTTACAACCACAACAGCACCCAGAAACAGGATTCTCCCACTGACAGCTCTCCCAAAAAAAAAAAAAAAAGTAATCCCCCTCTCACCTTGTGACACCATCACCCTGACAATGCAACCTAAAACCGTCCAACGTTTAAAAAAAAAGATAAGAAAAAAAACCCTTTCCCCCCCACATTCTGCATCACTCACACATGTATACAAAGAGATCACAAGTGTCTAAATAAAGATAAATGATAGCTTTATTATCCATTATAAGGGTTGGCAAACACTGTGACTGTAGTACTGTTACTTGAGTGTTACTGAGTATTACTCAGTAGCCACTGACAAAGGAGGTTGAGGCAAAAAGAAAGGAATGTGAATATAATCAAGCATTCAGTATGACGGGAGAAAGGGGGAAAATGTTGGCCTGTTTTCCCAATAACTTTGACAATCCAAGTACTCAATTCTTATCAGCATCCCATGACTTCCAAGAGTTCATCTCTATCATCTATTCACTTTGACCCAAACTTGGTTTTTATCGGGCTTTTTTATCCTCTCAGTAAATGTCCATTGTGAAGTGACAACTGGATTGTAAATGGTTCAACACAAAATGAGAGATTTCTGCATTCAAATGTTGTCCTAAAAAGAAGAGCCAAAACCTGAAACACATACCTGCATTGTATGCTGCCTCAGCTGCTATCTCAGAGAGGTTGATAGCGTTCATCCAGTTAGACTCAAAGTGCTTGCATTCATTCCGTCGGTCACTCACCTAATGACAGACAAAACACCTCATACAGGGTTTCGGGTGAGGGAAAGAATGAATGTCATACTATAAAATTCTGAAAATGTACATTTTTTAATACCTAAATCAAGATTCAACTGAATCAATAAATATGTGGAATGCGGCGATATATGGAAAGCAGAGACAAAACCAAATAGTGGGTGTCACTGTTGACAGTATCAGTCATTGTATAACCTTGCAGAGATATTAAGTGGCATGAAAGGTCAAGAGGGAAGCAGCAAACACATAACAAATAAGAGTAACACCCACCTCTGCACGCTGGCGAATGATAACCTGCCACACAGCCTCCTCCTCCATGGGGTTCAGTTTTGTGACAGAGGCAACATAGCGCTTCTGCAGGGCAACAAGCATGTGCACAGCCTATGTACAAGGAACAGAATCACATTGCTGTGATCATAGCCTATGGACATGGAGCAGAAACACACTGGTATGATCACAGACTATGTTCATGGAACAGAACCACACTGCTATGATCACAGCCTATACGAACAGAATCACACTGCTGTGATCATAGCCTATGGACATAGAACAGAAACACACAGGTATGATCACAGCCTATGTACATGGAACAGAACTACATTGCTATGATCACAGCCTAAACACATGGAACAGAATCACACGACTGTGATCACAGTTGCATGTATGGAATGGAATGTGGACTGGACACAGTGATACAGTGATAAATGGGAGTCCTCTCTTCATTACATCTGCATAGTTGTAAACCAGGAAAATTCCCTGCGGAAATGGCATGGATACTGAACCAGAGCTGCGTAAACAGCTGGTGTACAGATTCAGAAAAATAAGCTGTAGTTTCATTAATGTCTGTGTTTATTATTAATTGGTTCAGAGTTAATTATAATGGCACTGGCCATCAGAATGAGGTGCTTCAAATAAGGATGCAATATGTTTACAGATAAAAATCCATTTTCAGATCCTAAATTTTTCAGCCAGAGGCAGAGGACCTGGGAATGCAGCAAGGACATCTACCAAGGACCTTTGCAGTTTTATTTAAAGCTGTTGTACCAGAGGCACATAGAGTCTAGAAATCAAACTTTGTGATTAACCAGGAGAGACTGCATCTCTGTAAACATTGACAGCATGCAACTCTTACCTTAACATACTGTGTGAGGGCTTCCACGAAGGCCAGAGTTGTCTGGGAGAGGAAAGTGTTGGCACTGTCTGTTACCAAAGAGGATGCCCTGCGTATCAGAGCCTCATGGGAGAGACCCTCCCCTTGTTTCTGGAGGCAGAAGAGGACTGTTTCAGCTAAAAACCATGACAATTTGGCCCAACTACTCAGGCCAAGTAATAAAAAAGCCAGTAATAAACACAATTATTTTTACTCACTACAAACAAGTAGTATAGATGGCTGGATTAAACTGAAGTCCCACTTGTTTTTCAACAAGGCATTGTTAGTCAAAATGTGGTCTATACTTTGGCTGGGAAGACAGTTAAAGTGTTAATAGAACAGGACAGTCTTTGAGGTGTCCTTGCATTGGTGCCAAATTGAAAGTGAAACGTCCATAAAAAATACCACTGTTCAGTTTTGGTTCGACACCAACGTTTTACTCATTTATTAACCCCGCGTCAGACAGACGACGAGTTCCAGAGTTCACCTTGGAATTTAGACAATACAAGCTTACGGTTTATTTTCTTTATTACAGTTTTTAATTATGGCGATGGCCATGTACTGTATTCCCAGAATAAACACCGTTACTAAAATGGCCGTGCAGACATTTTATAAAACGAGATAGCCGGCTTACTTGTGGGACAACTAACCTGAGCGAAAGGAACCGCACACAACCCGCCACCTGTACATAAAGAGATCCAGTTCTTCTCAATTAACGTTGGGAGCCGCAACAGACGCTGCCGCATAGAATTGCTGCTGCTGCTCAGCATGCCGGCAGTGTATCTGAGAGTAGAACAATATAAAACTTAAAATATATTATCTATATACTAGCTAAACAAAAACGGATGTGTCACCTCATCTCTATAGCTTGGTTAGTTCAACACATACTTCAATGGAAAGACAATCTACCTAGCTGCGTACGATGAAGATCGACCAAACGTCAAAGCAACGGTGAACTAGCAAGTTTGCATTTCTTAGATCTTAACTTTTTAGGTCATTGCTAGGTAGGCTATGGTTGTATTTGTCATTTGACATTTATCGACAAATATAAATGATACATGAAGAATAACGTGCGCCGAGGCCAGTGGAATGTCAAGTATTATATGGACTGAAAAAATCCGTAACATACCTAAACAACCCCACAGAATACACACCCCTCCTGAACGCAGCCATATTGGAATGGAGTAACAGGAAGTCAGTCCGTCCATATGAAATCCCCGAAGTAAACTGCCGAAATACTTGCATCCTCTCAGTAAATTAGGGCAGCCTGGGAGCAAGTGATGTCCCAACAAGGTTGATTTGTTTATATTAATTATTTGGCAATGATTCTCTGTTTAGTACACACTAAATGCATCTAAAGTTTATAGCTTACATTATTTGGGTTATATACGTTTTAAGTAGTATTTTTCCGTTTGGAAAAAAAGATTTAACTAGCCTGTAAAATACACAAAACTTCTCAGACCAAGGATTTACATAGCTAACCCGAAATTAATAATGTTAGTCAAGTGGTACAATATTTAACTCAAAGACATCACATACCTGTTACCGTAACGTTACAATTGCCGCTAGATACATTTTCATCGATGTCTAAATTGCCTGTCACTTTCTAAATTCAGAATGATCACTACTTGATTTTGAATCGTATTTAATGCAACTTACCTAAGTGTATCCAAGAGATTGCTGAATAAGTATTTAAAATGTTTGAGGTGTACTCATCTGATCTTACACTGAAATCTCCTGCTTACTTGTAACCTACTATTTTATCTCCCTTGCTAACCGGTTTGCTAGTTAATTCAACGTCAGCTAGGACAACCACCAACATTAAGACCAGCTTGATAACTATTTCTTCACCATACACAACTTATAACAATCTGTAGGCTATATTCACCCGCATAGTAAGACAACTGTTATTCTGCTGGTTGTTCCTGCAACTGCTCGTTCTGCTGTGGTTTTCCGAAGTTAACATACATGAAAAGAGTGAAGTTAACCTAATTATGACATGAACTTGACATTTGACCATACATCGATCTGTTTTTCTTTGACGAAACACGTCAGTCACATTCATTACTGTTTGTACAGTAGATGGAGCGACTGGTGCCTTTTCTATCGCCACAAATTCGAAGATTTCAATTTTGCTCTGGTCTACAGGTATTGCAAGTTGAAAAAAATATGTGATACTAAATTAACAGGCATCATTGCCTCCATCATGTAACATTAATTGACAGGGCATCTGAGCAACTGCATTGCTAGACCTGGTTTCATTGGTTGTAATATCTTGCAGTTGTTCCTGAAATAATTAAATGTGTTTTTAATGTCTTTTATTCATTATGATTTAAATTATGCGGTTTTGTTGCCTTGGATCGAATAATAATAATAATAATAATAATAATAATAATAATAATAATAGCATGTGATATTCATTACATGTAGAAGTAGTTTCCATTTTAACTCTCCCACAAAGGGTCAGGTGGTTTCTGTTTTTGTTTTTATTTTTGGGCTGTTTGCAAAACATCTGTACAAAGTCCTTCAGTGTCTTATCTCATTCGGTTTCAATCAGCACAAGCACTGGTCAGCGACATGGTGAAGAGCACATTTCCCACTTACATTCATATAGTCTGGAATCTTGTCCTCAAACATATTTTAAAAATGTCATGTTTGGTGTTGTTTTATGGGATACACACTTTCCTGTACAGTGAAGCTTATTGCAATAAAAAGCATAAAAAAACTGTTATGCTTATGATTTCCTAACAATTTAGACTGTGTTTGCATATCTTTTTCCTGAACATATATTTTCTTTGCTGAACAAGAAAAAGCAACATGAGGACTTCGATTTGAACTGTATTTCAGTTTTCATTCAGGCATGCATCTTCTCATGTAAGCAAGTCACCAAACCTGTAATTACGTTTTTGACTAGGCTGTTTATTGATAATAGCCTGTCATTGACCAATGTAATCCTACAATGGAAGTAAAAAGGAAACACTTTTCTACTGTTGCCATGAGTTGTGCAAGCTGGGTAGTTTATCTATGAAGTCAGCCTGGGGGCACTGGCTAGTATGAGCAGCTTCTGACATGTGTGCAGGCAGTCTCTGCTTCTTTCCACTGCAGTCCTCTAGTTGAGATGTGCAGATATTGGCCTGAAGGCTTATGCATCATGTACAACTGGGGTGTAGACAGAGCACTGGGGCTTGAACCATTGCTGGAGTCAAAAAGATGTGATTTGGCAGGGGATATATTGTCTAGACTGGAGCACTTCTTATGCGGCAGAAACTGTGGCAACTATAGCTGGGCTGCAGACTTTGGGCAGTAGGTTTTATTTAAGGTTTTATTCCATACCACATAATGCATCACTACACTTAGTATCAGTGCTCACACTGATATAACCCCATTCAGTCCAAAAGAGGTTTTACTGTCAGTTCAATGTCAGGCACAGGTGAATTAAAGAAAAAGTATGCATGACAGGTTAAAGGTCTGACACAATTGGAAAAGTATTTATTTAGAGCACTTGAGTCCATTTATGGGCTTGTAGTTAACAGATGAAAGAGGTGACTTGGCTGGTCCAGTCTATCGCTTTCACAACCACTTTTATCAATCACCTGCAACACAAAAACACAAGGGCCATGTCAACACATTGAAATCCTCCTCTTGCTTTCCATGATATAACTCGATTGCTTCACCTGACTGATAGGTGTAAAAGGGAAAAAAACTGGAAAAGGATATATTGTTTTCATTAAAAATTGAGATGTGATATAAAACATAATGAAAAGTGTACTGGAATAGCTGTGTCAACATTAATTGCGTCAATCAAGCAGAGGGCTCAAAGCCATTGCACTCCTGAACCATGAGCAGTAGTTTTACACTTCAGCACATGGGTTTAATATAATGATAATATAAAATCAGCAAATCTGAAAGAACAAATACTTAGAAGTCACGACATTGCACTAATATGTGTTTAGATATATGTTTCATGTTCATTTTCTGCTACAATTTTAAAATAAACTAATATACTGTATGTTTTGGTATTCAATCAACATGTGTACTTGAATTGAATAAGAAGGCTTTTTCGATAGGAACAGCTAGGCAAGTTAATTTACATGACTGCGGAACTTGCCAAACTTTGTTTGTGAAGGCAAGTGTGAACATTTGATTTTAATTGTGACCCAAAGCTAAGGACAGATGTTATTTGAATCTCAACAATGAATTTCTAAAGCACTGTTTAACATGATATGGGCACTGGATATGTTATGGTATGGGCAGTCATCTCATAAGAGTTGTCAGGTACAATTATTACAACTGTTGAAGTTGTCACTAAGTTTGTGCAGCCAGAATTGATGATGGAAAAGTTTGTCATTGATCATGCAATACTTACGCTTTGCACAGGGGGAGCTGTACTCAGTCACTGCCTTGTCACCTGCCAACCAAGCAAAATATCATTTGTAAAGGGTTCTTTTGTTCCCACTTTCTATCTCTTCACAAAAACCAATAATCATGGTATGGTAAATGAGGTGATAATTATGTAAGTTTAAGGGGGAGTTAAGAGAATGCAGCTGATGGTATCTTACTTGTTTGGTAGTAGTCGTAAACTTTCACCACAGCAGGCTTCAGGTTCCGCACTGGCACGTCCTCCTCAATGACCAGAGGGATCATTCTAGGTGACATTCCCCTCTTTTGCTGTGAGGAAGGCAAACATGGGAAATTTGAATATGCCATCAGTTATGTCACATATTTCCCCTGCATCCCAAAGTCCTCAACCAATGTCAGGACTTTACTTTAAGACATCTATGAATAAAGAGAAAAATAAATATCAGAAGTTGAGATATCATATTTTTTCCAAGTAATTAAGATGATAACCTACAATACAGCAGGGTATTGGCTTAAGCAACCAAGGTAAAAAAAAATTAGCAACTGTGGTCTTACTGAGTGCAGATAGACGATAAGATGATCTTCTTTCTGATCCACTCGTTTCACGTCGGTAGACATCTTCAGCTGCAAGAGGGAGGAAAAGAAGCAGGTAATGTTCATCTGCTTATGGTGAATAAATAAACAAATAAAATCATACTCATACCAAATTCTTATTCTACCACTCTTAACTTTTCTAAAAATCGGAGCTTAAAAATTTAAAAAAGGCTTTCAAAATCTCTAAATACAGTCTGCAGATATGATTGCTAACTGCTGGCCCTTATAAAAATGGGCTGGGTGGTGTTGGCTCACTAGAGATGGACAGGGAATAACTCACCCAGCATGTGACTGAATATAACACAATGACTGAGAGAGAACAGATCGCTTAAAGCACCAGTTGCTAAGATAGAGCAGAAACCTTGTCTGTCCACCAGAGCAACTAGCACAGATGTGCAAAGGGAAGATACTGCCCATGAGTCCCCAATCACAACAGTTTATTGTTCAGACATGGTCATCCAACATGGACATCAAACCAGAGACCACAAATAGGAATGAGATTTCTTACTAGACAGCCTTCTCTGTCACTTGGCTGAATATCCTGCTAAAGTGATTTATTTAAGCAGTGTAATGCATTTATGCCTCAGGATAGGAATATGCATCAGGCCTTGAGAAACCAATTGCTGCCTGCCTTGGCCAGGACAAGACTTGGGTGGGTTGAAGGTTTATACACACACACACACACACACACACACACACACACACACACCACACCTTTCTGAGTGAGCTTTCATCAAGGATGAATCCAGACAGGAAGGGGATGTTGACAATCACCATATTGGTCTCTTCCCGCCTGCCAACATATCTGTAACACAAAATCAGATTCCAACCTCTGTATTTGATTTGAAGTGTCTATTTATAAACAGATGGAATGTAGGCTACTTAAAGACACATTACCCTTATGAAAAATTAAAATGTCATATTGATTTAATGGCAAACAATATTTGGAGGGTATCACTAACTTATCCAGAATTGTCAAACATGTCACATTAATCAGTTGTTGATACAGAATTTAGTGGATTCAGATAGCTATAAGACTGTACATTTTTAGCTACCATTTAAAAAGGTATAAAGTTCAGTTGTAAAGATAGTAAGTAAATGTTCAGGAATGTGGGGCCCACGACAAACACAGAAAACCTGATTATTGAATCTTCTCTAGATTTGATTTAAGATGATAAACTACCTACATATGCACAGACATTATTCAGGTTACAATAACTTATCTCTTGTGTCTCTCTCTCTCTCTCTAGAAACAGAACTGAACTGTACCTGACTAACGGTGTCACTGTGAGGGATGTCTTGCTCCTGTCATCACAGTTTCCTGTCACCTCAACATCAACAATAAAAGCAGAGGCATCTGGGGGTGGAGGGATGTTGTAATGCAGGGCAATCTGTAAAAAGAGGGATATGGCTGATCCGGTTCAGCTCAGCTGGAGAGCTGCAAACGTCTTTTCAATTTGTACAAAAATAAAGACCAAGGAAGTAGACATACTGAAAAATATTATTATGGGTTAAATTGTCTCCTCATACATAAAGCCAGAATTTAACCCTTTGATGTTTCTCAGTAGTTCAGTAAGGGGAGAAAATACCCTTCTGTAACTGAGCTTTGCACACTCCTGTTACCAACCAAAACCCCCTCATTACAAAGCAAAAAGGACAGAAAGAATTCAGGAGCTGATTATCTTGTGAGTCCAAATAAACTACAGTCTGGTACATACTCGTGCCCACAGAACTCTAGATGCGTGTAACATGCATATAGATTCATTGTTCAGTGAGGGAAATGCGCTTCCGCTTGACAGAGCCCAGTGGAGTGCCATCAAAAATGTCACCAGATTTGAACTTATTGTGACAGAAAATATTGTGGCATAATGATATATTGGCCAATGGGATACAGCCTATCCTACTGATATTATCTTTATTCAGTTCCTCTCACAAATACGTTTCCTTACACCAATAAAACAAACAACGGACTTATGATCATCTGGGTAGCAAAACTAAGCACTGACCTGCACAAACGCACAGGTATCACCCTCGCCCCTGAGGGTGTAGACTCCAGGCACTTCCTCCAGCTGCTGCTCCTGGTACAGCAGCCGGTTGTGCTGATCCACAGTGAACTGCTTCTTATAGCCCCCCACTGAAGACACTGTCACTGTATTACTGCCTTCCGGACTGAAGGAGGCAGCAGCGTACAAAGTCAGAGCCTGCAAGGCCACCACTGTGTCCTGAATAGGGAGGGAGAGATGACTGATTTAGTTAAAGAATATTGCTGAATTAAATATGTTGTATTTTAAATTTTGAATTTTGTATATGCTTTTGCAATCTGCCATGATCATCCTGCCAGTGAGGCAGCATTTAATTAAACAGAATGTAACTGAGAGTCAAATAAGAAGGAGAGAATGAAGGGAGGGGGGAGGGAGAAGTGGGAGAAAGAATGACAGAAAGTTAGAGACATTGGAGGAGATGGATTTGAAGAGGATAAAAGGCAAAAAGAGAGACAAAAAGAACAGTCAAGCATGCCAAACAGTCTAAGTGACCAAATGACACACAGGAAACAGACTAAACTCATAATGGCTGTGAGATAGAGTGCCATATTTCTGTAACAGTATAGCACAAACATTTTTGAGCTACTTTCTTCAAATACTCACACTCCATTTATAGTCACACAGATAAAAAAATAAAATAGATAAAGTATAACACAACCATGTGTCTTGCTTATTTATTTAAATGTCATGTGATGTGGAAAGATCATGCATGGTTGCAAATCAGTGCAGCTTCTAAATTTGAAATTGCCAAGCTGAATATTGTGAACCATTCAGTTTGGATAATTGATTAAAGTAGAAATGCTTCTGTTTGTGTAGATCAGCTCTTTCATGGAAAAACAGCTCACAGAAAAAGGGAGGAGATGAAAAGAAACTTGAGACAAAGTGCACCAGGAATGAGACAATATGTCAGAAACCAGAAAGAAGTAGAAAAAAAATAAATGAAGTGGCAAGACCTGTGTCGAGGAGAACCCACCGTAGGGGTTCTGTTGGAGCACCAGCCAGCGGACAATGGAGGTGGAGTAGCCCAGGTCAAAGCCAGCGAGGGAGGACCCGGAGAGGAGGCCCAGGAGCACGTAGGAGGTTGTCTCCACCTCCAGAGATCCTATTCCAGAATCGTCTGTGCGCTGCCAGTGACGGCCTTGGGCTGAGACACAATGCACAGGTGAGGCCACACCTGTCTACCAGTCCCAGCTCCACATACGTTTTATCTGTCAAACTCTGACCTGACCAAGTAAACTGGTGAAGTCTGTACTTTAAACCAGTGATCACAAAATAAAGCTTTGTGGAACCAAACCTGGGTGTAGTTACCTGATACCATCAATTATTCATTGATAATCAATCAGTGAAATTCTCTACGGAGCTCAAAACCTTGCTTGTTAGTGCAGGCAAGGTAGTGATTGAAAGCTCATTGTAGCCACACCCATTATTAAGTTCATCGATCTCCCCTCACATAATTACTCAAATTCTGAAAGAGTTATTTATGGCATTTTATGAGGTGTGTCCATAAAAATAATAAAAATAATTTTCAGCTGCCAAAAAGTGAAAGATCCTATAGATACATTTGTGAAATTAATCTTCTGGATCACATTAGCTGTTCCTGAACAAATCTGATCTGACAATTCTAATCTAGACCTGTCCACTAATGAGGGCATCTCATCTAAAACAATCACAGGGTTTTACGCAGTAGGAGGAGAGGTTCTGTAGCAAGATGAGAAAGTAATCACCACACTGTTATAGCAACAGCTATATCATCAACTATATATCATTGTCTTGAAAGATATAAATAAAAAAAAAAAAACAGGAGAAGCAATGAAAACAACAGAAGGTGGCCATACATCCCAACTTCATAGATTTTTTTATTGTTTAAGTGCATAATGTCATTGGATAACCAATATGTTACTATTTGGCCAACAGTGTGGTGTAATTGTTAGGGAGCTGGAACTCAGATGTTACAAGTTTTATTCATACCTTAGACAGTGTCATTGCACCCTAAAGCAAGGTACATCTCCTGAATTGCTTCTGTAAATATGAACAGCTTTATAAACAGATGTATAATATGGAAACTGCAAGTCAGTATAGATATGAGTGTCTGCTAAATTCCTAAATATGAATTTTATAAGCCATTAAGATAATTAAAAACACTTTTTAATGATATTTATCTGTTCATGCCCTTAAATATTTGGCAGCAGAGAATAATGTATGTGTTCTGTTAAAAACTATCAGCTTTAGTTAGTAGTAGTATGGATACCTGTGGTTTTGGCCACGCTGTCCAGTTGGCCAATGAGAAGAGTCCTTGTTTCTTGATCTTCAGCCAGCGAGAATGTGTAGAAGAGCAAGGCGGTGGCATAGGTGTTTTTGATCTCATCTATGGCCTGTTTCAGACATGACAGGCCCTTGTGCACCACAGGATCCTAACACAAAGAGGAGAGGAGAAGAAGCCTATTCAAAAACCACAGCGTGTTTTACCATATTGACTGATTAAACCTTGTCTTTATATTTATATTTGTTTACAATACTAAAAATTATTTGCACAATATTTTGCTTGCAGTAATGGTTAAAATATATTATATATTTTGAAAATACATACATATTTTCATATTATATCTGTTTACACAATAGCCTGTCATATGGACAGGTTCTGGGTTAATGCCGGCCACGGTGAGGACTCACATTGACGTTTCTTTCCAGCTCCAGGAAAGCTGCCATGACATAGGCAGTCAACATCACCTCATCACTAACTCCACCCTGCAAACACGATAACCATAGAAAAACAAGGTTTACTAGTGAGTAGTACATTAACAAACACATCATTCAGTCAATATCACATAAGTTAAGTAACATTGCATCACATTACAAATTTTTGGCAGATGCCCTCATTCAAGGCGACTTACAGTGCAAAATGCATAAGTCAGGGACAGAAGTGTCCAAAACGAACATAGTTACATGCAGCGCTCGAGTTGAGGGGGGATGCAGGGGGAGTGGGAGGGGAGGGGTGCCATCCTCCTTGGAAAAAATCTTGCCCACAATCATCCGACTTGCAAATTATCCTCTCCCTTCCCATCCCCTATTCTTTAATCGAATTAGCTGTGCTATTTATCACCTAATCACGAAAAGACAAAACCACAGCGATATTTAAATGTCAATCTTATGTTATTTGTACTCCAGTTTCTGTATTTTTGTATCCTGTATATTTGGATTGCTTATTGCTTATTTGATTGGAGCCTGCAAATGCATGCTTCTAATTGGATAGTTTTTTGAAAGTTTTGTATTAACAATAAGAGTTACAAGTACATTTTCTGTCATTTTTTTCTTATGATTACGCATGAATATGAAAAAATGTAGGTTGACCACTGGTTATATGTATGTTAGAGTAATAAAGTGCATTAGAGCATTTGGATGAAAATATATGTAGAATTGACATTGTTTGTTGTTTTTTTCATTGAATATCAAAGCTTGAAATTATTCTCAAGCCTCTCAGAACTTCAGAGTTAGAAATAAAAACCATGAAAGTGTTCAGTGATAAATTAGTATATGAATTTACAAGTCTGAAAAAGTACATAAGTGTTCAGGGGACAAAGGTATGGAGGCTAAATATGATGATGACAGACCATCAGAGATTTCCTAAATCAGCAAGAACATTTGTGTTCAGGTTCACGGCAGGAGATCAAAGAAATAAAAGGAAAAGCCCCACTCATCTGTGAATGTGTGTGTAAGTGTGTGTGTGTGTGTGTATTGGCGATTGTAAATGTGTATGCATGTGTATTGAGTTTATATGTGTGCATGCATGTGTATTTGTGAATGTACATTTGTGTGTGCATATTTGTGTTTTTGTGTGTATGTGAGTATATTTGTGTATTTGTGTTTTTGTGTGTATTTTTCTGTATGTGTATGTGTGTGTGTGTGTGTGTGTGTGCATGCTCGTGTGTGTGCTCCTTTTCCTGCTCACCTTCATTCCATTGTTGAAAAGTTCCCCCACAGACATGATGCAGCCACTCTCGCGCTGCTGTCTACTCAGCCATGTTTTGGCATTGGCAATGTGCTCTGGGTCGATGAAGATGTAGGGCCTGGCACCTCCAAAAGACTTCATCACAAATGCAGTGAGCCTGGAGACACAGACACAGGCCCTGGATATGGCAGCACTAAACCCCATCACTCTGGTGAGACACACGAAGACACAGACCACTGGGGTGCTCAAGACCAGGCCTGATGCATTGCTAGTTACTCTAAATGCACAAATCCAGTGCCGTATAACATATAGGTATGAGAAATTTGTGGTTTTCTTTCAGCAAATAGCCAATTTAGGCCATGGAAACAAGGTGTATGGAGTCTGCGTGGGGCTGAGGAGTGAGACACAGTGAATGCATGGACTAACCAGGTGTTGCCTGATGAGTCGCTCTCTCCAAATGCACTGTAGGAGCCATCCCTGTGCTTGTAGGTAAGCTCCCTCTGGTACCCTGCAGGAGAGGGACAGTACAGAAAAGCTGGCATGGCCCTTTCATATGCAAACAGAAAGCTAAAATTGTCTGTGAATGAACCACAAAGACATACTGTATCGTGTTGGTGGAATTTTGAATTAATTGTACCAGTTTTATACAAAACTGTTTCTACTAGAGAAGTTTTGTTTTTTTATTTTTTAACTTTATGTAAAATGGGTGTACCTTTTCTAATATGTTTCCACACATGTTTTGTCTGGATTTGTTTATGTTTTTAAAATACACATTTGAATTATATTTATGCTTTTTTTATTTTCTTAATATATCTGTGGATATAAACACATCTGTTTTCAGTTCATAACATTGCAAAAATAATATTCTTGCTGCCAGTAAAGATGCAAATGAACTAATAAATAAAATGCTAGACTTTTAGTTACAGAGTTTACAGCACTGGTGAACTCTCCTTTATACAGGAGACACTAAGATGCCTGGCCTTTGGCGCAGCCCTTTCCCTCTCACCATTCTGCAGGTAGGTAATAGCTTTGCTCCTCATCTCTGGGGTCAACTGTCTTGTTTTCTCCAAGTAGCCCAGGATGTAGATGTTGGGGGCGAAGCGCAGCATATTCTGCTCTCCACAGCCATAAGGCATGGCCAACAGACTGTCCAAATTCTGCATGGCACGACCCATTATGTCTCCTGCCAGATGAGCCAGACACCTGGTCACCACACACACATATACAACACACACACACAAACACACACACAACACATGCACATACACACACATATACAACACACGCACACACACGTACACACAGACACACATATAAAACACATGCACACACACACACACACACACACACACACACACACACACACACACACACAAACACATCCACACTTTTGTTTGACAGTAGTTTAAACAGACAGCCAGGGTTGGGAAGGTTTCCTTTAAAACATAATCAATGACAGAGCACAAATTACCAGCATAAAATTATAATTATGAATGTCATCACTTCATATGTAGGGTCACAGATAGCTAAACCTTGATTTCAAATACCCAGGGGGAGGAGAGAGTTCACTCACCCAAGACTGAAAGAAAAGCCTTGGCTGACCCCTCCACTAAAACCTCTGGCAGCTGCAGAGAAATGACCTTCTCCAAAGGGCCCTCTGGGGAGCAGGGAGACCACGGTGAGGCAGGCAGCAGTTGCAGAGACACAGACTTAGTTAAGTTGCCAGATACTCACACAATCCTCTTAACAAAAGGTGGTCATGCCCCTTACTGAATATAGAATGCAGATTGTACTTTATGAGTCTGTCTGGTGAGCCTATAGAACCTATGATAAAACTAAACAGCAGAAAGCCACCAGCCTATGGCTTACATGTCACTAAAATGGAAACAGGAATATTTTTGCCATTAAAATATATGGCAACATCACTGACATTTATGTACAAAATGGTACTGATAAAATGGAGAAAGTCTTTTTGCTAAACTATAAGGTAAAACATCATCCATACAAATGTAACATCAAGTAATTTTGGACTTATTGAAACTTGCATTGATTTAATTCAAAGCAGTGCTACTGTATTGGACTTAATCTTTCAGCTGTTAAATTATGAAAAGCCATACTTTCAGCAGAAAGACCAGTTTCATTTAAAGCTCTGGACAAATGGCATTTCGCAAGAAATTTACTGGGCACAGTAGTTTGTAAATAAATAGCTCCTGAAATATTGTGTCTCTTAAGCCTCTCTCTCACATGCACTGTAACCCTGAACTTTTCTATAAATTACCCGGAGGAGCTGTATGTGTGAACGCAAATGTCCGAATCAGTTGCTCTGAACATTATATAGACTATTATAATGTCGGGGAGAGGAAAAGGAACTGACCTTTGGGACATAGAAGTGCATTGTGACTGACAGTGTGTTCGGTTCCCTCTGGCTGGGAGAGAGAGAGTGACATTCATCGACTGGCATCTCAAACCCAAAATCCAATCAATCATTAGTCAGTCAATTAATCAACAACTTCAGAAATTTCCAGGATGGGAGGGTTGTTTCTTACCTTCACCAGCAGTGTACGAATGACGTGTCGATCTGTCCCCTCTCAGGAACGGTGACAACCTCATTGTCACACAGCTCCCCTGTGTTTAGGGCCTCTGCACTTACTTTAATGTCTACCTTGCCTAAGAGGGTACAGACAGAGCAAATTTATAAACACTGAAACAGTGACCGAAACAGAGTAAGTCACTATTGACTAATAGACTAACCTTGCTGCGCTAGTCTTTTGCATAGATTCTAAGCAGACAGCTGTAGCAGGGATGGTAGACCTCTCATAGGATGAGTGGCCAGACACACCACACCAGGTGCCTCACTTTCTGAGCCATTAAAACCTACCAACATGTCCCTATTCATACCCTGTATGCATATATAGATACAAACAGAGTAAGGCTGGCCCTAGGGGATGTGTATAATGTGACTCACCCAGAGAGGTTGGGGTGAGGACCCAGCTGAAGGTCTCACTCGCCCCTCCACAGACACATCGCCTGTAGTCACACCCAGTGCATGGCTGGGCTGTGAACGCTGTGGAATCTGCCAGGCGGACCTCCACCTGAGGACACAGCACAACACATCCACACACACACACACACACACACACACACACACACACACACACACACATCCTTCAGTAACTGAGCAAATTCTACCAACTACAAGTCATGTGGTTTATGACAGTTCATATACTTTCTCATGGTGTACAGTATTATGAAAGTGACAAGGCATTTTTCTGTTCACAAACAAGACTTCACAATTTAGAAAATGAAAAAATTTATATTTACATAATAATAAGACTGAAGATTACAACTTCACCACTCCTGTCTTTTTAACAGGCTTGTCATTTTGTCTCACCATCATGCACTTGGAGAGGTAGCTGAAGACTGTGGCCCGGAGTGTGAATTCCTCTCCACGGATAACAGAGTACGGCAGCGTCAGGCTGATGAAGAAGGGCTGGAAGGCCGTCAGGCCAACATTGGTGGCCAGGCCAAATCCTGCTGGGGAGGTACAGAAGCCACTGCCCACCCATTCAGTGATGGTGTCTGGGACAGTATGCTCCACCTTCGCCCTGCCTGAATCTCTGCACAGCAGGAGAGCCAAGGTTCCCCCTCAGATCTGATTTACATTTTACATTACATTCACATTTTAAGGCGAAATGTTGGACAATCTCCCCAAATAAAAAATGACTTTTCAAGGACAGTTGAGATGGTGGGAAGCCATAGTTGAAGAAGAGGAAAGACACATCAAGGTAAATAAGCCAGGGTTAGGACAGGCTGTTACAAACCCACACATCAGCGCATAACAGGAAGTTACCAAGACAGTTAAATGAATGGAGTCACCATGTCACAGTATATCCTAAGCCTATTTAAGCAAGATGCAGTGCTTCAGAAGAAACTGAAAACAGGACAACCAGAAAGACACGACGGCAACACCTTTTTGAACTTTCCATTATAAGACTAACATGACCATGCCAAAACAGAATGCAGCGATGCTTTAATAGTTACGTTGCTCCTGGGTTAACACCCTAAAAATTAGCATTTACTTGGAGCAGAAGCAAACGGTACGCAAGAGGTGACATTTTAAAAGGACATAGCTCATTTAGTTTGCAGACAGAGTACATAACTTCAAACCTTACAAAAACAAGAAAACACCATCTTATCTGTTCTTAAATCCTACATGTGTCGCTGTATAAAACAGAAATCCCCACAATGCAAAACAAAAAAAAGTGGCATAGCATATTTTTTAACCATTCATGATAGATATCACTTCTGCATTGCATGATACATGGGAGATTTTGTGGATGCATAAGTGTGATATTTTACAAGGGATTTCTATTTGGAACATACAATATTTAGCTCCGGTTTCTAATTTTGCTCACTTTGATGTGAAGCTGTACAAAACAGTTTAAACACTGATATCCAATAACCACTGGCCTCTAACAACCACTGGTCTCTAATAAGAACTGGTCTCTAATAATCATCTGGTGCATTTGGTTGTGGAAGCAGGTAAACATCCCAGTGATTACTCGAAATTTTACTGTATGTCCATTCTATTTTCTTGTCATTTCCACAACAGAATCATTAAGAACCTTTCATAACTTGTATCATAATACATATGTTCACCAGACTAGAGCACAATTAGCAAAATGTACAATGTCATATAGGTGTAATGCCATAAAATGTTATGATACCTGAAATAATTATTTTATTTAGTGACACACCAGTTCCAAGGGCATCAGGAAAAAAGACAAATGAACCTATTCCATAATTTCCTGAAAACTGTCCCTGAGCTTTGTGACATGTTGGCTAAAACCTTTTCTTTATTACAAATTATTTAATTCAAAAATGGTAAAATTATTTTTCTGAAGAAATAATATATTATTACATTTACAGATAATTGTAATTAAATGCCCTGTAGGAAGGGTGTGGTTACTGATACCCACCCCACTGGTATCAGCTCCCAGATCCAGGTCTCAGGGAAGAAGCTGCGAATGGTTTCGCTGGGAGACCGCATGGGATGCACTGTTGGTAGACCCTCCTGCGAAGGTCCGGCTGATCCAGAAAACTGAAAATAAACTGCAAGGAAGCATTTAAAAAAGTGGAGAGACACAGAACAGAGGAAGTTTTAACTTAAACAGAACAAAAAATTGTAAATTTTAATATATCATGTTCATATATTAATAAATAAATGTTAATATATCATACACATACCATGATCCACAGGGCTCATATATGCAATTTGCAAATAGCATCCAGGACGTTTTATCTCTAAGTTGGTCAAAACCTTTATGCCAACATCCTGAAAATTAAATATTTGAAAATGAACATCAATTAACAATCATGTTTTATGAGTGGAACATCATGATAGACAATAGGAAACATTTATGGTTTCTCCAGCTTTTTGATTAGATCAAATTTATCTAATTACTATGCATGGATTTTGGATTTATCACTATATCATCATCACAAATGTTTGTCCTCTCTGAAGGACATATGTTGTCTCAGGGGTGTTGGTGTTTATAAAAGGATATAGAAAGTGCATTTACTTTTTTACAGTACATGTACTTTTGTTACAGTCATTGCAGTGATTGGAAATGCTAAAATAAACAATGTACAGATCCACCTACAAAACAGGATGAAGAAACTGTGCTTAGAAAGTGTGCACATGGGACACAAGGAGCAGAAAAAGACTGGAACCTGCAGCTTCACAACTGCATTAAACTTGCACCCTCACCTGAAAGAGGCTCAGGACATCATCTCGAAGCACCATGTGCTTTGAAGGGCGGAATCGTTTCTTCCGACCACAAAAGTTGTTCCGAATAGAGCGTGGGTAGTCAGACAGACTCTGGACAGGCAGATTTTCATAGACCTGAGGGGTGTTGATTGACAGAAAGAGTGAAAGAAATATTTTTGACTTACTGGAATGCAATTCTAGTTATCCATTTAAGTTTTTCTCAATTTATGGAACATAATTCTTGAAATAACAATTCTGAAAATGTTTTACAGTCTCTTTTATTTGGATTACTGCATTTGAACACACATTTAAAACAGTTAACACAGCTCCTAACACTATCATGTGATGTCACTGCTATGGCTGGTGATGGGGCAGGACTGTGATAAGACAAGTCTGTGGTTTGGTCTGGCTGCACATGATCTCGGCTCACCGTTTCTGCACTGAGCTCCTGCTCAGGCTTCATAAGCACGACGCTCTGGTCGATGGCTCGCAGGGAGCACAGTGACCCCGGCTCAGCCTGCACCTCCAGGAATGTCTTCTCCCCAGGGAGTTTCTGAGGGGAGGAGAACTGGAGAGAAACCTGGAGCACAACCACAACCCACACACAATGTGTTAACTATACATTTCAAAACTACTGACCATCATATACTTACCAAACCATCTGATATCACCTGCACATTTAAAAAATAACTGACCATGACCAACATATGGTCATTAAACCTTACATATGACCTGGGGATGGAGGGTGGTGTCCAAGAAGAAAATGATTCACTAAAAGCTGAATTAAAAGCAACTCCAGAATGAGTCAAGGGGGTTTTTAGTCTAAAAATATCTGCACAATTGAACAACAACATACAATTGTTCATACTAATGTAAACCACAGACAACAACTCCAGTAAACAATCATTAAATCCCACATATGACCAGCAAAGTTAAAACTACTGACCATCAAACTAATCCCGTATATGATCTGCAAGTTTAAACAGTCACAGAGCATCAAACATTCATTGAGCCTCATGTATGAACTACAATATTTGTTGTACTGCTACAGAAAGGGGAGAGGATGACATCCTGGAAGAAAATAATTTACCAAAAGCAGACTTGGGGATGTAGCAAAAAAAAAAAAACACTCACATATGCAATATGGGGCAATATTGTTGTGAGTAAACAGCATGGTTGACTGCTGGCGTGGCATGAGAGCTTGTGAAAAGGGTGAACTGTTTGAAACTCAGGCTCAGTGCTTGATAGCTTGCAGCTCTGACCTTGTTCCTGAAGCAGAGCTGAACACGGAGATCACGGCTGTCCGCCACAACCTCTCTATTTGGCAACACCATGTACACCACCACCTGGACGAGCGGAGCCAGCTCTGCCATACGCTGCAGGGGGATGGACAGCTCTCCTCTCTCAGCTGCACAAAACACCAAACGCTGTCACAATTTCAGCACCAAAATGTTACTGTGAGGAAAGTGTTCTTTGTCATTACTATCAGGATTTATTAAAACGTTGACGTTTAATCTCCTTAAATTACTCTGTGTTTGTTTTTAGTATTGAACACTATGATAGTTTGTGTTTTTATGTGCTTTTTCATCTCCTTTTTGTTCTGGTGGAACAGTGTCTCTCTCTCTTAAGGAGAAAATCTGAAACAGGGCCTGAATCAAGAGCTGATGCGATCACCCCACAGAAGTAATGAGAAACAACACTTGGGTCACTTTTAGCAAAGGGGTAGCTAACAGATAAACCAGCGTCACATTTGGCAAAATCCCCCCCCCTCATTTTAAAACATTTTTAAGAAGGGGTGCAAGGGCAATCATTAATTATGAGAAACTTTTATCCAACACATATGATTGACTCCAAAGATCCTTTGAGTAAGCATACGTGCATACATACCTGCACATAAACATACCATAGGATATTTATTGTCATTTTATGTAATTTTATTTCTTATATTTATTTTTTTCATGTAAAACTTTGTAACAAAATAATTTTAATTTGAAAGCCTCAACGGGGATAGTGGTTTAGCGTTCTAGCAAATTAGCATCAGCTAGAAACCCTGAATGTGGCGCATCTGTTTCATGCTTTTAACTTGTAACAATGTCTAGTTGCATTGCCCATGATAAATAAACTATTTAATTAATTAATTAGTTACACCTGGGCCACTTTTCATGCCACTCTCAATTTATGGCACAAAGCAGCTTTAAACAGCAGCAAAGAAGGATCCCACCTGTGTGGCATCAGGTAATGTAAAACCAGTGTGACCTGTGTGAGGGCTTATGATTTTCAAATTAGTCTGAGAGACACACTCAACTTCAATTTAAATTCCTTGGCCCTACAAACTGCTGCTCGAGACCTGCACTTTAAAAAAGTATGATTACACTGTTATTTGTTATCACTTTCTGTAACTATGTTATGTTCCATGTTGTATGTGTTTCGTATTTCTGAGAATTAAAAAAAAACGATCTCCTTTTTCTGACCCAACATACAAGTAAATTGGAAAAACATGCAAGATAACAAGTATGAAAGACAATCAAAAAGTATATTGTATTTTTGAAAGATTTTTTTAAACTCATGGTGTTGATTTACAATTTGTATAATAAGTAGGTAACAGATGTGGCTGGACAGCAAAACAGGGTATCCTTTTGCATACCTAGTAAAATCCTTTTCAGTGATAATGGTTAGTACCTAGTTAATTAAACATCTGAAAGATATTTGGTGCATCTCTGAAATGAAAGTGGAGCTGAGAGAGCGGTTATCTTTGTTGGGGGTACAGTACCTTCTCCACTGCTCAATCTCACTTCATGAGATCCATGTTGCACAATGCCACCTTTGGACTGGGCCTGTGTGAGGGGAGGTGTAGCCCTGAGTTAGCAACACCCTTTAAACCCTACCATGAGGTTTAAAGGGTTTCTCAATCTACCCAGGTTTCTGAATATACCCAAGAAGCAGGAGGGCAGCCAGCATATGCAATGGCTATCCATACATGCCATATACCATTTTGTTCATAATTAATTTGAGTAATGGCTTTTATGAGCCCTGGCTTGAGGATTTTGACTTATCTGTAATGTAAAATATTTTTTCTTGTTTAAAAATGTGTTTTCTAAAATGAAAATCCAAAGTGAACATTTAAAAAAACCACCTCAGAGGACAGACATAGTGCTGTAGAATATGAAGAAACTGAACCAAACAAGCAGACTGAAATACATTGGTAAAACAATTCTTCTATTCATTTTCAAATGCACAAAAACAAAAATCAAACATTAAATATGTAATAAACAGAAGAACCTCACTGATCTGCGACTCAATAATCTGGAAACATGCATAATCAGATCAAGTGAAAAACTCGAATTGGCATTACAGTCATGAATCAGTTATTTAAATTGGACACAATTAAAAAGAATAGCAAGTGAAGCTAGGTAGCTATAGGAATAACCAAATGTATGTAGAACGTGTCAATCAGCAATTATTGGTGGATTTGCCTTCTAAGTCCACTTAGAACTCACCAGATAGAAGACATCTAGAGCTTGCATGTCCTTCAGCTCCACCCCTTGAATTGAGTACTGAATTCGGATCTGAGCATCCTTATCACAAGGCAATGCTCCATCGGCTTGCTTGATCTTCAGGAAGCTTTTGGTCTTTGAGTAAAATGGCACCATAACATGTCTATCGATGACAAACTTTTCATCAAGAGGGCTTGAGTAAACTGCGTTGATCTCCTTTTTCCCTCTGGGACAACGTGCCTGTATTCAGTGGAGCAGAAGTAAAGAAACATTGACCCCCAAAGGCCAGGTCTGTGAACATTTTCATGGAAGTTCTTTATTCAGCTCTGGAATAACCTTGTAATGTGTAGACACAGTGACTCCAATATAATTCTATGGGGATGACTACAGAACCAGAAAGTTCTGTAGTAGCATATGTGCTGTGATGAATGGAGTCCAATGGGGAAACCACGCTTTTGGGCACAAATTCCAGATACCACCAGAAGCCACTCTAATCTCCAGTACTCAGGCTGAGAGTTGAAAGCTGGCCCCTTAAGCTGTCCCCTTGGGAATAATGCAAGACTGTTTCAGAATGCTGTGTTTGGTACTATGAGGTGATTAGGAAACACATCATATACAACATATAAGGCAGCACCCCCTAGTGTGCTGGTGTGGCATTTTTTTTTTTTAAATAAAACTTACAAGCAGTGCAACACATATACAGAAGTAAATATTTAAAATTAAAAAATGCAAACAGAGAGAGATGGACAAAGACCTTGACCTCTATGAAGGAACACAATGTTCTTAATGCAATTCTACCTCAATGCACAAATAAAGTTCTGATAAATTACCTTCTATTTTAAATTAAGAACAAGGCTAAGAGACAGAGAGAAGCAAAGGCTTGACCTCTATTGAGTATGTGCCCTTCTCCCAGGCACTGGTGTCCAGTGAGAAGTATGCCACACCCTTGCTGTCAGTGGTCAGTTGTGTTAAGTTTTCAGATGACATGGCAGAACTGATGTCCACACCATAGGAAACGGTCATGTTGGCCATAGGAGAAGAGCGTGGTCCTTTTACAATGATCTGCAACACAACACAATTTGTACTCAAGACACCAGGTGAGCTGATAAACAACTATTTCTCATAAGTAATTGTTTACATGTAATATGTGTCATACACAATGCATAGTAAGTCAGATTCTACGTAGGCCTTAATGTTGAAAATCAGCCAATGCCCACCCAAACCAGCTCAAAAATTACAACTAGCTAAGAGCCGTATGTGAAAACTTCACCTCTACACTGGCATGAACTGAAATGTGTACATTTCTTCCTCATAGTTAATACTTGAGAATTTTGGTAGGTTTTTCTGAATTAAATCAGTGCTGAGGAGTAACTTCTGCCAAAAGATGTCACCATGAGGAAACCAAGGGATGCTGACTGACAGAATCAGTTTGCATCTAAAGAATGGAAGTAGCTTTTATGATTCATGAGTCATGATTACATGATACAACAATAAACAACCTATGGCAACATTTTAAAAAAAGTTCAGTTAGGCTGGAACAACCTTGGCGACAATGGTAACCATAAAAGCCATCAGAACCTGCAGCTCTCTGACACCAAACTCCTGGCTACATAGGATTATTTATTATGTTGCAGATTATAGACAAATTTTACCTTGTTTTTACATTTTTTAAGTCAAATTTTTTTGTATTCACCTCTCTGACACCAGACTCCTGGCTGTTTAGCATTTTAGATTATGTTGTAGATGATAATTATAGATATGTTATATATTACTTTACATTCGGGCTGTCAGGCGAACGACCTAATGAATTGAGGAAATAAAAAATCTGAAATGTTTCAGCGAGAACAATGATGGAAATATGCCCATAAGTTTCTCATTTTATCCTTGACATTGTAATGATTGTCAATGTGTCATATTTTAGATGCCAAAAAAACGAGAAAAAAAATTAGTTAGGCAACATACACAAGGTAGACTTTCTCAGTCTGCGTCTGAACACTTGTTCGAGTGTGGCTTCACGAGACTGGTTGCTCACGGTAGCATCAGGGTTTAAGATAGGTCTGACCTCCGAGTTCGCTGCTAGGTGTTTTGCGCTGAGGTGGTATTTCAGGCTTGAACTTGTCATGCGCCACAACATCTGACCGCACATACGTCCGTGGTCCCATAAGGTTATAACAGAGTTCAGAAATCCCAATCAGAGAATGGGACGTAACGGACGTAACTATTTAACCCATGTATTACCTTGCCAGATACATTTGCTGTAATACAGGACTGCATATGTACAGTATCTTGGCTATTTAGTCAAAACAGGTACACTACAGTATCCCATATAGCTAAGTATATAATATGGTGTTCGCACAACGTCCAAATCACATAACGTCCTATTTCACGGAACGTATCGTGGACATTAAGCGACGCATGACTGTACGCCGATCATGGTACGAAAAGTCCTTACTGCAGAAATGGCACAGAACGGCGCTCCTATCAACAGTTCCATCCGGGCGTTTCTGAAATGTAAGTTGTCCATCTACTGGGCCAAGCAACGTTTTGTAATCTGCTTCCATCATGTTTACAAAGCAACTGTGGATGGTTGTATTTATGCTCAAATTGTGCTATGCACAGTGACATATGAGGTCAAGGGGCATCACAGCGTGCGATTAATCAGCGTTAATGTTTTTGTCGAAATAATAATTTAAATTATCATCTAATTAATTAATCATAATTAACGCATTATTTTGACAGAACTACTTTAAATATATGTCCTGAAAAGAAGAAAAATCACTTCTAGGCTTGTCAACAGCGGGGGAAGGAAACTAATTGCTTGATGTAGGTATAATATAACATGATGTCACTTTCAACTTAACGTGTTCAGCGCAGAGTATAACATGCATTCCTTCGTAGACATTACAATCCATACACAGACCATAGGAATTTGAGTCCTTACCTTTCCCTCTACCATTTTCCCTGGGATGAAACTCGTGGGGGCAGAAATCTCAACCTCACTACAAAAACGATTATGATTGAACGTTCTGCTTCCACTGCCTTTCAAAACAACACCTAAAAACAAACCACAGGTTATCGCCTATTGGAAGCTAAAAAGTCATAATAAGGTAACATTTTTTGAACTTCATTAACCATTATCAAATTAAATGAATGTGTATTTATTCTTCAACTGAATTATTCTAAAATTGCTTTTACTTAATATTGTATACTTAATATAATTTTATATATAAAATGAGACTTTTACAAATATTTTAAAACTTTGATAGCTGGAAGTTTTTAGCGTGGGGATATGTTTGGATTTACCTGTTCCATCTTCTGTGATCATGCATTCTACATCAAAAGTACTCTCCGAACGCGTTTCCTTTGAAACCACGGCAAATGGCTTCAGATCAACGTTTTGTGAGGCGCATCCGGCCTTATCAGTCTGTGTCAAACAGGCACATATTGGCATGGGTAAAAAAACAGGCTGCAATTTAGAGTGTGACTGAACAGAGATGTAGTCTGTTGGTAAATACAACGTGCTGTCAACACTTCTGTATAACATTACTCAAGTTGCATACGAC
Organism: Albula goreensis; assembly: GCA_022829145.1. Lineage (NCBI taxonomy): Eukaryota > Metazoa > Chordata > Actinopteri > Albuliformes > Albulidae > Albula > Albula goreensis. The sequence continues at coordinate 33,410,690 of CM040742.1, forward strand.
CACACACAGTCACAGATAGAATCAAATCAAAGCTTGATCTTACTCTCAACCACATGGCCAACAATCCTTATTCTGAAACAATAACAGATAACAGAAGTACATTCTATAAAACACTGCACCCTGAACCAGCTATGTTCTCATGTGTCAAATGAAATTCAATCATATTAGCATACTAAACGATCCACAAAGTTGAGCAAAGTAAAATGACTCATTTTAAAGGGAAAGCAAAAGTTTGTCATGAGAAGCTACACATTGTGGCAGAAGAGCATGCAGAGGATGGAGTTAGATCAGAAAATATTCTGTTTTCAGTATTTTGAGCTTTAATTGCACTCAGCTCATTTCCACCAATCACCATCTACATTTCCACCAAACGGAATCCAACACTGGGTCAACAGCTGAATTAAGCAACTTCTTACATTTATTCTTACATTTAGTTATTACCTGTGAATACATTAGTATGGGAGAAAAATCCATCAATTTTACCATACTAGTCAGTGGGAAATTGCCATTTGATGTCATATTGGTTGTGTTAAATTGTGCAACAGAAGCTTTTGAAACCAGTAATTATATTTGCCAGACTTATGATCACGAATCCCTCACCCTCATTGTGTACTTCCTGCAGACACCAGTGTGAAATCCCCCCCAGTAACCAGGAGACATTCTTCGGCAGATTTCTGCAATAATCTCCCCCTGGACTGGCTTCCCATATGTGTACCTAAACACAGACAAAACATCAACGTTCAGCAGATGCTCTAATAATGAAAAACTTACACAGCTTTCATTTTTTACAAACAAATAATCAAACAGCTGGATAGTTACTGAAGCAATTCAGGAATGATGTGGAGTAAATTGCTCAAGGTATTATGGCAGAGCCCCACCTGTGAAACTACTGCTTTAATGTTTCAAAAGAAATTACAATGAAAGAAAAGACTTCAATGTGTACTAATCTGCATTGATCTAAACCTAAGCAGAGTCAATCTCTTACTTCCCACAAATCTTTACAGTGACCTCTTCATCCTTATCAGATATGACCGCAGGAAGATGGACTGTCACCTCAAACTTGGGCAGGACTAAAAAGAGAGAAGAGAAACAGGCCTCAGTGGTTTCCATGTTAATAGTTCTGTTCAGGGGTTACTATTTTCACACAAACCAGAAAGCAGCACCATGATTTCAGTGGTCAGAATAGCAACAGAAATCCAGACCACCAGTTACCTATGTGAATGAATTGCTTAAGAATGTAATGTTGAGGTCATGGATTTTTGTCAGTGATTAGATGTAAGATTAAGATTGTAGCATATCAAATGTTGTAATGGCCCATTGGCATGTGAGCCGACAGGACACTATTGTTCCTGTCACACTGGAGACCAATACCAATGTCTGTCACCAGAGGGCGCACACCTCCAACTTCCCAGATTGCACTCACCTGAGACTTACTGCTTCTTATTGCAAGTTCTCAGTTCTCCTCATGTTTTTGTGCCTGCTTTGCTTGTGAGCCTTACTCTGTTTCTTCCCCTAGCTTTATGGACTGCTAGCGTTTTGTGTCTGTGGGAACATTGTCTTTGGACTTGTGATCTTGTTAACTGCATTTTTCTGAACTTCGCTTTGCCTACTCTGCATGATTGGTTTTGCCAGTCTGTAATAAACCATTGTTTTGGAATGTCGTCTCCACATTTGTGCTCATTACTCAGCCTAACAGGTCACATTCATAGAGCCTTAAAAACATTTCATTTGAATTGTGTGTATCTTCTTGCATGCTCTCTACTGGTTGGCCTCTCAGTTTTCTGACATGGTATCTAGAAATAAACTGCCTTCTATCAATGGAAAATAACACCAGATCTCATGTCACATTCTGGTTTTTGAGCTTGATGTTGTTGTTCCGACAAACATGACATGAGCAAGGTTATTGTTTCACTGATGTCATCTACTGTATTTTGTCAAATATTTTATATAAAAATATTCACTGTTTCACACACATAAAATTATGCATTACATTGATTTGAATGGACTCTGCTTCCTTAAAACCATATGGCTAGTATGCGTTTAGTTTTTCCCATACATATCATTATCCAGCATATGACTCAAATAAAGCGCAATGCAATGTGTGCCAACAAACGCCCACACGTCTTCCTATAGTAATCGTCATAATGGTATATGCCCACTGAACCCTGCTCTTGTTGGCAGATTTTACTGTACAATGTCTATATTGACAGATCTGTCACACACAATTGTCTCCTGACCGTATTCCTTGACTTCGAAGGTGTGAATGGTTTTCTGGCCCTTTTCTGCCCAGGAAGTGAGTTTGTAGATGCCCTGCTTGGCTTCAGGGGTTGTGGGGTGGGACAGGTCCAGAATTCCACCAGTGTTGGACTGGTTCAACCACTGGGCAATACGATTGGAGTCAGGGTCCTGAGGTAGAAAAGGATAAGAGAGAGATATTGAGAAAGAGATGGAGAAGAAAAAAATACAGAGAGGGGCATATTGAAGCAGGGAAAGGGGACTATAATTAGACTCGGGCAGTGTATGGTAATGTGGAGGAGGGGGGAGGGGAGATGTCCATAGTGTCTGACACCAGAGCTTGATTACTCCATTCATCTCTCTTGCTCTCTGTATGCCCTGGATAGACTATCAGGGGTGATTTAAAGGGTGTTACAGTAAAGTAACAGAGTGCATACATTACAGAGCTATCTAAAATGATTTGTCATACTCTGTCCTCCCATCTTAACTCTTGATTTATTTTTACACATCAATTAAACATTATTTTCCACTGTTATAATACTCTCACACTCCCATTTTCAGGGTCACTCACCTGCAATTCCACTGTCTTATACTGCAAAAGAAACAGAAGAAGAGACAGTTTTACAAATGAAACATAATCTCCAGGTTCTCTCTCATTACTTATACACTAAATGGTCTCCTATTCTGCTATTTTCTTACTTGCTGAACATGCCTAGATATCTATTTGCTAACAGACTGTGAACAAACAAGATTTGTCTAAGTGAACTTCAACCCTTAAACCGATACCTGCTGTCAAGACCGATTCTCTCTGCTCTCCTTTTTGCCTCTCTTCCCAATTTATGGATCATGGATAACATGGATAACATACAAAACCTATACTACAGCTTGAGCACCACTCATTTTCACACATATGACAGAGAAAAAACACAAAAATCCCACAAATACACACACTCACTTGCATGCAGTCACACCAACACACACGTTCAATGTCTACTACAATATCTAGAGTATCTGGAACAATTCTACCTTATTATCAGCTGTGTGATCTAGTGTGCATGTATGTGTTCCTGAGGCTGAGTATGTATTGCAAAGGGGCTAAAATACCTTCGGAATATATATATATATATGAATATAAGAAATACCTGTTCGGAATATAGGGTATGGTATATCTCCCTTGAATTGACTAATATCCCTGCTTATAAATCTATTTTACTACAAAATCACCTCTTACCATTTGACTGTAGGGCAGTAAACCAGCATCCAGAGATACAATGCGGAACATGACTGGAGGAAAACAAAGAAAAAGAATAAGACTGTTTGAGGGAACATTTTCACTTAACCTTCATGTTACACTAATTGCATATTCTTTAAATGTGTTTTGCTTGAGCATGCATACTATTTATAATTTTATTTTGAAAGTGCATGGATTTTCTTAAACAACAGAACCTCAAAGGTATGCAAGCACTGAGAATGGGGACATTTTAACTATGAGAAGTGCAAATTGGTTTATTTAGCTGAGAAATGAACATTAACAAGCTCCCAGTAGCTCATTCTAAACAACTTAAGCTCTGTACCATCTTTCGCTGAATAAAGCTAAGGCATGATCTTCACGGCTGGTCACAATGTCAGATAAGTAATTCAAAATTTGAATATGGAGAATTTAACAAGGAAATTGCTTTCAACAACATTTAACAAATGAGTGTTTGATTACTGGCAGCAGACTATCATTTTTCCTACTATAGTAAAGTCCACACCAGCACAATTTGGTTGGTGCCGTGGATATTAACATTTCAAAAGATATTGAAATGTTAAGTTTCTTGTTTTGGGTTAGTCCTTGTAAAGGTAGACAGAAATTGTGATTCTACTTTAGCATTTTAACTGGTTCAGGTGATCAGTATCTCTTCAATTCAGCACAGATGAGAGTCTACTGTAAGTTATGTTTTGCTGTGATGAAGTGCTCCACTAGTTCATGTCTATTTGGCTATGCAGCTACTGCAGTTTTAGAATTGATCTAAAGAAGGTAATGAAGAGCCTGTTGATAAAACAGTATCGGAAAATGACCTCTCTGTCCTGGTTTGTAGATGGGTTTATCGGTCTGTATAATAGTGACGACTTTGCTGATTGCTTTGATCAGGATCTTGGTGTTGCTGCTCAGAGAGGTTTTTTCCCCTTGCACAGAGGCATGAACAATTGCAACAGTATCAGTGGAGACAAAAGGAACCTGGAGTCATAAAAGAGTAAAATAACAGAAAATGTTAACCAATATCAGCTCTATGTCAATTGCAATATTTATATTGTATAAACCTAAGTAAATTGGAACTATCTAAAGAGAAAGCAAACAACAGATTAGGTTGAAAACAAATCACAGTTAAAACAAGAGCAATAAGGGTAGAGACATTACAAAGAGCAAAGGAGGGGAGGGGAGGGGTGCAGCCTGAAGAGGTGAGTCTTCAGTCTGCACTTGTCAGACCCCTGCACATAACACAGACTACTATGAATCATCTGGGTAATATCAAAGTCCTGTGTTGTTTTAATATAAATAGAATGGCAAGCAACTACATCCATAACCCACAAGGAAACTGCAGAATAATCATGTACAAACAGCAAACCTGAAATTGCACACAGCGTTGGAATTTTGTAGTGACAGATTCCTCCAAGATTGTTGTGTTGCTGACACCAGGTGTTTGCAGGGTAACCATGATGGAAAGGGGTTCCTTCAGAAGAAGGATTTGGGCACACAGCATCTCAGTACCGCCTCCTGAAGTTTGGGAGGTCACTGTCACCATATAGATCCTTTAAAAGAAAAGGCAGAACACCATACACTGAATTCAAGGGTACCAAGTTACAAAAGAAATAAATCAGACACTTCAGCTTCAGGTAACTTCAGGTAAAATCTAACCCAAGTAATTCGAAGCTCACAGAACCTCCTAACCAGAAACACATTTAGTGAGAGGTCTGTGTGTTCCAGCTCTCCTAATCCTTGGTTATGTCTTTTTAATCATTTGCATTTCAGGGCAAATGACTGGTCTCCTGTATGAATGTCCTGCCTCTTCATTTTTCTTTACTATAGCTGTGCAGAATTGTGTCTAGAATTGTGTTGAATTCTTAACTCTTGAAAACAACATGCAATTACATTACATTATAATAATAATTGGTCATTATTATCACTTACGGATCATCCGGGCTTCCTGAGATGACAGTCTGCAGCAGTATGCAGGTGGTTAACAGCAGTCCCAGCATTGCCACCGGTTTAAGGAAAAATCTGCTCAATGTCTCTCTCACTGTCCCTGCCGAACTCAGACAAGAGACTGAGGAATACCTCTAAAACGGTTGGATTTATGCCCAAACAAAAAGGCCCACCCACTCACTGTAAGCTAATCCAGTTTCCATGGCCTGCATTACAGTCATTATCGCTCACCCTGGGCAAATTCCAGCATTACATAATTTTAGTCCACATAATGTCAGATTTTAGTAAGGATCAAAACTATTGCATGTAAAATAAAGCACATTAAACTGGCAAAATGTATTTCTTAGTGTTCTTGCTGTATGTCGTCTTCTTGAAGCAATGTACCAGTTTGTCTGTCCGTTTGAGATAATGAAACGGTGCATTAGTTTTAAGTAGTGTCTCAGGCTGTCCGTTTGGTATGAGCCAAAACAAAGTCATGTAAAGCCCCATATCACTCAAAATGCCAGCACTGATACATCTGAGTAATGGTAGATAGTGCTGTGCAGAGGGACATTTCATGACATTCAGCATGAATATGAAGATAAATTCAGATTAATTTTTTAAACGGTCAGCTCTTTCACCACAGTATTCCAATGTTTTACGTTGTATATAATGCAGCCTGAAAGTATGTTTCAAAAGCAAATCTAGTGTGAAGTACCTCAGTAGATTATTTCAGGCCTTATCAGTGCACTTTTATTCACAATTTTAATATTAGTAACACTGTGACTTTAATAAGCAAATACAAGTTCAAGTAACAGTAGGATACATCAAGTATCAGTTGCTTGGTATGTATTTTAGTTAATTTGCATGACAGTAATGTCAACACCTATCATCTTTAGACATGAAGAAAATGAGTATAAACATAGCCATTTATTCAGCTATTTCCTTTCCTGTTTGGTTTGTATATGTTGCAGCTTGTGTCAGTAGCCCCACGTGGTGGACCAACTGACACAATCATGCCTGTTAAAGACAGTGCATGGCTTTTTTTGAGACAGTTCTTTTCCATTTCTAATGGACACTTGTAATGGGTCTGAAAAAGGCTTTGAAGCAACATGACCTTTACCTGCTTGCAAAAATACATGCAGTTCCGGTAATGGGCTGGTTTCTGCAACAGTTATGTCAACAGTGCAAGAATTTGCTTTAAAATGTCTATTTCACTGAGTAAATAATTATTTAGTGATAAAGGAACAGAAAAAGACTGGTTGTACTCATGGCCGTAGCAACCATAGACGACACCGAGGTTATGTCCTCAGTATTTTTGTGGCATTTATTTATTTATTTATTTGTTTATTTTAATGCGAGACAAATTAATTGTGAATAGTGCTGAGCGGTCAGACGTCGGTAAGAATTAGCCTGAATAAATCGGCACATGAACAACGTGTTCCGTTAGGTGGATACGTAATTAAAAATTTAGTTTTTAATACACGCGCAGCCTACTCGATAGAGTTTTCTCACTGTTAAAGATAACTCTAATGACCACAATGCATTGCTCCTGACAAGAAGTTTCTGAACATTGCGCAGAAACACATGAGTGCCTGGATATGAAGACGATGAGTTCGAGACGTAGGCTGCCGTTACCACAAGCTTTAACAAGTGAAACATGATACATATCTCATAACAAACTGGTCGTAAACTTCAGTTACTTCTCTTCTACACAAGCCACAGAGACGTAGTTCATACAATTAAACAAATATATTTTGTTTAATATACCAATTAACTTATCTATTACTTATTTATGTCAATCAAATTATTCACTGCCCAAATGTGGATAGCTGACATAACACATGCTGTGGTGGTCACTTTTTCAAATGGACAATTCAAGAAACTTCAGCAGGCTACTGGCTAAGTTTTAATTTAAAAAATACCACAGTGATAAATACAGTGATAAATGAGATTTTTTAATGGCTTATAGGCTTACAATGGAAATAGCCAGCCATCTCTTTATACATTGAATGTGAGCCCATACTTTATATAGCTAATTGACATTGTGTTTACTTTATTAACTGAGACAGAACCTCATGACCTCAATATTTAAACAATCCTGGCTATGGCCCTGGTTATACTGAACTCACCCTCCAAAACAGGTGCCATGTATAAAATACTTTTCCCATACATTGACCACATAACCATTATCTGTATATGCTTGTTATATCATTACCATTATCTGTACATTCCATTTTTATGCAAACATTACTGTACACTGCAAAAGCCACGAGGACTGAGGAAAGATTCAGTGTAGCTATTTAAATGTCAGTCTTTTTTATTGCAGCCATATTCAGGAAATCTTTAGCTGATAGAACAGAAGTTGGGATTTATTGTCAGTGTATTTTTTCAACTGAATTATTCTTATTGGGCATTGCATAATTAAGAATTAATTTCGCGTGCCCACATTCCAGTGCACATGGAAGAAGGTGGCTTGACCAATCCAGAATACTTCAGAAATCCCCACTTCTCATGATAATTCATGAAAACCACAATAAAATGTGGATGGGAGTGGATGTGTCAAAGAAACAGAAAAAGTTAAAAGACACAGTATACCTTAGCATACATAACTGACGTTTTAGGGTTCAGAATATGAACGCACATTATTAGCTCCTCAAACTTACCTATTTGGACTAAATAAGTAGTAGTAGCTGAGCAAAGAACACTTGCGTAAGTACATGCTATAATGGACAGCAGCTTCCACCCTCCGCATGCAGCCATGGCAAGACAGAGCAGTAATTTCAGCAACAGACGGATCCATCTGTGCTGTTACAAGGAGCACTGTCCCAAGGAGTGCTCCCATCAGGATTTTCAATAAGTCTCCCCACTCATTGACCCTCATATACACTCCTGCCACTTTACACTATACGACAGTTAATCATTGCTGAAAAGTTATCTTTTAACCATGTAGAATTTACTCTGAGTACTGGGGGAGGTGTACTCATTCACTGACTTGTCACCTAGCAATCAAGGAAAATGTATAATTTGACACAGTTTAGTTCCAATTTACACATCTTCACTGCCAGGAAATTAGTACATTTGAGGATCAAAAGAAACAAAAAAAAATCAAAGTAAAAATTTAAATTAGGGTGTCAGAATTGCCCCCCAGATTATCCAGATTAATATATTTTCATATTTCTTCCAGCTGTTCCCTTCGTCTGTTCTGGATAACTCCCTCATGGAATGCTGTGGGGAGCTGTCCTCAGTGCTGATGGGCATGTGGCCTCTGTGCCAGTGTCACCTTTTCCATCTGAGACTTTACATGGTGGAGAGGTGGAGGGAAGGGCAAGCGCTTTGGCTCCCATGAGATTGTTGTCAGTTCCGGTTGTCCTCTCCCTCAGCCTGGAGAGAATGCAGGCAGTGGCCTTACGAACAAACTTTCAATCAACCTGCCTCCAGTTTGGCAACTTAATTAAGCACAGCCTGAAAAGATGAAAGGGGAACTTTTGGGTAGTTTGTTTTCTTGTCTGATTTTGCTGTTTTTCAGTTTTAATGGTGTACGTTTGTGTTTTCTCCTTTCTTTGGTGTTTTTCCCTGAAAGGGGGTAGGTAAAAAAGGCTGTTGGCATTGGCCAGTTTTGGTTTAATTTTTTTCTGCATTTCCTTCCACCAATCACCCGGCCCAGTACCACAATGGGAATTTATTTCACAATTTTAGGGTATGAGCAGTTTTAGAGTAAGTTGCAGAAGCTGCTGTGAAAATATTTCAACACCATCATGCTACTTTTCTCATCAGCACCAAGACAAAGCAGCCTTATTACTGTAAATTCTCAAAATGTGGTCGGGGCCTTTATTAATCTCAACTGATGAAAGAACCAGGCCTTTATTTGAGACAGGCTTTTATTAGAGATAGGTCATTATTTATGATTTGTCATTTTTAGGAGTGTATGTTGTACTATTGTAGTAATATTTAATTTCTCATTGATCTTATAAAGATTTACGGGTACAAACTGTCTCCGGGTTAGGAACGTCCGACTCCTACTTGCTAACTGACTGCCATATAGCCTATTGTATTAAAAATTCGCCTGAAATATGGTTCCTAATAAGGAACGCACGCACTACTTTGCGACGGTCATGAAAACATTCCGCCTCCATTCATTGAGAAAATTGCTCTGAGGAAATTTGGGAAGTCTACAAATAAATCCATTCTTCCTCAGCTGAGCAGTAGTAAGCACACTTTCGGAAAAATGCTTGAATAAAGAAGGTAGACATTCTCTTAATAGTATGTACTGTATGTGGAAGTGTTTTATAGAAAGATAGCATTTATAGTAAGACAACCATTTGACGAACTGACGCTAAATACGAACCATATGTACTTGTTCCGAATTACAGTACATACAAATTTGACTTAAAGACCGACTTTGGAAAGGATCTCGTTCGTATTCCAGGGACGGGCTTTATATCTACTACTCGAATATAGCGTATACTGTATTTAAACTGATTTGTTCAATTTTTCCTCACATATTATGGTCTGAATGTACACATTTAATTATTAAACAATATGAAGATTGCAGCTTTTTTTTTTTTTTCTTTTTAGAAACCATGTTATATGTTATGTTTATTTTGGAGGGTGAGGGCTATGAACCAGTATATTTCTCGTCCTTTAACACAAAATAAGTATGAACTCAGTCGAACAGATATTGTAAATACAATTATTAGTTCTTATTCAGTTCAAACACATGCTGAAGAAGGTCATTGAGCCGAAACGCATCTGTGCTGTTCTGTGAGACTTCTCTATTAAATTTTATTAAGCAAGTGTTGCCCAATTCGTTCTTTTTATTATCATTTCCCTTTTTGGATTAAGCACCTTAAAACGGTGTATATTGGGAGGGTAGACTCGTTTTTTTTTTCTTTTTGGTTTCTTATTCAATTGGCATAGCAGTACGCAAATAAACAAATAAAAAAATGAAAACAAAAATAATACGAACAGCTTGCATATTTGCCAAGCAAATGTTATGAAGCTTTGATGTCTTTGGCAGACCCAGAAGTTCACATGAGAGACGGCACACTGTCTCCAAAAAAGAAATAAAATATAAATAAAAAATATGATGGGATGAAGATGCAAGTTCAATGTTACAGATTTACCAATGTTTTTTTCCCTCGACTACAATTATTAATTTAAAAGCTTGACTGATGAAAAGGCAATTTATAGAATCTTCTCTGAAGTTGCAAATCCAAGGTTCATCAGCCTCAATATGAATATGCAATAAATCGAATATTCGAAATGTACGCAGTTTGTGGGAGATTGCTTTTTAAATGCAGCAAGGTGATAAAGATAAGATATGATAAACATAATATGTGAGATACCTTAACCTTTGAATTGTCGTAGACATGGTCTTTATTGGATATTCGTTTTTCTTGTTTGTTTTTTGGTTATGTCCTCTTAGGGGCTCCGTAGATTTGCTTGCACTGAAATTTCAGGCGGGGCTAGGGGCTTTTGACAATTGAGCTTGTCGGTAATCTATTACAGATTTCAGAAGTTACAGACCTTCGCCGAGTGCTGGTAGGCAGCTGCCTGTGTCACGCAAATATGAGGTTTTGCATTGTGTTGTATTTTTTTATCATTCAAGACCAATCCTTGTAGTTATCAGAGCAAAGAGCGTCCTAATTGTTGTCTGTAAAAAGTAGTCCGGTAACGGTATCCAGTAAACTACTGTCTACTTGGAGGAAAATGTCTTTGTATCGGCTAAAATTAGAGTAGCTTTTAATATTTCATAAATGAAATATACTGGTTAAGATTCTTCGAACTAGGTTGCTAGCAAGCTGAACAGCCGATTTGGGTAACAGTTTCCAAGCTGACTGCCGTCTGATTTATTTGGAAAGATCCAGATTTAGATCGTCAGGTTTACGGTGTGACGCTATGGCTGGCTCTGAGGTAAGGACGATATCGATATGGTGGCTTGAAATTATCAATTTCACGTTTGTATTACGATTTTCGTAAATGACTAAAACGTATACACCAACTTCTTTACAGAATATATCACGTTAATTCTAAAGTAGGGATATGTGTTTTGTATCGTGTCTTTGATTATGGAAATCCTTAAGACTAGCTTTGTTATGGACTTGACGTTTCTATGTACTTATCAGCACTTGTAGATAACCAGTTAATTACTGTCTTGCCACTCAAAACCTGTCTCCTATACCCGACAGCTAAACAAGCTATGGGGTGGAAGATTTGTTGGAGATATTGACCCAATTATGGAAAAGTTTAACGCATCCATCGGATACGACCGAAGGATGTGGGAGGCCGATATCCAAGGCAGTAAAGCATACGTCAAGGCACTGGAGAAAGCCAATCTCGTCAGCACAAGCGAGATGGAAGATATATTGCGAGGACTTGACAGTGTGAGTCCTCAAAAGTAAACCTGACCAAGTATCATTGTTTTAAGATTTGCCATTAAAGTCATTATTTGTATGTGCAATTAAACATTTTGGAAGCCTTGCTACTATCATAGTATTTTAGTATTAAAAAATATGATTTTACTGAAATTGAAAATGCAAATTACAATGGTATTGAAACCAAGTAAATATGCATTTTTCAAAGATTTTAAGATGCACTCTCGGGGTACCACCCTGTTAGTGATCCAGCAATAACTAAGTCAACTGCAATAATCCGGTCACTGATAGTAAAACATTGCTACAAGAGAGACTTCTGGAAATGTGTGAAAACACGGGACCTGCGGCTGCATTTTCACGTGCACCGAACAATAGCAAATATTCGGTCATGTGATAGTAGCACAGCAGCCAACACCATTGTTTGTATCACTTCAACACAGCGTCGGAAAATTCATCTCTCATCTGGATTGTTGTGACTTTTTTAAATGAGATATTATTTTTTCATAGCATTATCAGTTTTTTTTCTTGTGCGTTTTGTTATAATGTTTTATTTGAATCAAAATGGTTTCAGAAGACAACATGGGTGGAGTCTGTCTTGCTTTGTGTCTTGTAGAATACATTTTAATCTCATCAGGCTGTTCCTGGTTACATGAAGGTTAATTAAAAATGGAGTCATTATGCTGTTTCATGCTTTTTGGGTTGTTTACAGACTGTAATCCCCTGTCTGCCAGACATCACTACTGATCTCATTCCACCGATGAAAGGGCAAAGTCAAAAGACCAGAAGTCTCAACAGCTTACTAAAGTGGAAAAGTCATCATCTGTTGTCAGAGAACTTGCTGTGGACAATGAAAAAAATGTCTGGAACGTGTTACATAAAGTAGGGGGTTCCTAACCTTTCAGAATGACTACAAAATCATTCCCTAATGTACCCGTCTGAACTCCCTCCCCCTTCACCTCTGTTAATGTTTTGTATTGTGGCGCAAGAAGGTTGCCATGAACGGTCAAGTTGGGGCAACACTTCAGTGGTTTTTGAGCTAACCTTCCCTCCCTTTAATAAGTATTTTTATATTGTGAGAGGTGAAACATAAAATCAAGTACATTGTTAAAATAGTCATCAAGCTCCTATCTATCCAGACACTTTTTTTGCAGCCAATCCCTCCCACACCTCAGATGTCAATAGACATTCATATAAATACTGGGTGTGTTGCAGGTATAATTATAAAACCTGCAACACACCCATTGTAATTCTTTGGATACTCAAAACTGATGCTGAGGTGCAACTTAATCCTTAGCAAAAAACCAGCTGAGCAAGTTTTATCAAATAACTTCTGGTTTTGTCAGAAAATATTTGTAGTCTTTCAATATGTAGATGTTCAATAAATACTGTTGTCCAAAATATCCAAGCTGTTGGTGTGCCACATCAACTGTCATGATGTAACCACAGAGAAGTTCCAGTTCGGTTTTTTTAGTGCCAGTCTACCAAACAAATTAACACCATGTGTTCTTCAAGGAAATGTAAAATTTAAAAATGTTGTACATTTATTTTGTTGGCTGTAGACTTTGAGTTTAGTTTTTGGGTTTTTCAGGTGTCAGAGGAGTGGTCCAAGGGCACGTTTGAGATCAAACCCGGGGACGAGGATATTCACACAGCCAATGAGCGGAGACTGAAGGTGAGTGACTGAGGGCCCTGCTGGTGTGCCCAGCCCAGGTTCTAATTCAGGCTTATCAGACATGTGCATTGCTGTGGGTGTGTGAAATATTAAACCCATTCTCTGACCAAATCCACCATCACATGTATGCATCAGTCACGTTTCAGACACTTGAGCTGTCTGATGTCAGAACTTATGAATATTCTATATCTCCTGGGTTTTCTCTTTCTGTTCTGGTAGGAGCTGATTGGTGATGCTGCAGGAAAACTGCACACTGGAAGGAGCCGGAATGACCAGGTGGGCAGGATTCTGGCTCGCTCATCCATCATAGTGTCAAATACAGTAGGGGGAGCGAGGTTCTCCAACCATCGTCCTGAAGAACCTTGGGACTTTTAGACCCGAGCAAATAAAAGTGTTCGCTTTGTAATCAATTGCTTGACTTCAGCAGTGAAGTGTAGCATAATAGCAAATGTCAGAATGGCCACTGGTCATTCCTGACCAGAGCTGGGATTCCCCTGGAGCACAATTTTCCCATCATTCTTGAGAACCCAAATATATTTTCATAATGAAAGGTCATGGATATAAATATTTTTAATTATAAAAAGTCAGGACCTCAGCCAGAGAATTGTGTTTCATTGTTCTTGCTGAGACTATTCATATTTTTTACTGTCAAGTCTCGTAGTGCCAGTGTCCTTATATTGTCAACAAATAGGCGTCTCATCAAGCAATGGGGTGCTGGAGTTTTCATTGCACACCAGTGCACCTCCGTGATGAACGTCTGCAGAAATAAAAGTAATACATTTTATAGAAATGTTCTCCCCAGTCTTCAACAAAGTAACACCAGTTTTTTTCTCTTTTGGAATTATGAAAAAACAAAAGATGCAGGGCTGGTTATAGCCCTCTGAGGTAGTCAGATAGAAATGTGTCTTAAGTGCAAGACACAACCTCTGCTTTTTCAGAGATGGGTTTATTCTTTTTCTTGATTTGATTTGGGTTGAAAGGTGGTGACAGACATGAGACTGTGGATGCGCAATGCAATCTCAGTATTGAAGAACGATGTCCTACAACTTATCAGAACCATGGTGGAGCGAGCTGCTGTGTGAGTACCTGCATAGTCACATACATGCTTTCGCATGCCCCATACACACACACACACACACACGCTACACACGTTTCCACACATGCCACACAAACGTGCTTACATGCTGTCTCACACACACATGCAAACAAACACACACACTACATATGTTTCCTCGCATGCCACACACACACATGCATACATGTTGTCTCACGCAAACACACACACACACACACTACATACATGTTTCCACACATTCACACACACTACATATGTTTTTTTTAGTTTGAACAAAAAATACAAGTTGCTTGTTTTGTGTGCATGCGTTTGTGCTTGTGTGCACATGTTCGCGTTTGTGTGAGCATGTTTGTGTGCGCAGGCGAGTGCATTTGTGTGTGCATGTGAATTTGTGTGTGTATGTGTTTTGTGTGTGTTTTTCTTGCGTATGTGCGTGTGTGTGCGTGCGCTAGATCAAAAAAATGCGATATGCGATTAATTTATGGATTATCGTGATGGCAATAGCTAATGCTATAAACCGAAGATTCATGTATTTAATCTATATGTTCACGTGTGAGTGAGTGCATGTGTTGGTTTGTGTGTGTGTTGTGTTCAGGCAATGTGTGTGTTTGTTGAAATAAAGTACGAGTGAGTGTTGGAAGTTTGATGTAGGAGTAAAGTGTCAGTGAGCACTGAGCTGGAGGATGAACTGGTGAGTGAAAGTGGGCGTGGTTTTTCTGTTCTCGTGCCAAAGATTGCAGCTGTCTTGTCCCTCAGAGAGATCGATGTCCTGTTCCCTGGTTACACCCACATGCAGAGGGCCCAGCCAATCAGATGGAGCCATTGGATCCTCAGGTTGTTATTGTCACAAATTATGCTTTGGGCTACCATGTTTATGAAATTGGGTTAATTACTAGACCCATAACTGCAGTAAACATTACGAAAACAATTTAATAGGCGACTTTGGGATTTATAACTGTTCCCCCAGGCTCTTATAGAAAAGCCAATACAACATGCCCTAACTTGTCATGTATAATGCAGTTTGGGAGAAATGGGGAAATGGATACCAGCCAGCCAGCTGTTCAGGCTTCAGTTCTTGACACAAGGAAGATAAAAATGTACCGCTTCTGAAATGCAAATGATAAATCATGCAAACATTAAACAAACATGCATCTCCATAAAACAGCTAGTGATGGAAATTTTTTCTGGTGGATTTTCATAGCCTTCTGTATTGCGGTTTAAAGTGATCATGAGAGTCCTAGTCATGCTACCTGCGCTGTAGCAGATCCTGTATTGTGGTGCTCATGTTGTGTGGTGTTGTCCCGTTTGGCTCCTCCCAGCCATGCTGTTGCCCTGACCAGAGACATAGAGCAGCTGGATGAGATAAGGAAACGTGTGAATGTCCTTCCCCTGGGAAGGTAAGCCCTGCACTTCACCCCCTCCATGACAAACTTGTCATTACCCGTTCTCTTGTCTTTTGTAAGTGTCTTTTTTGTATGTGCTGAAACAGTGTGAACAGTACAGTGACATTTGGAAAATGTTTTACTTATTTTTCTGCATGTTATCAACAATGTGACTGTGTGAAAAGTCTGTAGGATTTAAACTGAGAAGGGATATAATGTCATATTTTTTAGTGTCTCTCTGTACTTTTGTGTATGTTTTCCAGTGGAGCTATTGCTGGGAACCCATTTGGAATAAACCGCGAATTCCTACGTGAAGGTGAGCAGGTTGATTGTAGAATCATCAACTACCTTACTGAAAGGGAGCATTCTGACTGGGTGCAGGCTGGATCTCGTCTCCACAACAACTCTTTCAACATTAACAAAAACTGCACCAGAAGCACAGTCCACATTTTGGAGCAGATGCTGTCATTGAGGGGCCCTCAGTTTTGTCCAAAATGGGCCTGTAAGGGGTGGCCGTGTGTTCCCTGTAACTAAAACACCAGTGTAACTAATCAAAAAGTCACGGACCATAGCTGAAAAAGTAGATCAGGCATGGGAGGCTATAACTGACTTATGATTTTTGAGAAAAGGCCTGTGAAATGCATGTGGTCATTTGATGTGCTTTTGAATTTTAACATTCTATGCTTCCTGTCTCCTCTCCAGAGCTCTGCTTCGATGCCATTAGTATAAACAGCATGGATGCCACCGGGCAGAGGGACTTTGTCGGTATGTTTGGTCATTCCAACAGCAGAGACTGCGTCTTTGAAGCCCTTAAATCTCTAAAATCAGGTTTAAAAAATAATGTTTGACACAGCTGTGGGTTGAGCTATGTATGTGTCAGTTGTTGTTTCATTGATGTATGATTATTTTGTGCATATATACAGTATATCTTGTAATATATACAAAAAATAACAATATATGTATAATATGTGTCTGTATGTATATATATATATATATATATATTTTTTTTTTTTTTTGTACATGATGTATGCCAGAAACACTTGTGTTCATACACAGTTGTCTTTTATTGTAGTCTTTTGGCTTATTCCCTGTTTGTGTGTATGTCATGTGTGCTTGTCACTGTAGCAGAGTTCCTGTTCTGGTCTTCTTTATGTCTGTCTCACCTGAGCAAGATGGCAGAGGATCTGATCATTTACAGTACCAAGGAGTTCTCCTTTGTCACGCTCTCTGATGCATACAGGTGACTCAAAATCCAGACATGTTTCCATTGACTGGTCCCCATGTTGGATGTTATGATAGTGAGTGTGTTGATTGTGGTGGTTATGGTAGTGACTCGTGGTTGTAATGGTAGTGAGTGTGTTGATGGTGGTTATGGTAGTGACTGTTAGTTGTTGTGGTAGTGAGTGTTCTGTTGGTGCCTGCAGCACTGGCAGCAGTTTGATGCCGCAGAAGAAGAATGCAGACAGTCTGGAGCTGATTCGTAGCAAAGCAGGACGGGTTTTTGGAAGGGTAAGACATTGCAAATAAAAAGTATCCTTTCTGTATTTATAATGTACATATACACAGTTATAACCCATTGTTCCATCTGTTCCTTGATGCAGTGTGCAGGGTTTCTAATGACACTGAAAGGACTTCCCAGCACATATAACAAAGATTTACAGGTAAAGTCAACATCAATACTGTAGACTGTAATTACTTGTGTAGTGTGCACTATAACCTCCTGTGTGCAATGCACTCACTTCTTCAAGTTTTATAATCTGGGGATTTATTGCATTTTATTTTGAATGTAGAAAATTGGATGACACATGATAGCCTTAAAAACAGATGGAATTCATATAACTGCCATGTTTTTTATTTCAAACATTGATATTGGTTTGCAGTCAAGGCTTTGTTAATGAAACTTCAATACAGTGCATTGGCTACATTGTGTTATGCCCTGCTTTGCAAATTACACCACAAGAGGGCACAGTTTACCAAAATATTACTGTAATCAATACAAATTATTAATATTTTTTGAGTTACGGTATAGTCCAGGTGAAAATCTGTTTAAACCTTATTGCCCTGTTAAAAAAATCCAAGATTTGTTTTGTAAAATTAGTTTTAAAAAAATTAAACCTTATGTATGTTTTATCTTTTATATATCATGGCCTATAACTGCACATTTGTGTGGGACGCTGTATCTCCAGCTGGTGTGGGCTGTAATTCTCCCCTTGTGGTTTGTACAGACTCCATGTCACTGTGGTTGTTGGTTTGATTGACTCAGCAGTAACACAGTTCTCTTCACAGGAAGATAAAGAAGCCATGTTTGACTGCTATGACACTGTGCATGCTGTAGTGCAGGTGGCAACAGGGGTCATATCCACACTGAAGGTGAGGTACTGACTGTGTTGGGGGTGGATTGGTTGGGGTTGATGCTGCTGAGTAAGCTGGTTGGAGACTGGAGTGAAGAATCCAGGAAACTCTATGGCTTGGCTCAGTAAATGGACCAATGTTGTATAGGAATGTTAATGTTATGGCACTTCCCTAAAAAGTCTGAAGTCACCTACTTATTTTTACCTGATGTGCACAGTATGGCTAAGTGGAACCTCACATATTCAAGTAGTATGTGAAATGCTGAAGTGAGAAAGGATACTCAGAGTATGAAGCTCTCTGCTTGTTTGATGACTCAGCCCGTTTCCTGTTCCCTTTGCAGATCAACCCCAGCGCCATGCAGGCGGCTCTCAGCCCTGACATGCTGGCCACTGATCTGGCCTATTACCTTGTCCGGAAAGGGGTGAGTGTCACCTGATCTGAGCTGTCCACTAAGAGCCCTGATTCTTTGTGTGGTCCTGCCAGCCCGGGTACTGATTATTGTATTGGGAGAATGAGGCTTTGCGAGAATTAAAAATGCACAAAGCTATCATGTACATTGATTCTCTGATTGGAGTCAATCATTGTGTTTGGCTGTTGAGCATAGTCCAGCTCCATTCATGTTCTCCAGCTGTGTTCATAACCAGGTTCATGAAACCACATCCTCCAAACACTAGCCAGTTGAAGGTGAATTCAACTTTGGGTTTTAGACAAGTTCCTCAACAGGGAGTGACACTTGTTATAACATATGAAGTGGAGGGCTGCTCGGACAGAAACAGTTAACAGCCAGGGGTTCTACAACCATGTCCAAAGTATTCCACACTGTCTCTGAGTAAAAGGAGAAACCAACAAAGTGCTTAGTGAAGTGGGTGGGGTTAGGGCTGTCATGCTTCCTGTATTACACAGTGCATCACTTTCTTTTATATTAGAAAGTAGTTTCATGTGTTTATCTCTCCCCTGTTGACAAGAGTTGAAGCCTTTTTCCTGAGGCAGTGGTTTTTGGCAGTACAGTGTGTGTGGATGTAATCTTCATTGGAGGGGAGGTGCTTTGGATGTGCTGGAAGGACTTCAGGGTTTCGGTCTTGAACAGATGTGTGGATGTGGGTGTGGTTTGTGGGTCTAGGTGCCATTCAGAGAGGCTCATGGCTGCTCAGGGAAGGCTGTGGTCCTGGCTGAATCCAAGAATGTTTCACTCAACCAGCTGACCCAGCAGGACCTTCATTCAGCCAGGTCAGTCTTACCCTGCTGAGCAACAACAATCTCTACGTGTACACACGCATGCACATGTGTACTGACAGCCACTCTGTCCCTTGTCTGCAGCCCACTGTTCGACAGTGATGTATCTGCAGTGTGGGACTACACCAGCAGTGTGGAGCAGTACTATGCCCCTGGTGGCACAGCCAAGAACAGCGTCACTGCACAGATCCAACACCTCCACAGCTGGCTAACAAAACATCAGAAGTGATCCCCGCTGACTCATGTCTCCTCCGCCCTCCGCCTTCTATGCCCCCCTGCATACCACACTGAACATGGGGCTAAATGTGTGAAGTAGCTGTATGGCACAGACATATTT
Source organism: Albula goreensis (assembly GCA_022829145.1). Taxonomy (NCBI): domain Eukaryota; kingdom Metazoa; phylum Chordata; class Actinopteri; order Albuliformes; family Albulidae; genus Albula; species Albula goreensis. The sequence continues at coordinate 33,430,519 of CM040742.1, forward strand.
GATGTGCCTTTTCTGTGTTTGGTGAGAGACTTGTGTAGAATGAGCTTAGCTGTTCTGCAGTGTGTGTTACTGCTGTTTGATATCTGCTTCTAATGAATTTTGATAATATGAACAAGTAGAGTAAAGGGGGAAGATGGGCATACAGCTGAAATCCTGTAACACTTTGTCTTTACTGTGCCTTGAGAAACTGATTTTAAAATTGTAGCCATGAAAGAGGTCACTTTGGATGAAAGTTACAGCTAAATTACTGGAATGTATTATAAAATGTCACCCTCTGTACTGTGACCCCTCTTTCTGTTACTCTCTGCTTTCCCTCTGTCTGAAAAAAAACATATCATTTGTATTTTCAGTCATTCCACCTTACCACTGTGCCCTCTGCACAGACACAAACCAAATTGTTTCCCCCATAGCATATGGGTCATTCCATGCCAACTGACCCAGAATTCAGAACTTTTCCCAGTTCATGTCATGGATTTTCTCAGAGAAATTCATGTATAAAGTTCTATTAAATTCATGGGACCTTGGATCTCCACTTCAAATACTTTTTTAGTTTTTTAGTCAAAATGTCTTAAAAAGTGGGTTTTTCAGCTCAAAGCTATATTTAGCAAGATTTGTGGCACTCAATTTTTTATGCAGGACCAAATAACTTCTGGATATAATAGAACTATATTAACACTACACAGAATCAAAATTTGCTTGCAAGAAAGTGATAACCAGTGAGGATATAAATTTTTGAAAATTAGAAATTCTTAAGATTATATTTATTTGATTACCAGAAAAATGCAACAATAACTATTTACAGGTATACATGTTGCAAATTATCCTATGGGTTTCTTGGATGTTCAGTACAAATTTCAGCCTATTCCAGTGAAAAATAAGCAATCGGACAGTCTTAGAATACATATACAAATATGATTAAATTTAGCTCTGAGGGCCAATCTGCTGATGGAACAACATAGACTTGGCCTGATAGAGCTCAGCCTGTGCGCACAGCAAACACATTTACCAATGTCATCACTCATAACTGCAGTTTAAAGGAATGAAAGAGTATATCTTAAAAATATAATTTTCATTAAATCACTTGGAAGTAATGATAATGATGATTTTTTTTTGATGATCAAAATACATATAATCCTACAGTAGATCAGCCATTACATACATTTAAAATCATAGAGGATTTAAACACAAAGCCTTTAAGGCTTGTTTCCATTGTGGTCCTACAAGAAATTCACAAGTCAGGTGAAGGTCTTGTTTGAGTGACTGAAGTGGACTAAGCAAACACACCCATTCCAAGCCCTTTCCAGAATGTGCTGGAGAGGACCAGTTACTGAATGACCAGAAGGGGTAGATCTGTAGGGGTAGCGCAGTTTTTCTTTGTGCTTGCCTGTGAACTCTGTAACTACAGAACTCTGTGCCCTGTGTAACTACAGCTAATATTACAGCTACAAAGCGTTCACCTCTAAAGGCTACAGGATTCTAAAACCCGCAGTGTGTCCTGCTATCAGAATGCCAATTTATGTAAAATAATAAAATTCAGGAAAACATTTACCAAACTCGGTCATTTAATCAACATTGTGTTATACAGAGCCAAGGTGCCTTAGTAACATTGAATCAGCCATAGTTTTTTTTTTTTTTTTTTTTTCATAACAGAGCAAGTGTGTAAATAACATGTATCACTTTCGAAATACAGCAGAAAATACTTTTTAACTTAGGAACAATGTGAATATGTTTTTCTGAGGAAATGTATAAGGACAATGGCAACAGACAACCATTAAAAATGAAAACACATAAAGCGGCAGCACATGTAAACCGGTCCTAGTCGGCCTGAGAAGACGGGACGGAAGGAAGGCTTGCCTCCCACATATGGCCTGAAGATGGGGCTGTAACCCCAATGACACTGTGCCTTTAGTGCTTGTTCCAGTTCATTGCCACTGTCACAAATGTACAGAACCACACAGCCACCGTGCTGGACAGAACCGGGCTTACAGCGGACCGGTACACGATGCGGCCATTCAAGCGCTGCACAGGACGGAAGATGTCTGCCATGGGCTTCCCTGTCCAGAAGTCCAGTTCGCGACTCACAGTTACCAGCTGGGGGGGGGGGGACAGACAGAATGTGTTTCAGTTTCATTATTTTTTACTTTTCTACAAAGTGGAGGTAAGTGGTGGGAATCGTGTGATACAAATTATAATTTAAAATACATGGAAAAACTTTTAAATAACTCCTTTATTTACACTGTGGCCTGCAGAGCTGCGAGACCTCACAGGATGGTAAATATAGGAAGTGACATCACATGAAAGTAAAGAGGTACCTTGTTAATGGATACAATAGCAGTGCTCTACTTTATATACATTGTTGGGTATATACTAGCCTAGTGTATCCCCAGGTGACAAAGGTCATCCTGAACAAGTGAAGGAGGAAAGCAGAGGCACACCTGATTGTGGCTGATGGGTATGGTTCTGTGGAACACTGTCCAGACTACGGCCTGGTCGCAGCCGGGTGTTGTCATTGATCCAGCATAGCGGTAATAACCATGCAGATCGTGTGTCGCCGGAATAATGTCACCCAGCCGTAGCACCCTGACAGTGGAGCTGTTCCCTTTGTTGAGATGGGATCGAGAGAAAGAGAGACTTTCACCGCAGCTTCATGACCGCATACTCTGCAGCTGCATTATCCAATCAAAAGTGAATCAGTCTGCTAAATTTCTGACTTTGGCTTCCTGAAAACTCCTTGATGCCTGCAGATTTTCAAGAGTGGATTGGTTAGCTGGGGTCAAGTATTATTTAGCTCACCCGCTCATTGAGACAATTACAAGAACCTGGGAGGAATTATGCTACATAGTTATATGCTTGCAAGTTCAATTATGATGAACATTAGATATGAGGCTGGGAGCACTACACTGGGCAAATTATACCTATAGTGAAATCAAATCAAGTGAATTAAATTTTGTATATGACCATGGAATTTCCATACAGATTTATGTTGACATCATACTTATCATTGAAAATAAGTAGCATTTTTTTTGTTTGACAACATGTATAATTTATGCTGAAGGATTAATCCTTAAAGGAAATAAATAATGGTCAGTCTGGAGGAAAAAAGAGACAATTCTACAGTGCGATATCTGAAAAATCAGATATGTTGTTTTGGAACCCACTTATTCAAACCTCTTTAAGTTAAAAAGTAATTCTCAGTCTGACCGTATGAGAATGCATTTTCATGTAGGGGTGGTGTCATAGACAATGTGTACCCTCAGGAAGTGGGCATTGGACATTTGGCCTCTGGAATAAGTTAGGCAATTTCAAGGGTTAAAAACATAATTCTGCAGATTTAATTTATTCCAGCCAAATTAAGAGGCATACTGGTCAATTAAGAAGATTTGGGACAGTAGTGAGTTTCCACTGGCATTGCTGAACTGTGAACATCTCTCTAAGAGCAAGCTGTTGTCCAGGAGGCACAAGGCAAAACTGGGATTCATGGCAAAATTGTATAGTGGAAACCACTGACCATCAAGGACAACACGATGGTTAGTAGAGCAATGTTCTTTGGACAGATGAATTAAGTCTAAGGGGGCTTTTAGGCATTGGATGCATACATTTTAATTAATGGGTGAAATAAGTATCAAAATATATTATTTGTTCACTTGGGTCCCTTTTAACTTGGATTTCATCTAATAATGCTCCATTTTAAATATATGCAGAAAATTAATTCTTTCATTCATTTAGTCAGTCATGCATTTATGTGTGAAATCTTAACATCCATGAATTGTATTGTTTCATTGTATTGAAGTGGAGACATCTAAACAAATTAAATGTTATAGGACATAAGATTGTCCTTGAGCCCCAACAATCTTCTGTGGATTTATAATTCTGTGTAAATCATTATTAAAAAGGCAGTAATTAACTAATAATAATATTTTTTATTTATTGGCACAGATTCTTTTCCAACATTATTGAAACATCATTCCAAAGGTGCTGCATTGATGTGTGATATTGAGACTCACCCGTGTATCGGACTCTCCCCAGCGCCTCTTTCACCACGTTAAAGTGGACATTGTCCTCAGCAGTTTCCTAAGAGAATAGTCACACACACACATGCTCTTCAATAATAAGGCCTTTGACTGTGGAGGTGCTTTGGAACACTGTAAAGAGTATAACTAAGAAAAAATGGTTAAACAGAATTTCAGGTTTTATGTTAGTTAACATAAGGCACTTTTCTAGCACCCAGCACCATTTCACTGTACATATTTGTATTTTTTATCCCAATTTTTTAAATTTATACTCAGTTTGGAATATCTCATCACAATTGCAAGCCCCATTTAGCAATGCTTGTCATTGGGATGTTCTCACCTCAAAGAAAAAGGCGAGCAGAGCTATGCCAGATGTGTCGTTTTCAGCTTCTTCCAACGAGCCGTATTTCTCTTTAATGTGCACAATGTGGAGCTTCAAAAATAAGAGAGGAAGAAGCATAGGAGGACTTGACCTCTCTGTTGAGCCACAGTTAACAGTAATTTCATGCTGCTCTGGTTGTAAAATGTTGTATTCTTAGATACTAAACAAATAATTCCACATTGTATTTGGAGGCCCATCCCATCATTGTTCCAGAGCAGAAGGTACCCGTCCCTTCCCGCGAAACATAGTGAGTGGCCCCAGTCCCCATGCCCCTGAGAGACCCACCTCCATTGGGAATCTCTCTCCATCCAGGGTGTGCTCGGACCCAGGGCCGGCATCAGTGCCCCAGTGCAGGTGGAACTGCAGTGCCTTGTACGTATCCGGCAGTCCACCCCCCGAGATCCGCAGAGAGGGGGGCAGAGCAAAGTGCGCTAATGACAAGAGCAGCAACACTGATAATCATTAAAGTTAGCAAAAATGATTACATTCAGTGTTCTCACAGTTACCCCTGACATTCACCCTTTCCATCACTACACTCAAAATTACATGTAATATTTACCCTTATCATTAATGCCCTCATAGTAAAATGTAATATTTACCCTTACTATCAATGCCCTCATAGTAACATGTAATATTTACTCTTACTATCAATGCCCTCATAGTAACATGTAATATTTACCCTTACTATCAATGCCCTCATAGTGACATGTAATATTTACTCTTACTATCAATGCCCTCATAGTAACATATATTTACCCCTACTATTAATGCCCTCTGAGTAAAAGATCAAATGTACTCATTATCAATTTGCTCACAATTACTCCTTATCACTTATTTTACTACCCGTTAACAATTAAAGTTAATGATTGTCCATCAATGCAATGACTAATGATTTCCTTTACTATCATTGCACCCACAGTTACTGCTATTAAGTACCTTTACCAACAGTGCATTATAATCACTGCTAATGATTAATGTAAATCCGCAATCATATGTATTTGTTTTTATACTACAGTTTGGTCAGTTGAAGGGCTTTAGATATTTTTCCTATAACCAAATAAAATGGATACAGTACTGATATTAAGTAGTGAGTACAAAAAGTGGTATTAATGCTTTTCCAAATGAGTACATCTCATTTAATATTCTGTTTGATGTAAACATTTTATTTGACAGGAAATAATGGCAAAAGTGACAAGTTGAAAACACAATGCAAGGGCAAGGTATTTGAATGTTGCATTTTTCTTCTACAAGTAGCCATGGTATGAGCAAGTTAAATCACAATAAGCTATAATTTTTTATGTAAAAAATCTCCTCAGTGTGGAAAGTGTTTACTTTGACTCATGACAATATCGCATCAGCATTGATATTTTCATTCAGCTGCATTGCTCATCCATTGTGGTTCATTCTCTACTTAGCATGCATCTTTATGCTGCCCAGTTTAAAATGATGTTATTGACAGGCAGCACAGCCTTACCCGAGTGGCCCATATTCTCCACAGTGACATTATGGGCTTCGTGGTAGCCATGGAAGTGGAGAGCAGTCAGGGCAGGGTCAAACTCTGCCTTACTGGTGACGATGTTGATAGGAGATTGCCTTTCCCCACCACATTTGGCAAACAGAGTGAACCATTCACTTGGAGCTAAAATACAGAAACACAACCGTAGCACCTTCCACTCTGTGTTGAATTCAATAGGCCTGCTTTGTTTGAAAGTGATGCCCATATTGCTGCCTAATGGTGATTTCCGGCAGGCATATCTACTATCACAAGACAAGACCAGTGGTATAAGGAAAATCATTGTTCAATGATGATTTGTGTTGGAAGCATTTATCACAGCTCTCAGTAGAGCGTGAGCAAAGCTGATCTACCAGAAAGGTAGAAGGAGGCTGTGAAAAAGATGGGGGGTGAGTGCTATTATTGCTGGGTAGATAAAAGCAGTTTACCTTTGCAGGTCTCATTGCAGGAGTACTGGCCCTGGTAACACCACTGGGCTGGAAGTGAAGAGTTAAAGTAGGTTAGTTCAGAACTGCTCCTCAACCGCATGCCACACCACTGTATTCAGCATTAACCCCTACGTTGCTTCCCTCACAAGTTCAAATTCATAGACAACCAGTTATCACAGACTGGCCTCAATAAAAAAAAACAGCCCCATAGTTGCAATAGTAGCATAAGTAGGGGTATTCAACCCCCAATCATGCCAACTACCACCCCCCCCCACCCAGGTGTTTCCTTGGTGTCAGCGACCGTTCCACCTGACCACTTCCTTGGTGACATGGGAGTTCTCACAAGCTGGAGAAAAACAGCAGAACTCAAGCAAGCGTAGTTAAGATACATCATGTGACTGTAAGCCAATCTCACAACAAAATTTCCTTTTCCAGCCATTCTAGAGAGAGCATCTGGGGTCATGACTACACAAATGCGAAAAGTACAGAGACATTTTATCTAGCTGCTAACTCCTCAAAATTCCAAATACATTAAATATATAAACATAAAACCAAGCACCCCGGAAACAACCGGACTTCAGTGTTAACCAGTAACCAGGTAATAACTGTTGCTGCAGAGCTAATGGCAGGGAATGAGCCTCACAGTGAATTAACGCGTTCCAGCTTTGACCTGCAGATTCAGCCCCAGACACAGGGGCCATTAATCACATGACCGTTCAAAATACAGACAATGTTTGGATGTACCTTTTAAAAAAAATGTTTCACAGAGAAAAATACAGAGGAATCATGGAAATTAATTCATACTTAACTTTTGTAGCTTATATCCAACTGCACACAGATATTGAAGAATTTGTGGTTTTTAAAAGGGCATTGAACATACTATGATTATTTAAGATTTCAGCAGTTTTAACCCTTCTTACTGGAATATTTTCCTTTGACCTGGTAGAAAATAAAAACTGGATTCATCTGTTTCAGTGTTCCTGTGGCATGTCTTGTGATGGTGGGCAACAGCAGCACAGCAGGTCATGTATACTTTTACAAATCTTTACATTCAACCTTGAGGCAATATATGAGTTCATGAATTGAGCTGACTAAATCACAACTGTATGTAAACACTGATCGAAATAATAATTCCATTACAAAAAATATAAAGATGATTAAACTATAGGAGAAAATCTTTCAAATGCACTTTTAAAAAATGCTCTTTTGATTCAGTTGGTCTTCACATATTCACATGCAACCAGGAAACAGTGAGATTGAACCTGAAATGTAATCAGGGCCACCCATCATTCAAAATTCAAAAGCACAGCACGAGATATCACATAATGTCCTGCTGGTACAAAAGATTCGCTGTGCATTGATTTATCACAAAAAGTGCCCTCACAGGTACAGTAATGTCCTGACAATGATTCCTTTAACTTACAAATTATGTCACATCTAATTAGAGACCCAATTAGCACAGCAGCGTGAGAGAAAGAGCTTGAGCCCAGATCTTGTTTGTTCCTTGTTCATTCATTTTGACAATTACCACTTTAACCAAAGCAGTCTATCTTCAAACAAGCTGTAATGGTGACAGGTCTGCCACTTACATTGTCAAACCATGGAATCACATTAAAAAGATGTTTTACACCAAATTCAAAAAGAAAAATTAGTTATATGACTTTTATAAAGTTTATTGTAACCCACAGATTACAAAATATTGTAATCTGTGGGTTAAAATAAATAAAACAGCCATCCCAGACAGATAGAGAAAATGTTGATACATGATAGTTAGTGACAAACAAGGCTCAAAAGCACAGTTAATAAAGAGTTCATGAAAGCATTTACACAAAGCTGTTACAACTAAGCAATGAATACCAACACAAGAGTGTGTTCTGAGTGAAGCACTCAGAGTGGAATACTGCATGCAGTAAATGAATTGTAGCAGACTGAGTAGAGCTCTTTTCATGTAATGTTCAAAGCAGTATTTGTTATGGTTCAGTTTTAGCAATTGGAATTTGGCTATATAAGTACAGCAGCTTGGGTGCAGAGCTCTGAATATATCATTCTCATTTAGCAGTACTGAGTTTAGCATTCTCTTACCCGTGGTGAAGGACAGGCTCCAGAACACCACAGAAAGGTGAAGAGGGAAAGTCATAGTGAGACACTGGACCCATCTGAATACACCTTCTAACCTTTTATATAGCAGCACAGGTGTGCACCTGAGTGAGGCAGAGGGGGAGAGAGACGAGAGAAGCAGGAAGGGCGGAGGAGGAAGGACGAGGGGGGAGTACGAGATAGGTGGGTGTGAGAGAAAGGGAGAGAAAGAAGGACAGAGACAGCTTGAGAAAACAGTCTGGGATGGCTGTTTTCAATGGAGAGGGTAAGAGACACAGAGGTTAGAGGGTAAGAGGGTAAGATACAGAGAGGTTAGGGAAAGGTGGAGGAGGAATAATAAGAGAGTGAGGGGGAATGACTACCTTTAGACCCATTTAAACTATTATTGGTAGTCTTAATGGGTCCCAATTTCATTATGACTCTTATCATATTAGGAGTGTCTGTGTATTTTGCGTGTGGTTGGAGGGTGGGGGTTATATTATGTCTATTTGGTGTGGAGGTGGACTGATGCAATACTGTATATGTTCTTGTAATAATTACAAAAATAATTATTATTCATGTACCTGTAGTGATACAGGTGTGTGTGCATGCATGTGAGAGTGTGCTTAATGGAGTGGTAATAAATTGGAAATAAATGGTTACCATCATGCTGAAATTCTCAAAATGTATATATTCAAGTGAATACATTAAATCATGTTTATTTTTATTTTCTCTGCTGTATAAAGTGTGTGTGCCAGAAAAGACAGAGGGAGGGAGCGCAAGATAGATTTTACCTTATCAGCACACTGTGGCATAATAGTCATGATAACATTTAAACAAAACATTAACCCCAATTCTGCTGCTGCAAGCACTACATTATATTTTACAGACACATTGCAAACACTCACATAGACTTTCAAAATGCCTGGGCAGAAAATAGATACAGCTGCACCATTTCATTTATTGTTTTATAGGATTGCACAAACCATTCACACCATCCCCACACATCCATGGGTTGGACACTTCATCCACAGACATCCAATCTATTAAGACAAATGCAAAATAACACTGTCCCATCAAGGCCTAAATCATATATCCCTGTGCTAACTTCTCGTCTCAAAGGCAGACGTTCAATCTCTCATTGGTTATCTCAACAGCTGTGTTGAACTTCTCTGGCCTAAGCTTCCTACAATCTGATTCGTGGTAACAGATGTAACAGAGTCTTGTGCTCCTCAAAAGTACTAGCTGCCACCTGCTATATTGGTAAAGCACATCTTCCAAATGTGTGCAGAGGCATACCACAGTGGAATGAGACCTAGCCTGGCTCATAGTTAACTTGTATCATAAGCTTGACATGTGAGGCTAGTGGGGCTATCTCACAGGAGTAGGCTCATAAATGGAGAAGTGTCCTTAACATGTTAGTTCTAAACCAGCACAATTAAATATTGAGTGACATCTAGTGGTCAAGTCATGTATAACACATAGGAATATTGTCCCGTGTGTAACATCCATGATAGGGAAGGTTGAACATATAACCCAAAATGTGCCTATTTTTCCAAAAAGAATTATACAAACTAATAATTAATAACACCCCCCCTCCCCCTTGGTGGAGTATGTTATATTAATAAGTAAAAGAGGAATGTCTGGGTATGTGTTCTTACTTTGTTCTTACTGTTCTAAGCTCTCTTTCTATTCACTTTCCTCCACCAGTTTACAAAGTCACAGGTCATACTCATTGCTACAACCTCCAGTGGTTATTCCGGAGAACACAGGCATTCACACTTTCTCCTCTGAAGCATGTGGCATGAGCTGCCGATTCTCTCCACCACAATGCAGTCAACAAGCTTGCAGAGCTTGCAGAGATGGGTCAGATTGGGTGCACTTTATATGCAGCTATGTGTTCTCATCTGCAGGCAGATAGTAGGTGCCTGGATCTCTCCACCAAATTAGGATTGGAATTTACATTTTTTGGTCACTACCTGTATATGTGTTGGTATATATTTGTGTAAGCAAAGTTAACTGCGTAATATGCATGTTTAGGTGTGTATGCAGTAACAATATTAATACATTATACATGTGAATTATGAATAACTTTTCTCTAGCCAAACACATTTAATAGCCAATTATGTATGGCAATGTCCTTGTGAAATAACATTCCTGCCATGAAGAACATTTCAAAATAGCATGGTGTCTTCTATGATAATATACAAATTGAATGATGTTTTTACTTATGCAAATACATACTTGTTTTTGACTGTTCCTGTCCTTTGTGGTGGGTAAAACAGTTGTAAAGAGTATGGTTAATCACAAAGATACTCTCAGTATCAGTGCCAATGTAGAATCACACATGCAGAGAGAATAGTATGATGCTTGATGCTTCAGGAACTATGATCACAGCTCAATACACTCATACTCTCAAGATATTCACCGTCATTCTTTTCTTTTGAATGAGATGTGCTGCCACAAAGATCCCAAAGATTTCACTGAAAATAATATGGGGTTCCCTGCAGTCCTGACAAAATGTTCAATGGCCACCCAAAATCCCCTAATGCAAAATAGCTGCTGTGCAACACAGAGATGGGAGCAACACATTTGTTGTGGTTCAGTCAAGCTTCCCTTAAAGTACACTCTGATCATGAGATTTAAACATTTACTTATTGCAGCTCATTCTTGAAATCATACCACAATGGTTAAAGGTTGCACATCCACGGTATTTCAGGAAGTTGAGAGATATAAAGTGATTACAGATGTGTTTTTGTTGTTGTTGTTTTTAAATAGCATTGTCGTATATATTGTAATATTGTTCCAAATTGATTTTGATTTGAAAATTTGATGTGATCTGGATCACACTTTTTTTTATTTAGTCAATGACGTCTGCTATTCTTGGTCAGGAAAACCACATACAAGAAATGAAACAGCAAGTCCAGGGAAAAGGTTCAAAGTAACTGTTATATTCATGCACATCATTTGCCTCCAAATATTGGAAGAAATCGACAATAATGACTGCATGAACTAAAATGTGAGAACAGTCGTTTACAGACGTTGGGGGGCGCTACAAGCTTCAATGAGTTCAGATCATTTGGCACTTATGAGATTAATGGAAAGTCATTGAAAAGTTATGCAGACATGCAAAATTTCATTCTTACAGCAGTGAATACTAGTCATAGCACTTTTTGGGCGTTGTGATATTACTTTATTTCTATTTGGGTTGTGATAAAGAAAAGAAACTTTGGAGTATCCTTCAAGCATGCATGGTGAATGACCGTATGGGTGGATTCCGGCGTGAGACGTAACATAAATATAAACCAATGAGAAAGCTCTGAGTGAGCGGAAGCACGAAATACAGATAGCAAGCTAACATTAGCTTGAAAGCCAAGCCACACGTCTTTACGCTGTATGCTGCGGTTACTGTGTCAGTGACTGAGCGTCAGAGAAGGTAAGACCGTGCAGACAAAAATTGTCAGGTTGCTGCACAATGAATTGGCTTCCGTACTGTGACTGCTGGGGCTAGCTAGCTAACTTGGCAACACTGTGGAACAGAATATTTTTTTATTCTGGATGGAGTTTTGCATTACATGTTCGCTAGTGGCATTGAGACATTATTGAATGAAAGTAAATGCAAATATGTCCCTATGCATTCAGCAGTTAACGGTAACTTGCTAGCTAAAGTAATAGTTAGCTCCACTCATCTTATACTATGAATTATTCCCGTGCCAAACCGAATAGCTAAATACTGAGGATGGCCTAATTGATTCTTAACGTTCGCAAGCAACTCCTTCGCTTAACTTGCAGCATGTCATTGGCATCAGATAACGAGCTAACGTTGCGTACCCTCTTTCGGAATTGCGTAGCTAATAATTTAATGGGTGTTGTAAGCACTGACTTTGAACGTTCGCTTACTGGATGAAGATGGACTGCCGTATTGCAAACCAAGTTGACGAAAATATAATACACCTGTCCACAGAAATCCGTTGGGAAATGCATTTTATTGAGTTGGCGCAGAAATATTGGTAGTCGGACTGTATCTTTTCGATGTTGATTCGTCATAGGGGACAGTGCAACAGCTCCTCACCTGAATGGGATTTTGACGGTCTTTGAGCTACCAGCTTTGTCATTTGGAGTTTGTGTTTAGATCGCAATCCAACACGATCCAGCATGCACGTGATGCAAAGCGCAGTTGTCATTTTGATTCGCTGTTTAAATGGGCCATGTTTCCTTTGAGAAAGGAATAAATCTTCGTGATCAATCCTTGCTGTTTGAAAATAGTGGGGTTACGAACTTGACAGGCAGGGTTCTTTACAAGAGTGCGTGGAATATTGTGACGGCCCTTGAGCAGTGATTTGCTCTTGGCTTAGCGGTCATTGTGTGCTCGGTACTATCCAGTTTTTCTTCTCGGCTTTGCTCTTCACGTTTCCTTGAGGATGCCCCGTGTGAATATCTGAAACATGTATACTCAGGTGGCTTTTCCTAATTAAGTCCTAAAATTACCCAGACCGATCCATTCGGTGGTGGTAGTGATGGGGGATGGGTCATTGCTGCGTGAAGAACACGGAAAAAATTATTGAATTTCCAGTCATGTCAGTTGTGAAACTATTAAAAATGTAAAAACGTATAAATGAAACTGCCCTGCAAGTTTAAGCTAACTGATTGTAATTTGGCTGTACACAAACTGTGTTTTTTGGCAATGTCTTAATGACTTGATTACTGTTTTTCATTGAAGATAGAAAGATTGTTTTGTTCTTACTTAATGTTCCTTTTGCTCCTGGGCAGTGGAAAATAAATAAATAAATAAATATACGCAACTGTGCATGGCCACATCAGTTGTATTTGTGGACATTTTGTCTGATCATATTAAGAAAACACACCCACCTTCAAAATATTTGTGTATCCTGACTGTTTAAACTGATAGCATATATTTCTGTCTAGACACTGTAGTTTTCGCCTCTATTAATTGCATTTTGGACCAAGAGCTGTGTGAGTGTGAGCGAGTTAGCACATTAACGTTTCAAAGATCAGTGAGCACAGGATAATCTGTAAGTCCTGAGACAAAGGAGGAGATTGAAAAATGGAGAATATGGGTCAGGTGCTGAGTGGTGTGACCTGCTGCAAACTAAGTTATCACCCTAGGGCCATCAATCGCAACTTTAAATTAGACCAGATGTCTAATAAATCAGCCTGCCAGTTATACAGCACTATGCATGGTCCTAATTCAGTTTCCCTTACCTTCTTCTATACAGAAGTCCAGGGAGGGATTCTATATAGGTTTATTTTAGGCAGTGAACTGATTTTTTATTTTTAGTGTTTTAATTAGATATTCTACTCTCCGGTGATTGAGAAGTGATAAGGAATTACTTAGAAATGTGTTTAAACCCCCTCCCATCCCTTACACTCACTCACACACACACACACACACACATCGTAATGAAGTACCGACGTTCAGTGGCCCTTCACAGATGCAGTCTGCCTTGAAGCATCAGTGGTGGTCACAGGCAGATCTGACTACAGCAGCTCACCTTGGAAGCATCATTGGCTCCTTGCTCTCTGTTTTCTGCTGTTTTTACTCTGAGGTCACCCCCCAGCCTTGTTCCAATTAAACTGCTCTGAACTGGAACACCTGAGAAGCACTCTGTATTACAAAGGTGAGACTTCTTTCAATGATTAATTTTGGGGTTTTGATTCTGTATGTTGCAGTATAGTTTTTGATTATCGGACATATTCATTTGTTGGTTGATTAGGGTTTTTTTTAGGTTGTTTTGATGTTACGATGTTGTAGTTCTGCTGAATTTCGCCGCTAACTCTGGCTGGACGCAGTTGAATCAGTGTTTGTGCTCAGGCTCAAGGCTGGTGAATGTTTGGCAGAGACAGCAGAGAATATGAGGTTCCCCAGCCTCACTGTCATAACATTTGAGCAAAAACACATTATTGCGCAATCATGTTTTTTTGGCAGGATGCACACATGTTAGTGGACTGCTCAGTGCTGTGCCGTGCCATGCGTTGCGCAACTGAAGGAAAGAAAACATTCTGAGAGCGCTACTCTGAAAATGACACTGATTTCAACGTTTTTAGGTGAAATGCTTAGGACTCCTCACATCAAGATGAAAACCAACCAGCAGCTTTGTCTTGTCCTGACATAGGAAGCAACATGAAGTTGTGGGATTTCAGAATTTTGTCATTTTCGTAATTCTGTGTGTTATGGCTTTGTGTTGCTGTAAGTTTATCACTATATAAACACAGGAAACTTGCATATTTATAATGGTGGAGCTGCATACGGAGTCCCTGCTTTTGCTTATGAAACACTGGCTTTTAATGACAGTTACCGTCCTGCTTTGGCAGTGTGTTTGTTTCTCTACTCTGCTTTTGAAGAACTTGTGGCAATGGAATGAAAACAGATTTTGGTTTGGTAATCTTACAGTCCATTTCCAATTACTCTCTGAGCCAATGGTAAAATAACCTCATGCAAATTTTTTTTAAAAAAGTTACTGTTGGCCATCTTTAAAGAGCCTAACTTTTCCTACTTCTTTCTTAAAAGGTGTTGGGTCGTCACTATCTCGTTGTAGCTGTTTGGGTTGTGGGTCGTTTAGGCTAATTACCCACACAGTATCAAATGGTGGTAGACCGCCAACAAAACATTTGGCAATGATTCCTCCACCACAAAGGCTAAACTGGCAGTATGTGTTCAAACTGAGCCGAAAATAACTTCTGCATATTATCCTGTTCCCTTCTATTACAATGGTGGAGTACTGCTCTCCTATCAGATCAGATAGGTAGAATGATGTAAGTCAGGGTAATGCAGTTCACAGTGATGCGTGTTGGGTAATTTAATATAATATAGCCTAATGTATATTGACCAGTGTGTCATGTATCATCTTGGTAGAATTGCTCACTTGGGTTATTTAGTCCACCGAAGGCTTTTTTTAGGTTTTGTTTTCACTGCTTGGATATAGCTGCACAGTAGTGGTGTGATGATGATGATTAAAAAAAAAAGAGCAACAGCAACATTGATACTAACAATACAATTTATTCATAAATTGCTCTTCATATGTTATCAAAAAGAATGAGTAAATCACAAAAAAATAATGAAAAAATAAGGTAAACAGAATAATAATAAAAATCTTGATAATAGCATACAGTTAGATACTGGTCCTATGGGCTATCATACACAATGATGTTATGATTAAAACTCACCTATAGTACATTTAGCTTAAATGACTCTTACTCCCACATGTTACCAGCTGTTATATAAGATTTCTTTTTAGCGTCAAACGATGATGTGTAGGCTGATACCAACTCCTACCTGAGACCTTGGGCTTGAGTGCTGCATTTTAACACCCCATTAACTCTGTTAGTAAAGGCAGTACATCTCGCTTGGTTGCAAACATGTGTTCTGATAACACAGTTTTCACATTGTGGGTCACTAACCCCTTAGCCATGGGGCCCCCTTAACAGGAATCTGAGATTCTTGTTTTTCTTCATAAGAAATACCACTCTCTGTGATCGAAGCACTTGAATTTGTTGGAAAAACACTTTCCAAATCTCATCTGAGATTGAATGTTTACTTCTGATACTTCTCAAATTTCAAATCTGGTGTACAGTCTGCAGGTTTGTGCCAACCCTGAACACTTCAGTAGTTTGTAATGTATACCAAAAGCAATCCATGTCATCCTGCATTAATGGGTGTGATCCAGTTTTAATGAGATAAGAAGACTTGCCAAAGTGACTTCTGAGATTGTGGAAACTTTTAGTGCTGTCTCTTTGGGGCTGAAGCTTGAATACTTCATGCATATCAATTCTAATGGGAGTTTTTGTCAGCAGAGGCAACAATAAGAGGAACATTTAGAGCTAAACGGCTCACTTACTCATTTGTGGGTGTTCTCTGCATCTCTACCCTTGGCCCTTTTTGCAAATATCTTTCCTGCCCACTCTGTGTCAATTGTCATTTCAATTTGCATTTAAACAGCACTCACCTTCTGTTGCCTGCATCATCCTAACACCAAATGCCACGGGGGTAGAAATCCGGGGTGCATGGCGAGGTTTTCCTCTGCATTAAAATCAAATCAAGCACTTTTGGAAAGGTTCTTTGTAGAACCTAATCCAAAATTTAATTGTAATTATTTTTTAATTAAACAAATGAATACAAAGACGAATTAAGCAAAATAGTGTCACTTCATGGTTGTACCTTTCTGTGTATTTGTGTCATGCCAAAGTGATGCTCCTTAGCCTGTTATTGCATGCCTTGTTTCAATGGCCATTCATGCTGCCTGTCCTGAGTGTAGGCTACAGAGATGTGCAGTTGACTTTTCTTTAACCACTGCAAACACTCAGTTAGATTCAGTTAGTCATTCTTGTGTTTCCCTCTTCATTCCATGCTGCAGTTAAAATGAATATAGGTTATATGATGATAATGTCACAGCAGAATTCACACTGTGGGATGAATTCTTGGTTCTTGAAGCCCTAGACTCTGGCCCTTTTGAATCCTTATTTCCACTCTGGAAACCCTGCCCAGTGACCTCCTCCTAAGTGGCTGTGAAACGTTTCTAAATGGGACCGATAGGAAGTGGAGTCTGATTCTGGTGGAGCATACCTCACAGGCTCCTGCTCCAGGCTTCACCTCCCATCATGCTGTCTGCGAAATGTTTTTTGGCTTTTCTCCTGTTGAATGCACCCCAAGTTTACTGGCTTTGGATGCAGTTCCTATGAAACGGCTCTCATGAGATAGAGGCATTTCACTTTATAAAATTACTGTAGCCTGGTGCTGCTAATTTTAGCACCTCTTTTTATACCTCACCGCCTTGCCTACCCAAGTCCATTTGAAGGTGTCACACCAGGACAGGAATGTTCTGGACGGACTTGGCCGTTCCATGTAAGCTGATGCCGCCTGTGCTAGTGCTGTGAAAGTCTGTCAGCGGTGCAGCCCCGACAATGTGCAGACAGAAGGAAATGAGACCCCCATATCAAAGCAAAGTATCACACGGAAGGATTACAGCATGCTCACTGTGCTGGCAGCTTGGTCCCTGTCTGCTCCAGCCACATGGTGAAGTGTGTGAGCTGTGTTTGTGTAGCTTTCAGAGCTGAGAGGGGTGCACTATGCACTGAGGCAGCTCAGAAACAACGCAGTAAAACTGCAGCTCTGCTAATGAAACCAGCCCTGACCTGTTGCCACATGATTATGGCTTTGTTTTGCATATGTTGGAAATGTTAGAAAGACACATTTCTTTCTAATGATGAGTGTGTTGCTATTTGACAGAAATCTGGGCAACCACATATCTGCACCAAACGGCAAAACTGTAGTCATGGTGAATCAGTGTGTAATCATGAGGAATCAGTGTGTTCACTTACACTGTGCAGAAAATGCAAAGCTCACATACACACACACAATCACACACACAATCCACCCACTCGCCCACAGCACATACACACAACCCACACAATATGCACAAACAACCTCTCTCATAGGCAGCAAAAATTTTTAATTTCACTCTTGGGGAAGTTTAGGCTACTGATTTGTCAGGTTTATCAGCACCATGATCCACTTCAACTGAGAAGGTGTGAAGTAACTTGGGAGCTGCACAAAAGATAATACAACTTCATTTAGACTAAAACTTAATTAGATGTTTTTGTGCTCTGTTATGTCTCATGTTGGCTCTTACAATCTCTTGCATCTAAATGGCTTTGCTGGAAGGAGCAATGCAGCACAGTTATCAGAGAACATATACTTCCACTGTACTTGCGTAAGAAACAACTTCCTGGAACAGCGGTATCAGTGTTACAATCTGCAGATATGGCTTGGCAGAGCCATATCTAACAAGACGATCTTTCTCTGTGTGCCCCATCTATAAATTATACATTATAGTAAAAAAACAGTATGAAAAGTTGAGTGTATTGTATTAAATACATTAGTCTGTTGGATAAAACTTTCCAGTTTTCACTGAGTCCACCTAGAGAAGGCTACACCCCTGCTAGTGCTAGTAATTGCAGATGATATGAATGAATGCAGAACATAAGCCTGATGTGCACCACCTGAAGGGTTACCTCAGAGCAAGTGGGTAGGGGCGGTGTCATTAGGTCACATGCAAAGGTAATTGGGTTATCTGTAATCTTGTAGCAGGGTTAGCAAGAGAAAGAGGAGGCAGCTCAAAGGGGAGCGGAGGAGCAGTGACCAGACCTCCCAGTGAGAACCGTAGTTATTCTGAGCTGTCCTCTGTGTTCCAGGTCCCTAGTTCCTCAGAACACTCAATGAGATGGCGGAAAATGGAGCAGGCCTGGAATTACCACAGAGACGTGTAGGAGCTAAGGAGCAGCAAAATGGGAAATTTGAGAAAGGTAGGTGAAAATGTGAATTGCTGAATGTCTTTGGGTCCCACAGAATGTCAGAGGAGGGGCTGTGTTCTGAAGGGTAACCTCAGTGCGTCACCAGGGATACGGGCATTGTTTGGGTTTGTTTATTTTCGGAGAATTTGCAGAAAGTTGCACTTAAAATCTTGAGATTTTGAAGCATGTTTGAAAGTCCTCCTACTACTGGCCATACGGCAAAACTTTGCGTTGCTTTGTCATTTGAATGAACACCTGCCTAATTTTTCAAATGTGTGCTGACTCATAACAAGTATTTCATAACTCGCAAAGCTACGCATTGATAAATAATGACAAGGATGATGTCCAACCATAAAACGTGATGGAACATGTGCATTTTTCAATATTTTTTACAGAATTTTCCATGCCAAGGTGTGGTGACTAGACCTGTTTTTAAGAAATAGCATTTTAGATAATAGGGTTTTCATTGGTTCTGTTGCATCATGGGTCATGACTGGACAAGTGCAATCTGTGCTTCTGTGAGTGAGGAAAGTGATGCCTGAATGCCTCCTGTGGAGCTGGAGCTCTGTTCTGTGCAGAGTAAGGGTGGGAATTGCCAGTGATGACATCACATGATATGATCACAAAATGCCATAATGTTGTAATTCCATGAGTGACTGCAGTCCTGCAATTCATTGCCGTTAGGCCTAAATATTATGAAAAGGGGGTGTGTTTTTTGTTTGACCATAAAACAGTACAGTCACTCATCTTAAAACCAAAAATTCTGTTGAAATTCATTAAACACATACCTTTTGATTCCTTGAGCAATGTAAAGCTTCACAAAAAGTGGAAAAAAAATGTGATGCTGAAAAATGAAGTACCTTAGTACATTGTGAAGAATAATGTGGTAGTCAACTATACTTTTTTCTTCACACAACTATTTGATCTCGTAAGTGAAGCCGTTGAAAGCGTAGCTTAAGAGAGCAATGTCCTACTAATATTCTTTCCATAGAAATGGCCTGGAAAAGAAAATAATCTTCAAAATAATTAATGTAACGTGGGCACTAAAATGAGCGTGTATTTATACAAGCATGAAAATATGTTTTGGCTGCAAGCCTTTGTTGGAGTGTTTGCAATATTGAAGCTGTCATGGTCTTTCCAAAATTTTTTTTTAATTAACATCAGTTGGCAATTGCACATTAAACTCATTTCAACAGTAATTAACATCATGTTATTCCTTAAAAAAAGACCAAAAGTGTTTGACCCAGTAGTTGTCAATGTGAAGTAAATTATCAATATCAAGGGAAATAAAATTGTTAATTTATTCTGTTTGTGGTTCAGGCAAGCATTTTAGATGGAAGTAGTTTGATATAGGACACTCCTCAGTGGAATGATCTTGAGTTTATATCTGCAGGGGAGCTATGTGCTAAGGTGTTGATAACTATCGGCACGGGTTTGGGCTGATTTCTGTGGCTGGGGTGTTGAGGTTGGGAGATGATATCTAGGTAGAGGTGTGTCTGTGTGGTGATTTTCAGGGCATGTTTTTAGGGTGGGATCATTCTTTGGGGGATTGCGTTATATTGGGGTATCTCTCCCACACACTGGGCCATATTGATAAACTTTTAGATAAACTCTCTGTCCAACCCCTCCGCCCCCCTCCAGAGGCCCTGTCGCTGGCGGAGCGGAAACAGAGGGACCGTGAGGAGCGACTGGAGCTGCTGCTGTGGAAGAAGCCCCTCCTCACCCTGCACTACTTCCTCCTCGAGACACTCCTAACTCTGAAGGAGTGGATCTGCAAGTAGGTCCCCGCTCCCCCAAAATCCACTCGACACTTAATCAGGCAGGTCACGTTTAATGCTTGATGGCCCCTAATCCAGCAGAGGAAGGCAAGTCTCAGACTTAATTGGATTGGGCCTCTTGTTAAACACGCTCATAGCATTGGGTAAATTGGCCAGGGAGGAAATTTGCAGGGTTGCAACACCAGGTTCTCGGTTGCTTGCACTTGACGTTTTTTCAGGATCTGAAACTGTGAACTTTTTCATAGTATTTCCTGCATCCCCCCCCTTTTTTCCTCACCCCATCTTCCATTGAACTGAATGGGGAAATTTTCTGTGCTTCAGTGCAGAGTTTGCGTCCACTGATTTTGGTCCTGCTCCTCACTTTTCCAGCTGTAATCCCAAGCAGAATCTGTGACTCTGCCACAGGGCTTGCTGTTTGGCTGTGACAGTCACAGCCCGTCACAGCTGGCTCAACACAAAACAGCCTTCACACACGCTGCTGGAGACACAATGACCTGAGCTTGGCAGACGTGGAGCTAGCGTTCAAAGTCTTTTCCATGCTTCTTTACACAAATACGCACACTGTATTGCAACCTTTTGCCTGTTTCAGCTCTGCAGGTCACCCCACAGGTCACCCACTCTACTCCAGCTTCACTACTCAGATACCACGATACAGTGATAAGCACTTTTTATCCTCTGTCAGGCTTACACAAGGTGATTTCTTGTTGATATTGCAGTGATTATGCAGTCAAAGACAGAGCTTCATTATCTCAGTAAAATCCGAAGAATGTTGGCCTCGATCTGCAGTGTTACTGGCATGGTGGAGTAGGTTCAATGGTAGATGCATCATTGATCTGAAGAGTTTCTGGCATGTGAAAAGATTTCATCCAGACTTGACGTACGAGAGGAGCAACAAGGCTACTAATAAAAACGAGTAGTGCAGCTTGCTGCCTTTTTGTATTTTACCGATAATCAGTGAAAAACTCAAGGCTAGGGATTGTGCCCCACAGCTTAGAACTGTCATATAAAACAACTCAATGATCAAATCCACCAGCAATAAGGAAACGGCATCATTCCACACAGACTGCAATGGCCGCAGCCAAGGTGACTGTGAGACAAAGAGGAGGCCTCGCAGGAGAAGTATCTTATCATGAAATCAGCTGATGTGTGTGTGAGACGGTGCCATTTGACAGTGCTGGAGAAATGATACAGAGCTTTAGGCCTGACTAACCCTTCCTACCACAACTATGTTTCTGCATCTGAGTCATTTTCCTTGTAACTCTCAACTACACACTGAGACTCGTAGTCAGAATGTCAGCTGATGCATAGGCAGGTCCTGGGTGCTCTTATGTGAGAGTCAGAAAGGTGGGAAAACCAGAGCACACCACCAAAGGCTAATCTATGGTTCTCTTAAAGCCAGCGGTCCTCAACCCTGTTCCTGGAAAACCCCTGGGTTTTTGCTGCTGCTCAGCACTCATCTGTGTAATGAACTGCTATAATCGATCACTCAACTCACCTGACCTGGTTTCTTAAATCAGAATCTGCACCCCAGGTCAGGTTTGGTTGTGGACCACGGTTTAACCCATGGTTTAACCCATTGACATTGTTTGACTCATTGTTAAAGTATTTTTCCTCTGCTGTAGAGTAAGTCTGTGAGCCCTTAGGTCGTAACAGCCAGCTTTGAATTTGTAAAAAGAGGGAGAAAAAGTTCTAATAGCATTAACGGGGATCAAGGGCTCTATCAACACTAGGCTTCAGTGGTCAAGCTGGCTTAGAATGTTGAACATGTATGTTTTACATGTCTTGATTTTGCATTTGTGTTGAAATTATTCATTTGTGTCATGTCCAAGTTTCATAGTTCCTTCACTGAATGTGTAAAATATATACAAAATATCATGCATCTAAAACTCATTTAATGTAATATTTAAGCTTGGTTTCTCATTTCCCAAAAAGTTATCTTTTTAGAGATACTAGGCTTTTTTTTTTACAATGTTTTATTAATCAAATTCATTTGTAGTGTTACATATTTACTGAATCAGTTTGGGTACTCTGCTCTAGGGTATAATGGCAGTGCTCCATCTGGTGACTGAACAAAAAAAAATTGTTCTTAAAAAAACTGTTCCTTAACCATTTTACTTTTCTCCTGTGTGTGTTCCAGACTCTGGCAGCAGAGGGCGACGGCACTGGCTGTGATCCTGGGACTTGTGTTGTTCTCCTTTGCTTACTCTATCGAAGGAGCGCATCAGAAGGTGAAGGGGGGGGGGAGAGAACTGCGCAATGAACCCAGTGAACCCACACAGCACTTCCTCAGTTGTTTTCAGTTGTGCTGTGTTGTGGGATGACGCACGCTGTCCCACATACTTCTGATGACCGGTCACGGTTGGAATTGATGGGCTGTTCTCTTTTTTTTTTATTATTATTTATTGGAGAGGGGTCTTTTGAGGGTAAGCAAGGGAAAACCACGTGCTGTTTTTGTTTTCTCGGATTCCTACTGGAAACGAGCACACACGCGGCCAAATCGTTGTTCCCGTAATCGAAACCATGAATGTTGATGATAAAAACGCTGCATGCCCAAGTGAGGGAGAGAGACAGGAGGAAAGAGAGGGAGGGGCAGGGCAGGGAGACAGAGAGAATGAGTGAGTGAGAGAGAGAGAGAAATGAGTGCTGTTGCGTAACAGTGTGCTGGCTGCCTGAACACGATCTGCACTCCGTGACCCATGCTCACACCCTCCGGCCGTTTCCACTACACGCTGCGCAGCATGCCGTCTGCAGAGCTTTCTTCTCAAGGGGGCAGCGGAGGCCTCTCGCACAAGGGGCCCCCTTATTTAATGGACCTTTCCCTGAATGGAATGACACTATCGCCTGTGCCTCTCGCCCGCAGTATGTGCAGTACTTGGAGAAGAAGTTCATGTGGTGTGCCTACTGGGTAGGCTTGGGCATCCTGTCGTCAGTGGGACTTGGGACTGGCCTGCATACCTTCTTGCTTTACCTGGTAAGAGCATGCTTCACCCCCCCCCCACCTGTCATCCTCTCTCTCTCTATCTCTCTCTCATTGCTGCATGGTATTTTTCACATATGAGGCACTGTTAGTAATCCGTTTTTCCCTCTCTCTCTTCCTCTCTTCTGTTTCTCTCTCTGTCTCATGTTTACTCCTGCATGTGGGGAGAGGCGGTCATTCAGCACAAGGGGGAGCTGCATTGGCTCAGGGTCTTTCTGTGATATTCATAGAGGCCATTGACGCCTCCTTGGGCAGGACTGTGTTTGGGTCTTGTTGCTTGGCCCCATCCCCTCTGAGGGACTGGTATGAAAGGGCACTCAGGGTGAGGAGAGTGGAGGGGGGTGTTGGGTTCCGCTTGGTAACCAGCCACAGCAGGGCAGGACGTCCGTGCGTATTCTCTCAGCGGGCAGCGTTGGCACAGCGGCGGACGCTGTCCGCCGAGAGCACTTCAGGACAGCAGCCCGTTTCCTCTGCTCTCTCTCACACATTGGTGAAGAGGAACCAGGGCCCAGTTGCGCTTGAGATAACGTTTCCAAAACATCTGTTAGTCTTTACTGCACTAAAGAACATTACTGACGCCGAACTTGCCATATGCCATCTGGAAGCACAGCCCAACCTTGTGTATTAACAGGCTTTTTGATGTGTAAGCAATTAAAGCTATTTACTACAGTTCAAATTTTGGAAATGTCCAACTCTAAATTATGTAAAAAATAAATAAATAAAATTAAAAAAAACTAAACTCTTACAGGATCTGCTATGGAAAAGGAATATACTGCCATCCTGTGGTCTTTTTATGTAATGCACTCTTTCCGATTGTTTCCTGATAATCAGGTGACCTGCCCGGGAATCCCCAATATGAAATTCAATGCAATATATATCCTCTTATCAGAGATGAATAACTTTCTTCTGTCACTCCTGCATTAGCTGTGGATTTTGTATCTTCCCTTACTACACATGTTCGTGAAATCAATTATCTCTTCAGCTGCTCTTGTTATCAGAAAAACTTGACATGAACCTCATTTAAGACGTGAATTCACTGCAACGTGACACAATGTCATTAGTGGCTTGGCTCAGTAGTATTTATATGCAAGATCTAAGCCAGCACAAAAAGCCAAGAGGCTCCCTTTAAAACCAATCAAAGCCAGATGGTAGATGCATCACGCATTCTTAAACAAATACTCTGGTAAAGTCACATCCTTCACAATAACCATATTGACAACATAATTGTTGATTTTTATTCAGTGTTTATTTTCTGTTTAATTGATTGTTAACAGTCTGTGTGGTTAGTTGAACTTTGATATCTGCTTTGAATTTAGTAAAATGGAACATTATTTGAGCTTCCCAATTTGCTAGTATTTGTTAAACAAATATAGTCATCAAGATTCAGTAAGACATATAATAATCACGTTTACTTTTTAAGGAAAAAAATGCAATAACCTGCATCAGTGTATAACTCTTTAATTGATTGAACTCTTTAACTTGCACAATAAACATAATTTGCCTGTTTTTCAAATGTGCCTGGAGTAAACCGTGATGTAGTGTAATATTTCATTGGCTTTCTCCATCCTAAATCTGTGCAAAATGCTCAATTTGTGCACAGTTTGTTTTCTCCATGGCGTTTCTGAATGATTGCAGCTAAACTTGTTCAGAAGTCCACAGATTTAATTTTTAAGTATAGTCAATCAACATTCTGGCAGGACTGATTTTCAGATAAGACCCCGTCTTTGGCATCCACAAACTAATGTCCTCCATACTTAATGATCTGCGCACTTTGCACAGATCAGGGTCAATCGTCAATGATATGATTGTATGTGGGCCAAGGCCCAGGTGTGCAACTATCAACAATACAGTACCTATATGGCGTTAACTGAAAATGACAAATAATTTACAGATACATTTTCCCTCCCTGCAGCGTTCCTGCAAATGTCTTTAAAAATAGCACTCCCAGCAAAGGTACTGATGAGTGTGGGGTTTCCAACATTTTTGTGCTAGCAAACATGTTTAACCAGATGACGAAAACTCATTTCTATTGCTAAGTAACAGTAACAGAATGCAATCGTCTCTCCCTTGCAGTGAGGGCTCAGAAGTTGGTGCAGGGTGATCCTTAAATTGGTGCTGGTTGTTAAAGAGTCACTTGTGACAATTTCACCTCATTCCATGCTTCCTTAATTCAATAACCTAAATTGAGGTGGCGTTATGGAAGATGGTCCTGCAGCTTCTTTCATTTGAGAAAACGTCCATTGCGCAGAATCATCATTAGTTCCCCGCTGTTATCCGAACAGGACTAGCAAAGCAGCTCTTGTCTGTACTGTATTCTCACACCTCTGCTAGCTGAAGAGGTGTGCCATTTGAGGTCAGACTGTCTCTACCTCAAGTGCAATGTAAGATTGCTGTTTGTCTACAGTTTATTTTTATCCATTGCAACTCTTACAAAAAGTTAATTGTGATCGACTTGCCTTTTTAAAATATTTCCTCTTTTCTTTCTTTTTGCCTTTCTCGGCTTTATTCCAATAACTGTACTTCAAATAATAGCCAGCCTCTATTAGAGATTGGCATGAGTATTGTGCAGTAGCAAGCCATTACATTATGTCTGAGGCATAAAACGGGTGGAATAGATTAGTTCAATATGAATGAGAAACAGTTGAATATTATTAATGGTCTCTGGCAAACATAGAAATGTTTTTTTTTTTTGTTTTATCACAGAGTTATGAAGCTCCATGTTTTGTTAGATTTATTGATTGAGCAAACGGGCCATAATGTGGATTATATTAAATGTCAGTTTTTGCCAACAGGGGGCCCCCTTCAGTCAATGGTGCTACAGGCAGTTAAATGTTATGCTTTTTACTACAGCTAGATGCCCCTGGGCCAGAGTAGAAAGCAGAACAGACTGTTGGACACCTCAATCGGAATCACATACATATGAAACAGTGAGATATGACCACATTGGTAAAGGAGATTGTTTTGAACATTTAATTATATTTTGAATAGTAATTAGTTTAATTTGAGTAGTGACTCACATCATTGTAACTTTTTTTTGTTAAATAGGTTACGTTCATTATGTAACCATAAACATTCAACTTGAAATTAACCAGCACATTTTAACCATCATGACTCAGTTAACCTACTGGTGTTCGAAACAGTACATCTCTCACTTCCCCTGGCTTTTGTGTACTGTTTGTTCCTGTTTTTCCTCTTCTTTATAGAAACATTGGTGATTTCCCACATTGTGTTCTGGAGCAGTAGCGCTGAGGCACCCTCCTTTACCTAATCTTGGTTGTATTTCAAGTCTTTTTGAGCTTCATATTGCTAACATGTTATTGTGTTGGGTACTTTCAGGCTCTTGCCCTATTTGTGTGACCAGGCAGTCTGCACCTCTGAGTTTTGTATCTTAGAGGTTTAACAGCTGACAACCTTCATTTACCTGTACATTTTGAGTGTCACCAAACTGTTGTTGGATAATTGTCCTTCTGTAAAACAAATGTAATGATATGTCCAGCTTCATTGTTCTGCTTTGGCTTATGTGTCAGAGACAATACCCCTAACTGAATGATGTCACTCCTCTTAATAACACTGACCTCTTATCAGTACTCAGACAAGTGAGAGCTGTGGGTGAGCTCTGTGCCAGATTAGGAAAAAAAACTGACCTAAGATCAGTTTTTTTGTGTAGCTTGTTTTGTTGTTATACTATTTTGCTGTTGTTAATTCGGTCTGTTTTTCTACTGTGATGGTTGAGGCACATTCCTATGATTCAGTGTATGGGCTATTGTGTCCAGGTCAGTAATCCTTCACCTACTGAACACCTTCGCACCCGCTCTGCCATTTGAACCGCATATTTTGATGTTGTGATGGCTGTTCCCTGCCCACTTATGCCTGTTGAATGTTAATTAAGCTCAGTTAAGCTCTAGTAACAGGCTGGTTTTATGTACTTACAAACATTGTTTGGGCCGCAGATTTGCTTTCCAGATTTCCTGCGTGCCAAATGCTGATACTATGAGGTTCTCTGACAGAGGTCAAAAAAATGTTTAATGCTCTACATTCTGTAAAGTCTTCCAGATTTTTCTTAAGTGTTGGAGCACTCATGTATGATGTCCTGCCTGACATGTGACCACTACTGCACTGTACATGAAACGGGCTGACAATAACAGGAAGAGATATTTGAGTGTGGATGAATGTGGAATGATGGGAACTAGTGTACAACCAATCCAGTTACAGCCATAACTGTGAGCCTAGCACCAAGACTCTGAGCTTGACTAGTTTGTCACTCTGTTGGGGTGTGGTCAGGTTCCAGGGAAGAATTTTGCTATTAAACGACTGCATTCACTGTTTATAACCAATCACAACTGCCCTTGGGGGAGCATGTGAAATGATGGTCTTACTGAACAATCCAGACCTACCCTGGTGATTTTTGTGGACACTAGTCAGTTTTCAGGTAGCTTAGGCCTGAAAAGGTAACAGAGGTATGTGGGTGCTGTTTCAGAGATTGAGCATGTCCAATGATAATCCACATCCATGTGAAAGTTTTGGCTTTTCTTTTTCAAGCCCAATTAGTTTGTTTTCCTTTGGATGTTCTGGCAAAGGAGAGCCATATAAATACCTAAAAATTTCCATGATAGCATTCATTTTTTGCATGTCTGTATTTGTGGGATCGCAGTTGCACGTGTCTCCAAGATTTTTTCCCATGGTTGAACAATGCATTTTTAGGAGATGATGCAATAATTTTTTACTTTTTCTTTGAAAATACATATACTTATTCACATGTGGTAACCAAATGAATACACACACAGACCTGATTTATATATTACACCCACACACATGCTGAGGTTTTGGCTGGGTATAGCTATCCACCACTGGCACTCCTTTTTGGCAGCATTCTTTAGTTTGACCACAAGCTGTCTCTGTCCTGTGAGTATCCACAGAGACCTGTCTGCCTTTATTTCCTTAGCCTGCAGTTTCTCCTCGCAGCTAACGACAGAACCTGTCACCCAGGCACTCAAAATGCAAAACAACTGCCTTTTCCAAAGTGCAATATTTTGATCTTATTTTTGTCAGTATAATTTGTTAAATCAGAGGCATGGAAAAGCTTAACTAAAAGTGGATTTTTTTTCCCCCAAGTCCTTTTGATTATACAGGAATTGATAATCATTTTAATTGTGATTAGAATAATTATTCTAGGCATGATTAGTCCTATAATTGGTTGGTTCTTTAAATATAAGAAATTAGATTGATTAGAGTTTTGATCAGTTTTCTCAATTCAAGACAAATAAGAAAAAATTAAAAGGACTAGCAGTACTCTGTTCAACCAACTGCTATCCACTCCACAGTGTCAGTGTTACAGTACTCTCATTATGACTTTACCTATTGTGGGCAGTAGATGGTGCCATGCACCTTTTAAAATCGCTGTACTCTGGCTGTTTTGTATACAAAGTCTTCCAGGCTGTGATCAGGTATGTTGTGTCTCACTCTGTCACTCTGTTTTGAGCAGGGAAAAAGAACACTCTCTCTCTGGATGTTATAATGATGCTTTCTTCTGGCCTGTCAGTTTGTAGTGAAACAGGATGTATTCTCCTCAGCAGAATGACTTCAGGTGCCTTTTTCTTCACGCTGTGGCCTTGCCCTGTTGTCACCATTTTGCCACAGTGTAAAGAAACCAAAACCAACCTACTTGAGGTGTAACTTTCAAAAAACTGACGAAGTTAGATTACAGGGTTAAATTCTTGAGTGATAATAGGTGGAAACTCTTGGTGTCTATATTTTGGTAAATGGATGTTTAGATTGTGTGATGTTTCACTGGCTCACACTGGCTGAACTTGTTTACTGTAAGGGAATGCAGCTGTTTCAGTCTGTGTCTCGCTGCGTATGTCAGCTGTGTTTAATGTTTGAGAATGTTTCCTCTTTTGTTTGTAGAATTTTTGAATCCCCTGATTTAACCAGTGCAAAACGGGGAAAAAAACAGAAGATGGAAAATACATAAACCATTTGTTCAGAGAAAATCCAATACTTACGATTATTTACAGTGCTTCACAAATAGCCCAAAACTGCTGTAATGAAAATCCCACATTTTGTGTTTCAAAAAACTTCATCAGTATCCCCCATCTAAAGAAGCATGTGTAATCCCAATTAACTTTACAGTGATATAGCTCTGGAGTGCAGTCTGATTTTATGTCTTATGCTTTTGCAGGTGGTTCAAATGTAAAATGTCATTTCATGTATTTTGCATTAAATCAATTAGAAAACAATAAAATGGTATGAAAGCTTAATATTTATTTATGTTGTCAATTGTATGATACAACAGTCGCCGTTCTTCTTTTTATGTATTCAGGTGTCACTGGGCTGCAGGTTGCCCACCACCCTTGCTGTTGTTCTGTAGGAGTGTCTCTCTGGTTGTTGCACTGTTTCTCCAGCAGGGGGAAGCAGTCAGCCACCAGTCTGTGCTAGTGGAGAGCAGAGTGGGTAAGTCCTTATGGGCAGGCTGTTTGAAGTGCATCACAGCATCACTCAGACGGAAGGCCCATCTGGGGCCGAGTGTGTGGAATCAGCCCTGGCTGTTGGAGCAGCATCAGCGCTGTCCTGAGGGTGTAGTAGTGCTCTGTCTCCTCCTCCCTCTTAGGCGGGATCCACAGCGCTGAGGGTTCACCACCCATTAGAAAACAAGAGAGCCTCATATAAAACAAAACAGTCCGGGAAGAGAAATCAGAGGGGGGGATGTGTTTGTGTGCATGTGTGAGGGAGAGTTATCTGATTGTGCTGGAGACTGTTATGACTGCAGTCATCCTGGGGGATTCGGAGACATGAGTCAGCACAACAGTTCGACAGTGTCTGGACAAACTCCGGAGCGCATGGGCACATTGAAGGGGTGTGTGTGTGTGTGTGTGTGTGTGTGTGTGTGTGTGTGTGTGTGTGTGTGTGTGAGATTTTGTGTCTGTTATGTGTATAGAGTGGATTGTGTGTGTGTGTGTGTGTGTGTGTGTGTCTGTTATGTGTATAGAGTGGTGTGTGTATGTATTGTGTGTATAGCATGGTGTGTGTGTGTCTGTTATGTGTATAGAGTGGTGCTTGTGTCAATGTCCATGGTGGATAGGTGTGTGTTGAGGGGGTTTAGAAGTGTGTATTCCAGCCCCAGGTGAGGCCAGAGGGGAACAGGGAAGATTTGGGGTGGGTGGAACGGTCAGGGAAATTGTGCAGGGGTTTTCCCTCCTCACAGGGCGGGAAACCTCTCACGCCCCGTCCCATTCGGCCTGCTACACAGCCTGACTCGCCCCGTGAAAACAGCTGCAGTTTACACGCACAGCTTTCAGTGGGATGCCATTGAGAGCTGGACATTGGGGAGTCCCAGGTCAAAAAGGGCAAACCTGTGTGCGGCTGGATTCATAACAAAAACTCCTGAACTGGGAGTCCTGAACTATGATCAGGTTCTCCATGTAATATACCAACATTCTACATTGTATGGTCTTGAGAAAAATGATCCTTGGTCAGGATTGATTTCTGGGACTTCATTAATATGGGTCCTGATGTGTACATAGATCAAATTCTGTTTTATCACAGCTGGGATCTTTAAAAGTCTTTGAAACTTAATTAAATCAAGGAAAGAAAATTGAAAATCGTGAAATGTTTGGATGAAAATTGCATTTATGTCATCTGTATTTAAATCACTGTAATGTGTCATGATTAAGCAATTATGGTCAAAAGAAAATTGCTGTGTTTAACTGTAAATCAGTACAAAAAGTATTAAAAAGCCATTATATTGGCAGTTGTGCACATTCATATAAGGATAAAAGGAAATGTTTGGGACCCCCACCTCTTTCACTTCCCCAAGCCACCAGGGAAGAGAATATCTGCTGTCCTAAATGATAATTATGTTAATGTCTAGCTATCAACAGAAATCACAAGTTAGTGGGTTAAAAATACTTCAGCGCTTGTAGCCTGTCCTAAGCAGGGTGATTTAAAGGCCCTTGTTTTCAGAAATAACGGAGCATATCGACTAAATAAAGGAAACGTACAGTAGTTTCTATATCGAGCGTCTCACAGGACTTTGAAATTACATGTTAGACATATTTAAAGGGAATGCAGTGTTACACTTGTGAAAAAAAGCCCCTGAAATTAAATTTCACTGCTGGTAATTATGACTAACTCGGCTTTAATTATTGGTATCTGTCATAGGACACAGCAGATGTAGGTCCTGTAGCACTCCAAAGGCTCTGTCAGTGGGGTTGCTTTCTTTATAACAGCACCTTAAAAAGGTCCACACACCCAAAATAGAGCCCCCAAAAAAAAAAAAAAATAAATAAACACAGAAGTGTGAACTTGCGACATAATTGACAAACCGTGACATCTGACTTTGGCCTTGTTTGGACTGCGTTGGATACAAGCCTGTGTCCTTTGAATCCTGGAGCAGTTATGTAGGCTGATACTGTGTTGGTCTGTGGTGGAGGGTGTGGTCCAGTCACTGTCACCCAGTAATGGAAGTTTTGCACTAGCTGTCTGTTGCTCTCTCTGTCTCTCTTTCTCTTTCTCTATTCTTTACTCTCGATGCAGTCACATGCTAGGTTTGTTTGTCAACTGACCACTGGTTGCCTGCTCACAATGGCACTGCCCCCTCAAGCCCCTGCCCCCCACACCTTTAATGTCCTGGCTCTTTTGTTGAAAGACCGTTGAATAGACTCATGGAAAAGTGACTCACCTTTCTTTTTTCTCTACCTGCTGAGTTGTGAAACCACATCTAAGCGGTGGAGGAAGCTGTGGAGCGGGAGCGGGCTGGCATGGGCAG
Organism: Albula goreensis; assembly: GCA_022829145.1. NCBI lineage: Eukaryota > Metazoa > Chordata > Actinopteri > Albuliformes > Albulidae > Albula > Albula goreensis. The sequence continues at coordinate 33,462,755 of CM040742.1, forward strand.
ATTAGGGGACGGAGATTAGGCAGGTGTTCCTGTTGTGTTAAACGTGGCAACTAATTCCAGTTGAAAGCTGTCCATCCCCAGAAATGAGTTCCGGCACCCTTGAATGCCTGATGTTTATCTAGAGGTCACCTGGATGTGTTACTAAAAAATAAAGTCATTTTCATAATATTACTTGTGTAACATGACTAATTCAAGCTAGAAATGAAAACTTCATCGAAAAATAAACAGCATTTATTGTTTACCATGAGATTACTTCAAACTTGTAAAGTAATATTTCCAATTAAAATGTCCAGATATGTAGTACAGAATAAATGTCTGGTTGGATATGACAGGCACAGACTCATAAATCCATTTTATGAATGTTTGGTTGGATGTAAATTTGGCATGGAATACATTTTTATGAAAGTTTGGTAAAGTCTGCCCTGGGCTTTAGTGATCAGCTCTAGCCAGATGAGAGGAGTAAACAATTTCTAACAGGTCAATGAATTAACCTAATTTTGTACAGGTAAATCTTTAAACTGAAAAGGTAGTTTTTCTGAGCAGAAAGAGTTTCCCTGCTGTCTGTTACCCATCTTCTCACAGAGTTGTCAATGCTATTTGATGTCATGACAGTTTGATCCCTCTGGCAGCGTCAGGGTTATAATGTGCGGACGGTGCTTGAAGAGCTTGTTTTCTCATACTGCTCCACAATGGAAACATGCTAACTCATCAGGTTGTTTCTGTGACTGAACAAACACCGTGTGATTCTTTTTAGGTGTACTTTAAACTCCATCAAAGTGGAATGCCAGTCAAAGTGTAAATAAGCAGAGTGCCGAGGAATTTTTTCCCACTTGGCTCACACGTGAGATATTGAAAGCATGTGTTGGAAGTTTTGATTCCAAGTCTCTTTGCCCTCATAAATGTTCTAAAAAGAACTGCCGTATGTTTGGAGTCAATACATTGCATGTACCAGACCAGACTCCCACTGGTAACCATGGAAACAGTCTCAGAGCCCAGACGGTAAGATCTGAAGAGATGTCAGGTCATTCTCAACTTGCTGTCTGGGAAGCAGCACTTACTGTAGCAGTGAAACCCACACCAGGGGTATGGACGCTTAGACATAGGTTAGATTCTCAGAGGGTGGGTTGCAAAAGTGTGTCATATTTGACACATGCCCCCTGCCCCCCATTTATTTATTTAATTTTTTTAATGAATGTCATCACTTTGGACCCACCCTTTTGAAGCTGATGTAATTGATTTTATTATATTGGTTACACTCCAGAATGGGTTTGTGTGTATCTGTGTGCATAAACTACAACAGAGCCACAGACTCTTACTGGGGGGAAAAAAGAAAAAGATAAGCACCAAATCAACATTGCTTCCAATGAGGAATGATAACATTTGTTGGTACACTGTAGTAACAGTAAGATGAAGCTGCATAAAATCTCATTGTGGTGTGCTGGGGTGAAAAAAAATGCTGTGTACAAAACAAGAATGTTAATATAAAACACCAAATCCACCCCTCAATGCCGTAAAACCAAGCACTTAGTACTGATTTCCAATGAAAATCCTGTCAGGGTACAGAAACCTGCTGAAAGGGGAGGGTTTCAAGCAGGAGGTGTCAGAAAAGTTACCACAGGGATAACTGGCTTGTGGCGGCCAAGCGTTCATAGTGACATCGTTTTTTTTATCCTTTGATGTCTACTCTTCCTATCACTGTGAAGCAGAATTCACAAAGCGTTGGATTGTTCACCCACTAATAGGGAATGTGAGCTGGGTTTGTATCGTAGTGAGTCATTTTAGTTTTACCCCACTGGTGACGTGTTGCCACAATAGTAATCCAGTGTTCCTGTGCCTAGAGGTTGAAGTTGAATTAACTTTTTAGGTTCCATAGAGCCATGGAGTCGGTCCTCTCAGTGAATTCTTTTTCAGCTTTAGTTCCCACCTCTTTCTGTCTTCACTCCCTCCTCTCACCCCTATGAGTCTGACTCTGAATGACGTGATACAAGATGGAGGAGTGATACTGTTTTCAAATACAACAGCCTTCCAAACCGTCCACATTCAGTGGAAACTTGGACACATCCTTAGCAGCAAAGGATGCACACAGGCACTGCCATGGAAACCGTGGTAATCGCAGCAATACATTTCAAAATGATCTCATCCCAGTTTGGTGTATTTTGTGCATACGTAAATAAAGAGTCATTGGCCACACACAGCATGATTAGCTTCCAAGTTTCCTTAGTAGACCCTAAAATTATATATTGAAGATATGTGGGGCAATGCATATGTTAATTTATACATAAATATGTTGCCAGGTTTATAATATAATAATGATAGACATTCTAGTCAAATGTAGAAATTTTGCTTAAGCAGCATGACAAAGGTCATACATGTGTCAGTTCACTCACAGATTTTCCAGAAACTTCTATTCTAATTCCCATGCAGTTTTCCCTCATTTCCCACATTTACTCTACAATGTAGAGGGCAAGGAGTTATGGGAAATCTGAAAATTATTTTTGTCACCAATAGGACCCTTGTTTTGAGAGTGAGACTGAGTGGATGGTGTATCAAGTGACTGAGTGAATTCGATTTTCCAAAAATGTAATTGACCTCTATTAATGGCAGTGTAGGCTTCATGAAAACCAAAAATGGTTGGATCTTTCACAACACTGTTTGAACCCATCATTGATGTTTCATGGTGATGGAAGGAAAAGTGTATTGATGGTCTGTGATTGACAGTTCAGAATAACCCAACCTATCACAGAGTTCATGAAACTTAACTCTCTCATAACTACTGGGGCCCTCCCTTCCTGAGTCACCCACTCCCTCATGGCTTGGGGTTGGTGTGCCTGGGTTGTGGGATGGGGGAAGGTAGGGTGCCAGGGAGTGAGTTGGAGCAGACACAGCTTTGTATTTTCCACAGATAATGTAATGGGATCTTAAAATAAAGTCAAACTCAGCAGTGTGTGACAATTTGTTTATTTGGAAACCCATAAATTCAACTGGACTGCTCTTTATGGTTCAAACACAGAGATGATACAAAAATGGCCCATGTCCCTTCTATAACTTTGACCCATCACAATGTTGCTGATGGGCCTGTTGGTTCAGACAGGCCCCACAGTTCTAGTGGCAAGTGGCATGGCCACAGATGACGGAGCTGTGGTCATCACTGGGGTTTTGGTTAGGCCGGGCTCACAGCTGGCTCTGGAGCTGTTGGCTTGGAGAGGCAGAGCTAGCCTTTGAGGAAAAACCTGTCGCTTTGAAACACACTCACATTACGCGCATCACAGTCATGTGCCTTTCCATAACCGCCTTTTCATTTGTACCCAAGATTAAAAGCATTGCACTTCATCGTAATAACTATGTGTCCTTAAAAAGAATGAATATACAAAAACTCTTGAAGGTCAGATTCCTGCTTTAATGCTTAACGCTTTTGTGATGGATGTAAGAAATGTGAATGACATGGGGGGAAAATATGAGGGCTTGCACTTTCCAACCAAAGGCTTATCTTAGACTTTCCCCACATTTTACTTTCTGTATTGCCAAAAGCAACTTTGAGCAGAACCAGTATCCATCCAGGCCGATCAAAAACTGCTGGAATTCCCTGTTTTTATTTTTAAAAATGATAACTATCACTATTTTTTTGTCTGTTCAGCCAATCATTAAGCTCACTTAAAGCACATTTTTCCTACTCTTTGCCTGAGTGGGGGTTATATAAGACCCTTCAGACATCTTGTCTAAGGTTAGCTGACATTCTAGTCTTTTCTAACATTTTCTGTGGTTTCCTGAAAGCCGTTTATCTTCCACATCACAAGTTTGAAAAATGTGTTCCCTTTTTGTAGAACTCTCAGTTCATCTTTTAACAACTAACATCCCCCAAAGTAAGCTGTTCATGTGAAGCAATAAACTTGTCAGACATTATATCATATCCATCTCACCTTAGGTACAAATGCATTCTGCAGTTCAACCCATTCCACCTCCCTTCATTCTGCCATACTGAAACATTTTGACAGTGAATCTACAGATGAAATTCTGATGGATTGAAAGATGGAGTCCTTGGATTTTCTACCTTTTGGACTTTTTTGATTTGTTGACTGGGAGTCTTGCTTCCCCCCCCTCTCTTTACACATTATGATGTCATCAGACAGCTGTAATGTGGAAGTGTCTGTCTCCTGATGGATGGAGCCAGTGGGAATGGAAGCTCATGAAACACAAATGCCAGAGTGTCCATCATGCTTGTCACCCATGGCGCAGCTTGCCTTGCAACAACACCGCCAGTCTATCAGGCCCCAGGTCTGATACTCATTTACTCAACTCCTCCAGACTTCAGGAAGGCCTTGAACTTTCTCTTCCCTGAGCGCCCCCAATCGGGGACTACACAAAAACAAATGTAGGAAAGTGGCTTTAAAGAGCTGTCGCCAGAACCAAGCGAATGATGTCAAGATTCCTGCCATTTTTCTGAAGGGGGTAGTTGGACGGTGGGTGGAGGATGGTGGTTATGGGGGGTGAGAGTTATGGCTATGTTTTGCAGGGACCCAGGGAAAGGAATAACGCACCTAGCAAAGCATGTGTGAACAATGCCAGATCTCCATGGACCACGTCTGTCTCCCAAGCATCACCAGTGTGTACTAAAGCCCTGGCAATCACTCTTGCTTTACTGCAAGGCACCGGTTTTGCGGTTTGCCACAAAAATGTAAGCTATTTTCTTTCCATTATAGAACTGTTAAGGCTCCTGGGCTGGGTATGAGCGCAGACTGCTATTGTCAAAGAAGAATTATGTCGTTTTATGGAGTTTACAGCTGCTGACATAATTCACTAATTTTTCCGTTGGGAAGGACAGGGAGGTTAAACAGTTCCCTGTGTGGAAACCATTATTTACACTCCCCCTTAAATGACCAAGCCCAACACGTTGGACGCTCTCTTGCTTGTAGGGGGTCCAAAACCATGTTCCCACTCAAGAATTATGACAAATTTATATCAGGCGCTGAAATTTTGCCCACACCGAGAATTAAACAATTTTCTGCATGCTTTCAACATTTCCTTGTATCTGAGAGTTCACTAACAAATATGTGTGTGTATTTGTAAATTGACTTAAGTTCCCAAATCTATATGTTTTTGAGCTTTCCTAAAACTTAGGAGACTGATTTGGCAGGCGACACTCTGAAGACCACTCACAGGTCATAGGAGAAAGGTCATTAAGAGGGTTTTGGAATGGCCCAGTTTCAGCTTCAGCTGTTGTAAAACTGTAACACTGCCTGCCACAGAATCTTTATTTCCCTTTGGCGGAAATGGTTGTATTACATTAACAGACACCAGGACAACAACTAAGTACCTGCTTTCTCAGGTGTGCCTGAAAACAATTAATATAATTTACATCCCACTTCTGACTTCAACTGTGGTGAGTGTGGGAAAGATCAAGTCTGACAGGCACGTCTGTTTTTCCTCTGGAATGAGAACTAGGGAGGATTACTAATAAAGAAAACAGCTGAGGGCTACCAGGTGGTTCATCCTGTTAAGGCACTGCTCCAGTATATCAGTGGGCACTGCTTTCTTTTATTGAATCTGAACACTTCCAGTGCTGCCAAAGACCAGCAGTCTGTCAGGGTGACACATAGCATGGAAATACCATGGCCTGAGTACGGTGGGAGTCTTATCATCAGGTGTGTCCACTGTTACCAGTGGCCCTAGTCAACTGGCCCAATAAAATGCAATGTAATCATTACTGTAATGAAACGTAAAGCACAAGAGGTGTCGGATTTGGTACTTGCAAGCATAGGAGATGAGGAATGATTTTCATCGGGATTAGCACATTCTGAACTTACCCCTGATAAATCTCCCATATGACCGATACCTATAGGAAGGTCAGGTCTTGAGAAACTGCATGCAAAACTACTGAGTAATTGCACGCATGAGTCAAAGTGCCAGTTTGCTGTCATAGCGAGCACTCACGCGCCTGGTACCCTTTCATGTTCATTTGCTATTCATTAACCGGGCAGCTAAATGTCTGACATTGAAAAATGTTTGGCGCCGAACTTGCGTGAGGACGCATGTGACTCATTGGCATGACATGAACAGGCGACGCACTCGCATGTGAGATCCGCGCGGAGCTCCTATGAACCGGAGGCGGTTTGTTTTTGTTTAAACACGCAAAGGAGCGCCGCGCGTTTCCCCAGAGCTGTTGCAGAATTCGGTCCGCAGTTGTTTTGTAAACACGCGTGCATTCCTGAATGCTGCAGGCTTTTCTTTCCCCCCTCACTAGGCAGACAGAGGGAGGAAATCGCACAGTCAGGTTACTGAAAACGGTCTGTTTGTGCAGTCCGCTTCGCCGCCGGTTTCCACAACTAAAGTGTTTGAATTGGAAACGAAAAGATGTTTTATTACCTGTGAGTAGCTCTGTCACGGCGGTTTCCTGCATTCTATTTTTATGTCCTATTTCATTTTTGTCTTGTCAGAATATGCTCACACAGAATTTGATTGCTATGACAGGAGTTTTTCTTTGTCTCACAAGGCAACTTTGGAAAACGAATGTGGTCGCACCTGCTAAAAATGGAAAGCATCATGGAAAGCCCAAAGAAACACGCCGTCTCTTTCCTAATTGGCACAGCTGCTGTTCAGTTATCAATCTCATCCTGTGTTTGACCCAGTATTTACCACCAGCAATGGTACAACTAGTGTCCAAATACTGAGGCACAGAAGTTTTTTTTAGCAAAAAATCAAGTTTTAGTGAATGGCTTTTATCTCGGATACCGAAAAACAAAAGTTATTTTACCAAACGAATCAACCATTATCTAACGGCAGTTATTTTTGTGGATGTTATTTTATTACTTACAAACAATAGTACAACCAGATAGTCATGACTAATAAAAGTAAACAGAAACACAGAAGGATTCAGTGGTAAGGAATAAGTTTAATGAGCAAAGTGTTGCTTTTTCTCCAATGCTATTCATGGAGGCAGAGTTGCCTAGCTCTTTATGTGGTTGTTCACAGACAGCAGTTTTGAACCCAGCTTGGCATTGCTTCCACCGTCATGTCATGCTGCGATGCTGTGATTCAGCCACAGCACCTGGCCAGGGTCTAGACATCATCATGCTTAGTTTCTATTATTTTTCCCCACACACTGCTCAAGCCTCCTCAGGAAAACCAGACCACAGAAACCCAAGTGTGCATGTGCAGTTAATCCATGAGGAGGTGGCTACACATTCGTTTTAGGGCCACGGTGCTCTTCTGACACCTGTTTTTTTTTTTCTCCAGTTTCAGGGGCTTATGGGATTGAGTCTGGCACACATGGTGTCATGAAAATTGTTTCTAAGGTAATCACAAAGATCCCAGTCCTCACCATTGTTGATTAACACAGTGCTTTCACCAGAGACCCCCTTGTTGATCCGCTCTACTGAAAATCTAAACCTCTTCACCATCATGTCAGTCTACTTCAGAAAAGTTACTCATAAGTCATACAAAGTTTATGGCTTATGAGTTTATTTCCTGCAGGTATCCCTGATTGTTTTTTAATGGTTATTGCATAGTTGGTATTCACCCTTGTGGTATCTCACAAAGCCTTACCTTATGCATAGTGCCGCACCTGAGTGTGAGCTGTACTGAACAAAATTTTTTCCCACTGATTGTACATTATTGCTTCACTATCTATGTCATGCGTCATCTGAGATGTTGACTTATTGCATTCTTTCCTGTCCATTTTGATCCCTGCTGTCACAAGTACTTGCCCAAGCCAAGTTTGGTGCAACAGCAGGCCTATGACTCGGCACATAGATATGTGCCTATCCCCCACTACCGGCTGCCAGACCCCCCCCCCCCAGTGAGAAAGGCCAGTTTGTACATTTTATTCCATCAAATCAAGTAAATCAAGACAGTAGCATAATATTATAATTGTATGCATGAACATAAAACTTACATTATCATACAAATATACAAAGAACTGTAGAAGGTACAAGTTCAACTGTTCAAAAGTTTAGGTAGGAATGGGATTTGGTATTGCAGTAGCATTGTGTGTGTTTGTGAGGGGGCGTTTTCAAACTGTGTCATCATCCTGAGGAAGGGTCACAGATGTGATGTGGGTGAGTCTTCCGCAACAGGGCCACAAGCCGGGCATGTCGTGGCAGGCACCGTAAAGGAACATCGGCAACCCTGCTCGGTCAAACTTGTGCATCAAAGAAGGGCACACCTTCTTTTTCGAAAAGCACAATTAAACAAAATATAAAAACAAGAACCAATACAAAATGTAAACAACACAAGGCCTAGTTTCTGCCAGGGAGGCCATGCTCACCCAGTCACTGCACCATCCCTGTCACAAGACTGATTTACCAGGGGTTTATTTCAGAGGTCCCTCTTTCAGAGGTATTCTCTGATCAGGGCTGGTGTTCCAGGGTAGGAGCAGGTCTTTGTTTTAGCCCAGTGGAAAAACCTCCCAATTCATCAACTGTCCACAGTCTTCACTTTTGTAATGGCTTTACTTCAGTGAATCTGTTATTTAAGTGCTAGAATAAATGAATAACCTGTATCCACACTGGCCCTTCTTGAGTAAGATAGAACACCCCTGTTTCATTTGGTGACAGTAGGGCAGAATCAGACTTTATATTTTAGATTACAGTTTATCACACAATCTGAGCAAGGGTGAAAAGGCTTGATACCAAAGGCTAGCCATTGCTTTGTAAGGTGACTGGTATGCTTCATTGATTAAATGTCATTCAAGTATTACAAAAATGAGTGGGTGAGAGAATAGCTTGAATGGACATTTTCAGAATGAGAGCACGTTGGTAGTACGCAGCTATTGTGAAATTGCTATTCAAGGGACAAATTACACTCGGTGTAATTCTCGGTTCCGAATGTTGTTGCACTTACTGTTGGTTTTGCATGTTTTACCTTTCCCCTCATTACAAATATTTGCTTGAACCATAGAATCATGGACCACAGTAAATGTTTGTCATTATCACTATCTTTGTAATAATCACTATTACCAGAAGCGGCTTTCATGGAAGTTTTGTTACTGCAACCAGTATTACTTTATTAATATGCAAGGTTAAAATACAGATGAATAATAGTTGAATGTCATCGGAGAGACATGCTCGGTGATGCCTCTGGTGGGGGTGACACAGAAATGTGGGAAGATTGACAGAGATAAGATCTCTTAAGCGGCTGTACGTGTCTCACACTTGAGATAAAAGTGGCACTATTTAGAGAAGTAATTTTGACAAAACGGTAAAGGCTCACTACTTCTCCATCAGTCAGCTGTATACTTGGAACTCAGCTCTAAATATACATGCGTTTCACTGCCTGCTGTGGGGCCTCCATCACCAGGGAAGTCTGAAAACATACACTGTGGGCCAGCAGTGTTGTATAATGGTTGGCGAACTGCCCTTGTAACTCGTATGGGCTTGTTTGTATTGTTATACTTAATACAGCATTGCCGTAATGTTTTTTTATTCCCCCTAGATTAACATGCATGCTTCTTTGATTTTCATGTGCTCTCCGATTTGGAGAAATGTGTATTTTGTGTTTGAAGATAACGCTCGTCTTTGCTCATTGTGCTTTTTTGCCTCAGGGTCCACACATAGCATCGGTTACTCTGGCTGCATACGAGTGCGGCTCGGTGAACTTTCCGGAGCCCCCCTATCCTGACCAGATCATCTGCCCCCAGGAGGAGGCGGTAGAGGGCAGCATCTCTCTTTGGACCATCATCTCCAAAGTCCGACTGGAGGCCTGTATGTGGGTGAGTCCCCAGGACTCCACCACACCCACTTACAGTTGTACATATAAGCGTTTTGCAGATGCTTTTATCCAGAGCAACTTATGGTTTTATTTATTTACAGATCAATTTACAAAATGAATACCATCATAAAGTGATATTTCTCAGTTCAGTCGACTCAAATGCAGTGCCCTACCTTGGAGTTGAACCAGCAACCACTGTGTATCAAGGCTTTTCTATAACATTAATGCTACATTACTACCCTCATCCACATTCACCCGATCAAAGCACATTCACACAGTCATCACTTCTGTTAATGTAACTCAGTGGACATGTCTTCACTTGCATTACAGTGTCTTCACTTGCCTACAAGAATACATTACAACCCCAATCTGTGTTTCCTTAATATTATTGGCCAGGCCTGCATTCCAGAGGACTTGAACCTTGACTTTTTCTAAAGCCCATCTATTGTGTTTTTAATATGTAATGAGCCACAGTCTCATTGTATATTAAATAATAACTACTTTCTATCAGAAATTAGCCTGGCATATAATGTTTGTTACTGCATTACTAAAGACACTCCAGACCTGCATGTCGCTCATCGCTGTGCATTCGGCTTTGGTTTGCATGGCAATGGAGAGTCATATAACAAAAGCTCTTTATAAAGTGCTAGCCCGCTCTTTAGACCAGTACAGCAAATCAAGTTTTTTTTTCTCCAAGAGGTTTTATACACCATGGCAACATCCTGGAAGGCAAAACAAGCCTGGAGATATCATCACTGCCATTGCATTACTTTTGAATTATAATTAATCATCTTACATAATGACAATGTAAGCTTTTCAGCTGTTTTCTTTCTACAAACAGAAGATTCTTTGAATTATGGTGAAAACAGTTTCATGCCTGTCATAACCTAGGTCATTTCCAGTAGGTTTTGCATTTCAGGTAGTTGTACAGTCTGTCTTCCTGTTGTTCATGGAAACGGGAAGTACATGATGATCTCTTGTACCATTTGTGGGCAGACCAAACCACTTAACTTATAAATACTAGAGGTTATCTGTTTCTAAGAAAAAAAGAAACCTATGTTGGGCAATGATCTCTTTGTAGGATAGACCTAGGAAAGGACACCAATGCAGTTAGATCCATAAGGAATTAATTATAAAATTATGACCTCTGTTTCTCAGGCACGGTTTTGGTTTGGCTCCGAGCGTCAACTCAAAACCCACCCCGCCCTGCCCTCCTCACCTGTGTACCAACAGTGTTCAGGGGCAGGATGCCAATCCCGCCCTTGCTATCTGAACCTGGAGGTCTTTGTGTCGGAAACATCTAGCTTAACTGTTAGTGCATGCTGCCTTGGCAGGATTTGTAGGCAACAAGTGTTGGCTTCCTTAGGCATGTTTACATTGGCCTCTGCGTCCAGTGCCAGTGTCGGTCAGTCTATGCGTACTATGTCACAGACCATACTAAACACTCTTTTGAACACTGTTTTTTGCCTGCAGTAATTCAACAAGCATATCTGGTTTGGCTTTCTCTTTCAGCCAGTTGCTTTTCACATGAAAGATTTAGATTTTTTTTTGCCAACCTTGAGGGTGGGAAAACTGGGCATTCAACGCTAGGCCATATCCACACCTGAGGCCCGATGTGGGGGGGATTTTACACCAGACAGCCATCCCACTATGATCCTGGGGAATGGTCCAAGGCCTAAGAGAATAGTTGTTAACCCACCCTGCTGGCTAAATCAGCAGGCACCTCTCAAAGACTTGGCACACCTTGCAGGAAAATAGCTGCTCAAAAAAACTCACTGCACACAACCACATACAGCAATCACCTGTTCCCCCATAGGATCCCAGATTAGCATGTGACAAGTCTGGGCCCTTTAAAAACATCTGGGCATTGCTGGTGCTGAAGGGCTTTTCCAGAGGTCTGTGTACAAGTTGGATTTAAATGACTCCACCTGGTTGCTGTGTGTGTGTGTGTGCGTGCGTGCGTGCGCGCGTGTGTGTGTGTGTGTTTCTTGCTGGCTTTGGGGCTTTTCCTGGCAGCACTTCAGCTGGCAGGGCCGTGGTGAGCAATGGCCCCCATCTGTGGCTCAGAGTGGGCATGAATATGCCACCCTCAGCACCCCTGAGGGGCACAAGTGGTCTGTTCCAGAACAAGAGGCAGGTGGCAGAGTTTGATTCCACCCCCTTCTTCTGTCCAAAGACAGATATTGAATAGAACAGCTGCCCAGGAGATAAAGGCCACAACTGCTTTATAAGCAAATTGGCAGCTTTCATCAGATCCTCCTTGTGTTGACAGGGAAATGAAGGTCCAGATTAGCTCCCTTCACACTCAAAAAACACACACTCACACACACACACACACACACACAGACACACACAAACACACACAAACACATGCAAATGACCAGGACGTCTGCATGTTACGTGCCTAAAAATGTTTACTACAGCTGCTGTGACACCCTTGTTCTTAAACAAACCAATTACATTTTGTGTTTGTTTGGAAAGATTGAGAAACAAACGAGCGCTGCTAAGGAGCCCGTTATTGTTTTGTTGGTGCTTGTCAGAAGTTCTGTTCAGCAAGCAGCTCTTTGGTGTTTTTTTTTTTTAAACCTTGCCTCGGATGTTAGTATTTCTTTTGTTTGAGCCAGCATCACAAACCTGATGCACACGCTCACACAGATGCCTGCTAATAGCGGATAAGCACCTAGTTGGAGTCACAAAGGAAACCTGAAGAGAAGTAAACGGCTTTTTACAAATTTCCTCACTTGTTTGTGGTTGTCTCCAGATCATTTCTGCATTAAGTTCTGATCTGCCTGATTACTCCTCCTGTAGTCTGGCCAGCTTCCTTTCTGCTTTCAAGTCTTTGAGCACTAAAAAAGGGGTGGGGAAGTGGGGGGGCTGTTTGTTTGAAATGGCTGTGTTTCATTCATGGAAAATAAAGAATACTGTTTGTTTTAAGTGGAGTACTCTTGAGATAGATGACACACTCATCAACTAAAATGGAGCACTTTTGTCTTGATAGGATACAGTATGCACATTTGTATAGTCTCAAACTTCTATGCATGTATACATTTGCATTTGTAGCTTTGCTCTTTGCCTATAGGAATTAAGTGCTGCCAAGAACAAAATAGAAAAAACAGAGGAGACAACTGAGTACCTGAAAGCCATTATGTGAGGTTCACACGCATAGGTGTGTGTGTGTGAAGTGGATTTCTCATTTGTCTTTACATAGACCAGTGTTTACATAGCTTTAAACAAAAACTTTCATTCTTAAGGTGTTTCAGTGATATGCCCATTCAAACAATTTGTTATTCAACCATCAACATAATATGGCCTCTCTCATAATTAAAAGATGTATAACAGCTATGGCTCATGGCTGGAGAATATTGCATAAATGTATTTCATGGTGTGATCAGCACCCAGCCCTGTGTTGGCTGTAGGCTTCAGGTTTAGTCTGTAGCTGTGGGGTTGAGATTCGGGTTTAGGCTGTGACTGTGGGGTTGAGATTCGGGTTTAGGCTGTGACTGTGGGGTTGAGATTCGGGTTTAGGCTGTGACTGTGGGGTTGAGATTCGGGTTTAGGCTGTGACTGTGGGGTTGAGATTCGGGTTTAGCCTGTGACTGTTGGGTTGAGATTCGGGTTTAGCCTGTGACTGTGGGGTTGAGATTCGGGTTTAGGCTGTGACTGTGGGGTTGAGATCTGGGTTTAGGCTGTGACTGTGGGGTTGAGATTCGGGTTTAGGCTGTGACTGTGGGGTTGAGATTCGGGTTTAGGCTGTGACTGTGGGGTTGAGATTCGGGTTTAGGCTGTGACTGTGGGGTTGAGATTCAGGTTTAGGCTGTGACTGTGGGGTTGAGATTCGGGTTTAGGCTGTGACTGTGGGGTTGAGATTCATGGTTTAGGCTATAGCTGTGGAGTTGAGATTTGGGTTCAGGCTGTAGCTGTGGAGTTGAGATCCAGGTTGTGGTGAGGTTGTGGGGTTCAGGTGAAGGCCCTATCTGACTGGGCAGGTGCTTGTGTTTGGGCAGGGTGCTGGCACGGCCATCGGCGAGCTCCCACCATACTTCATGGCCCGGGCCGCCAGGCTGTCAGGAGCTGAGCCTGATGATGAGGACTATGAGGAGTTTGAAGAGATGCTGGAACAGGCTGAGAATGCTCAGGTGAGGATCATACCTTTTCCCATTTCCATTCACTCTCTCCTCTCTCACATATTCCTCTGCTTAATCTTTCTTTCATTCTTGTAACATTATCTATCTGGCCTCTGTCTTACTTTTTCCTGTTGTTTCTCTCCTTCCCCATTTTCTCACTCTCACCCTCTCCAGCTCTTTAATGTTTCCTCCCTCCTGCCCTTCCCTCTCCACCCATATCCATCAGTATTTTTCTTCCTGTCCTCCTCAACCCCCCACCCTCTTTTGCAACTCTTCTGTTCCTTCCCTTTTGTGCAACTTCAGGGGGTGGCTATGGATTCATCATGTCCATCAACCCTTCTGAAGCACTTTTATTTCCAAGATTTTTGGATAGACACAGCCTGCATGATATACAGGGGATATTTCATGAGTCCAAGGCCTTCATGTGTCACATAACCTTCATGTGCTCATCTCAAAGATACAGTCTCTGCTTATCAACACATCCTGCGTCGCACTGAGGATAGCAGTGATGAACTGCCTCAATAAATGACATTGTCACTGATTTATAGAAAAAAAAAACAGTCTGAGGTCAATGACCTGTAGTATTGTGATACTCTTGCAAAGACATGTTTGTGTTTTCTTCAACATTTTAAACTTGCATTTTATCATCAGTAATATCTGAATGAGCTCAAAGCACTTTTTGTGTAAAATCTGAATCCAGACAAATTTTTAAATCTGTTATAAACACTGATTTTCTTTAGAGTCTTTCTATAATGCCTCTACATGTCCACGCAGCTTCATCATCACTTAGTCTTACTCTGTTGGGTCTGATAATATCTTAACCCATTGTACCGTTGTTTCATTAAAACAACAAACCAAAAATGTACATGTGAACCTTTGTATTGGAGGCCTCCAAAAGACATGGTTTGGATTCATTTAAGTGGTGAATAGCAGATTCATTTCTGACAGTAATAACACAATAACCAGATTCTTGAAATGTTGCTGACTGGGGATACTGAAGTCATGTAAGCACAATTTACCAGTAAGGGCAAAAAAATCAACCTTATCCTCCTTTTGGTCTTAAAATACAGGCTTCTTTTTCGAACCTTGATCACCCAACAGTTGGCACACCGAGTAAGGTGGAATTTGACAGTGACTTGTGCTGCCCTGGTTTGGTGCATAAGGCGTTGTTGCGAGATGATACCCAATTACACCAGCTGTTTTCTGAAATCTTTCACTTGGAAGAGAATGGAAGAATGTTACTCACTGCCAAATGGATTCACCTATTGGACGTTACTAATGCGAGGGGCATCTGGAAAGATTGACAGTACCCAACAAACTGTCTCCGAGAGGGCATTTTCCGATCCTTCACAGTCAAAACACACTGAGGTCTGACATCATCGGGCCAAAGGGGATCCCTTTGGGAAGCCTGCACCCCTTCCCCCAAGAGAACTGGCAGACAAGGGGAGCAGCAAGAAGAGAGAGAGAGGGGCGATTCACACCATGGCTTATCCCACGCTTCGTCTTTCTTTTTAATTTAGAATTCTAATTAATGTCGAAGTTTTGGTGGGAAGAGTTTGCACATCCCCCTTCTTCCACTCTCTCCCAACCATCTCGCCCCCTCCCCCTGCAGTTTCCTCATCTTTTGAAAGGGTATGTATGTGTGAGTGTGCGTGACGTTTCAGAACGCTCTAGTCCTAGCTGTATTCCGCCGATGCAGCCCCAGTGCCGGGGCTGTCACGCCTGCCAGAGTGAAGCCTCTTCATCCTGACGCCTTCTCCTCCTGCTGCCTCTGATAGCCTACCGTCTGCCTGCACCCGGGACAACATCTGCCAACAGCTCCCTCTCCCTCCACTGCGGAGCTGCTTCTTCTTTGAAGTCCTTTTTTATTCCCCTGCTGTTCTGCATGCACGTGCGTTTTGTGTGTGTGTGTGTATTTGTGCTGGAGACTTTGAGGGAGTCTCTGTGTGTGTGTGTGTGTGTGTGTGTGTTTGCGCGCATGTGTAAGTATGCGCATGGCTGAAAAGCTCAGCCTCTCTTCTTTCTCTAGGATGCGCGACCATCGCTGAATGCACTGGCCGCCGTCTCCGCTTTCCAGGCACTGCACAGGGGATGCACTACCGTTCGCTCCGGCGAATCGAAACACCTGCACAAAATCGTTCCTGGATTCTGCTGGTACATGCACAAACAACTTCTTTTTGGAACATTTTTTTCAAGCCTGGTCTTAAATGGACTTACAAAATTAATTTTCCTTTTTTTTAATTCAATTGAGGAAATACAGGGAAGCTGGTTAAAAAAAGGTAGCTGAAGCTCAATGGTTGCCAGGGCACTAGGGCAGGTTCTCTAGTATGACTCGCTTGCTCCGGAGGTCACGGAGTTCACCTGCCCACAGGCTCCCTCAGAGTGCATGCACAGAGCCATGGGACTGGCACAGACAGTGTGGAGACCAGGGGCTCAGTGAAAGACAGTGTGATCTCATTGAAAGAGACTGGCACCAGAAGCTTGCAAATCAGATCTTCACACGTATCACTCTCTGCCTTTTTAAGAATGTCATGGATATGTTTTTTCCCATTTTTTTTTTTGTTTGCTCAGAAAATGGAAGAAAGAAAATGGAATATTATAGACAAGCAGCTGAGATAACAAAAAACATCTCATCAAAACTGTCATCAAATCAAAGACTTGTACATCTTTTTTTTTTAATGACCTTTCTTAGACCCTGGAAACAGGGCTATTTTTGTGGAGTGAAATGTCTTTCCTGGAGGTAATTAAAAACATTGAAAATGTTCCAGCATGGAAAAGGTTAACAGTCTGTGAATTCTTGAATGCCAACTCCCAGGATCGTTTCTCCTGTAACCCGAATAAGAACCATCTGCTCTGGGCGTGTGCCTGAGCGAGAGCTGTCCTACTCCACTGAACCCTTGCTGGTCTGTGGTTTGCCGGGGCCAGTCACATGACTTCTCTGAAAACTCCCTCCCCACCCCTCCTCCACTCTATTTCCAGTAAACTGTTTGAAAAGGGGGTGAGTCAGAGTAAAACCAGCTTCCCTTTAACCACAGCTTGTTAAAGAATTTGTCAACGTGGACTCTTGAGGGCTTTTTTTTCTTCTCCCCCACCCCCAACCCCCCTCTTTCAATAGATTTGAATTTTTTGCAACGGTCTCCACGGTTAAGATTGCGTCAGAAGCCCTACTACTTAACTTCCTGCTCTGAAAGCTGAAAGCAGCCGCATGTAGCTCACAAGGAGTTAATGCAGTGAACTTTGGTACTATCTAGTGTATGCGCCACCGATTCACATCGCACGTCTTCTGTGTGAAACAGTTTCATTCAGAAAACAGACGCATTGGGTGGAGGCTTCCTCATATATGTATACATTTTTTTTTCTTAACTGCCAGTTTAACCCTCCTGATTCCAGCGCTCCCCCTGCTTTGCATTTCACCTCTTACCTGGATTCCTGCTACACATAACATTGTATATAAAGAAATCAGTAACATCAGGTACTGATCTGTTATTATTCATCGTGCTTTTAGTCTGTTTCTTTGAAGCTTAATCTGTTGTGATTATATTAATGATAATCTACCTAATGCTGGATGTGACAGCATGAAGATTGTCACATTACTGCTCTGCTTCAAGGGTAGCTGCCTCGTTGAAATACTCATGCCACAGGTGCCCTGAGCATTTTAATATTTAAGAATCTACTGACTGCAAAATGATATGCAAGAATATACTTGAAACAGTACTTAGGTCTCATGAAAAAAGAATACGTGTATATTGTGAAAATATGCTTTACAATTGTCTTTTTTTTGTCAGTCTCTGTCAACACCATGTCAGGGAAATGAAGTAGTTGTTCAGCTGTTGGATGTGCAGCCTGCTCTTTTGTTAAGTAATTGCAGAGAATTCAAAAAAATACCTAAACCACAAAGTGGCTCGCTGCCAGCATACTAAGCTGAGTTGCAGTTTGAGTATGAATTCTTAAACATCTTCAACGTCACTGGCCTGAAAACAGGATGGAAAGTGGAGCACTGTTTTTAGAGCAAATACAAAACAGAAAGCCCCCGACCCAATAAACAAGTTGTTTTCTCTGTTATTGGTGAGTGGATCCCTTTTTAAATTATTGCCTGGAAACAAAAGGAGGTGAGAAGTACAAAAGCACTGTGTCAGGCGCAGCCTTGGCAGCGAGGCCTCCTCACACCGGTGACAGTGCACCCTTGACAGGATCTCCTAAATCTAATTGCTCTTAAGCGCATGCCCTTAGGATGGGACTCGTTGCCAGGATGGTAATTTTCCATGAGCGAAAGGAAAAAAAATGCAATATTGCCTTGGGATTTATAAACAGTCATTGTGTCGTATGTATGAGAAGCTCTCTGGTCCAGAAACATTTTGAGTCAATCTGTTGAATTAATTATCAGATCACATTTCATACTGTGCCTGCTAAATCAGAATTTTAGGACATGTTAACAGTTTTAATTAAACAAATCAAGTAGATGAAACCCCACCTCCTTTATTGATTTGTTTCCAGAACATTCTGGATTCTGAAGGGTTAATTTAAATTATGCTGTGTCTCATCTAGCTCACCTTTTCCTCCATGCCCTCAACAGAGTGTGTTTTGCAGTTTCATTTTTCTTTGTCTTTTCTCCTGCTCCCCAGCAGAGACTTATCATTGTTGAAAGCCATAAACCACACACATTCCACCCCACTGTGAGCCATCAGGGCCATTGTGCACCAGATCAGAAGGGCCTAGTCAGGGATCGAAATGTCCCCGTCTAAATAAAAGCACTCTCTGATTGGGTGTCCTCAGACAGCACGAATTCAAATCTGAGCCAATGGGAGAGCTCTCAGTAAACTCCTTCATGCCTCTCAAATTTCCCCTCGGAATGAGCACTGCCCTTGTACAAAAATACCATCAGCACAAGAGCCATTTGTTGTCCATATTAGGTCTGAACATGCCTTGAAATCTACACCCAAGTTACAATTACCTATTGTGTGTGTGAAATTAGAAGAAAAAAGTGATGCAAACTATTAATTCATCCATTTGTTCTGCTTCTTCCCATTAGAACATCAGAAGTACATGTTCTTAAAGCTCAGCATTTTGTAATGTGACAAAGTTGCACTGAGGATTTTATGTTTGATCTTTGACTGTTAGTAACATTTAATGAGAACTCTGCATCGCAACAATTGGTTGAATTTCCTCCAGGACGTGGAAGTTACAGCCTCATTAATGTTGTCACTTTTGCAGTCTACTGTTTATGTTAATATATTTTATGAGCTCACACGCATGTCTGTATATACTTGTACATGTCTGCATATATATGTATGCATGTACATGAGATAAATTGACATTTAAAAATATAACTGGAATGGTGGAGTTGATTCTAGTGTGTGTTTGGCTATTCAGAGCAATAATAATTTACTACTGTAAGCCTTATATTAAGTTATGTATTATATTCATTATTTTCACACAAATTACACATCAATACATCTGCTTGTTCTCACCAACAATTGTAGAGAAAAATGTGCTGGTCAAAAAAGGGATTTATATAATTGCATCAAGGATATAATTTTATTAAGTGAAAATACAATATTTTTGAGTGATAAAAAACAGACCTTTTCATTATGTATAGAACAGCGTCAGAGTATTTTTTAATACATCGTTCAACTTTAATTGATTATTCTAAGATTATGTTAATTTACCATAACTTCAAATATTATTTTGAAATATGTTGTAAAAGTAATGGATATTCTGGTTTTCGTTATTTCAGTAAAGTACTTCCGTAGTATGTCCATTTTTATGAATGTAATTGAAGCTCTGAAAGTCAGCCTGTAGTTATTTTTTATGTTTCAATAACTCATTCCAGCTATTTCAATATTAAGCCAAAATATGTATAAATATATATATTTAAAAACGCCCTACCTCAAAATTCTGCTTTTCCATAGACAGCAGTCTAGCAGGCTTAATACTCCATTGGCTGCACTGTCAAGTATAAAGTGAGAATAAATGTGTGAATAAAAAGCTTTTGTTTCCCAATCACAAGCATTTTCAGTTACTTTTTTTGTCCACAGAAAATTTGGGGGAAATTGTTTGAATCCAGCTGCACACATTTTAACTTGACATCACTGAAACCCCCCTCAAGAAGAAGTCACTTGCTTAGGCTTGTAATTCAGCATTACATGGGGTGTTTAAAGTTGCATATGCAATACGTTACACAGCTTTGTCTTAATGTAAAATCAACTGTGTAATTAAACATATATTCCTGATATGACCAGATTAATTTCTCTGTTATTTTTTATCTTGTCATTTAATTTTAAAGCCTTTGAGATCAAAAACAATAGAGAGATTTCCTTGCCTTTGCCAGAAATATTTTTGAAACAACATAAAAAACCTTTTAACCCTCCTCTTCCCAGCAAAGGTAGTTTAGGGAAAATTCCATGTCATTCATTGACCCAAAAGAGTCTCTTTGTTGAACTGATAGAAAGAAGGGAAAAATATGAGGAATCACTGAGGCTTCTGAGTCATTGCAATGGTCTCTGCCTCTGCTCTTGGCTAAAATACTCTATTACCAGCAATAAATGGATTTAAAACATTCTTTGGGTAAGTGAATGAAAGGGTTAATAATTACTTTTGATACCTTTAGAAAACGTGATAATCCATTAATGAGGAAAATTGGATGAGCAGCATAAGGTGTACTTTTGACATATTGTTAAATTCCAGACAGGCTATGTTACAGGGAAAGAATTCTGTGGAAAATGGCAGTTGAACCAGAATTTGAGAGCTCTTTGGAAAGCAGTTTTTTTGGGTGGGGAAATGTCTTCATCCTTGAATTATTCAGTTGATGCACCAAACTGTCTTTCTTCTCAGCATATTTGGAAGAATTTGGACATGGAGGGGTTAATCAAGTTTTGTATTAGATTTTTCTTTACAGGCTGAATTTGTCTTGTTTTGAAGTACTTCTGCCTTCAATGGAAATAATTTAACTCAAGTATATTATTAATTTGGGTATGTGGTTGTTGTATGATTGTCATAATTAAAACAATGTTAAAATCAGGCATGGTAGTTATTCTTTAGCATTATTTCTATTTGTTTTCCTCAGTCCAAGGTAATGTTTACATACACACCATCCTCACAATGTGCTCTCTATTCTGTAATGAAGTAATGGATCCAAGGATACCAAGCCCTGTTAATCCCTGCTATTAGTACAAAACCTAGAACTCTGTTTGTTGTTCCTTA
Organism: Albula goreensis; assembly: GCA_022829145.1. NCBI lineage: Eukaryota > Metazoa > Chordata > Actinopteri > Albuliformes > Albulidae > Albula > Albula goreensis. The sequence continues at coordinate 33,483,781 of CM040742.1, forward strand.
GACAATCCTGAACATTAACAGTTATATATTCTTCAGTATTTTTACAGGACACACCTTTACATTGGACTCTTTCTTTAAAGTAAAAAAATGCATCCTGTACGACTATTTTGATTTTAAATAAAAAATCTGTTTTTTCGGCATTTAGTAGAAACTCTTATCCAGAGTGACTTACATTTGTTAAAGAAACTGTATTTACATTGATTTGTATCCTGTTTTCTGACATGAAATTTTGCATATTTAACTATTTTGAACATACAAACAATATTGCACTTGTTAATGGTTCACATTTACATAGGTCTATAAATGCATATTTTTTATTTGTATTTGTAGTCACCAAAAGTCATACTGATAAAGTGGCACATATTTTACAAAACTGATTCGTAAACCATTTTGCAAATGTGGAAGTGTAGCAGACTTTAAAGATACAAAAGTAATGTAATTGTCCGTAGTGTTTTTCTATGTGCAGTGATGTCCATAGTATTTATTGAACATTAATAAATGCTTGTGCACTGGCTTTATGAACACGTAATTTTACAAAGATAATGCTTAAAGTAATCATTCAGCAATCAGTTGTTGCAAATTGATGTTTTAATTGTTGGATTTTACATTGTCTATTTCAGCCTCTTGTTTATAAATTGTGTCAAAATTTTACCTATTTTGTAAAATCGTATTGCTGTAAAGAAACTGCCGCACAACATGCAAATTCATAGCTTATTGCCACATTAAAAAACTTTCCTTAAATCTTTATTTTTTTTAACAACTCTTTCTTTTCCAATTATATTGTAAATTCTATAGTGTGAAAACCAGGACATGAAACATTTATAAACTGGACAAAATGTGTCATTCTGGTTGATTTAGGAGTCGCTGTATTTGGTAGACATAAAGGTCTGCATTTTAATGTTGATTATTCATCACTGTTAATAATTTGTTATATTACAATGAAAATGTTTCAAAGCATTTCGGGATGTCAGCCAAACAGTGAAATGGATTGAAAAATGTTCTAAACCAAAAAATTCTGTTACGTATTAACAGGTTTGAAGTGACTACAGTTGTCAAATATGTTGTATTTTTTAAATAATTAAAAATGAAATAAAATGAGCAAACAAATATTTTTCTGTTTTGGTTTTTACAAGGTGCGAGGGCAATTAAGATTACAAAACGAAAACACTTTCAATTGTTATTACTTTAGATTTTATGTTCTAATGTATATCCTTTCAACTGATTTTTCTTTCAAATTAAATATGCGTATATCATGGCTGATTATTTTCTACTCTATATAGAGTGACTAGTACAGTACGTTTGTAATAATAATGTTTATTTCTCAATCCTGTTGTTTTTCCTCTTTGTAGGACTTTGCCACCAGAGCAAAATTAGCTGTACAAAAAATGGTGCAGAAAGTTGGATTTTTTGGGATTCTCGCCTGTGCCTCTGTAAGTCTATACTGAAATAAAATTCAGTCTAATTTGTTATGGTTTATGACAACTGATTTAATTAAAAAAATAAGAATGCCTTCATCACATACAATGAATGAATGTTATGATATTATTGTTAGTTTTGTGTTTGTTTTAGGTCAAGTGTTTTGTGCCTTGGAATAAAAAAAAGTATATGTGTTTCACCTGGTGCAAACTACAAATAGAAAAGTCATGATTATGGCAGAAATGTAAATATGGATATGAAAGTAATGATGCATTTTAGCCAGTATTGCTTTTTAATACACAGCATTCTGAAAATTGAAATTAGAGTTGAACTGAGCATTCAATGAAAGTTATATGAATTCATTTCTGTTCTGAGTAACTTATTTAATGTACTGTAATTTTTCAATTCCTGATAAAATGTTAATGTGTAATACAATTGAAGAAATTATTTCATTTAGGGGTTTTCCCTCAAAAGACTGATATGAATACAATTTCATTAGTATGGTCCTATCCTGTCTTTCAGATTCCAAATCCCCTGTTTGATCTTGCTGGGATAACATGTGGCCATTTTCTGGTGCCTTTTTGGACATTTTTTGGTGCGACACTTATTGGAAAAGCAGTCATCAAAATGCACATTCAGGTAAGAAACAGTTAGTAGCAGAAACATGTAATTCTGCTTATCTTTTACTCTTGATTGTATTCATCATGTTGTAGATGTCTTGTTTAATAAGCTTGAAGAAACCCCATTTGATTATTTGAAGATTTTAGTTGTTTCAGTACAGAGATGATTCATGTCACACAATGTTCTCTTATCAACAGAACTGTAGCTATTCAAGATTTAAAACTAAGCTACCAACCAACAAACCACAATCTAAAGTAGTATAATTAAAAATAATAATGTTGTTAATACTTTTGATAGTATTGATGAAGCAGGTTTTGTCATTTCAAGAACTGTTCTGAAAGTTTCACAGTAAGAAACATTCACTGAGGAAAGTCCTCAGTCCCCATCACTTAAAAGGAGCCATTTTGTGCAGCTGAGTTACAGTTGAGGTCATCCATTTTGTGAAAACTGAGCTCCAGCAGTAACATCTAACTGCGTGTTTCTGAGGCAGGCTACTTTGTGAAGGTTTGTGCTATGGGGACTAACCAGAAAGATTATATAGCATTGAATATGTCTCTGCACACTATACACTGTAAAAAGTTAAAAAAAATAATGCATTGCATTGGAAATTGGGTGCATCCTAACATCTGGAAATCCTGAATGTTTATACTGTGCAATTTCACACTGAATAGCTTTTACATTTGAAATGTACTGACAGTAGTTTTTAGTTATTCCCTAAAGTAAATCACTCAGGAAAGGACATGGAACGCAATATGACACAAAAATAAAGCTATAAAATATGGTTGTCCGTAAAAATTTTGGAAACTAAATATGGAAGGTTCACCCTTTGTTGTAGGCCAGTCAGGAGGTACCTGTTTTAAGCATTTTTAAATGAATGGAGTGAAATACTCTGGCTTAATACAGTTGTGTCACGGTATACTTCCTCATAGGTGTGGTAAGGTATGCCAAACACAAGGGAAGATAAACAATAACCCATAGACGTGCAGAAAACATGGCGGGAGGCGGCATCAGGGGACCAGATTAGCTGTAGCCCTCAACATTCTGGGAAGGCAACAAAAGCACTTACTCCTAGGAGACAGCAGGTCACAGGTGTGTCATAGCTAGAGTGGGCAATCTGCCCAGGCTGATGCAAATACACTCTCTCTCTCACACACATACACACACACACCAAAAGCACATGTGCATACACTGTGGATGGATCGTGAATGGACTGGAAGAAAAAAATTCTAAATTATATTTTTAAAAAGGACTTTGAAAAGTCAGCCCTTTTGTATGTGATGTAGTCTCTGACATTTGACAGGTTTTGCAGATTTGCTGAACAATGGGTTTGAAAATTTGGGTAGTCACTTTTTAAATTCATGATTGGAAAAAAAAGATGTGAAAGTGTAGGCAAGGAGCATACCAAAAGTGTTCCTCAAACCTCTGGTCTGAAGTTGAATTCTGCTCTTTCGAGTATAAAGGTGTTTTCCTTAAATGGGCACAATAGCCAATCTGATCCCTTAATACTCCCCTCAGATGTGTTTTAGATGCAGAGTGCAGGTGCAAAGACTTGACAGCAACTTTTGTTAAATACCACTTTCACTATTACAGGCATCATTGCAACGTGCATTGTACACTTGTTAGTGAACTCTCTCTGCTGAGAATTTCAGTTAAATTTCTCCTGAATCCGTCTGAATTTGCAGGGAGAGATACTGCATGCTTTTCCTACCATAAGGCTCATACTTTGTCTTGCTTTGCGTAAGTCACCAGACTGACAGTTTGCGTCATTTGTAGGCAGTGTAGTGAGGCAGGTAGTGAGCTGGATTTGATTTGTAACTGAGCTGTAACTCAGAGGTTGGCGAGTAGGGTACAGCTGTCGTTGAGAAGGTTTTTTCACTTAAATTGTTTCTCTAAATATCAAAGTGTACAAATAGATTGTATGTTAAATTGTAATGGTTATTCAGAATGAAATTCCTCCATGCATTAATTCAGCAATTATACTCCCAGAATGAACTGAACATAGATTACATAGAATGCTTCCTACAGTGTTAAATGTAAAATTGTAATTGTACTTTGAGTTAGCTGTCAGTTGGGTGTGATGAGAAGAAGCCTGACTGTCAGGTATGTAATTTAAAGATGCGGAAGAAACAGCAAATCAGGAACATTTTGGTTTTAAAACCTGCAGATAACATGCAGGGTAGTTACCTGTGATTTGTATCTTCCCCCACAACAATGATTCAGAAAGACAGAAGTCTCACAGTGTGGCACAGGTTCCGTGTTCCTGCCTTGTGCTGGAAAGAAGAAGTTGGTTCAGGGTATAGGTAAAAGTGCTCTCAACCATGCACCTTCGCCCACGCAGTGCTCGTCATAGCTGGATTTAAACTGCTCTCTTGCACAGATGCAGCAGGACTTAAAAAAAAAACTCCCGCCTCAAACACATAGGACAAGGATGAATCTTATTCCTTGACTAAAAGAAAATTCCTCCAATTGAATACATTTTTTGTCTAGGACAAGGTTTAATCCTTGTCCGGGAGACCTGCTGATAAAGGTTATTTACATTTTTATTTGGAAAAAGCATGAGTAGAATTGTGGTCTTATTTATGATCACATTTTCTATAGTTGTTGATTTTTTAAATCAAACACTACCCCTCCCTGATGACTGTGAAAATGCTAGGATGAAAGGTCTAAATAATTCATCTTTAATGAACTTTTTTAACCAGCTGTGTTGACTTCCTCAGCAAGCCCATACAGTGTTCTTTGCTTTGCACTGTCTGTTCATGTCGAAATAATCATGCATTTTCCTTGTGGAGTTCAGACCAATGTTTTAAAGATGACATCCAAGAGCATTTCAGATAATTGCTTTCTGCTGTCTCCAATTATTTGAGAAATGGTGAAAAAGGTGAGCCTCAATTGTCAACTGAAGACAAAATTTTGATTTATTGATAGTTTTTTTTTTTTTTTATTTGAAAAGAAAATGAAGTATTTTCTACAAGATAACCTCACAGTAACTGCTCCTGTCGGAGGAGAAAAGGATGGATAGTTGGTCAGTCAGATGAAACGTCTGGAATAGGGCAGCCAGGCCCAGCTCCTTTGTCCAGCCCGGAACACTGACTAATCAAGTTCCAGTCAAAGTGCAGGACTAACGTCTTTGAAATGAGTTTACTTTTAGGCGGTCGGCTAAGAGGGTCAGGAATTATGTGTCACACGACTGTTACCAGCCTGTGACTTAATCTGTTCTCCACTCCAACATCTTCTTCTCACCTCTTTTTGCTATTATTACTGGCCCCCCATGGATTTAGTGATTTCCTGACCCAAATAGCTGGCAGACTGAGTGTCAGGCTGAGCTCAGACCTTCGTTTTCCATCAGTGATGGTAGATGCATGTCTTGTCACTTTCCTTCTGTCTGCCTTGCAGATGCCCAAGCGTGGGCTTCAGAGGGGGCACTATCAACCTTACCCCCATGAAAGTGATGTCTCATACCCCCCATCCTCCCATTTGTCTGACCTCCCCCTTCTTCTCTTCCCCTTCTTACAGAAACTATTTGTTATCATAACGTTCAGCAAGCACATCGTGGAGCAGATGGTGTCCCTGATCGGGTGAGTAATTTAACCACTGAGTAATTCATGGCCTGTGAGGGGATGGTGGGCGGGCGGGCGTGGGACCTGAACATGAAAGGGTTAATAGGAAATGATGAGGCAGAAAGAGGGCTTCAGACAGGCACAGTACTCTCCCTTTTTTGGTCTTGTCCTGGTGCTGGGCGGGAAACCATTTCTGTCAAGTTTTTCACTGATGATTTGATTTTTTGGTGAGGATTTTGCTAAAATACATACTTGCTATGGAGCCTTTTGAGGAGTGATACATACATGGCTATTTGCTAGAGCATGTTGACAAATGTAGTTTTCATGGGATGGCATAGAGTAGTCATTGTTGTGTGTTTTGGTTGTATGAATGTTTGCAGTACCAGTTGCTCCCTACGTCACAAGGTTTTGGTCTTTAGGTCTCTCTCTGGGACACAGGGTAACTGTACTATGTTGTCTGTGTTTGGAATGAAAAGCTACTGGCCTATCTGCAATACTTTATAATCCCTTTGCATGTTCATCACCAAAGTCAACGTGTCTAACCCTCAAAATGATTAATGTCCATGATGCACTGGCATCAGTTGTTGATATGAACATATCAGAAACTTACGTTTTTCTGGTAAGGGTACCTATAGTTTTGAACTAGGTTTATTTAGTAGTTGTTATCATAGTTGTCTTTACTGCATTGTGTGTACCTACCCTGATGGACACCCTGCTCAGGCATTTGTTGCCTTAAGTCTGAGCTTGCAGCGCTAAGGTTAGTGCTGATGTAGATCTCTTGGTTATTTGAGTTTGTAGGAGCCTCTTTGAAAAGTACCTCAGATACAGCATATTGATGCTTAACTGCCGCTGTGGCATGTTCGATGAGGTCATAACCAAGGACCTGTCACAGATATGCACTGTGTGGCCACTGCCCTGTGGTCTGTGGTTAGCCCATCTTAAGACGTCCTACCACCTTGGAGTTTGTGTATTAAGCAAAAGCATTGTACTGTATCATAACAATGTGGTCCAGTAGTATACTTTTGTATGGTGTTGTATAGTATGGTATGGTATAGGAATACTATTATATTGTATTCCTTTGTATGTCCTGTGGGTGACATTTCGACAAGCAATGTTCACCCTAAGCACCTGGTGCTGGGAGTGTCCTAGATCACATGATTGTGTGTGAACTCAGATTTGCTGTGATGCTGAAATCTCGCACACTGATTGCATCAGCTTCCAGGGTCATGTTTTTTTTTTTTTTTTTTTTTGAAGGAAATAACCAGCAATATTTTGCATTTACTGTTGTAAAATCAAAATACACCATTATCTGCATCATCTTACCCTACATTTATTATCAGGTCAATTTCATATCAAATTAAAATTTTTAATTAGTTTACAGTATTTTTCTTTTCGTAGCAAGTGGAAATCAGGAAAAATGTGTGTAGACGTCCAACGAGACTTTTTTTCCTCGGGTTTTATTTTTTCTCAGAACAAGATTTTTCAAGAACATAGTGTAACGAAGTTCACAAATACCAAAAGGTTTTGTGGCACATCATTGTGTTGATATGAATGCTGGATTTTTGGCACAATAATACTTTTTTGATTTAATCCATCAAGAGAACTGTGAATTTTATAAACTTTTTGTATTTATAGTGTAAAGGAGTTTTTTTAAGAACGCACTGTTTAGCCCAAAAGTGTTTTTTTTTTTTTTTAAGTGTCGCTCAGAGGACATTTTGAAGGCTGTGCTTTTGAGAAGAACCGGGGACTTGTAGTAATTGTAGTCACTTATAGAGACTGCTTGCATCAGCTCACGGACTCTCCACAACTGGCAAGTTTCTATTTTCATCAGAAATCTATGTTTTGGGGGAATTTTTTCATCTTCAGAGTAACCCTTTTATGACTTATTAACCGTTAATTTTCCATTTTGAAAGTTGCATTACCTTCATTGCTGATCTGTAGGCCCAAGCAAAATCAAATACAAAGTGTTAGTGTTAACTGCACAGTATGTTAACCCTTTAGATGCCACCCACCCACTGTAATGTAAGTGTTTTTTAATTTCACTTGTGCACAGGCGGGGGAGTTGAAATGAATCATCATTTTGGAATGCATATCTCTCACGCCATACTGCTCAGGTGTCTTTGGAATTAAAGAAGAATTAAAGCCTTTATATTTTGCTTCATTTTAATTGATATTTTTATAATCTATAGTGGTCGAAGCATTTGAAATAATTTTCTCATGTGAAAAAGTTTAAATAGTGAAGTTGTTGTCCAAATGTAGTCCATAGCACATTAAGTTTTATATTCATTCAGGTTCATTCTTATTGCATCTGCCAGTTTTACTGGCATGCAATCTCAGAGATATAGCAGCTCTTAAATGGCGCTGCTAGCATAGATGATTTTGCATTTATTCTTAAGAGTTATAATCGTAAGTATAAATGCAAAACCACAACAAATTCTATTTTATTTTTCCAAAATAGACCACTAAAGAGGGCAATCATAAGAATGGGTGATGCTGTCACTTTTGGCTACGATCGTGAGCTTGTTTCTTCATTCGTAAACTATTACAGACAGGTTTATTTGTAATCTGTGGAGACCTTTTGTCCAGCTTGTTTTTGAAATGTCTTCTGCACATTGACAGCAATTGCAGTATTTTATATTTACACTCAAATTTTACTGTTAAATGTTGTATCCATCTACAGCAGACTGGTTGAAATTCTGTCTGTTTAACAGGGCCCATCTAGAATTGAAAAACCTTTTGTTCCATGACAAACTCTTTGTGCTGATCTCACTAACTACCTCTACATCAGTACTATGAATTTGAAAAGAGTCACTACGAAAACCAAGATAGACAAGATAGGAATTTCCTTTTGAAAGAGAGGAAACAGATTGTGTAAAAAGACCTTTACAACATTGTCTGTATAACTTGCACAAGTTTTCTGGACCCTGACACTTTCTCAGTGTATAGGGAGATGACCTATTACTGATTCACCTATGTCTTATGATTATGTTGACCTGTAGCATATTACAATGATTGCAAATTTCCCACCACTAATGTTATCTAAATATGTGCTGTAGGGTTCAGAGCGTCATTTACTGCAGTCTTCTGCATATCATCGCTGTCGGGAGAAAACCTTGTATCTCCATTTTTGGTTATTTTGATTTTTTTTTTTGCATAAATTGATAGTAAAGGTTCCCCTTTAAGTCTGCATGAATGTTTTTTATAGGACTTGATGAATAAATGTATTTAATATAGCTTGTAATAATCAAAACTCTTAAGTCCATTGGCTCTCATGTTTGTCCATGCAAACCTCATATATCTCCACCCACTGCATTGAAGAGAAGCGGGCGTCCTCGCTGTCCTGAGGATAGTTTATTTTCTATACCACAGGGCTATTTTATGAGAAAACTGACATACAGCCAATAAAGGAATTCAATAGATTTCACAAGATTAATCTTAAATTGTATGTTTTAACAGATTTTGCAGTTTACTGGCAGTTATGACTTACCGGCCTTTATTTACATCGGTACATTCATTCACTTGCTACTGTTAGCAAGATAGCTAAAATGATAAACCAAACTCTTGCTTTGAAATGAGCAGACAAACTAACAACTAAAAACTGAAGGTTGTCTAGTTAAACACACACAAGTAAACTAACAATCTTTCTTGTATGGCTCAAACAAAACCTAATCACAGAAATTAAAATAAAAGGCAAAACCCACGATAACCGTGATACCCTACTGAGATTGCTGTGAGACCTAATTGTTGAAGAGCTAACTAAAACTTAGTCTGAAGTAGCTTATTAGTAGAGACCCAAAAATAACTAATAGAGATGAATTATTAGAGGCTGTTGTAAAACTGCAAAAGCACTAACTGTCCAAGCATGGACCATTGGAATCCATGATACAAAAACCTCCTATCTCCAAAATTCCGCCAATTTTGTAGCGTGTACAACTCTTAAGTCCTTTTTTTTTAATAAAGGAACAACTGAGTATTAACATGGTTTAATATCAGACCAAAAACACAGTCAAACTGCAAAATTGTGTGGTGTTGTGTTCAATAATGAGTATTTGGAGATGTTTTTTCTCACTTCCTGAAAAGTTGCCTATTTGGAGATACAAGATATGATGTTCAGTTTGCCAGATGATTCATGAAATGGGTAGTGGACATTACATGCTGTCTCATGCATAGCTCAAGTTGTTATTATAAATCCTGGGATTAGATTGGTCACACAAAGAGACAAGGTGAAACATGGTATGGCAAATGATCGTGGGGCTGCATTACTGCCATACACCACTCAGGTGTCTATGACTTGCAAGTGGGAGAAAAGACCGCAGCAGAGCTTCTGCTCCTGCCGCTTGCTCAGGGAACCACTGGCCTCCCCTCACCTATGGTGTTAGTTCTGATATAAAGTGTTCTTATATCTGCACAGGAGCTTGCCTTTACTGTTCTGGACTGCAGGTGGGCTTTAGGCCATGTGGGCACAGTGTAGTCGATCAACTTCCTTTTCCTGGATGATGTGACCCTCCAGGGCTCAGCAGCGCTGTTCTCAGAACCACTGGCAAGTCTATCTCAGCCCTGGCATTATTTTCAAATATTTGATGTTGCTATTACCTAATTCCACAAAATTGTTGGTATGCTAGTGTATGTGCAAATAAGAGTAATTTGAACAACATCTATGGTTGTAAACATAAGTAATGGTTGTGATTGATAATTAATATTTCACTTTCATTGTTCAATTTATTCATTAACTGAAAATATTAATGAATAATATTTGACAGAATAGGGCTTTGTGTCCCTTAGGTTGCATATAGGTGCTGACTAATGTTGTTGGCTGGCTGTAATGATGTAGCATTTCAGATAATAGACATGTCAAAAACGTAGAGTTCACAAAAAAGACAGTATCACAGAAATAGACTGGCCATGATTTTTATGCTGTTTTATAAGTTGTTACAATTTATATTTGGGTTTTTCTGGTTATGTGTCTGACTAGAATCTTTGGGCACCTTGATTTATCATGCTTCTTATGACATATATTTGTGTATATGCTGTATAGAGGTGTTTTATGTTGATTAAAAACAGTAATCTCAGGTATGGTGTCATGGTTTAGCCCTTCACATGGTTTTAAGTTATAAAATAATTTATTTTGTTAAACTAGCACATGAAAGGGCATTCACAGATAATGCAGAACACAGTACAAAGTACAGAATAAGTAACATTGATAATGCCCTCCCCTTCCCTACTATCAAAAAACATTAAAATTCACATACTTTTACTAATTAGTAACCATATACAATTTTTAAACTGCAGCATAGAGAGATATGATTGATTACAGCATTGTTTTATGGTTTAGGGTATGGTGATCATTTCTAATGTGTGGGAGAGATTTGTGTAATTCAGTATAAATATGATATTTTATGTGTGGTGTCACATGAGGGGTTATTGTACAGAAGGGCATACATGGCAGGCATCCTGTGCTATAATGCAAGTCAGGTATTCAAGTTAATCATTTATAGCTTCATGCTTGTGTTTTGCTTGCTACGATATTGCTGCAACAGCTTTTCATGGGAGTCTTAAAGAGGTTTGTCATTTATATAATAAAATGAAAGATGATAACATTTAATTTATCAAATAATGCATTTTTGCGCATGTTTTGTGCTTTTGGGACATTACATATGTGGTGGTTAGTATTCACTTTCATTGCCCAGATCATTTTGTCTCTGGTTTCAATTCTTCTGAAACTCGCGTTATCAGGCACTTCTCATGAGTGAGTTGTTCGGTGGATTGTTTGTCAGTAATTAACAGTTTATGGGCTTATAAGGTCATCAGCTTACAAAGGAAATGTTTTTTCCTGCCATTAAGTACATGCAGTTTGATTTGAAATGTTTGGCACACCCAAAACAATCACATTTGAAAAGGTTAATGAAAATGTGACTACTGTCTTGTTATTTAAACACTTCTTAACACAAACATTGATTTGAACTACCTGAAATGTTTATTTCTTTTTCCTTTTATTGTGCGATAGTTCCAAAGACAGGAGATAATAAATAATATGATAATGATAAATGATAAATTGATGATAAATTACAGTAATCAAAATAATGACAATAGTTTTTGTTGCTGTTTTCATCTTTGGTAAATTTATATTTTCTCATTAATACTACTATTATGGGCTGGAGTTCACTAAAATCCATTAAATAAGAGAGCAAATATATGTGTTTTCCATAAACATATACATATTTATTTTTTATAATGAAATATGTGTCAAAATATCATTACTAATTACTTAATTTGCATAATAGTGAAATCCACATTTTCTGTGTAGAGTGTATTGTAACATAGTATATATGTTATCTTCTGTAATTATAACCTATGAATATATTTGAGTTGAATATATTTGTGTGTGAACTTTGTATTATTTTCATTTAATATAAAATTGCAGTAGTTACCGTTCCACATTACCATGAAGTTACTTCCTCTCAAAAACAAGCATACTGTAGAATTATAACAGGAAAGGAAAAAAAAAATGAAATTTGCTGTGGATCATTAGCATGCTATGGTGAAATTAAGTGAGAGAAAGAAAGATTTCACTCTCATCCAAAATGAAGTCATAGTAAAGATGAAAGCTTCATTTGCTTGCATTATTCCAGTACATTTTTTTTTCTTTAATAGAACACATGGTCAGAAATCTTTGAACTCTTGGTTGATCACACCCAATTTGCCTATTTCACATGCCCAAAAGCACAGCAGTTAGTAATATTTTACTATACCTTATATTTAACTAGTTACTGAAATGTAACGTATTCACCTTGACATGTGTTGTGGACATAATTAATTAAATAGTATAATTTTTATATAATAATTGCAATTGTTTAACACAGGGGCCCATGATGGAGATGCAGGTGGTCCTCAGTAAAATGAAAGAATGTGTTTAGGAATTTTGTTTATATTTACGTGTTTCATGGATTAGCCTGCATGTTTTATGCTAACAGTTGAAGCAGACCTTTACACACCCTTGCTAATATTGTATCATTGTATTTATTAATTGTCTGTTTTTCCGTAACCTGCTGTTTATTTAGATCCAGATGGTGGGTCCTTGACCACAGCCTGGTCATTTTTAAGGAGCATTTTAACATTTTTGGGATTTTGGGCGGGGGTTTAGCAGACACCCAGACACCCTTATGTAGGGTGAATTGATTTAGACATGAACAACCAGACTGCACCTTTGCACAGAAAGTTTGCAAAGACACTTTTTTATCCTCTTATTTATATTATGAGCATTATCCATCCAACAATATTTTTACTGTCTTGGCCATGTTACATTTTACCCTTTTAAGTTATTACAGCCAATTACTCTAAATATAGGGGCATTTTTTCCCTGCAGCTGTAAAGATGTGCTTTTTAATTTCAGTCAGTTAGTTTTAACATCTGGAGAACATATAAAGACCTTCTTGAGGTTGAAGATTGTTTGGCTTCAAACAAGAAAGGAAGGTGTGAGTAAATCTTCCCATTACATGTAAAAACTTGACTTTTTAATGTGCTCTGAATGAATTCAGTAACCATAAAGTGTCATTATTGGTTGATCAGGTAGAAAAAAGGGGGAAGGCACTATCAAGTAATCTTTGAAGATATATATGCAATCTGTGTTTGGAATACATTGAACATTCCTAAGTTTAGGCAAATATCTGAATGTTAATTACCAGAGATGTTTTAAGTTTTGATGGCTGTTCCAAGCCTTTATGAATCACAGCTTTATCTGTGTCTGTCTGCCGGCTGTGCTTTGCATGTCTATCTACTTTCCCAAGGTACATGTTTAGTATACCTTGACCTTTCTTCTTGGTTTTTGGAGAAGTAGGAGTGGGAGATGTCTTGTGTACTACCAAACCTTTATAAGGGAACCAAGGGCTCTGCCCTGGAAGATGTCCAACCAGAAGCTTTCCTTGAGTTTTATTTTCTAAACATACAATTAAATATGTTGTTAGAAAGATCAATTAAAATGCACATTCTTGATCTTTTCAGTGTAATATGTCAACTTATAATGGTTGAGTTTCCCCAGCAGTTATATTTCAAAGAAAACTGGAAATCCTGTAAAACTCCTTACAGCTCCATCTGTGACAGTGCAGTGCATCACAGGCTGTAATGGTTTTACATATGCTTTTTTGTGACCATTTCTCCTTTTCATCATGTTTTATTGTTAAAAATGATTTCAGGATGTTCTTGTCACATTAGAGAACATAAGTTTGTCACATGGGGGGACACTGGGTTTGGGTGACTTGTGCTTGCCTTTGTCACAGGACTTGTATTTGTGTTATGTAGTGAAATGACTTATAGCTTTCCCCTGTGGTGTCTTTTGTGCCTCCTTTGGATCGGCAGAGCAAGTGTCATCACACTGTTGTTATCATCATCACGCCTTCTCACATATTTTTCATCCCTTTTAAATTGCGATCTGGAGGGATCACAAAGGGCCTGGCCTCGCCTTGCCAATCCCCCCCCCCACCAAATCCTGTGTGCTCTGATGCAGCTGTAGGCCAGCAGAATGCCTCATGAACCCCAAAGCCTTAATCAGTTCAGAACAGCCATGTGATAATAGCAGCCTCCTGCATTTGTCTGGCTGTGCTTCCTTCATTTCTCTCTGTTCCTGCTTGTGCGTCTTTACCATGAACCAAGTTTTGCACAACAGTTAGCAAAAAAAAGCTGATTCTTGGAATGAAAACAGCACATTTTCTTTATTACTGTAAATTACTATCAGTCAGACCCTGATTTAAGATCAATTTCCTCCTTAGTTCTTGCAGCTTTTATCCAACTTTGAAGACAGTTTTGTCTTGGAGGTTATATTAATTTGTTGGGTTTTTTGGCCGGTTCGAATGTGACTTGAGATGATGGGTTGAGTCCGTAGGCTGTTCAGTCTCATGGAGGGAGCGTGGTAGCTTAGATTTAGCCTAATTCTGAATATTTGCTTGCTAGCTTCAGCATTACCACCCTGTATATTTCTAAATATAAAAAAAACCATTTAAGAGAGGTCCCCCTATCTCTGGATGGCTACTTTGTTGTAGATTAAATTGCTAAACAAAGATACTGTTATAGCTATGGGTGCAGCCAGTAAAATACAAACAGAATTCTTAAACATAACGAGTGTGAAAAAAAGAACTGTGAATGGCCGCCAAAAAGAAGGATATTCATTGCAGCACAGAATCAGAATAAGACAGCAATTTCCATTCTCCCCAACCCCAAGCCTAAACCCTCAATCCATCTCTACCCCCTTCCTGTTCCCCTGCATTCCTACCCACTAAAATGTGCTCCCCTCTTCTTCCATGAGGCAGGTTAGTGTGATTAGATACCACAAGAAATGCTTTTCACTTACATGAGTGTAGTGCATAACTTTGCCGAAGAATTTTGCATTTTATTTTAAAGGATTAAAGTGGGGATGATAAGCCATAAAGATCAAGCTGAATGTGCTTTCAATTTAACAAGTATGAGCATATCTTCAGTTATTAGCGTAATAAAGAAACTTCCTACCATTTTATAAGTGCGATTCCTATCTAAAGATTCTCGTCTAGTCAAAATAGTAAATTCAGAATTTTTACTGGAAGCCACCTTTGGTGGAAAACTTAATTTTAATGTTGTTCCTTGCCTCACATATTGAAGCATGGGCATATTGAGAAGCAGGAAACCAGATTTACAGTGGAGAGATCCCATTTCCTTTTAGAATTTTTTGTCACACCCTGATGTCAGTACGTGACTTTTTTCCCTCTCTGTTGAGGGGGACTATGAATGGGCACTTGATGTGTAACCACTTTCAGGCAGTCAGTGTTTCTCCAATCTACACTGTACATATGACCCTTCGAAACAGAGGTCTTAAAATGTTTTGCGTGTACAAGTGCTGGCAGTCCACATAATTTTGCAAGTCGTGTCTGTTGGTTTGGTGCACAGCTTGAATAGATATAAATCCAAATTCCACTTGGAAAGACATATATTGGCAAACCATAGAAAATTTGTTGGCAGCCCAAGTCAGCTTCATGTATTTGTATATTTCTGTATAAGTATAGGATGGTTGAACAGTCTTGCCGTAGTCCATACAGAAGAGGGATCTGAGTGAATGTGAAGAATGGGCTTTGTATGAGTGTTAGATAGCCTGAAGTGCATTACAAAATCATGAAAGTATTTCAGATCCGTCCAGGTCTTAGTTAATATAATAAATTAAGGGCTGGTATGTCTGATAATACAGCTAAGGAATGTCATATGATAGCAAAGCCACGGATTGTCATATTCATTTTAATTTACCTATTAAATTAAGGTTATTGTTTAATGTTGTTGACATTTGGGTCAGAGGTTTAAGTTAAAATGATTAGTTTACACCTTCCCTAACATTTGAAGTGAATGATATAGTGATGAGGAAATCAGCATGAATAAATGGCTTCTTCTTCCATACAAAGTTCTACAGTGAATTGCGGTCAGTAGCTGTGAAGAGTACATTATCGACACAAAGCAAAAGCAGATGACCTTCTTTTAACAAGGAAGTGTGTGCCAAGCCTGTGTTGGGAGAGGGAAAGAGGGAAGGAGGGAGAGAGAAAGTGAGAGAGAGAAACCGAAGGATGTTCGTGCAGTAGTTTAAGGTTCCATGTTTTTCCTGGTACATTACCGGTCCAGTTCTGCCGGAACCCGCCTGTCCCCAAAGAAATCTTACCTGCCCATTCTTGCAAGATGAAAAAAATCCAGTTTATGCACACTGCATACCAGTGTCCTAATTGATTGAAAAATCAATCGGGGAAGTAAATAAATTTCATTAAAGCCTATTTTTGGGTTGTTCCGTCTCTTTGCTCAAACCGCAGTTAATGAATTCCCTCATGGGCACCTCAGCGTTCCAGTTAATGGTTACATCTCAGGGCAGGGTGAGCCAGTGGTTCCCGTGAACAGAGACAGCAGGGAAGGAGGTTATTGGAAGTTGGCCACGACAGGGAATTGGTCTGTATTATTCATAGCTGAGTCAGCTTGGATTCAAGGCAACGGTCACCTGAGCAACAGTCTGTCTCTCACAATGATGGCTTTGACATACCATAGTGAGCGGGAACTCTTTTAGACCGTCTGGAGCCAAGTGAAACCAGAGGAAAGGTTACCCTGACAGTTTACATTATAGCTAATTAAAGGTAACACACCAAATAAAAAGTTGACCTTTTTATAGATATATATATTTTTAATTCCCTTTGTTCCTTCATTCTTTCCTTGATTTCATTTCCTTTTTGTTTATGTTTGCTCAACCTGTAAAGAATTTAAAACAACCACTTACTATAGGGGACTTAAGGATTTAGCCGTTAAGTCTGCCGCACGATCTTGGAGGAACAATCCAAAGAACGCAATCTGTATTAATAGAACACTGGAATAAGGACAAGATCAACACATGACCATGCTCTGGGGCCTCCGTAACAAAGGCAGTGTGAGTAAAGACCAGGGGTGGGGGTGTGGGGTGGGAAGAGAAAGATTGGGTATTGTATTGTTTTTGACAAACAAGTCTGCCTGAGCCGAAGGCTTTATCCTGGTCTCAGACTTTCCTGAATTCGCCTGGAGTCGGTCCTCAGGGTCTGTGAGCTGGACAGCTTCCTGCCTTATTCATCTCTGACACATTTGTTTTTGTCTCCTGTGCTCTCCCGCTCCCAAATGTCCCTCCAAGAACACCACTGAGAACTTTGTTTACCTGGTCTTCCTGCTCAGACAGGTAAAATTGAAAAAAAGCAAAAAGTTTGTTTTGATATTGGCTAATTTATGATTTCGTTTCAGCAAGAGGGGAAAATTGTATCTTGTTGGTTCAAGGAAACTGACACAAAAGTAGATGTTCCGTTGTTGAATTCATTTGAGTGAATCTTTTTCTCCTCCTCATCAGATTTACTTACACCAGACCAGTCTACACATTATAGTGCTGTACTGTTGTGATTTGTACTTGAGAAACAGTACAAAGTACCAAGCTGGATTTGATGAAGGGTTGTCGTTTACATAATGAGCACCAATCAAACTGGCCTTGCAACTAATGAAATTGTTCATGCCAAGAAACCTGCTCATCAAACCTGAGCAAGTGGTGGTGAATGTGTCACTCTGTCCAGTCTGTGCAACCCTTTGTTCTTTGCTAAATCAATTATTAATGATGTGACATTCAGTTGCCCATGACATTTTCTCAGCCCATGTTTATCATATTTTCAGAACACACAGGCCCACAAAAATGTACCCTAAATAACTTTTTAAAATGTAGTGAAGCAATTTATTAAGTACATAACCTCCATTTTGTGTATTACTTTAAACTCCCATTTAATTGTTTTATTTTTTCTTTTTTGTGTATAGTGAGAATATGCATAACATTAAAATATAATACAGCTAGCCTGGTCATTGTTATCCTTAATATGTAATATTTAACTGTTCAAGTGTATCAATTTGAAACTAAATTAAATTGAAATACTTAAATATTTAAAGTTATACATAAAACATTAAAATATTAATTAATATATCTAGGTTTTTATCATCTGTATGTATGATTTTAGATTTTATATCCAATATTGTTCCACATTTTTAAAATAAATTATAATTTAACATACAGAGATGCAACAATTTTCCCCTCGATAAAATAAAATAAAATATGGTTTTGATTTTCATGTGAAAGTCTTAACTTTGATTCAAGTTCACCCCCTTAAACAGGAGGATATCTAAAGTTAGTTGGAAAGAGTTCCTTTCTAAATTTCTGCCGAGCCAAGCAACACTGTCTTTTGGATTTCCTTAGTGTAAACTTTTCCAGGGATATTTTTTGTACAGTTTTGCATCTCCAGATGGAAACTAATCAAGATCACTGGTCTGCTTTGTCTCTGCTGCATTCCCTATCATTGTTTGTTTTTAAATTTTAGCTAATTTTTCAAATCTTCCGCTGTGGCTAAAAAGGCTGTATTTAAAACATAACCTAAAGCTTGGTGTGCCGTTTTCAGTCTCACTAATTGCGCTGCTGCCAGCAGTCTGCAGGTTCATGTCTCAAACAGAAACAAACCATATTACTGTACAAGTGAAAGGTGATGAGTTTCTTTCAACACAAAAATGTCAAGATTTCAGAGGTGTCTGACGTTTTAGCAGAGCTTACATTTCCATTATGAATTTGTATACATTCGTAATAATGTACTGGCTGCTGTGAAGTCCTTGTTTTACTATGAAGGGTAACCTTGCTGTCTGTGGGTTTCAGTAGCTAACCTATGTGGTGAATAGAAGGTTCAGTGAGCAGGCAAGCTTGTAAAAAGGCTTCCAGGCAAGAGTGCTGATGCTGTCTGGCTGGTTGCTCTTGGAGCAGGCTTTCTGAAGGAGCTTTGTGTGCAGTGGGTGAAGGTGCAGTGACATAAGGCTGAGTGTGTGTTGGTGACAGAGAGGTAGGAGCAGGGCCATCAGGTGCGGATACTGAGTCATTTTGTTACTCTGTGGTCAGATGATTGATACAGAAGGCACAAAGTGGCTTCCACTAGACTAACGGCTACGACTTTTTCACATCCTCACACACAAACACGCATTTATGCTGGCATACAGGCATATGCATGTGGACAAATACATGCAGGTATACTAGGGATGTGAACTTCAGATTCAGGAGACAAGGGTCTTCAGACCCTAAATATCTGGAGTAGAAGCACAGGACAGTGCACACTTCAACAAAGAAGCCCAATACAAGTGGCTCCAGACACGCGTAATGTCAGAAAAAAATTTCAGTATTTCATGATGAGTCAATACAAACCGGGAGTAAACCCTGACATGAACAGAAACGTGTACGGACACAGACACATGCACAATGAAAAGACACACTCTCTCACACACACATACTCACGGGATGCACACACACTCAGACACATGCCCGGCCTCAGCTCTTGTTCCAGAAGTCACAGCCCTGCTGGAGTGTGGGCGAGAACCCTATCACCCATCACACCATCAGCAGGATGCTACTGTCGGATGGTCAGGCGTCCAACACCAAACGCCTCTCTCCCCCTCTCTCTCTTTCTCTCCCTCCCTCTCCCTCTTTCATGTGGCACACAGACTGTGCTTTATGTGACTAGGGAAATAACTGGCATGATACACTGCTATAATTGCCTTTCCCTTCCTGGCAGCAGGCACCCAAGGGTAGCGTCCGACTAGTGAATTCCCAGCAGACCTGAAAAGATAAGTCATTCCCCCCACCCCACCTCCCACTAAAAAAAAAAAAATGATCTCACCCCTATCACCACCCACCTCCAACCCCCCCATCCTCCATCCCTCTCTTTGTTTAGCACTTTGGTCTTGAGAGAAGGGTGTTTGCCATGACTCCTCACAAGCAGATGGCCACAGCACCAAGATCTGATTGGTTGCTTGGCTAAGGGGAGCTCCATCCTAGCCTGGGCCTCATGTTTTTGAAATGATGTCACCGGGAAACATCCTGATTAACGTTGGGATTGGCCCTGGTACATAATGATCCCAGGTGTAACCACCTCAGTGTCAAAATACTCCCAAATTTATTTTAGGATTTACCTAACATTTCAATCAAAAGTTGTAAATTAGCTTCTTTTCACAAACGATAAATTTTAAAAATTCAATTCAGGGCACGGGTTGCTCTTTCCTGAATAATGCCAATTTTTTTGTTTGTTTTGTTTTTTTTTTGCTATTTGTAAGTAAATTAAATATGGCAAAAACAGGCATACAGTTCTTGAACAAAAAAACAATTGTGATATTTATGTCTGTAAATGTTGGAAAATTTTTCCTACAAAATATCAAACAATATGGAATTCCACACTCTTGGTCAATATAAGTAATTTTGTGTTACATTCTACTGTTTGACATTTTATTAGTAAATTTGTGTTACATCCTATTGTTTGACATTTTATAATTAAATTTGTTGAATATTTACAGGCACACAGTTTCCAGTTGTTCTTTGTTCAGAAGAAAGCTCATGTGTAATAGCTTCGCTTCTGTGAATTTCTCTTAGACCCTCTCCATAACTATTCCCACCCTGGGTCCTATATAGAACTTATATATTTCCCTTTAATTTAGCAGGAAGTCTCATTTAGACCACAGATCTCTTTATTGGAGGGGATCTGGCCAAGAGGATGGCAAAGATTTGAAAGCATGTTGCATCTCAGGAATATCATTCAAGTGACAGGAAGAAAAACAACTAATGTACGAAACAGACAATGATATCAACTAGGACTAAAATTAGGCACATATCTACTTTCAGACTTTGACATTTGTACTTAATGGTTTAGTGGTATATCAAATGATCAAGCTGGACATATATTCGCTTGGAAGCTGAAATTGATCAGTAGATTTGTGAATATAAGATGGTAAAGTATTCCACAATGTTGTTTAGTCAGTTGTACAGTAGAAGTATACAATAAGGGCCTTATGATGTGCTGATATATTAAGGCTGGGTACATCCAGCTCAGAACCTCACTGCAGCTGCATGTCCTTACTGAGTCACCCAGAACCCAGAGCTCCTTTTTTAAGTCTCCTTATTTAAAAAGATATTTTAAAACAAATATAAATATGTATATGGAATGAAGCTTAGCTGCATATTGTCAAACTGATGAAAAATGCATGCTCAAGGAGCAGTTTTCATTCAGGGTCTGCTCATAAATGTGGGGCACCCCGAGTGTAGCGTGTGATCTTTATTACTGCTGCAATTTGGCCCTCTGTTCAAAGGCATAAATATACTTTCAGTTCACCCTTTACAAATCACATAAAATGTATGCTACATATAATTTTACCTGATAATAAAGCCAGTGGGGAGCATTGTTTTACAGGTGATTAAAGCCCATGATTAAATCATTTGCTGGACTATGGAGATTAAGAAATGTTTAGACTTGTACATAATAGTCTCCCTAATACAGATGTAAACCTGGTTTTTCCCATCTGTACAAGTCACAAATGATTGGTTTCTTCTCCACCACATGTCAGGTTTATAATCCACTATTTATTTACAGATACAGTTATCCAGATCTTATCTTTAAATATGGCACACATTATTTTAGCATTTCGGCCTATACTTTAACGTACCATTTATACATCTGGATAATTATACTGAAGCAATTCAGATTAACCACCTTTCTGAAGCTTACCATAGCAATGCTCTGTTTGGGAATTGAACATATTTTTGAGTAACAAGGCCAGTGCCTTAACTGTTGCACTATGATGCTGCCTGACCTGACAGACTGCTGTCAATTTATGTGTCTTTTTATGAGCTAAAGAGAAAAGAGGAGCAGCCAGGTGTAATTTCTCAGGCATGGTCAGTGGGGTTCTGCTTCATGAGGCCTGCTGGCTCAGATGGTGATGGAGTTCTGTGGGGCTTCATCCTTGGGCCTCTGGTTACCGCCTGAACATCAGGGGCACACCAACGGGTTTTGTGCACGCTACATTTAGGCCTCGGAGGTGGTTAGAGACGTGTGGGGCAGCTTCACTGGAGGCAAAGTCAAAGGTCCATTCTGACTCATCGCCCATGGAATTTGGTCTTAAGGAAATGAATGGTTAAAAATGTGACAATCTTTTTTTTTTACGGCAGCAGGAAATGATGGCTCATTAAAATTCTAACCGTTAATGTCTGCGACAATTTTAACCCTTTGAAGAGCCTGCAATGTGGGGGGATGGCTGGGGGTAGGGGGGAATAAGGCTAGCTGGTGGGGGCAGGGTCGTTTGTGATCTTTTTCCCTCCAAAAAACTAGAAAACCACCACCCCCTGCCTCACTTTCAGTCTGCCAACGAGTTGTGTTCTCTTGTTTTGAGAACCCTCGCTTTTGTGAGGGTTAGAGAAACCGCCGCTTTTGTGAGGATGTGAAGCCGTGACTGTGCAATCTGGCATGCAGGCTTCATACATAAACCCATATCAAATCACAGCTGATTTAAATGTTTCATGCAGGGACCTTATCTTTAGAACGGGCCTGTGTGTGACTGGAGGGATGGGCTCTGTGGCTCCGCTCTGCATGTGAATGCCGCTTGCCACTGTGTGACGTAGGCAGTAGCATGGCTTGCCTGTTTATTTTGGGGAGTAGCGATTTTTTGGCGGGTTTTGCCTTTGTTTTGTTTTTTCCCTCTTTTTTTACGACTGTTTTTTGTCGACGTGTGCATAAGCAGAGGAACGGGTTGAGTCAGTGGATGTTGGGAGTTGGGAGGCCTGAGAAATGGAATATGGTACCTAACCCCTCAGCCTGTGAGTCACCTATTGGTTCTCAAGGCTGACATCAGATGAGCTCATGGGATGCTCAGAAAGGAGACATATCAGCTGCACACCCCCTTCCCTCCGAGACATGGTTCTGTCATCTCACATTTAAAAACACAGAATCAGCATTCCCATAAGCCTTTAAGACACCTTACTGAAACTGGCAGTAGTGGCACACATTCAGAGCAAGATGCTGATGGTTTTGTGGCCTAGAGTGGTAATTAGTAGTCAACCACTAGGGATTTTTTAAATCTACATGTATACATCCCAGCAAGAATGTATCTGTCTTTTACTGTATTTACTTTAGAATTGAACTAAATATAGGTTGAACAAATAAAACAAATAATTTGAACAAATGTCAGCTTGGCCATTAATTGTTTAGCTTTACTTCAAATCCAGTTAGATATTTCTTTCAATTGTTAATGCTACAAACGTAATAGTATTTAATGGTTTAAAGTGCCATCACTCCTCAGTAACTGATAAGTGAAACACCAAATGAAATATCTTATAATGTAATTTTGACACAGTATAATATCACAGACATGTTTCCATGTTGAAGTTGGTGTGGGATTGATTGATCATTGGAGCTGTAATTTTTAAGGCTTTTAAGTAAGATCATGAAAAATCTTTAATTTTTTTATCTTTAGTAATGAAAAATACAAAACAATATTTGCACCCAGGTTTTGGAAATCACTGAAAAGAAACTATACAGCATACACAAAATTCATTTAAAACAGAATTAGTGCATTTATTTTCCTGACATTTAAATTTTTGTTCATTGCAACGTGAAATTGTAAAGAAAATTTAACGGACTACCAGCGGAGTAACTGAATCTCATCATCTCTTGGATTTAAAATATCGAATTGGGAATCATCTTCATAAGTTGTTTCTGTGAGCATGTATTGTTGTTTTTCAGTTCTGTAGTGACGTTCAGCAATTCACACACATCTGTGTGTTTGTCTCATTTATAAAAAAGGATGAAGAAATTCATATTTTATATTTTATAAGTAAATGGCATCAGTGTGTGCAAAAGGAGAGGAAAACTACAAGAATTCACTTTGTGATAACATCCAAACTACATATAGTATTATACAGCATTAACTGCCTTGTTTTTCAGGACAAAGCATTGTAGCTTTTATAGATTCTTCATTAATAATTGTAACAAAAAATATAGTATACTGCATGTGTGCAATACTGTATGCTATATGATACTGGTATCCAAGCATTATGCTCACATATATAGTATTCAGTATTATAATATAGAAAGTTAAGAACATAAGATTTATTAATGAAGAATTTATGAAAGCTGCAACAGTAAACATGCTAAATTATAATACTGCATACTGTATGATATAACTTATAAAATATATGAATGCCAATACGTGTGTTTCTTTACTTATTACATTTGTTTTTATTTGCTTTTAATAAAATTGAAAAAGCTTAGTGCTGTAGTGTGTAGTTAGATAAGATCAAAAGCATTTTGGCAAAAAGTTTCACTCCAGTTTATGTCCTCATATTTTGTATTGCAGGGAAATATTTTATTGGAGAGGCTGTAAAATCGTAGTGCAGTCAGCTTTACTGCAATTACATTTTAAATTTTTCTATTGTTAGTATTATCATACATGTAATACTGTGTGCTCCATTGTATTCTTCACCATTTTCTCTTTAACTAAAAGAGAGAAAACGCATGTTTTCCCATGCAGGATCAAGGACTTTTGCCACCTACTTACTTTTCAAATATCTACCTTTCCTTTTGTTTGTTTGTGTGGAATGTTGTGAGGTTTTCCCAGTGGTTTACGTATTTCCACAGAGTCTACAACAGTTTTTTAAGTTTGGATTCTGGGTTAAGGGTTTTGGGTTAAGTAAGATTTGAGCAAACTTTTAAATTAATTATTTTTGGGTACATAGTTATTATTTTGGTATGTAATTATAATTGAGATTTGAATGGCCAAAATTAGGGCAGACCACAAAAAATAGAGAAAAGTAAGGTTTTATTTCAAAATATAAAACAGGGAATGAAGCTTCATTTTACCAGTTGATTTTTTCTATATGCTAATGTATGCATTTAAAATAATATACATTCCACAAATTAAAAATATGAAAAAGTACTCACATTTTTCACAATTGCCTGTACTGGAAACACGTAAAGCCCCATTACTGAGCAACTGTTTAACATTCTGTATGACTTCTATGTCCAAGGTATATATTTTTGATGTCTGAAGAATAAAAGCAAAACAGATCACAGCCAGTATCCAGTGCCCTAGTGACTTTCTTCATCTGAATGATTCAGACATTTCCTTTTCTATTTATTTGACAAAAAAATCCATCAAACAAACAAAAGGAACGGCCTTCGTTGTGTCTGAGAACTTGCTGGTAACTGTAGGGTCTGGCAGCTCATGTTCTCCGCGCCATGACTCGCTCTTACTCACCCTAAGTAGATTCATTTTGAGAGATTTTTCAGTTCCACCATCACTGAAACTAAAGGCGTTTGTGGTTAAGCCTTTGTTAATTTCTTTTCACAACTGGGTGATTAAGTCTTTCTACATTAATGTGTAAAGGGACATCGTGAAGAATGAAGTTACACACAGGCATGGATTCCATATTTTCTGTTGTTTTTTGTGTGAGAAGCAGTTGAGATTTGAGAGGTTTCGGGGCCGGGGGAACAAATCTATAACTTTCTTCCTTTTCTTAAATCTTTCAGTACTAGCGTTCCATAATGTGTTCTCAGGTGAGTCACTGCAGCGATGTCCTGGTTTCTGTGGCGAGCCTATGCTTCATGCTCATTCATAGATCTTTGCTGGATTTTGCCTGGTCAGTAGTTAGGTGGCATTTCACTTTTGGTGCTGCTTGTTGTCCATATAAATGGCGATGTCACATGAGGGAAGGTGACTCGTGCTTTTGCATTGTGGGAAACAAGTTTGTGAAACAGTAAAGGATCTGCTGTGCCAGGAAGTAAATAATATGGCAGACTAACATCACATATTTTAGCTGTAGCTCTTGATATCAGATAAGTCATACATGGTAATAAAAAACAAAAGGAGGCATGAAGAATATTTCTGTGAATGATACATGATTTCATACACATATGAATATTGGTGGGCTTTTCACTGATGGACAATGCAGTGTATGGTAATACAGAGACTGAAGTTAAGGTCCATAGTATTGTATTTGTTCTGAGATTAATCTCTAACTCCTGACTGGGGAGGGATGGGCTACTCAATGTGCCAGTGCATTCTTTTTTTTTCTTTCTTTTTCTTTTTTTTTTTTTGAAAGGGGGGGGGGCTGAATCTTCCAAAGGGTTTCCTAATATGGGCTGTCTTATTCGAACACACCGCCTTTTTTCCTTTCAAGAGGGCAGGGCGGTCCTTCGTTCAGCCAGTGATGACACAAGCACGACTCACTTCCTCATTAATTGGTCGAAACCAGTTCTTACAGGAACCGCTGGTGATAAATGTGAGAGTTCTGAGAAGTCATTCATTTCTCTCCCTGCAGTGTAGAGGGAAGCACTGCAGGGGATGTGAGCGCACTCCACCAGCGGACAGCCAACTTTTTTTTTCTTCTTCTTTTTTCCTCTTTCTCTTCTTTGTTTCCCTGCAGTGTAGAGGGAAGCACTGCAGGGGATGTGAGCGCACTCCACCAGCGGACAGCCAACTTTTTTTTTCTTCTTCTTTTTTTTTCCTCTTTCTCTTCTTTGTTTTTTTTTTCTTCTGAGGCACTTAGGAAATGTAGCTCTCAGTACATGTTGTACTTATTTTTTTTCTTTTTTTTTCTGCTAAATTCCTGTCCCCTGGGATGAACTGTTCCATTGCTGCTCAGTCCTCCGTTTCTGCCCCCTCCCTTCCTCCCTCCCTCTCTTGCTCACTCGTTTGCTCTGTGGGGAGGACCGGCGCTTCGCGTGTTAATTGTGGCAAGCTGTACAGGATTGGGGGGCCATGGGTGGGGGGGTGGCGGGCGGGGGGAGGCAGCAGCACCACTTGATTTCTTTGTTACCAT
Source organism: Albula goreensis (assembly GCA_022829145.1). Classification (NCBI taxonomy): domain Eukaryota; kingdom Metazoa; phylum Chordata; class Actinopteri; order Albuliformes; family Albulidae; genus Albula; species Albula goreensis. Next base: position 33,510,532 of record CM040742.1, read on the forward strand.
CAAAGTACGTGAGTGGTAAGTAGTATTGACTTAACTTACTTTGTGTATGTGTGTGTGCACGTGTGTGTGTGTGTGCCCTTCTCTGGCTCCCCTGGCTGTTGGCCCTGCAGTGCTGTCCCCTTGTTGGGAGCCTCTCTACAGAAACCATTCAAGGAGTACCTGGAATCGCAGAGGGCCAAGCTTCACCACCGGGCCGGCGAGGGAACCCCCGCGGTAAGCTTCCTCTTCCTTCCATCAGGCCCCCCCCACCTCTTGGTTTAGCTTATCATTCATTATTGTCACGTCTCCATCTATCATCCAGAGCGTAAGGCTCAGTTAGATTTAGCAGATCAGGTTAGAATAATTTACAGCTTACTGGTTAGCTCTGTCTCTTTAGCTTTATCTGTGCCTGTCCCTTCCCCCCTCTGTCTGTCTCTCAGGTCAGCTTACCTGAGCTGGATTTCATAGTGGCAGTCAGTCCTGTAGTCTGCCAGTCAGTCAGCACTGTACAGCACTCCAGCTGCTGTTCCTGTAGGAAGTCAGTACAGTGCTACGGTGCTGTCAGGTTTAAGGATCGCGTGTGTTCCTAGAGCAGTCCGCAGAGGCCGGGGGAGCCGGGATCTGGGCAGGGGCAGAGCCAGAACCCGGGGCAGGGGCAGGACCCAGGGCAGGGGTGTGGAGCACATGTAGGTTAGCTGTGGGTTTGGGGCCCTGAGGTTGCTGAGTCATGCAGGCAGCAGTCTGTGGGCCCTCTGACGGAGACGGTGACTCCCACGTGTCACAGCGCTCTGCCAGCGTTCTGCATTTACAGGAGGAGCAGGGCAAAGAGAGAGAGTTAGCGAGAGGAGAGGGGGGAGTGCGGGAGGGAGAGTGGGGTTGTCAAGTTCTGCGGAGCTACTGCCAGTGAACATTAATCAAAACTGGAGTCTGGGAACAAAAGGATAGCTATCTGCCTCACTCATAAGTCTGGCTGTTTCCTGAAAGAAACATTACAAACAATTTTAAAAAGACAAATAAAACCAAAACAAGACAAACAAGGGATTTAAGGCTGAAGGCTATTCTGAACAATGTTCTGTTTCTCGTAACATGACCCCCCCCACTCCACCCACTCACTCCTGTAGTTAAAGGAGAAACGCTGAATGATTCTTTAAAAAATGAAAGATTCCTATATGTTGGAGAGGGAAGTGATAATTGCAAAATAAGAGAGAAAAGTACAAACAAATACTTAGGTGTATGCTTACTTACAAATCATCTCAAGGTTTTAAATTTTAGTTATTGCACTATTAGTTTTTTTGTCAGTCTATACTGAGAGCTCAAGCAGCATCAGTGAACGGGGTGAGTGAGTGCATGTGTGCACGTTTGTGTGTGTGTGTGTGTGTGCGTGTGCGCGCCTGTGAGAGAGACTGTGTGTGTGTGCGGTGACCGGAGGTCTCTTTGTTCTCTCTTGGCAGGGGGAAAACTGGCTGTCCTGGGTGTTCGAGAAGGTGGTGATCTTCATGGTCTGTTATTTTGTTTGTTCTATCATTAACTCCATGGCACAGAGCTATGCCAAACGCCTCCAGCAGCAGAAGTACTCTGAGGAGAAAACCAAGTGATGCTAAGACTGAATTCATTTTTCACTTCTCATTTCAAAAGAAACAGGAGAAAAAATTAACTGCTGCTTCCTTTCCATTTATCAGTTAACGCACATGACAAAACTGGCACTGCTCAAAACGTGGGCGTATTTATATAAATGTATCTGATTTTTCCTTGGTAGTACTACAGGTTTACAGTGTTTTCAGACTTAATTTATGGCTGAATGTCTTTATACACTCGCCCATTGTTTGGCTTTTGTAAGAGGTATTCCGGTGGGTGTGTGATAAGGATTCTCCGGTGTAGTAGTATAAATACCATTTCAGGCATTACGCAGTGTCATCAGCAGCAGTGTGAAAGCTTGTTGCTGGCTCTTACACTTGTTGTTGCAAGGCCTTATGCAACAGTGTGGCTCAGCTTCCAATGAAGTAAGTGGAATTCTTATGAAGTAGACTTGATTTATTTAATTGATATACATGTAACTGTAAATTCGACTAAGGCTACTTTTTTGTTTTTTGTGTTTACTGTAACTGTGATAACATGGACATTTTTTCAGGGCTGATATTTTTTCTAATGTTTTAGCTGTATTTATCCGTAATGTTAAGCCGATGTGTGTTTCACACTGTTCTACAAGAAAAGCAATATCAAAACGGAGAGACATGGTATGAAAAAGATTGCACATCATGTAAATAATTATTTGAGGGTATGACGGATAAAAAAAAAACGTAAATGAAACTGAAAAATAACGACTACTGTAACTACTCATTTGTACTCATTCATAACTGTACATACTGCTGTTATATCATTTTTATTCTGTACATTTAGACTGAACTTTTTGATCAGACTTTATAAAACCACCATCAATCATTCAGTAGCTTCCTTGTTTGGTTTTCTTGTGTTTTTATTACTTCCTGCAGAAATGTAAAAAAAATCAACGCGATAAAATATTTGGACACTTGTGAAAGGATTCTTGGGAAAGGATGATTGAGCAGTGATAGAATTAGAGCTGAAGAGAAGACAGTACATTCTCCCATTGTTCTGGGTAGAAGGTTAGTCCAGGAAGATGGCGCGTGCCTGTGGGTGTGGTGGTGGCACATTGGATGTCGCCTGCTTTGAGCTGATTAGCATTGATTTGCGCTGTCCGGTACAACTGAAAGGTACTTCCATAGAGCTTCCTCTCTCTCTGCCTGTGCCTTTTATAACCCTAAGCGTGCTCAATGGTGAGACTATGGACATAAGTTTATTCATTTTGGCTATTATTGCTAAACTCTGCCCAGAACTTTAAGCATTTGCAAACTCATGTTCTGTATTTCTATAGTGGGAGGGGACTTACTGTACATAGTGTGATGTCATCTCTTAATCTCCCTCTCTTATGCGTGTGGGAAATGTTTGTCTGCAAAAGAAGAACTTAGATCCAGGATTTTTTTTCCTCGTTTTTCCCCCACTCTTCCTCATAATTGCTTGTGAAATGTTTCCCGGCATAGCGCGGCCATGGTACGCTGGGAGCTGGAAGCTGCAGGCAGAGTGGCAGGAATTTCTTGCAGGGAAGCAGCGGCTCTTGCCGTTACCTCAGATGAACCCAGTCCCCTCACCTCGCGGGAAATGCCTCCGCGAGGGGGGGTCTCGAAGCCCGCGCTCCATTAATTCAAATCCCCGGGTGGCATGTGAAAGCCTTAAATTTCTGGCAACGGCCGTTAGTTTAGAGCTGGCGTTAACCGATATGGGTTAGAAGGCCTGGCTGGACTGGAAAGGAGGGAAGCCATAGCTGGGGTCTGGTAAGTAAATGCAGGTGCTTACTCTTCTCTCTGCTCTGCGGGCCTGGCTGTTGGTGTGCCCCTCACTCTGACATGTCCATCACAATCCCATCCTGTCAGATAGCTTATCAGACTGGTGTTGGCTGTTACATCACATGGCGACAACAGTCTGTAGGCTGTCTGACATTTTGGGCTCCTTCATCTGACCAGCATCCTGTTTTTTCATATTGATTTTTATTTCAATTTTTTGTCTTTCTTTCAAATTATTGTGACATCAGTTCCCATTTTTCAGTGTTCCAACTCAACTCAAGTTTTTTTTTCTTTGACATGTAAATCAGTTTAATGGCTAACGCTCAGCTAAACTAGATTTCTCAATCTCTTTTATTTTTGATATTGATTTTGTTATTTTTTTAGTTTTGTTCTTTGTACTGTATCTGTGTGAATTTCTACCGTTTGTGTGTGCATCTGTAGTCTTGCCCAGTGCTAAAATGCCCACTCCTGCTTTTCTCAGTAATGTCATTACCTTCCTGTGAAATGGGCTTATCTGTTGGAGTAGGCTTGGCTCTGTCTCCTCGAATTTCCTGAATCGAGAAAGCACACCTTATTGCAACATATCTCTTGTGACACAGGGAATGGTGCACTCTGTACAACCACACACAGGCTATTATGCACTTCCCTATTATCTCTGCGTCAGTTCTTTAGTGTTGCCCAATATCTGTTTTGTGTTTTTCCACTGAGAGGTATTTTTTAAAAATGTTTTAGCTTTATTTTGTTTGTTGACTTCGCTTGTGGTAGTATTAACTAGCCCTTGAGAAGGTAATTAGTTGTGTTTTCTTAGGTGGCAAAACAGCACAACCTTGCTTGAGAAATTGCTTTTAGAGAAGGTAATGTTTCTGGGAAGCCTCAATGGGAAACTTTTTTTATTTATTTGAATTTTAAAAAAAAAATCTTTGAATAACTGTGGAATGGCTTTTCAGTCTTGGGAGTATGTTTTTCTTGGCTGTTCACAGGACGTCCTGTTCCACAAGGAAGCTCCCTCCAATACTTTGCAAAAATTGCCTGTATAAGTATGTGTGTGTCAGTGTGTGAATTTTTTTCTTTCAATAAAATAAAGACTTAAATTAAAGCTTTCGGGAACATTTTTGTATTATTTCTTGTCTTGTAACATCCCATGGCTGTACTGAGACCAGTGCAAATCCAATGGTTCCAGAGGAGTGAGTGATGTTAGATCAGCAGGCCTGAGTTTGACCTGTGGGACCCATACTCTCTCTGCCCCATTCTCTCGCTCTCTCTTTTCGGTCAACAGTTTACACACACACACACACACACACACACACACACACTAAGACTTAGTTCAAATGGGAAGCCTAAAAAACATCACAAACAGTAGCAAAAAAAATGCAATTACATCCCTGTAAAATCAGAATTTTATAGATGAAATCGGAGCGCAGCCTGTATTTTACATTTGCGTCAGAGGTAAACAAAGGAGCACATTAATCCTACTCAAGCAAATACAGAGGCTCATTATGTCAGCCTCCAAACACAATAAAAGAAAAGAATTTGAATTGGAAGTTCAGCTTCTAATAATTACAGATCTGATCCACAAAGCAGGTCCACGCCCAACTCAACCAGGTGTTCCAACGGATGTCAGTGAATACAATCCCTCCCATACGTCACTGAACTCTGCTCCATTCCAGGTACAGCCTCATGCTGGATGTGGAAGTCATCAAAGCCAGTAAATGGCAGGACCCGACGCAGGATCATCTGTAATTGGTGTAGGTTCTATGTTGAATGGGGAGTTCAGACCAATCACAGCAAAGAACTTTGTGTGTTAAATGAAACTTGATACACCCCCTCTAGCCTATTGATATTTACTCGGTGGTGGTGGTGGTGTGGAGGGGGGAGAGTACTAGTGACCTAATGTTTGCCTTCAGGAGCTAGCTTGACCGTAATTTTCCACAAGATAACAGATGTGTGATAAGCCGCACCGGTTGTGATGCCGCTCTCAAAGTTTACAACGGAAACCAGTATGCAAAGTACCTCATCCCCCGACAGCGGAGTATTCAAATGAATGAGGCTGGCGGTTTTGCATCAGAGCCTTGAGAAAAGGAGATTCCGGTCTGAGAATCCTCCTCATGTGATTAACGGCTGGCAGCCCATTAGTGCTTTACAACCACCCGATTCATGCTGTCCCAGCAGGAATGCTGTCCTTCCCACCCACAGCTAAAGTACCACGTGCGCTCCACATAGCTAAGAGCATTCAGGCTCCACCACTGAGGGCTCTGCACTGCAGCCAAAAGCTGTGAGACACAAAGGGACAGCCATGTGGCTGTGACGATCATTATTTTTATCATGTACCACTTGAGTATGTTTTTCCCCCCTGGTGAGTCAAAAAGTCATCTTCTCTGACGCCTCTGGTTAAATCTTGGGGCTGCCCCCTACTCCACCCCCCAGGCAGTGGAAGTGACTTGGGTGTGCACAAGGTTTATAAACACACTTAGTTTCCTACACTTGCAAACCACAGAGAAAACCCCAAAAACCGTCAGCGTTGCACCCAAGGGCGCGAGACCCATGGGGTTCACGTGGGCGACCCGTGGTGATTGCTTGTTTGTGGGCTTCACTTGTAGGCTAGGGTGTGTGTCCACAAACTCACAGTTGGAGAGTCTTCGAGTAGGAGTGCCAATCTACAGTCAAGTTTGCCTCATCAGTTTCTTAACCTTACCCATCGCATCCTTTCACTTACTATGTTATAGTGTAACAGTAGTCTTGTCTTAACCTATCTGATGTTACAGTCAAACCAAAGTTGGACATGAAAAAGGGACTAATTATTAAATGGTTGTACAGTATTAGAAACACAGTAATCACACCAAAGACCATCTACGCACACAGCATTATGGAATAGTGCAGACTTTGCAATCTTAAGTTTGGCTGTGGCATGGAATGATATTCCTATTAAAAGTGTGATTAAATTATGCCCCCAGCCCTGTTCTGAAGGGTCAGGTTTGGGCTGGGACTGACTCTGAAGACTAAAGCCTCTCTCCAAGCAATGCCGGTAAGTCTCTGTCATTCTGGTGCAGCTGCAAGGAAAGCTTTGACTTTGTCATGTTAACAGGAAACTGCTGATGGCCCTCTGGACACCGACAGAGGCTGCGTCACTCATTGATTGGCAGAGAGGCCTAGGGGCCAGAATTAAAGACCATGAGAATAAACGCAAAAGGGTGAGGTCACAGATGTGACCAAGCCATTTCCACTCCCCCTGAATCCCAGAACCCCATCTCCCACACTCTGCTGTCTTATTTGTCTCAAACTGACTGGTCAGGCAGAATTTAATCATAAAATGACCTAGAAAAGCGTAATATATTGGCGGTAGCCTGGCGGACTCAAAGAGACGTAAACATTTACCAGCAGTTAACATGTGGTAAAATCACAGCCTCAGGCCTCCATAGTAAATGGTGACCATTAAAACCAATTCCTGCATGTCCTTCATAGCAGCTCAGACTGCAAAACAATGTTCAGCCAAACGTTCATCACTTTGTTACAGATGGACATATGTAACAGCCACTCTCTATTTTATTATCCTGGAAACAAGAAAGGTTTGTACATTCTGTTCCTCCTGAACATCTCCTGAATAGCAAGCACTGTAATCAGTCTCTTACAAATTAAACCACATTTTAGGCAAGAGTGAATGTTTGGTTTTCAGTGGATCCCTACAGAGTAGCCAACGTATCCTATGTGATTTCATGCTGTTTCTGCATTCTATTGTTACTTAACAACACAAATATCTGTGGCAATACATGTTAAAACTGCAGGAACAACAAAAATAATTTCATATGCACATAAGAACATTACATTTGTACATGATTGTCTTAAAGGGAGGTGGATGCCAGAAGCCATTCAAGTTTTGTTTTCAAGCATACTACATCATACTACAATCTGCATGATGTGCTGAACACATTTCTAGCAATATATAATCAGACTCTCCATTAGATGTAGGTTTCATTTAAAAACAGGAAGCCCACTGCATTGGTTTCATTTGTTGTGAGCTCAAAGCGCCACGAGTGACACAGGGAATAACCACTTCTAACACCCTGCAACAGACACAGTATTGATTTTAAAGTAAATGATTCCTTATTTCTGAGCCACATATATGAGTCTGACACATCTGAGGCTTAAGCTCCCATGGGAGGAAAATTGGGAGACTGTGAAATCAGCTAACTGAGTCTGTATCAGTCTGGAACCAAAGGAGCCAAGTGGAGTCATTATAAGAATCATCAAACAAGGAGCGGCTTCAGAATGACACATGTGCAAGCTTAATGAGCCCCGAAAAACGATCCAAATGAGTGAACGATGCAATAAATTGTAACTGATACTTGAAATGCTGTAGCTCAAAATCATTTCTTACTTAAAAGATCACCAAGCTGTTACGTGTTTCATAGCAGGATCTCAGAATATAATAGAATAGTCCACAACATGGCAGATTATATTTATTTTTGTGATAGTTTATTATATCATTAACTGGCCGAGAGAAAATTTTGGTCTTCAATTTTAACCATAAGTGCAAAACTCCAGTTACTATGGCGCTGGGAGGAATGACAGCGGTGTGTTCTGAGTGTGTCAAATGTTGACCGAGCCCCCGACCACCCCGGCTCCATGTCATTGCCCCAACCTGAGAGCCAGAAAGAGGATACCATGGATGTAACTGTACACACCCTGCTCCCTCTGACCACTTCCTCCTCTGTACCCGGATAGACTGTGTGTGGATCCCTGGGTCTGAGGCAATCAGCATGAGTGGTGTAAATGGGAGAGGATCGCGTGGATGAATCACCCACCCCACCCCAACGCCCATCCTGTGCTGCTACTGAGGCCCAAACTGACATAACGTTCCCTGGGTGTCTTCCCCTGCATTGCCCCTGCGTGTTGTGCTTTCTCACTGTTCCCGGAAGTTGACAGCGCATCCTCTTTGTCAGTTCATTAGCCGCGTCATTTGTATGTTTACGTGAGGCAACTCAAAGGCGTTGATCCTGCGCAAGAAGAACATTCCTTTTTACAAGCTGCCAACGACGCACACGGGTTGGCCACTTATCCTACATCTTAAAGGCCCCAATGGGGAGGGCCTGGGTGACATCCTGACACCCACCTAGAACAACTTGTCCTGGATTAGCTGCTGAAATTCACACCTCACTGAAAGGGTACTGGCACAGAATGTAGGACAATTTTAAGTTTGTTTAATTACGCAACATTCCACCAGGACCGGTTTGCCTGAAATCGGGAAAGAGGCATACTCACGAGCCAGCTCACAGTCACAGTGGATACGTTTGGCTCAGCATAATTGAATGGAGATGTGCTAAATAGACATCCCAAAAATGCATGCACTGATGTAAACAGCTGTGTCATGACGACCTTGCTTTTTCCTTTTTTTCTTTGTCTCAGTGCAAATAGACAGGCTCTCTTTGGAAAGTCCCTTATGCACTCATTTGCAAGTAAATGTGCTTTCTCACACAAAGTGTCATAGGCAGAAAATCCCCTGTATGATTTATTCATCTGGTTTAAAAGAACCCCCACTTTGGCTGAAGGCCACTTGAGAGAGAGAGAAAGAGAGAGAGAGGGAGAGGGAGAGATTCACCGGAGAGTGATCTAGCCGAGGCTTGAATCTGCAGGTGTTTGCAGTCATGCACACACACACAGCCAGCCTTTCACCATGAACAGTCCTGATGTGTGCCTTTGTCCAGTCATAGCACTTCCAGACACTGCTGCAGTCAAGAAAGGAAACAAGCCACGGGGCCTCTTCACACTCCTACATTCCCGGCAGCCAGCATCCAGTGCGCAGAGGGTAGCCCGGCTGGAGTGTTGGTGTACGAACCATCTGAAGTATGTGGGCCAATGAAGCCTAACAAATGAGCGATAAACCCTGTGCACCAGTGGGGCGGGGCCGGCCTGACACGCGTCTCTAGAGGCTTGTCTTTGATCTGAGATGCGCAGGTGTCTGAAGCCATCTCAGGAATGCTTGTGTGTGGGCTCAGTGTTCTCCTTCCACATTTTTGCCCTGTTGAAGTGCATTGGAATGGAAGTGACACCTGTAGGAGGTCCATGTTATACTGTACTTATTTGACAGAGGACTAAGTGTTACAATGCTGTGAGAAAGGAAACTTTCTGTTCGTGTGACAGTGTACCCGTAAGTCAGGATAATCAGTGCTACAGTTAACCTGTTTTTGTAAGCTATGTTTTTGTTTAACAGCACATGGCTGAGCTGTATTTATGTATGTATGTACCCCTTGTGACAAGATCCACCTGGAGGTCAACGTGGTACCAGCCAACTCGGAGATTCCCAGTGGTGCCCTCTGCTGGCAATTAAAAGAAGTGCCTGCCATTTTCAGAGTCAAGTTCAATTGTTTCACACCTAATATATATTGAACAAAGAAAATCAATGAAAGAGGAAAATCCTAGCATAAAAATCAAGATATTGCTTAGTGCAATTAAATATGTTGCATACCTGGTTTAGATTGGATAAATTATTTCAGGAGTTTGTTTTGCATACATTACTCTCATTCAAATGCAAACATGCTGACAGACAACACCACTTGAAAAACATGAAAATACCTTTGAATAAACTTTGAAAATAAATACACTGGATTTCAATAAACAGGAAATACATTTTAGTTGACACAACTTTGGGTTTCCCTCAAAAGTGTGGTGTGTTATTTCATATTGGAATGCCTCCGAACATTAAAGAGTCTGATTGTTTCTGATGTTGACATCAAATACCATCTGCCAAATGTCTTCAATACAGTATGGTGTCTTCCTACCTCTATATCTCCGCAAACAGCCAATACCGTTGCTAAAGCTCTGTGGTATCCGCCCATTGAGCTTAAGCTGATGTCAGAAAGGTTTAAGCCATTTCCCATGGTGAATGAATGAAGTTGTGTTGAATCACTTGGATTGTTGCCACTATAACTGTCACGTTACCTCTACCCCTAGTATGTCCTCTCTGGTTTACCTTTACCCTAGTAGTCCTTTCACAGGAATGACACAGATAAGTGCACCAGCAGTGCATTGATCATGTGGGGTTGTGGAAAGTCCCCTCAACCCCTGGAAGTGTGGTGGGTTATCAATCTGTTCGCACTCTGTAGATCATATCCTCATGGAAGCTGGGCAGTTTGCTGGGCAGATGCTGAACTATTCATCTCATCCAATTCTCTCTGGTATCTTATAACAGATACACACCTAGAGGACACAGACACACCATCACGTCCTGTCTGGAGAACAGGAAACAAGACCTGGAAGAGATGCTAAATCACCCTTCTGCCTATAACTTAGAGAATGCTGTTAAAACAGCCCTCTTTTGTTCATTTTTGATCAAATTTATTAGAACTGAATAAGTTTCTGTCTAAAGGTTACAAGGTTTCAGCATTCAAGGATGTTGGATCTTCTGAGTCTGGGCAAAGTTTTCTTTGACCATGCTGCCTCCTACTGGCCATGGGAGGAAACTACATGCACCTTTCTGTGGTCACTGTGGTGAGTGTCTGTATGTATTAATTTCTGGAACACTGAAACCAAAATGAACAAGCAAATCCACTCAATAAAGCCACAGGCACTTTTATCAAATGGACCACAAATTCAAAGAGCTGTATGTAAATGTCATTTATCTCATTAATCTCTCTTCCTAATGCCAAAATTGTCCAGGGGAGTCTAAAGATTATACAAAGCTAAGACTGGGAAATTACATAAATTGATTTCATGAAATACTTTCAACATTATAATGGGGTACTATACCTGGCAAACACTAAACTTCCTGGTTGCAGCTATTTTCAATTTGTGGCTCATGTAAATCCACAATAACTGCCTCATTAGATCATACAGCAGGGGTAACAACATGAGAAGCATAATATTGAGCATGCCTTGACAAATCCAAAAACCCACAGCAGAAAAGGCATAAACAGATGCGGAACAGCGTAGTACCCAACATACTCAGCATGCTGATTGGGGGGTGGACGGTAGGGGGTGCGCTCAGAGATGTCCAGAGTCTCAGGTCTCAGGAACTGAGCAAGCGTGTGGAAATTCGAAACCCACACCCAAGGGTTGAGTGGGAGGACAGGCCGCAGTGAGAGACTCCCATAACCGCCCGCCCAGTTGTTTCCGGAGCGCCCTTTCTGGCACAAGTACAGCCATCTCCATGCGCCCACCTGCCAGGCCTTCACAGCTGCTGCAGCAGGCTGACTAATGGCTTTGGGCACCATGTCAATGAGAAGACCCCTGCAGACAAGGGCCTGAGCTCGGGGAAAGAGCCCGAGTTGGAAGGTGTTCATGTATACAATTCTGACACTTCAGCTAAGCAAGCAGAAAGCAGTTAAACTTGTTAGCCTAATCACTCACTAGTGGCCACTCCTGAGCGATTAAGATCCTGAACCAAATATATTCTAACTTCATCATCCCCTAGCGACACAGGTAGCTTGTGCTTGTTGTTGCATCTGTAGTGTGGAGAGCAAATTGCAATAATATGAGCTAGAGGAGTTACATGTTCACAACAGCCTCCTCCTGAGTCAACAGGAGAGGGTTGCTGCTGGAGGCTAAACAGTTTGGCTCCTCTTTAGGGTGGGAAAAATAGAAGAGAATATTGAAAATACAATTGACTTTCATGAGCTTTTCACACAGAAGTCACAAGGAGTAGCTAACAGAACTGACATTATTTCCAATGGTACTCCATCCCTGTCCTGGAAATCACATTGTGTGATGTTTTTGTCATTACTCCGTTGTTAACAGGTTGAATAAAGCAGTTGATTAAACAGTCAAATAACCTCACCTGATTCCCTAGAGCTGAAAAAAACCAGCAGACCACGCAACTCCACAGGACTAGTACCATGAACCACTACCTCATTCTATTCCTGGAGCCTTTGCATGCAACACTGCAGGTCAGTGGTGGAATCCCTCACTTGGCTTCAGTGCTTGGTCCCTGGGCATTAGAAAGGCTTTGCCTGGTGGCATTGGGCTTCTCTGATCCTGTTTGGATCTAGTCCACATTGTTACAGCTGCACTGTATCTGCTGGCACCCACCCTAGCATAAAAATAAATCAGGCTATAATTACGGCATTGAACTTGAGAAAATGCCTTTTAATAGAATATGCTGGTGTAAATTAGTCCTGCAGAGCCAGAAATAAATCAACACCTAACATGGAGTCACATTGATACAATCAGGAGCCTTCAGGTTACCAGCCATTACCTGTGAGAGATGAGCCTTTCCTCCAACAGGTGCTTGCACCCCAATAGTACAGTGTGATTTGTATCATGGAAAATCATTGGACATCTATGGTTCAAAGACAAGTGTAATGGACGATTGTGGATACAATAGTTAGAGCAAGGATTTTCCGCTATATTGCTTCAGCAGTATAACTAGATAGCATTTAAAAATGTAAGTTGTGTAAGTCTCTCTAGTAAATGGCTAAAATGTTATGCAAATGTGAAAAGATGCCTCACTTGCATTGATCTCTGTGCAGGTATGGGTGTCAGTGTCATGATGGTGAAGTGTGAGCATAGTGTCATCTGTAGTATGAGCATATTACTCCCTCCAGTATAGATTTCATATCATACTCACAGGCCTCTTGACATCCCACTCAAATTTTGAGAATTTGAGTGGCAATTTCTCTCGAAGACCAAACTTTATCAGAGCCTTTTCTTCCTCAATTGGAAGTTATTAAGTCATTAAAATGTTTTTACAACTACAAAGAACAAGAAATATGTGTTTGTTTTTCTTTGGCTTCATACAGAAATACCCTTTGCACTGACGAGCTTAAAAACAAAAGTATAAAATAAAACAGTTCTTTCCTTGTCTGTTTGTTTAAATAGACCATATGTAAATTGTCTATTTAAATGTAGCTTTATGCAGACTGCATTAAAATGCTTTTAAAAGCTCTGTACATCATCACAAAGCTACAGCCATCATGGACCATTTTGCAATGAAAGTAGAACTGATCAGGTTCATTTTACAAAAAGTTTCCCAAAATGTACATCACGCACTCAGCATTGATACCCATACAGACATAGACTTTGGAGCACTGATACTACAGACATAATGAACCCAAATGGTTCCAACCCACTGAGAACATAATATGTATGTTCTTAATGAAGATAAACAAGAAGAAAGAAATCACAACTACATAATGGTACAGAAAGTTTTTAACATTTTTTGTATTTAGGACTCTCTAGTGCCATCATGTGTTTTGATTGAACAAATCCTGTAGAGCTAGATTCTTGAGATAGCTGTCAATTTAGTTCCCTCACTAAGTTATGAAACCCTTGTGTTGAGTTTGGGATTTATAAGATTTTTTGTTAGAAGCTACACCCACTGCAGGTTCATTTGTTTACTGTGGCAATAAATCTTCTGACTGGTTAAATATATGGATTAGTGAAAAACTATGAGACATGTTGAAAAAGTTGTTGAAGATATACCTGTTAACGTTGGTTACATGTCTCCAGGCCAAATGAGGGAAGAGTTTTGACCTTTGAAAGTAAATTGCAGGCACTAGGCCAATAGTGGCCAGATCGACTCTGCATGTGTTGTGGGAAGCCCTATTATCCTGACAACTTTGATAAAACGTTACACATGTATGAGAGATTTCTGGGCCATATACAACAATTGTATGGAAGTAAGGACAAAGAAAGAAAATGTACAACAATATAGGTTCTAGCACCTTTGGTAATTGGACCCCTAATTATCATTATCATCATCACGTTCTACATTTTTCCTGTTTTGTTTCCTGACTTAACACAACATAAAAATGCAGAAAGTTCCTGGGTGCAGGTTTTTCACAAAGGAATGTGAGCCTACGAGGCATAAAGGGGAACAAGGCTACTCCCTCTTCCCTACAATCTACCATCATACCTTACCCTCCAGCCAGACTGCTTTGCTCAGGATCCTCAGGTAGGACTGTCATTTGTTCTCTGAGGAATCCCATCTTTACTCTGACTCCCCACTCCTGGAATGACCACCCTTTTACACTACAGTTGTGCACCTACCGATCTTATGCTAAAGACCAAAAACTCACCTGTGTTAAACTGCATCTTGCCTCAACTGCATTCCAATTTGGAAGCAGATCTTCTCATCCAGTCATATGTTTGGTTTTACAAAGATCACACTATCATTTTACATAGCTGGGATTTCAGATGAAGCATACAACTACTATGCCTTAGCTGGGAATTGAACATACATCCTATGAAACCCCAATTTATCTGACTTTCTGAGCACCGTCTCTGCTTTCACAATTATCCACACTCTATTTTCTGCTCTTGCCACATTTTTTAAAGTTTAGATTAATCGATATTTGAGCAGATAGAAATTGGTCAAATCTGGGTTCGATGTACTAAGAAGTAGTGTAACAAGGAAAAAAAAAACATATCCCTCTTGAAATTAAGCTGCAACTGGGCATTGATCAGTGCCATATTATCTTCCCTTCATATCTGGGGCCATACCAATGAAATTAATAACCTTTGTACAAAATAAATTCAATAAAGCCATTTATTTATTCGTTGCTCCGTATCATTAAAACGTAAAAGTCGTAAGTTTAAACTTATTTTCTAAATACGTTTTAATGATAAATGCGAAACTGTATGCATCAGCAAGTTGTTTGTGACACTAAGTAAAAATGTAATGGGACTTTCTTCCATCGTTTATTTCGTGACACTGGTTACCCCGTAGACAACGTTGCACAGCAGAATCACTGCAGTTTACCGACAGCGCACACTCGGTAACTTGGTACTCTCGACAGTGGAAATAAATCGAATGTTGCGCATGCGCTAACGTAGCAAGTCATTTTCTGGGTTGCTTTGTTTTTTTACCTCTGGAATTTTGTTTGGTTGGTGGTGCTCTGCGCATGCCTTATGCTGTAGCCGGTTATGGCGGCGGTGTGTGTGTTTCCATGAGGCGGTTAACAAGAGCCATTCTCACGGATTGAGAGAGCAAAGAGAGACCGAGGCCATGGCTGGCGTGTTCGACATTGACTTGGACCAGCCAGAGGAAAATGTATCTGACGACGAGCTCGAGGAGGGGGTGAGCAATTTACCTCAACCGGTCGCGTTTATTTGCACGGTCCAAGGCCTAAGTAGCAGGCTACACAACACATTGTCATTGCAGCAAAGGGATAGGCCCAATTCTGACAGTGGCATCGCTGGGCAATAAATGAGCAAAGGTGTTGTACCATGGCCAACAAGTTAGCTATGCACTACAGCTATTGCGACCGTTACACATAGCACTATGTTCGATAGTGACAAACCTCAAAAACAGCTAGCGACCGCAAGATCGCTTCCTAGCTAGATATCAGCCTGTATATTTGCATTGGGTTAACAAGCTAAATACATCGCTAGCTATCTCTTTTCGATATTCCGCTTGGAAGATGCTAACGTTTGATGCCTCACGTCAAATCACTAAGCCGCTAATTGCCTAGCTAGCCTCTGACAGGAGATTTTTTCTCATCTTTAATCTGGTGTCTGACGAGCAGGCTAACTAATCATCACAAGTTAGCTAAGTGTTAGCGAGCTAGCTTGTATTAATTTGTGGCATGTGCCATGGCAAAACATGCTAGCGAGCAAATATTTTTGAAGTACAGCTTCAAATACCCTAGCCAGCTGGCTGAAGAGATGAACACGTTTCTGGATGTTGGCATCATCAGCTGCTACCCCATTTAACCCCGTAATGCCGCCTACCAAATATTAGCAAGTTAGCATTTTCTGTTGTTTGGAGTGGTATGATATCTTACTGTAACTTTGTTTTATATTCGAATGATTTCACGAGTTGCGCAAACTTAGCCAAGACCGAAGTTGTCATTGGCAAGGTAGAGGTGGATCGTTTATCTGAGCATGTAACATAGCGCTAGTTAGTTAGCTAATCATCATGTGCCATAAGTGTATCACTAGCTAGTGTATCATTACTTTTTTGCTTGTGATAGCTCATTTTGCGCATCGGTTAGCGCCATCATAATGAATCTTAGAAATCTATCTTAGTAAACTAGGTATCTGGTTAAGACACCTGAATGTTTGCATTGTTTAAAGGCGTACGATTTAATGTACTAGCCCTGTTCATTTTAATTAAGTTATTTTCATGCAGATCCAGCCAAGAAAGATTAAGCTTTAGTCTGTCGTTTTTAGCAGGGCAGCTTGCTAGCTATTTTAGTCTAGGCCAGCTCAGTTTAACTTGGACGTCGCTCTTCTTCAGTTAGCGCAGTTGTCACATATCTGAAGGATGCCGAAGTGAAGTAACCTTTGCAAGTCTAAGTGAGGAGAGTTTCGCAGTTGCTGGCGTCAGGGCAACACCCAACACGACATGTGTCGTGCTGTTTAAGTAATTATGAAAATAATGTTTGAATGAGGAGTGTAAGTAAAATAAAATGTAACTCAATAAATTAATAGTACGGTCAGACTTACCCTTTTGCTCGACAGTTTTTTTTTTTATTCTTGGTCAGACTAGGTCCTGTCCAAATATCAAAACAAAGTCCCCAAAATCATAAAATAGTCGTTCTTTGTCACCTATTTTAACATTTGAATGAGCAATGGAGTATTTTGACTGAGAGGTGAACTTGTGACCTACAAACCTTGTTTCAGTGCTACCGTTTAGCACATACACATGAGCGTTGTATTTTGAGACACCACCACAAAGTGTTATTATGCGTGTATCCATAAAGTTTTACGCGAACAGTCTAATTAAAAACCCCATGCTGTTAGATACAAATATGGCATATCTGAATTGGATGATTTAACTCCAACATGAATTACTGAGAAATCCAGTTATGTCATGTAAAATATTACACAGTAGTTTTGAGCAGTCAGTGCTACACACTTGTGACACCTGATAGCCAAATATTATTGTGAGGGTAAGTTTTCTATTATTGTAAGTATATGTAATGGATTTTTCAATTGCATTTGGTTCTGAAAGTCCACCACTTTTCCATCACACACCAAACATTGTTTATTACAGCTCTATCACAGAAGGAGATTGTTTTCCCCCATTATATGGACTAAGTAAGTCTGTGTGGCAGTTGCACTATGATTTATTAAAACTGCCTTGGAAGAGAGAAGCATTATTTAGAATAGTTGATGTTATACCAAACATAACATACTGGCATAACCCTTATGATTTAAATAGCTAATTTGCACTCTGTTGTTGTTTTTTTAATTTAACATACAGCAGACTTGATAATGTGTGAGCAAAATTCATAATGGAAAGGTTTTATTAGTAAAGAACATTTGACTGCAATAGATGTGGTCAAGATTAATTTTCAGACTCATTACACCTTTGCTTGACCGATGGTGCTGACTGCAGTGCTGTGATTTGCAATGATTTATTACATTGTCATATTCAATTATTGCAACTGTTCTAGTGGAGGTATTTAATTTTTGGTGGGGGGAAATGTCATATTAGGCATCATGCCACCGTTTGTCAAGTGCTTAACCTGACAAAGCTTTTTTTGTTGCCCCTCAGGGGCTTTTGAAAACAAACAGGTTTTCAGACATTTCAGATTACTCACAATGTGCCATCTGGATGGCTTTATAACCCTCACATTTGTCAACTGATTTAATCTCATTTTTCTTGACTGAAGTTATTTCAGAAGGGCAATAAGAATGTGTCTGTGCAAGCCGGTTTGTTAAAGGCATTTGGCTGTTTTTAATTTTGATGCTGTACATGATGCTACATTGTTTCCTATATAGCAGGAACATGTATATCAGGAAAATAATCAGTGGGGGTAGTGTGAATTTGGCTTTTATTAATAAAGGGGATTTCTGAGTAAAGTTACTTTGTTTCTGCTTTGCAGGCTCAAATCAGCGAGTACATGGAGCAGTGCAGCGGCTTTGAATTGTGAGCCTTTATTTATTTTTTTCACTGTATGTGGTTTTTGCACATTATCAACAATTACATTCCTTCACTATATGCAAATAATGGCTGAAACTATTCATATCTGGTAATCAAAGGCACATCATTACCCAAATTATTTGTTTTGTTTCCTGTAACTTTTTGTGGTTGCAGGACTTTGCCGATTCTGGCTAAATGTAGCATTTACTTAAACGTAAATACAAAGTAGAAAATACATTTACTTTAAAGAATTTCACAGCAGCTCTTTTCTAGAGCAACTTGCAACTTAAAACTGTATGCACTAATTAACCTCAATTGGTATTGTGTTTTAATGTAAAAAGTTTGCATCCAAGAATTTCCAAGCGAAATTTAGAGCCATGTTTACAACATTTCAGAGCTGTAGTTTGTTGAATGGTGTGTCTTTGAGACACACTTTTTTTTACTACTGTGATGCAGCCTAAGACCCACATATACAAACTTGCTGTTGGAGTTGCAGTAAATATGCATTTTGTACTTTGTATTCATTCTCAAAATGTGCATGGACTTTTTCTATGAACCGATGGCTAATCTAAGGGCACTACCAGTTGGTTTGAATTTTAGGCACATCTACTGTGTTGTCAGTTGTATTTTTGTGATGAAGACTTTATTATGGAAATGCATGTATTCCTGCAGTAACATGGATGACTGTGAAAAATTTGAAATATCAGAGGACAGCGTCAACAAGGGAACGGAACAGATTCGTCCGGAATGCTTTGAACTACTGCGGGTTTTAGGAAAAGGAGGCTATGGCAAGGTAAGATACCAACCCCTCCCTCCCAACAATTAAAATAATGCAGTCATCATTTTCTTAATCAATTTATTGACCATTTTAATTGATAATCTCAGTTCTTCACTGAGCTCTACTGTACTGCTTTAGGCAATTGATATTTCAGTCAGGGAAAACTGGTGGTGGTGCTTCCTCCCCATAGCAGTTATTTAATATGTCTCCTCTTTTCCCATCCACTGTCTTATTTGAGGTTTTCCAAGTTCGGAAAGTGTCTGGAGCCACTTCAGGAAAAATATTTGCCATGAAGGTCCTCAAGAAGGTATGGTTGAACGAAAGTTCAGAAACACTTTTGTCTGTCAAAAGCTATTCTTTAAGTGAATAATATTGAAAATCAGAAGCGTTCTGGCGATAATAAAAAGTAACTCTTGCCTCTTCCAAAGCAGCACTGTCCTGTGTAAACACACTGTAAATACAAATTTACCAGATAGTCATTGGAGGTGAAAACAAAGGAAGCCACGATCATCATTGGAAAAGTTACTACAGCAATGTTATGTGTTCTGTGTGTGAAAGTGGCTAGGACAAAGTCATAGACTCTCCTGCCAGTTGTAGTTACACAGGGTTCTGATACACTGATGGGCCACTGTTGTGCCAAGCTGGAGCGCAAGGGGACCTGACCAGCTGTAGACATTTGGTCCTCCCTGTATTACTTTCCTGGAAAGCTCAGCTGTCTTTTTTTTCCTTCACGCCATTGCCTTTTGTTTAGTTTCAACAACTGCAACCTCGTGTGGTCTTGGCCACCTTAGCCGTCTTTCCAAGAAGGCTGAGTTCTGGTAATCCTCTGTTTATAGCTTGTGGCCTGCATCTACTGTAGCTACTGAGCTGTTCTGGGAGCTAATTTTACAGTGATGTGCGATAGTAAATGAGCGTGACTGGCTTTTAGATGTCACTGCCAAATGAAACAAGAGGGTTGTCCCAGGGTCTTGGCAGTCAGGAGGCACTAGGTTTTATAGCACTGTGTGCAGCAGACTGTCTCCTTCAGTATTTAGAATGGGTTGACTTTAATAGCCTTGTCAGAACCAAGACCAGCATTGTTTTTGCCTCTGTGGCAAAGCTGAATGCTAACCTATTTTGTCCAGTTCATGAGTCTTTGTTTTCCCTCTTTGGGCAAGGACATAATAGGTTTGACAAAGAACATACAAAGTATTGTTCACATGGTAAATAGAATGGTAGCAGTTATTTTAGTAAAACTAGAATGCATACTTTGTTGTGGTTACCCACCTGTAAGATGTGAAAAGTGCTGAAAAAGGGTAGCATGGTTCAAAGTGCTGCAAGATTTTATGAGCTGAGAAAATTGGAAAGCAAGTTCCAAAAACCTGGAGGTAGTCAGAACCAGACAATCATGATGTTGCGTTCACGTTTAAAGGCTGGGCGGAGTTTTTAACTGGCAGATTGTTCTTGCTGACATGTTGCTTGCTGTAATTGTCTCTGTTATGGTTGCATAAGAGCAGCCCCACTCATGTCCTTTGTTGGCCACACAGGCCATGATCGTACGCAATGCGAAGGACACGGCCCACACCAAGGCAGAGCGCAACATCCTTGAGGAGGTGAAGCATCCATTTATTGTGGATCTCATTTACGCCTTCCAAACCGGTGGCAAGCTTTACCTCATCCTGGAGTACCTCAGTGGTGAGTGGGGTTCGGCTTCAAAAATTCATCCAGTTGTCTGAGTCAATGATCAGAGACTGTAACAAGAATAACAGTGGTCATGCCATCAACAGTATTTGCCACAGTTGATATAAGTAGATGAAACATATGTACAGAAGAGTTGTTCAGGGGTCAGGGTGCAAATTAAACAGGTGTATTTTAAGTCAGTGATTAAGTGTTTTTGTAAAGGTATGGAAACTTGGTAGCAGCAATTTTTCATTTTTTTTGTTAGTTGTTTCATTTTGTTATTTTTTTTGTCCTGATCCCATATCTGGAATAACGAATCAATATCTTGTTCTCAGCATCTATCATGATATCTTTATTAGTTGAAACATTTTAACTGTGTTGCTTAACTCACCTTACTCTGTTGAAAATAAATTACATGGAAATATATACCTAAACTCAGTTTTGTTCTGAAATTCCAAATTCTGTTTTGAAATGGTGTCAAAAGGTAGATAATTTCTGAAAGTCAGTTTTTTTTATTAATTTGTTTTATCCACATTTACTGTATTGTAGGATCTCAACATTTTGTATTTGGTTGTAGCAAGAAATACAAATATGGCATTTGCCCTGGATGGAATATATCAAAGATTACCAAAGGCACTGGGGAAAATAATTTATAAACCTATAATTTTTAAATGATCTCTTAAAGCTGGAGAAATACCAGATGACTGGAAAGATGGCAGTATAATAGCAGTATGTAAAATGGTGACCACAACTGACCTAAGAAATTACAGGCTTGTCAGTTCTTAGCATCCCATGTAAAATCAGAATCTATCATAAGGAACAAATTTGAATTATTTCTTAATAATGGTATATAAATAGATGGCCAACATTAATTGAGATTGTGCAGGGAGAGGTCAGGTTCGATAGACTTTATATAAAAAAAAAAAAAGCTAAAATGTGTTTTGACAGGCTGAAGAACTCATTTTTATCACATGAGAGGCTCATAGCCAAAATTAAATAAAGCAAGAATTGCAGGGGTTATTTACAGATTATTTATTTACATTTTTATACACAATTAGAGTTATTTATAGTTATTTCCAATTATCTACAGCTTGCCAGGTCATGTAGTAGAGGCAGAGACCCTTGGAGTGTGTCCAGTTCAGACTTGATGCAGTGCTGGGTAATGTCTAGACTTTAGGTAAATGACAAATGTAAGTGGGCTGAATGGTCGTTCTTGTCATTTTGTAACGTATTGCATTGAGTGAAATGGTGTGTTGTAACTTGCAGGTGGAGAGCTCTTTATGCAATTGGAGAGGGAAGGAATTTTCATGGAGGACACCGCATGGTAAGTAATTTTAAGTGGAAGGAGTGTTCAAGGAAATCAAGACTATGAACATGCTTTTTTTCGTCAGCATTTGTCAGGAACACAAAGTTATTTGCTTGCCTTGGCTGCAGCGTGTTTTGTGAAGCTTTTACTGAGAAACCTACCTTGTGGTTCTGTTGTTAGATACACATCAGCCGCCCAGTTTTTAATTGTTTGCTGCGGCTGTCAAACCAGTGCAAGTGTCAGGCCACATGTAGAAGTAAACCAGACCTTTGGTGGGTTACAGCTGCGATTTTTCAGTTTATCTAGGAGGCCAACAATCGTGTCCAGAGAAGGTTTAAAAAAACGGTATATTTTCATTCTTTGAACCATCTGTTTATCAGCTTTGAGCATAGCGGAGTGCACGTCATGGCATTGCCTCACCTCCCTTGGCCCAGTAACTGTTGACAGTTTATTGTCACACTAAACCACAGTTTGTATGTGCTCTGCACTCAGGAGACCACAGCCATCTCCAAATGGTTAAACTCTCGTTATGCACATTTAATGCTTACAGTCATATCTGCTCACCATGTTTTTGATATTCTTTTCTTGCTGCGCTCTGTTTCACTCACTCATGGTTTTTTTTTTTTTAATTGTAGCTATCACTGTTTATAACTGAAGGGTATTTCAGGTCATTTTTATTGAAGGAACCTTGAGCTCTTGGCAAACTGTTCACAATTATAGCAGTGTACAAGAGTGTCTATATATGTGGTTAATTGACAGCTCTTTATATTATAGTCTGTCTTCATTTTTATGTAGATTTGATTTATAAACAAAACATGCACCTGATTATCATAAAAAAGGCTTTGAAATGTAGACAGGTTTTGGTGTCAGAAAAATTTAATTGTGTACATTATTTGTGTTCACATTCTGATATCAGTTACCTGGATGAGGTAGACTTGGTTGATGAATCTTTGAGGAATCCTGTGATTGGGCTAGGTGTAGTGTTATGGGCCTGTGAAGCTCATTTACAGAAAATACCCACAGTTTCTGTGACCTTCAGTCCTCACAACTCGTGTTATGTAAACAGAGCAAATATGAGGGCAGTGATTCTGCAGTGCATAGTCAGAAATTAAATCACTCAGAAATGGAAATGTTGCTAATTATATCCTTGAAATTTATCAAAGGTCTTAATTGGGGGTCATTTAATGATGTTTTTTCTTCCCTTTTTTGGATAAGGATTTGAGGTGCATTTCATGCTTCAGTAAACAGAAATGGTACTGCAAGGTCTTCACAATTATTGCATGACATTGACAATAAGATCTGAAGGTCATGCCTCTCCTTGCAGTTTTTATCTAGCAGAGATCTCCATGGCCCTGGGGCACCTGCATCAAAAAGGAATCATCTACAGGGACCTGAAACCGGAAAACATCATGCTTAATAACCACGGTAATGAGCAGGGAAAGAGCCTTCCCTTGAAAAATTCAAGGAGGCAGTTCCCCATAACAGGGAGATTCAGCTCTGCATCTGCCTTAAACCTGATTTCTTACCACAAATATATGTAATCAGAGAGGACTGGAGTTTTCATCCAGCTCTTAGCTGTGGTCAGTAAACTTTTTGACTTTAGTGCTCTTGATATGTGCAGGTATACTTTTGGTGAAATGCCTTAAAATACACACAAAAACCGTCGTCACCTGCATAAAATCTCCTGGAACACTTACATTTAGTGTAGGATAAATAAAATAATTTTTTGGGTTACCCTTAGGTTTAATGTGTACTGACTACAAAATGCAATTAGATATTTAATTAGATAGAAGATGAACTTGTACAGCACATTTTTACAATTTTACCATTTTAGTAACAAGGTAGTGTCTCCATATGTAGTCTTATAGTCTGTAATAGTCCATAGTCCATAATAGTCTTCAATTATTTTTGGCAAGAAAAACAGCTTTAATTGTCTTTGTCATATTTCAAAATACATTTTGCCACCATGCGCATATACATAATTATCATATACATAAATGTTGTGAGAAATCAACAGCTGAAAGAGGCATATTTTTTTCTCATGGTAATTTGTATTTGCCTTGGTGCATTGCCACTCTTGAGTGTGAGTAACAAGTTTAAGATACAGCTATAGGCATCCAACATTTTATGGTGTCCTTTAAATTGGATCACTTGCTGTCTTGCCTAAAGCAGTCAGTGTATTTGAGTAAATTACCAAATGCTTTCATCAAACTGAGAGGTGTTTGCAAACTGTGTAGTGTAAAAGACAACTATTTCACTTGTTTGTTTTAGGATGTTTTCCTGTTTTCTGTCATTTTATTTCCACCCAAATTTATTTATTTATTTATTTTTTGTAGGTCATGTGAAGCTGACAGACTTTGGTCTGTGCAAAGAATCGATCCACGATGGCACAGTTACCCACACTTTCTGTGGTACTATAGAATACATGTGAGTTAGTTTTGGTTTCCTCCCTGTCGTTCTACAGCACATGCACCTTTATATACCGTGTAATGTGGAACCCACAGTGCTGAACTCTCCCTACCTGTGCTATAGGGCTCCTGAGATTCTCATGAGAAGTGGACACAATAGGGCAGTGGACTGGTGGAGTCTGGGGGCCTTAATGTATGACATGCTGACAGGCGCAGTGAGTTCACCCTTTCCTTTCTCTCACCTGCCACAGTGCCATAAATGGCTAGTCCCAGATTGATGTCCTTTTGTTAGTTAGCATCTGGTCTTTGTTTATCGTTTGTTGGCTGTCTCTTTTCCTCCCACACACACACAGTTTTTCTTTTTCTTGTTCTCACACTCTCAGTCTTTGTCTTGGTCTTGCGTGGTCTCTCTCATTGTCCAGTGGAAAGTTAAATTAGCAATGTGGTCCATTTCCAGCTATGGGTGCTCATCACAAAGTTTACTTGGTGCTATTATCATCATCTTCTAAGAGACCAATTCTGTTTTTTTTTTTTTTTTTATGGGATTCACTTCCATATTATATGCATGTAGTCTTTCAGTAATGGATTGTAATTGTAATAATAGTGTAATTATTTTCAATAAGTATTATTTTGAAAGAATCCCTGTGTTTTCCAGCCTCCCTTCACTGGTGAGAATAGAAAGAAGACCATTGATAAGATCTTAAAGTGCAAATTGAACCTCCCACCCTACCTCACACAAGAAGCCAGGGACCTTCTTAAAAAGGTATGCATAAATAGATTTCTGTCAATGTTAAAGTCTTACACACACCAACTCCCACAAGGCTAACCTCTAATGAAAAAAATTCCAAGGCAGTTTTCACAATGGATTCACTGTTACAATCTGGACTTTGGACCATTTTTATCGGCGGGGTCGTCTCAGTAAATTTTCTGTTTTTTTGTTTTGTTGTTTTCCAGCTGCTTAAAAGAAACGCCTCATTGCGTCTGGGGGCGGGACCAGGAGACGCCACAGAAGTGCAGGTAACTGCTGGAGCTCATTCCACAGCTCTCTGACACCTAAACAGTTTTGTGTCTATCAGCAGTGCTTTGAATTAATGGGTAATACTTTTTTTTTTTAACCAGTCCATGCTGTTTACATGAAATGCCTTTATTGGTTAACATGTTTCTCTTTAACCACAATGCTGAACCCTGAATCACTTCAGTCAGTGGAGCAATGGGGGAAATCCGACCCCCTAGTGATTGTGTTTTTCCCTCCTGTACCCAGACCCACCTCTTCTTCAGACACATTAACTGGGATGACCTCCTCGCACGGAAAGTGGAGCCTCCTTTCAAACCTTTCCTAGTAAGCACATGGGGATGGGGTCAGGACATCACCACTGATAGTTTAGGATTGGGGCTTCCAGCTTTGAGGTTGCAAGTTAGATTCCTTAGAAGGACATTGTCCTTGTGCCATAAAGCAAGCCTTCAAGCAAGCTACACCTTAATTAAGTAAATATCCAGCTTTATAAATGGATGATGCGTAAGAATTCATAGGGTTGTAGTAAGGGTGCCGGATTCCTAAAGGTAATGTAATGTAAAGGGGTCACTGCTATGCCTGTGAGTGAGAACAGAGGTCACCTGAACAGCTCCCTCCTTTCCTGCACAGCAATCTGCGGACGATGTGAGCCAGTTTGACTCCAAGTTTACAAGCCAGACCCCCGTAGACAGCCCTGACGACTCCACGCTTAGCGAAAGTGCCAATCAAGTCTTCCTGGTAGGGGTGGCTCATATGGTTTTTGTTTTTGTGGTTTTGTGTGTTTATGTGTGTACCTTAGCTTTTTATTTTTTTGGAAAAGGTAGAAATAGGCCTCTTTACGAGAAACATTTTTAATGTATTACATCTGTGCTTTAACTGGAAGTGGTTCTGCTTGCCCTGGCACATTGCGCAATGTATTTTGGCCAGAGGTCATTGCTCTTGCATCCCTCTCTGTTTTGTTTTGGTTTTTGGTCCTAGTTTTACAAATTTATGAGCTAAGCAATTTGTAGTCACCTCTGATTTTGTCCTTGTGGTTGCTTGCAGGGGTTCACATATGTAGCTCCATCCGTGTTGGAAAATGTCAAGGAGAAATTCTCATTTGAGCCAAAAATACGATCACCACGACGATTTCTGGGAAGCCCAAGAACACCAGTCAGGTATTGGCTTGAGCTGTCATTAATGCCCATTATTACTGGTCATGAAGTGTGTGTCCTGGTGTTGGTTTTAGAGTGTGAACTTGTGCTGCGATGAAAACTGCTTTTTTCATTTGTGTCCAATAATAGAGGTATGATTGATGTAAGCATGATGGGTAGGATTTGATAATTAGTAAAGGTTTTCTCAAAGGAATCAATTCATTTAAAAAAAAAAAAAAGTGTTAAAGTAGATTATTTCATGTCCTACTTGAAGGTTCATTTGTATGCATTGTTCCTGGTAATATTAACATATTATTACTTCTGGCTTTCCTCCTTCCTTAAGAACTCCTAGCTACATTTTGGGCTTTTTTAAATTTGGATTTTAATTATGGTCATTTAAAAATGCATGTGAATGTATTTGGTGAATGTACAATTGCTGTTGTGAACTCTGTGTTTGGTCCTAAGTTGGTGAGACACAGACAATGTTTGTGTTTGTCCTAACATCCAATTTTGTTTCTGTCTTCCCTGCCCTTCAGCCCTGTGAAGTTTGCTGGTGGTGACTGCTGGCCTCGTGGGCCCACGCTGCCTGGATCCCAGCCCCTCCAGTCCCCCACGGAGCTGGCCATGGACGTGTCCACCGTGGAGCAAATGGACGTGACGGCCAGCACGGAGGCCTCAGCCCCCCTCCCCATCAGGCAGCCTGCGGGCACCGGCACAGGGCCCTTCAAGAAGCAGGCTTACCCCATGCTCTCCAAAAGGCCCGAACATCTACGTATGAATCTATGACGTTCGGTTAAACCTACTAGGCTTCTTTGGTTTGGTTTTTGTCTTATTTTTTTTTAGGACACTTATAGAGAAATGAAACTGACCGCCAGCAACGCCATGTGCTCCAGCCCACGCTCTCCCTTGCTCCTCCCTTTCTCCATCTGACAAGCTTGTGCTGCAACAAGCCCACAAGGGCAAAAAAAGCTGGCTGATGCAGTCGCTTGTGGCCTCCTTTTGGGGCGGGGTAGAGAGGTTGGTTTGATTAATTAGAACTGGGCTTGTGCCCTGGATTGTTAAGATGAATTTCTTATCATACCATTGCAGTGCATCAGGGTAATGAAATTTGTGCAAAAAAATATTCAGAAACCACCACTAAAAAAAGTTGGCCTGTTTTTGCAGACTGGCTAAATGTCACCTGGTGCTCCGTGCGAGTAGATCAAATGCCGTCAAGGAATTGCTTCCGTGAATGCTTTAAAAAACATTTTTCCAGTATTATTACTCTGGGTGCAGCATTGCTTTCCTGTTAAGAATGATGTGATATAAATCCTTGTAAATTGAGAGACTGTAACATTAAAGCTAAAAGAGGGGAAATTCCTTTTCTAAGCAGGGATTTCCTAGTAAGTCTTATACATCTGAATGTGTCACAAAAGGGTGCAGCCGAAACACTATTAAAATAAGGAATACATATATACACACACACACACACACACACACACACACACACACACACACACACACACACACACACACACATATATATATATATATATATATATATATGAGAGACATGACAGCCTCAATAAAAGACAAAATGTGTACTTTTTAATACATTTTCCCTTTTAATTACACTGCTTGGTTTCATGGAGTTGTTTGAGTGCTAAAAGTCCTTTGAACTCAGGATTTGCTTTTCATTGGTCGGATGTCCAGCCAGGACCAGATAACACTTTCATTGATGGAAATCCACAAGCAAATCGAATTGAAGTGTGACCCCCAGCACCACTTTCAGACTCATAGCATCTGCAAGATCTCACTGCCTCTAACCATTACAATTATCTGTTTTGAAAGCATCATTGTATACTTCAAACACTGAATGTATTCCGCTTTCAAATGCCTTTGAGTATAACTGACAACCCTTTCATGAATGATTTCATTTTTGTTTTTTTTCTCTGACAGTATTGCAGATTTCCACAATGAACATTGGTGAGTACTGGGGCTTAGTCTGTACTGGCTGGGTGATTTGAGGCTTTGAATCTCTTTAAAGACAAATTTAAGATTCTGTAAAATGGCTTTTCTTTGGTTGAGATTTTACCAATTTAAGTAGGTATGGGCTTGGAACAGTGGAAAGGAAAATTCTTGAGCTTTATACTTGAACTTTACTTACAAGCCCAAATCAAACTCTCACACAAGAAGTAAAATATTTAACACTGCCTTATGAAGTAAAACAAAACAATTCATGTTGAGACTTTTTAGCAAGATACCAACAGAACTGCTACCTTTCTTAGCCAAATCATGGAACCTCCTGCACATGCCTTTCAGCTCCATTGAGGCTGCGCTCAGTGTTCTCTGAACTGAGCCACAGGAACAAGCCATAACACAGGGGTGGGAGCCTGGTGTGTATGATTTTTTGTTCTCCACAACTTATTCTGACTGAATTAGATAATTAGCTGTATATAGCAATGATGATTCACTTGTAAATTACATGGTAAAAGATCCCACAAAACATTAGCACACTAGAATAATAGCCTTCAGCTGTCATCCATGAGCTTATCAAGTAAATTTCTAAAAAAATCTCAGATCATGTAAGCAATTTGGCCAATAAAATAATTAAACACAGGGGTTTGCATGAAATACAGAAAGATATGGCTCAACACACCTACCCCTGTTGTAACCCCTTAATCCAAAAGAGGATAAATTGTCCATTAAAAACAGGTTTTGCAGTACCACCAGTTTTTAAGCTACAAAGCAGAATGCAGCCCTGTTAGTTCAGTAAAATTTGTTTTTGATTAAAGTTAATTGTATTGATGTATTAGAATGGCATTTTCTTTTTCTAAGCTGTGCCACTGGCAGACAGACTGCTTGTTAGCCCCCTACAAGTGTGTCCAAGAGGCTGTTGACCAAGTTCTTAAATTGACATACCACTGACAACAAACTTGCAACAGTCCAAGCCTCTTGGCATGCAGGGTGAAGCTGGACCACATGACTTCCATTTATATTGAGTAGAAGATGGCCATAAGCCAACAAACATTCATGTCATTTATGACTTTGTGTTTCCTTCCACATAGTTTTAAAATTTCTTCATGCAAAAATATTTTTGTCAAAATCACAGCCCTGTAAATAAATACTTTTGTCTATTAAATGGCACTAAATCAAAGTATGACACACTTCGAAAACATCCGAAACACTTGGCATTTTCATATTGAGTGGCACTGGTCCATTGTTCTTGCTAAATTGTATGGATATTTCTTACTCTATAGCTGAATACAGACCAGGCATACATTTGTGTGAGTGATTCATGGTCAGGATAATCATAAAGTGGGAGTAGTAATGTGCTATTTAATAACCTTCCCACGTAATAAAATGTATCCTGCTTATCGTCAGAACCTGTGGGAATAGTACTGGAATTGGATCTATTTTGACATCAGCTGATTGAGCCTTAAAGCTGGTTTAAACAACTATCTCATCAAATATTTTTTTAAAAAATGCAACTACTTGCTCACCCTAACGTGACACCTTGGTGCTGTCAAATTTGACCACTTGAAAAGAGAAATGACCTTGAAAATCCAATGTTTCTTTTTTTTTTTTTTTTGCTGCCCTGACACTTTTAGTACATGAAAGTTATGCAGCCACCACACACTATCATGATAAGTTTAGGCTGGAAGGAGAGTGGTGCACCATAATCTAGGCCAAAGTAGAGAAACAAAAAAAATGAAATGGTTTCTTCATGCATGTCAGATTCCTGAGTTCTTGTGTGCTGGCAAATACAGATATTTTATATTTACCTCTACAGGATTTGAACACGGTGATCTTTTCAGACCAGTAGGGTCTTCCTTGTTTTCTGACTTTCTGTAGTTTCTTGATCTTGGTGACAGAGCTTCTGAATGTTGGCTGCTTGGTAGGATGGCTTTTCTCTTGTGGAATGGTTGAAGCTGCATCCCCAGTTGTGGTGGTCAGTTAATTAACCTGGATGTATTTGAACCTACCCAGCTATTGCCCTTCCCTTGAGTTGATTTGAAGTTTTTCAAACTCTGGCTCTTTAGTAACTTTAAGGTTGCAATTATTGTTTTTTATTTTAAGAAAAAATATTTATTTATTCAAGTGCCATGTATTTTTGCACTTTCTGCACCAAGCTCACTATGCAAATCCAACTTACCTGTGTTCAGTTGTGAAGAGCTGAGTTAACTATAGCTCTGCAGAACATAGACCACATACAAAGGTGACTTTGCTTGATAATTGGGTTCCTTTGAAGTGGCTAGGTATGTTTTTTTTTTTTTTTTTTTTTTTTACTGAGCTTACTTGCTTGATATTTTGTGTAAATATTTTTTTATTCACATATTTGAGGTTTAAAACCAGTTATTTCAAATGACTTCAAAAACAGCAGCTATTTTTTTCCTTTTTCCAAACTTGTACAATGTGTGCGTGAAATATTCAGTTTATAATAGTCTTAGAAAGTGGTTGTTTTCCACTTTTTTGATCCTTAAGAAAAACTAAGCAAAGCAGGATTGTAAATCTGAGTAGAACCACCTGCTATGTACAATTAAACTATATTAACGGGAATAAGCATACACAACGCTGTAGGGGAGGGCTGTTGGACACATGGGAAGGGTAATCAGGACAGGAAGTGCTTTTCTCATCATGCAGGTATACTCTGTCTCAAAGCTGCCCTTTTTGCTGAAAAGTGAGATGGTTTTAACTATTGATGCAAAAAGTGATGGGTCTGTGCCTTTTCAAATTGCAACTGATGTATTTGCAATGTGTGGATTGCCACCGTGAGAAAGAAAGCTGGCTTTGTACTTTCTACTACTGTGGTGTCTCTGAATGACTGCCCCAAGTGCATTTCTATGTTCTGTACTATTTGATACTGAAATAATTTTGGTTCAAACAGCTATGTTCTTTCATTTTTAGAGTGATTAATTCAGACAGATATTCATTTATTGGTGGGCTGTCATTGTTAATCGGATCTTTTTCATCATATAGTGTCCAAATGTTTAAGTTTGTGCTTAAATGAAAGCAGTATGAATTCATCAGTTTGGGAATGGATTCTTCAGCTGTGACAGAACACATGCAGCATTCATTGACTAGCCTCTTTTAAAAGGCTGCTGAATTATGGTCTAATCAGTATTCATATCATGTCTGTACATAAATTACTTGAACTGCATCTAGAAATATTTACAGTTGTGTTCTTGGTGTAGCAAGAAAGATAGATGCAAAAAAAAATCCAGAATTTAAAAGCATTAATCCTGAGTTAGTTTTATTCTTACTATACTAAAATGGATTCTTAAATTGCAACCAAACAGGGTTGAGGCCCCATGAAGACACAATCCAAGATTTTAATGTCCTCTGAACTTGATACCCATTGCACAAGAATGACCAAAGGGAATACTGACTTGAGGTAAATTGTGTTGTTTTTGGCTATTGCTAGTGCAATGTGTTCACCTATCCACTTGAGCATTCTCTTGTATTGTTGTATTAAATTCTAATAGATCACTTATGGACAGTAGTTATTCACTTCAGAATCTTTGTTCAGTTGTACAGGTTTCAAAGACTAATCGCACACTGTACAATGAAATAAAAACATAGTCCTACGTATATCACGAAAAACTGTAAATAGCTGTCCTTTTTAAATAAGGAAAAATATGGTTTTAAGTAATCCTCCAAATTAACCCATTTATGCTAGTTCATTTCTCAGGATTTTCACCCCTTATTAGCTAGTGTGGCTGGTGGTTTAATCGTAGAAAATCAGCTCATTTTGAAATTGAACTTCAGTCAGGTTAAGGAACACTTAATTCTGTACATAGCTTAGAGGTAGTTTAAGGAATGCCCTTCAGTTTGTTGCAGAAGAGTACCTTTTAAATTAAAAAGGTTTGAACAGTCCATGCTAAATGGAAAAGTGATAAAAATTGGAATTGAGCTATTTAAATAATTTGGTTCTTGAAAAATGCAGCTGGGATTCAGGTCTTGTGACTTGCTACTTTTAGCATTGCTGAGTATGCAATAACGTTGTTATCATAGGGCAAGGACGGCGGTCACCTTGATGCTTTTCATTCTGTGTCCATCTGCACTTGATTTTAAAAGTGAATGGCTGTAAATAGTTGAATGATATTAAAGTCTGGTCATTGCTAGCTGAGAGGCTGGTGTGTGCTCTGCCTTCAGTAGATAATCAAATTGCTGATGATTATCTCCATTAATGCTTAAGGCAATTCAGTTTGGTCCCATATAGTTTTCTGCTACCTTGTTATATTTACTTGCATAGCTTGTATATTAGTTTGTTGCACTAAACAATGGAGGAATTGTGAAACATGTACCACATGAAACATGTACAATGTAATATTTATTTATGTGGGTGGTTGAGGGGAAAAATTGGAATACATTTTCACGACACAATGGAACATGGTAATAAAATAGATGCATCTTTCAATCTTTGGTTTTTCAAAAGATGTGACTTTAGAAAAATAAAATCATACAGAACTGCAACTTTAAAGTACATATTTTGTATTCTATACATTTCAGAGTAAATGGTTGAATAGTATGCATTATTTACCATTCACCATGACTTCATAATTTCAAAAATATATAGCTGGACTGTTACCATATCAATTATTTTGTTGAGGTGCGTCTGTAGATTTTTTTCCTGTTCTTCTTGTATACAAAGAAAACCAACCATTTGCTTAAATACAATACAGCATTCTTTGTATAAAATGATTTCTGAACTGGTTGTCAACTAGCCATCCTGAAAGGAATACAAAACTCTGGGCTCTCAAATAGTCACATTTAGAGCCATTTAGCCTGCACAGTATGTGGTTACTCAAAGACCACAAACAGAAACATCTATAAGAGCATTTCTATACAAAAAAATACCTTTTGCATTATTGAGAGGAGGCAAGTGCCAGTGCATTTTCACCTGCCTTAACTGCAACTGTATACACAAAATGTATAAAACATGTTGAAAGGTGGATGTATGTCCCTCTATAATTTCACTACTTTGATAGATGCTTATCATTTCACTAAGTACAAAGCTCAAGCACTTCACCCTATAATGATTAGACTTGCAGAAAATATTAACACTGAACATAAAACATAAAATACTTTATATAAAAAAAAAAAAACCCATCACCAAAACACATGCGAGGAAAGCAAACCTTTATGTGGCAAGATGTCTTGCCATTTGTAAAGTTGTAAGATATGATTCAAGGTCTGATTTGCACCCAGTTCCATTGAAAATTGCCCTTGAGTAAGGAGACATGAAAGGTGGATAACTTTATTAAAAGGGGAAAAAAAAACTAAAGGAATATCGCTATTGACATAGCTGTCACATTGAGGAAGGTACAGACAGACAGACAGACAGACCATTAGGGTGACAATCAAGTGAAACTCTTCCTTTGAGGAATAGGACTTCTTTCACTTCAGAATGTCCTTGTGATTTATGTACATGCTCAATTGTGTTCCATTTCTCCCAAATAATGGTAAAAATACAATCTTACTCATTTCCTCAATAGATCTGCAGGTAAGGAGATGTTGCTCCATCCTTCCACTTATGAACCTTGTCTGTGATTACTGTGCGGCAGAGTGGGCATGTCTTCTCCCGGTTGAACCACAACGAGATGCACTCATCACAGAAAATGTGCTTTAAATAAATGTAAAAAAATGATACAAAATTATATTTTACTGAAGCAAGTACCAGCTATACAGTGATCATGCCCTATCAGAGAATAAAACTTAAGAGTGGAGTTATCAAGCCCAAGACCCTCACTAATATACTTTAGAATGGCCCTTACTGTTTATTGAGGCCTCACCTGACACAGGAGGACTCTTGGGTCTCTGAACTCCACCTGGCAGATGGGGCACACATCGCCTGCCTCGCTGCACTGACTCTTGGTGGCTGCTGTACCGTTCTGCTGAGAGAGACACCCACACAAAGCCAGTTTCAGAATACTCATTTCCACCTGGGACTGTTACAAGCATTGATAAACTAAAACACTTTACATCAAATTACGAAATTAAAAGAGCACACTTGAAATTACAGTTTAAAAAAAAAAAAGGGTTTGTGGCTGATGTCAGGGATAGCATCATGCCTAGTGACAATGATTTCTCATTACTCAAATTTTTGTATTAAATAGAAAGTTTAAGTTTTGGTACCTCGTTATTCAGAAATATGCCACCAGTTTTCTGTAGAGACCCCCACAGTCCATACAGTCCAAGAAGCTGAGGAGAAAGTAGAACATTTGTTCATGCAGCACATCATGCATATGAAGTAATTTTTTTATTCTGTCCAGATTGTGCCATTTTTTAACCATTTAAGTAGCTAAGCTGAAACGATCTTAACAGCTGCTGTGGTGCCAAGATACTCCAGGCGCCTGAAATAAAAGTTCAGACTACAGGCAATCTCTAGTAAACCATATGGAAAGTATTGCTAACCTTTCAGGGGTAGCTTCTCTTGTTTCTGTGTAACCATTTGCTTTCTGGGGTGGATCTGGTTGAATTACCAGCACACACCTTTGTGATTCGTACAAAGTTGTTGCTGGCCGTTGGTTTATTAGCAAAGCATATACCAGGACATGGGGCAGAGTTGCATAAAATCAAAGTAAGGGACTAGCCAGACTCAAGAGTTGTAAAAAACAGAATTTACCAGCAGCCACAGAAAAGATCTGGCGCAGACCATTGCTGGTTTTGAATACCTACAAACTTGTGCAAGGCTGGGCATTGAAAACTTATCAGTGCAAGATGTACTTTTGATAAATGAATAGCTAGTACTCATACTTTGTGCTTCAGGGCAATATTACCTTTAGTATGAGGTAGACCAGTGCTAGCAGGATGCCAAGGGTCAAACCAGCGATGCCATCCACCTCATGGTAGGTGACCAGAAAACGGAACCATACAGGCATGGGAGCAACTGCCTGGTAGACCTGGCTGATCTCCTCTGTTAGCATGTACCACCGTCCCTGAGGACACCAGCCAAATGTGACAGTGACTCAGACAACTACTGCTTCTCACTTACACAAGAACTGCCAAGAAAATGAGCTGTATGTCCTTACCCGTGATCTGTAAGTCATGAAGGAAGAAGGTATTAGAAGAATAAGGCACTTCAAACCCATGAACAGGAATTTCACTATGAAGTTGGTCACACCCACAGTCCACAACACCTCCCAGAACCCAAGGGCTTCAACACTTGGACTCACAAATATTAGGCTGCAAAGAAAAGGGAGAATACAGCATAAAATCTTGAGACAGAAAATTTAGACACAGACACTGAATTCATGTCATATCCTTACCAGTAATACAGAGTCTCTGCATGGAAAGTGTAGTAGAGCAGGAGTGTGGATAAGGTGAGGAAGGTCAGTAGCCATACACACTCCAACTTTGAGCGTCGGTCCTGGTTTTAAAAAAGAAAAAGTGTAAAAAGCTCAAACATCAAAACTATTAATAAAAATTTCATTATTCGCTTAAAAAAAAAAAAAATTACCTGTAGAAAAACTTGGTTTTGAATGGTTTTATTTGCATAAAGAAAAGTTGTAAACAGGCCAACTCCAACAGCTAAACCTAAAAAAAACCAAAGGAAAAAAAAACGCCAATGTTAACTACATTTGATGTATGTGGGGATGTAATCTCAGATTTTAATTGCACCACGATTTAATCCATGAACAACGTATGGCCAGATGTAGTCTTAGATATTAAACAGACAGGTCAGTAAAAAAAAAAAAATTCTATGTATTTATAAAATAACGAGTATCTTCACACTCCTAAAACCTACCAAGAGCATGCTGGATAACTAGTTTGGCACAAAGGATCACAATAAATGGAAGACTTTTTTGAACCCATCGAAAGAGGTAACGCAATTCGGAAAGAGAGGTGCTGGGTTCTCCAGATTCCGAATCTGATTCTCCTGGATCGGACTCCGGCTCGCTATGTGAGTGGGGCCGGTTGTGGCTGTGGCTGTGGGAGTGAGAATGACTGTGGCCGCCTGCTCTCGGTCTTCGGGACGCTGGCCTTCCGGAGGTCTCGCCGGGTGCAACACTTATTGGAACACGCACCTCTCCGGTCTCGGAGGGGCTGGAGACGGCACCCGCCGCCGGTGTTCTGGTCAGTATCTCTGGTTGCAGAGTTAGGGATAAGCCATTGCCTGCCTGAGTGTTATGCTCGTTTGAGTTAGTCTGCATTACAGATGATGATTCGTTTCTTTTCAGTAATCTTCTGGACTCACTAGAATATCTCCTAAAACACATCAAGACATACGTGTAATTAGATAAAGGACATATTTTAATAACAAAACAAACGACTGTATCAGCTTGGCTGCTAGCTTTGCAAAGCCAAAATTAATATGTGCTGTTTGCTGCTCAACTTAGTTACGTAGCAAACTTTATCTTGTCAGTTAGGAACTTGTGGTGTTTCTAGATGCAATTCATAAGTCATATAATTAGGTAGGGGACCTGTTTACCTGACTGCATGAAAAACGACTTATCCAATTAACCAACACGTTATCGTACAGGTGCCATCGTTGAGATTCAAGGTAGTCACTGTCAGACTAGAACAAGGTAATTTCCGATGACACTATCTCGGCAGTCATTCTTTGATCTTTAGGCTTACCACATCAACCTTTCTCGAGCAACATATGCGTTTGCCCAAATGAGTGTTTGTTCATCTACACCTTGATAACACACTTGATAAAACTAGTGCTACACTGCACAGCAGTTAGCTGGATGGCTACAACAAGCTGCAGTTAAAGCAGCTCACTAATGTCAGCTATGAATCAGAATAGCATGCTAATGTCATTTCTTGTAACTGCAATGTTTTCATTTCAGGCTATCTAGCATAGCTACGTGTTGCGCTCCCAAGCAAAAACAGACATATTACCTGTCATACTGAGCCCGGAGTTTCATGATAGACCTGATAAACCCATTTAATAATAATATCAAACGCAAATCAAAATGAAACTAAAATAAAAAAAAAATAAGAACCACACACAGCTAGCTAGCTAAGCCATTAGTCCACAGCATCGCAGACATCTTTACTGATGAACAAGCCAACGCAACGAAAAAAAGGTTAAAGGTCAAAGTGTCGTCCGGTTTTTTTATTTTAGTCGAAATATAAATATATTTTGTGAGACCATATCGGTCTTTTATATCTAGCTATACTTAATCCTAAATAATAAAACAGCATTCGTTGTAACGAGTTGTATTTAAAAATACAATCTGATGACGTAAGAACGTCAACGTCGGTTCGCTGCCATGGGTTTTGAAGGAGATTATAGGGGACTGTAGTTCCGTCACATCGGTCAAAAATGCATATAAACAGGGGAAGGTCAGTCCCTTCCCTCAGCTGGCGTCTTTGTGGCGGACACAGATGCCAGTTGGAGCAGTTTACTTTTTATATTCCAGGGACGTTACAAAAGTAAAACATGGCATAAACATTGTGTAATGTAAGATACAAGGTAGGAAAACTTTTATTCACCATCCAGGCAAACAGTCTTCCAAAAGCTACAGCTTCTTTGCAGATTCAGGCACAACTACTTGCAGTTTATCAGGTATCCAAACAAAATATAAAAGACCAATGGATAGTGGCAAGAAGAAATTGTTGTATAAGTGAATGAAACAGTACCTAAGGTGGTAATCACGTCTGTCTATGCAATTGTATGCGTATGCCATCTTTTCCTGACACTTTTCTATGTATTGCTTTGATCTAGCCATTTTGATTTGTTTTGTTCATGCTGGCAGCCCCATGTTGTGTCATATTTAGTCAAATGCAGCACCAGAATGGACCAACATCAACTGAGAGGATCTGTAAGGACCAGATGCATGTAAATATTTCCAATTAAATCTCTGAGAAAAAATATTTCACCATACCAAACAGCAGATTGAACAAGGTAAGTAAGCTGAGAAATCATTCTCTTTTGCAGTGACCTGGGGAATCAAAGAGCGCAGGGGCTGCAAGGGATTGTGGTGTCAGTCAGAAGTGAGGGAAAATTAAATGGCCAAGTAAAATGGACTAGTTTTTGTGGGAATTTGTCAAGGACGCTGAGGATAGAACTCCTACTCCTTTGAAAAGTGCAATGAGTTATTTCATGACCACAATGTGCTAGGGCAGTCACTACCAAAGGATGGTGAATCACGTGTTTAATTTGTGCTGAAACAGAACACAGTTCTTAATACTAAAAATTCTTTTGAATATGAACTCTTTTTCCACAAATGTACCATTTTCATTTTAAATTTGCATTAATGCTGTAATGTATAGTGATCATGCTGGCAACATTGCTTGGCTTTATCCCCTAAGACATAACACTTGAAAAAGGGTTAAAACAAATGCCAAGAAGGAAGCAACTCAACAGCAAGACTACAACACTAATAACTGCTGGAAGGCTCAACACCTTTTAGTTTTGGAATTACTGGAGGTACAGTGAACAAATATGTTACCATGCAGATGTGCTCTGCTACTGCAAACTGATGTTACAAAGAATAAAAAAAGAATAGTTGTTTCCACCTCCAGTTCCTTTCCACTGGAGTTAAACCCCACATATGTAAGTGCATATATTGTATGTCAGTAGAAAGTCACTAAATTAAATGAAAACCAGATGAGATGAAAGGACTGCATTTTTAATTTACAAACATGATCAACTCAAAGGCAGACAAGATCCAGGGGAAGGTTGCCATACCACAAGCTCACAAATAGATTAATTTATTCTCATGATGGTTCCAGTACTTTCCGCTAATGCCCTGTCCACAGGTTGCCTGCACAGCCCCAGGTGGTTGATTACACTTATCTGTTACCGGTGATGATTAGCTGTCACCAGGCAGCACTACATTAGAGCTGACAATTAACTGCAGTAGCACCTTTTTGCCAGCAGATGTCCAACACTCACCTTTCTTTGAGCATTTGATTTAGTGAGTTAGTCCAACATTACATTGGCTACTCCACAGATAAAAAGAGAGTTTCATTTGTCCATTCACTAAGTACAGAAATGCAAATGCTGTTACACACAATACATCCATATCTTCTAAATTACACTTAATGATGTAAGCTTAAAATAAGCACATCAACAGACAGTGTAGACCATGGAACCTATGAGACAACTAGTACTCTGGACCAAATGCATTTATGGCTAGAGGAAAAAACAATAATTTGGGTTTAAGATTATATTTACTCAACTGACCTTAAAATAACAATTTCCAGTACATAAACAAGAACCTATCAAAACAGGCTGTATAAAACATAGCATATTTTCTTGGTTTAAATAAAGAAACATTTGTTATTGGATGCTATCATTGATGTTAATGTAGTTTTAATTATATTTATTATGGGCCAAATGGCATAATTCAGTTACAGATTTTGGCCCTAAATTATTACAATGACCGAATACCTTGGCTCTACACATGAACCACATCGCTTGGCCCTACTTAATATCAGTGACCTAATTTCATGGCCTCAACCAATTGTATTGGATGAATTCCCAGGCCCTACCATTTTAAATTCCTTTACGTGTTACCTGACAGACAACCGTGTTGGGGGTTCTCATTTTGCTTTTTCTCCACACACTTATGTGCTTCAACGAATCACCTCCTTGATATACTGAGCAATCCTGATTCCACTTGCTGACAAATTTATGTCACCATATTTTAAGAGATCCCACATGCTCCATTCTTGTATATGTTGAGCTTGTGTTACAGTAGGTGAGATGAATGTTTTTCGACAGGTCATAATTCATCAAAACTGCTTCTTTGCCAGGTTTGCCAAGGCTGTGTTAAAGAAGGCTAATCAGTGATTGAAAATAGAAGATAGTGGGATAGATGGAGCTTAAGAGTGAAACATATGCTTTGCCAAAACTTTTTAATTATGATTTTTTGCTTTAACCTTATTTTTGATGTTGTATTTCAGTCTTTATGTTGTCCTGTGTCTTGTGTTTGATTTTTACTTTGACTGTTCTCCACACAAGTTCACAAATTATATCAATAAAGTTTTGTGACCTCTATTGCATGGTGATGTGAATTTTTGTGTCAAATGTAACATTTCAGTTATTATAAAAAAAAAAAAAGTTGATTGTGTGCTGTTAATGGGTGTACTGTGCAGTTTTCATGTGACACATCTCATCCCAAAGATGTTATTTTTGTTACTGTAGGTCTTTAATAAATAAATATAATGATATGGTCTTGCCTTGTGCTAAGCAGATGAGTGCATTTGGTGCAGTGCTGTACTGCAGGGTTCTACCACCTGATGCCAGTACTGCTTTTCTCCCCTTTGCCCTCTCTCTTAGGGCCTCATCTGCACACACAGCAGATGTTTCCCTCCCTCTTTTTCTTCATCACCTCCATGTTGCACTCGTTCACATGTTTGCTGTGAGATGCTAGCTGCCAGCTTTATTCCTTTAATGGCCAAGTAGCAGTCAGCAGAGGTGTCTGAGTTGTAGTGTGTGAAAGTGTATACGTGTGCCAGTCCCAGGTCAAAGACATTGGTTAAAATTCATTAACCCTTTAGACTCCAAAAAGATTCCAACAGACAACACTGAAAAAAAAATCAATTTAGCTCATATTCAGTTTAACTTAAGATCATTAAATGGCACTTCTTTTCATACCATTCTATGGTTTGGTTCGTAATGTTTCTAAGAAATGTCTGAAATACATTCATGAAAATCTTTCAGCCTTAAATTGCTTAAATATTTATGCACATTTCTGAGAATTTTCAACAAAAGGTTCTAAGTGTTTCCAATTAAACAATCAACCCTGTTTGATTGGGGTGATCAGAGCGATCGAAGCATATCAGAACATTTAAATACATCCTTTCCCGTGACCATGCTATGTAGTTGAACACTGCTAATTAGTGGGTAAGACAAGAACAAGAAGAGACAGCGCTGCGAAAAAACAAGCACTGGTGTAAAAGAAATTATTTGAAGATTTTTTTTTTTTTTTCAGAAGAGAGGGTACAATGTAAAATGGTAACGGTAGCACAGTTATTAAGTGAGAAAAGACCCGAAACAATAAGATAAGTGAAATACTGTTATTAGCTAAATTGAGGAGCAATCATCAAACCATTCTTCAGAGTGTTATGTTCACGGTTGAAAAAAAAAAAAATCATACTATAGCTCTGCTGGCTCCGGGCTATTATTTAACTTCGCTGCAATTTCAAAGATCCTTGAAATGAAAGGTTCATTTCAAAACAGAGAAGACAGTTACTGGTGGAGTGATCCCCATTGTAAGAGTAACGACATGTTATCTTATGTCATGTCAGGGTTCTTTATATGAATTTCATAGAATTTGTCTTTAAATGTATTCTACACCAATTATTGCTTACAACTAGTTTCATATTTCACATACTGTGTTTGTAAGGGAGAGGAGACCAAGCAGCTTATAGTTTTACTGTCTCGCCATCTTTCAATCTCTCACTTTTGAGTCATCATGCATAAGTGAGCCTGCGCGGATGTCCCCAGGTGAGCGAAATGAGCGAACTCAGTGGATCAGAACGTTTTTGGCGGAATTGTTTTCGAGCTCTGGGGGAAAACATCCATAGCGAGCGGGCCGTTAATCTTCCTCTGTTGCCTCCTGTTCAGGTGTTGTTATCGGAGCACGCAGGCCATCTGTTCGCCGCTGACATTCAGAGCGCCCGGTGTTACCTGCAGCACAGGGTCTTGTGGCAGCTGATATCCCGGGGTTTAACAGATTACGAACGAGGCTAGAGCACCGAGCAGGGCACATTGATTTATACCGCACTCACTCACACCGACCATTGCCGAGAAGTAAAAAAAAAAAAAGTAAAACCTCAGTGAATACATTTATTTATCTTCATTATTCTTCAAGTTTCATTTATGGGCTGTTTCCAAAGAAAATAAACGGTGCAGATGATTTGCTTTTCCCAGCATACACCATCTTGAGTTGTCCAGCTGAATACCCATGATCATTTTTTTTTCGATAAGCACTTTCTGCGTGATTGGGTGCCTTTACCTTTTCTATTTGAGCCTCGAGGTCAAACTCTTGTGCATTTTGACTTCATACAGTTTTTTCACGTCCTTCCAGAACAGTTATGATTAATAGATATGATATTGAATTTGTACAGTTGAAAGAACAAGAGGAAATGCTTTGCTCCTCCAATCAACAGTAACGTCAAACCACCAATCACCAATAATTTGTACCTGATCACCTCTATTTCGTATTCCTTTCTTACAGTTGAAGTTGCCTTTTTCTATTATTCTTTCATCTCTTTAACACAAGAGGATTTGTTTGGTAATTTTGTTGGGGTGGCAGACATGGGGTCGTGCTCACAGAGACAGCCAGAAAATTGTATATCATTTCCATTGCAGCAATTTAATAGTGTTTAAGTGTAGCTTTTACAGCTGACATTTAGCTTTGCATTTGCTGTTGTATTTACACTGTTACAGATGCACACTTCAACATCTTTTTAACCATGGCTCAGTCATAAAAGCATGTATTAAATCATGTTGTGTATTGTACAGCTAAACTGTAATCTTGATGAAACCCTTATGAGGCAAGCAAGAGTCTGCAGTAACTGTCCGCAAAACCATGGTAGCTGTCATCACAATGTAAAAGAAGAGGTGCTGATGCATCCACTTTGGGACAGTTTTTGAAACTGACACTAAATACAGCAGTGGAGAGAAAAATGTTAGTTCCAATATTATTTGTCATGACTAATTGTCATACCATATTCTTTGATTGAGAGAATCACAATGCTAACATAAGGTCACCTCTGTATCATGATAATGCCATATTGTGAAGTTCCTGTCAATTCTTCCTGTCAATATTTGAAAGCAATCTGCAATGCTAGGGACAGTGACCATCAGCCAAGTAAATAAAAAATCCTTTGGCGCTCTTCATGGATATTAAAACCATTACCAGGCATATCCAGTCTGGCCACCTGATATTGCCCAGAAATTGGTCAGCTGTGTGGTGCTCTGAGCCAGCTTTACCCATGAGCATATACCTGAGAGATCAACCAGGTGGGAGCCACACATTTTCTATTAAAAAGCCTAATTCTGTAATTAACTCATATTAATGAGTGAAGAGAGGCCGGCTAGAACACCTCGGGAGCAGGCATTACTGCCGCATCATTCCTAATTTCATATGCACAGCTAAGCAGGCCTCTGAATGCGCTCACGTCTTCTGTTTGAGATGCTTTGTTTTCATATACTCACGTAAACAGTGGCCCTCAGCTCTCATGGGAGCTGCCTGTTTTTTTTTTTACTCGGTGTTGCATATAAACAATAGTAGTGCGTGGGTAAAATCACTGGGGAATTTGATCTTTTATTTTTTCCATGAGGGAAGCCAAGCTTCTCCTGGCTTTCACTCAATGCTATGGCTGGAATATTTAATGACAGTACTCTCTTTGGCCACACTGAATCAAATAATGGGCAACACAGTTTGAGAAAGAGGGGTGCTGTTTTTCTCACACTGATAACAGCAAAAGAATATGAATACTGTATGTGAATTAATAAAGGGGAGCTAATAAAGTGTACAGATCAGATGAGAGATGAGACAGTGTATTTATATTTTTGTATGTTTGGGGGGGTGGTCTCCCATGGTATCTCCAAATAAACACCAGTGCATTGAAAATTACAGGGCACATAGATGGATGATCCGTCTAAGAGGTGGTTTATGAAAAGCTCAGGGTGTTGAAGCAGAAACTGCTTTACCCGTACCTACTTCTCCATTAAACATGTTCCTGTTGAATCAGCTGTTAGTATTCCACCCCCCATCTAACACCTATCCTCATCCCCCCATCTCTGGATCCTCACCTCCTATTGTACATGTATCCCTGACCCCCAGCTACATGCATATCAGAGTTCTGCATATAGCTATGAAGGTTAGTGTCTGCTGTAAGTGACAACCAAAGGCAAAAAGTAAGTCTTAAGTTTAGATGTAAGGCTGTCAATAGGTGAAGAATTTATTTATTGTGGTAAAGAGTTCCATAACTTTGGT
The DNA here is from genome assembly GCA_022829145.1 of Albula goreensis. Taxonomy (NCBI): domain Eukaryota; kingdom Metazoa; phylum Chordata; class Actinopteri; order Albuliformes; family Albulidae; genus Albula; species Albula goreensis. The sequence goes on from CM040742.1 coordinate 33,554,854, forward strand.
GTATACTGGCAGAAGGCCCATCCTCCTCTGTATTTAAGGTAAGCAGAGTCACCTTTGTGGAATGGAGAGCTTGTAATGGTCAGCTAACAGCATCTGATTTATATAATCAGATGCTGAACAAATCTGTTCTCTGAGATACAGGAAACTGGTGGAAAGAAGCAAGAACAGGGATGCCAGGTGCCTTTTTCTTAATATTGTGTCTGTATGCATGTATCTGTACTTTTTATAAGTTGTGCATGATCAGTACACTTTCTGGGGGGGGGTCAATGAACAGAGTAAGAAAGTCTACTGGAGACAAATGTGTGAACTTGTTTCTCTGAATCGGCTTAAGAGGAATGATCTAAATCTATTTGTCTGAGATCATAAAATGTTTTGTTAGTTGCTTTGTTAAAATGAGGCCTGAAAATCAAATCTTAGTTGAAACGTACCCCTTAGTTTCTTACCTGTGTATTGCTATGTTTAAATGATGGTATTCTGTTCTCAGTCTTTTCCCTTTGGTCTTTCCAGCCAGTAATGAGGACCAGTGCTATCTTAATTTACACTGACAAAAAATTATTGGACATCCAAGACTTAATTTCAAATAGTCATTTCAAAGGCATTATGAATCAGTAGTCCCCTTTACATTTTGCAGAAAGGCAGAATTTAGTTTCATCTACATAGAAATGAAAGGATAAATTGTGTCTGTGGATAACATGTACCAATGCAATAATAGATAAATGAAGAGCTGAATAACAACAGAAACCAGCAGACCCTGTAGCCCTTCAGGACCAGGGTTGGGACCACTGGTCTACCGGGAAAATAGTCTCAGATTTATTGATCTCCTTCTTGACAGACAGGTTTCCCAAATAACATTACAGTTATTTAGCTGGTGCTTTTATCCACAGCAACCTGTGGTTGATTGCAACATGGGTTTGAGAGCCTTGTTTAGGGTCCAAGCAGCTGCGCTGATGTTGTCATGACTAGACTGGGGCCCTCTGGTTCCCTTTTAAACACCTTAAGCACTAGGCTGTAGGCGGCGATAGACAATCAGCCGGCTGCCTCCTTTACGCTTTAATTTTGTAGCTTATACAGCTACTACAATATTCCTTACACTTACTGCAGTTGTTCGGGGATTTCATTCTCTCAGTGGAAGTCCCCTCCTTAAATTATTGAATGATCAGTTACAATATGAATAAAGTCATGATTAAAGAATCATTAGTGCTGAAAAGAGGATGTGCTCCTAATAATACCATTGCAAATCCCTGCCTATTCTGAAATGCTCATATGATTTTGCACAGGGGGATGCTTGTCAGCAGGGCTTACTATTGGGGACCTTAATTTTCCTTATCTTCTTTTGTGGTAGAGGGTGAATACTTTTCTGTGTGATGTTGGGCAGATCCAGCCTTAGCCCCAGGGATACCCATATAGCCTTATACACCCAGGGGCCCTTGGGGGGTGTCCAGCTAAAACCCAAACCCACCTTGCACCACACCCAACAGCAACAGGTGCCTCCATCATGACTGATGTCATAGTCCTCCATAGTGCTCTGGTTTGTTTAGGGCACAGCGTTAGGAGAGTGTGTGCTTGCGTCAAAAAGGTTGCAAATGGCACGGATGATTTAAAGGCGGCTGCTTTGGTATGACTCTTTTTCCAGGAAGATAATGAGACTCTCCGATGTGAAATGCCACATATGCAGTGAGGTGGATAAATCAGGCTTGAAAAGAGGTTAGCGCCCCCCCAGTTGCCTGCAAGAGGCTTGTCGTTCACTATCTGAGGACTCAACTCATGCATGTATTTTCAGTGGCAATGACTAATAATGCAACATGCATGCATTTTGAAATCCACCTCCTCTCTGTGCCCTTTTGTCAACTGCATACTGTGTACTACCGTTCTTCTCTTAAATTCATCACAGTTCCTCCCAATCAGAACCTTTCTTTTTTTTTTATCTCTGTAGAGCTCCTTAAATAGCTCATCATAACTGTCCCTCTGCACTGTACCATGCAACAGTCATCAGAAGGAAAAGGAGGTTAATGTGGTCTGGATGAAATGTGCTCCCAGTCTCCCTCTACTGTGTAATTGTGTTATTATGCTGCAGAATTGTCAGTGGAGTTGTAGCGCAGTGAAGACTCTCAAGCTGTGCCGGTGGAATTCCACATGACATATAAATTGCTATCTGCCAGAGATGAATAGAAGGGGGTGATCCCACTGCTAGGAAACAGATGCCGGTAGAGGGGGCCCGACATCGCTCCTGACAGACGTTCTCTCTGAGCATCGCTACATGTCAGATGTTTCTTTTAACATCCACTCTGAGTTGTCAGAGCTACGCTGGAGTGTGTGTTTATTTTTCAAAAAGGACTAAAGTGATGTAGCAGTAAACAAAGTACTGTAGATGGTGGCACCCTGGGGTTCTGCTCTGTGTGTTTGTGTTTAGAAGCCTGCTGCAGAAATGGCTGACCTGTTGAAAAAAGGTCTTGTCTGTTCCTGGATTTCACCTGTGTTATCTTATATTTTAATTAAAATTATGGATCGGTTTAATAATGGCATTCAAATGCTACTCCCGTGATTCCACCTGAATTAAATTCTAACTAACTGTGAATCAGCAGTGGAATATGCAGATAATTATCCAGTTCAGCCAGGGTTAAATAATGCAAACAAAAGGCTGCAGGCACACCAGTCCTCTAGGCTTGGAGTTGCCTACAAGAAAGAGGGCGTTGCAGATCATTCATCTGATCTGTGTCTGTATCATTTACAGTGGGCACTGCAGTGTGGTCAGAGCATCATTTATATATATATATATATATATATATATATATATATATATATATATATATATATATATATATATATAAAAAATATATTTATCTAAGATACAATAACCTTCTATAATATATGGGTGTATTAATTGTCAGATGTTATGGTCATATGTATATATATATATATATATATATATATATATATATATATATATATATATATATGTGTGTGTCTCCCTGCTCCTGAAGTATATATATATATGTGCTTTGGATATTGCTGTCTTGTTTTGAAATGTGCCATCATGTACCATACTGTCCATATATACAGCATAGCTGTAAAGGAGCCAAAATAAAATTCCTCTTTGGACAATACAGTTCATCTTTGTTGAAACAAAGGTGTGTCTTGACTTATCATTCATTCAGGGTTAATTTTTGAAAGCAGTGATACCATATGTTTACTGCATTCTTGTCTGTTTTTGACAGAGTAAAATTATGAAAACAGTTAAAAACATGTTATGAATTTTTTTGTCAACAACACCGGGCCATGCTCTTGATCCATTGAGAGGACTTGGAGAGAATTCAAAAAATCATTAGAATCTCTGCTGTTTGGTCTAAATATAACCTTCTCAGGAAACATCTGGAACTCTGAAACCATATTTACTGTTCCTGTATTTAGAAAGGTAGCTGTTTTACCACCATATGATCACTGCATGACAGCACAGATATAACCATATGATAATGTACATGTATACTCATGAAGCTGAATTTACAATAGACTCAGAGTAACATGACTCTTGTAATACATACTGTTATTAAACATGACCATGAAATTTAGAAATGTTTACATGGTTGAGAGCGCAATGATGAGAAGACAAGAGAGTCAGAGAATGTCAACAGTTGTTTTTTTGTGTGTGAGTTTGTGCATGTGTATAACTGTGCGTGTGTGTGTGTGTGTGTGTGTGTGTGTCAGAATAGCTTATAAACAGCAAGCTGGAGAGCTTCCAGTTGGCAGGGCTGTGGGTGGATGAATGCAGTTGTTATTTCACAGAATGGAGCTGGGTGTGTACAAAAGGCCAAGTTCCGGCGTTTCCAATACACAATAATGTTACTTGTTGACTAAGTGGCACACACAGAGGGGGTACTCTGGAGAGTCCAGTACCAGGAGAAAAGGTTAATGAAACCCTGTAACCAAACATAACCCAGTGAAATCAATGCTGCTCAGTTGCATTTAGCTAGTGATATGAGAAAGAGATTCCGTGACACCAAAATGGTTGGGGCAAGTGTATGTTCCCAGTATAACCAGGTTGCTTCAACGCAGTACTTTTTAACAGAGCAAGTAATGTGGCCATAGTGAACATACTTGTTAGGTTTTGAGAGCGGGATGATGTGTTAGATTGCGTTACTCTTTCTCTTTTGTCATTGGGGGGGGGGGTTTCGTTTTTTTGGTAAGACCAAGGAGTAACATGGCTCGCTTAAATACCATTTTAAAAAAAAAAAAAAACTCTCACTTGATCAATGTCCTTACCCTGAATTCCTTCAGGAAGCCAAGCACTTGACAGTACATTGAAAAGCTATCGCTCAAAACGGGTCATGCACTGTATTTTCTCTTTATCAAGAGTGATGAAAAACCTTTTGCCACCAGCAGAGGGGGCTTGATGAAAAGACATTGGCAATAGACAGAGGCTTGAGAAAAAGGAAACATGTTTTCCCATTGGTGGCCTGTTCTGCTACCCAAGAATGTTCCTCATTTGCCAAGGAATTTCTCAAGCCATTTTGGAGGGAGTAGCTAAATGTACTTGCCAGGTTGTAATGTTTGTGTGTTTTGTTAGAACAATAATGTAAACCCATAGTATGTTCTGGTGTGTTTGAATTCACAGCAGATACTGCAGTTTCCAAACTTGGCCCTATACTAAGAAATACGGTTTTATATCAGCAAGGGCAGATTTTTAGAATGGTCCTGCACAGTGCATTTTTAAATCCTCAAAATGTTTCACATGTGGCATGACATTTTTAAAGGCACATTGCTTAACATGAGGAAAACTACATGGAGAGCAGGATTCTTTGTCATTTGCTTCATTGGCCTGTCCTTGAAGATTATTGCTGCGATTAATTAGAGAGATTTATTGAGGCAGTGACACAGGAACGCAGACATCCCTCTCTAGCTGTAATGTGGTATGCAGCCCTGAACATCGGGGGCTGGGGTCAGCACGTGTCTCATCCACCTCAGACAATCCCAGACATTAAAGCTTAGGTGCTTTTTTTTGTTTGTCTGGAAAGACAGTCATGTTAGTCAGTATGGCTAAGACAGACAAGAAGGGAGGGGGTAGAGTGGTAGAGAGAGAGAAAAAAATAAACCACACCAGAAAGAGAGAATATTTTTGCCCAGTGTATATCCTTCCCTGTAGAGGGAGCAGCTCGGGCCAGCCTACAATTGACTGATACATAATATTTAATTGATCATTATGTTTCAGGTATTGCTACTTATTATTGGGACCTGTCCTCTTGTATACAGTATGCCATAATAAGAGAGTCCACATTGTGAGTATTTGAGTTAAACACTACATCTATGCATATTTATTGAAATTGCTCACATATTGTTTTTTTTTTAATTTCTTGATATTATGTTCTCTGTTGATATTATATTATCTCCGGGACAGACAGCGTTAAAAACACTGGTTATCATATAAAACACTGCACTTGGGACACCTCCCGGGAAGACAAAGGTGCTACTCCAGGTGTAAGTGGGCCAATAAAGTGAATTATTCTGAGCTGATCACACCGAAGTAGGAGGTTTTCTGTAACAGAGGTTGGGGTGTGCTGTGCATGAAAGAGATATAGAGGAATGAGAACATGAGAGGGAAGGAAGAATGGAGGTTGAGCGTGAGAAGTGAGATTGGGGAAGAAAGGCTACTCAAATTTTTTTGCCTTGTGTCCTTGGGGTTAAGGGGTCATTTTTAATGTCATCTATGTATTTTAAAGCTACAGCAAATTCACTTGTCATGAATATAAAAAAATTATATTTGAGGAAAGGAGGAGACAGAGAGTTAGCGGGGGTTGGTAGCGTGTGTGTGTGTGTGTGTGTGTGTGTGTGTGCACGCGTGTATGTGCGCGTATGTGCATATGTTCGTGTGTGTGTGGGAGCGAGAGGGCCATTGATTAATGTGCTTGCCTGTCCCTGCTGTAGATCCTCTGCGTAAGAAGGTGAGAGAAATCGCTCTTGGGTGACCTCTGTAACTGTCACCATTTCCTGTCAGCAGCTGGGTTGGCCGGCTGTATAGCCCTGTATGATGGGTGCTCACCACCATCCCATTCTTTGCTGTTTGTCTTAGCTACTGGAATTTCTTACAGGCTCTAACCAGACCCCATTGTATTTGTATTGAGCTTTATTCAATGCCAGTACCATGTAATCAATACCTTGTGCATATGGTTAAGTGTACCCCTCCCTAAAGTATAAACCAGTGAGCCGTCCAACATTCCTGGAGTCGCGTCAGCCTTATATTGAGGGGGAAAAATGCTTATTTGGACTGTTGCATAAAAAGGTTATTTGCTACTTTGCCTCAAAGCAACATTGCAGTGTTGAATCTCTCCTAGTCATAGCAGTGTAATGAGTTTCTTTTTCCACTCACTATACAAGACATGTTTTCCCCCCTCTTGATATATACACACATTGCAAGTTATTAATCTTAACGGGCCTATTTTGGTCTTACTCTTTCAATGTTACGAGGCCACTGTGAACGAGGAATGCCCTTGTGTGGAATATGGCGGAACAGATGTTTCTCTTCCCACAGAGGAGGAGGCATAAATGAAACCATAAACAGTGGTTTTGAATCATTTTAGGCATAAATGCTTTTTCAAGCTCTGCTTGCCAAGAAATGCGATAACAATCCAGTATGTTAAAAAAATCTTGAGTGCGCGTTGGCCCATGACTTCACGGTCATCTCTCACCACGAGTCTTTATACACGCGGTCCCGATAGTCTTCACTTCATAGACAGTGCCAAACCTAACGAATCCCCAAGGGGAATAATCTTCACATTCCTCAGGAATAGCGGCTTCCCAGAAACTGGGGAGGAAATGGGGCAACAGCTGGCAGAAAAGGACAGCGCTCGCCATAGAAAGGCCTTGTGCAGACCTGTGTGATTGTGTTTGCTAAGTGGCACAAATTTGGAATTGGATTTATTTTTCATGATTACATAAAGCCCATTGTGGAGCTCTTTGGCACATATGCGTGTTTCTCTGTTCATCTTATTTGTTTTCAGCTTAAGTTCTGGTGGGCTGCAGTCTATTGGTTTCTAGTGTGTTTCATCACTTCCATGTGTCGAGGAGTCCACGCACCTTGTTCACACTGCCTAAATTGGCTGCTGATAAATGGGACATCACAAATACTGCAGACAATACAACCCTTTCTGATAGTATTTTTTGGTAAATGTGTAGTTAAAAGTCATTTAATATTATAATGTTTTTTTTCTATTGTCTTTCACTGTTAACGAGGATCCTGCAAATGGAGTGTTTTAATATCTAAAAGTAGTGTAGACCTATATGCTTATCTGATTCTGAATAGAGATGGCCAGAGGGGTATTTGCATATAACTATGCCATTGGTATCTAATATTTCAATATATATCTAAGATGTGCCAACTTTTCCTGTAGTTATTTTTCCTTGCCTGTCCCCTCCCAGTACCAAATAGCTGCTTTAATACAGTCCTGATGCACTGCGCGTGCCTGTCAGTGATTAGCGCTTGTTGTGCGCTGTGTTGTGTGTTTAATTACTGCAGCAGATTAGCTTCACGTTCAGCGGCGGGGCGCACAGCGGCGTGACGAGCCCGTGCAGCGGTGCAGCACGCTGGATCCACCATTTCCTCCCCTGTCTACATCTCTACAGCCCCAGCTATGGCAGGGTGGCCTGGCACGGTGTCCGGTCCAAGTCTGAGAGGCATTTCCCTTGTGCTCCTCACCACGTTAGCTGCAGACTGGCATCAGTGTTCATAAGCATGCCACATAAAACAGGCAGATGATGTCATGCTCCTCATCAATCCACCTGTTCTTTCTAATCGATCTTTCATTATCGTCCCCTGATTATTTAAGACCGATTGCAGCATACACAGTGGAGTATTTATATACACTCCCCTCTCTCTCTCTGTCTATATTTCTCCTTCTCTCTCTCTGTCAGATTTTTGGACCAGTATTTTCTGTAAATCTGTAATTGTTAAAATGTAAGCCATTGGAGAGAGATTATTTTTGATAGTGACATTTAAAATTGGATTTTGTTAGGTTAAAAGCCACATGTAGTGTGTATCATTATTGGCAGTGAGGGACTAATGAGGGAAATATTTGACTGCTGTCTTGCGTTACTAGATTTAGGGTATTGGTACTGGCCCTGTAGCTGCTTTAAAATCTTTCTCATATTTTTGACATGAATCTGCATGGATTCAGTTGCCATTTTGCTGACATGGTCAAGCTTTTGGTTGCTTTGCACAGGGTATGGCAACATGCAACAAAGCAAAATGGCCTGACATATGGAGTGACAGTAAGATGTGCTATTGAACTGCAGACTTGCATTTCTTCTGCAGCTGACCAGATGAGTTGCTGCTGCATGACAAGGAAGGGAATACCTAGAAAAAAGTGCCAACTCAGGGGATTTTCTAACATTGTCACAGTGAACTGTTCTACTAAAATACAGTGCCTATCATAAGTATTCACCCCCTTAGATGTTTTAGCCTTTTATTGCTTTCATAAATCAATGATGGTCAATAAAATTTGGCTTTTTTCACACAAAAATTTATTGGAAAAAACTCTTTAATGTCAAAGTGAAAACAAATTTCTACAAAGTAATGTTAATGAAACAAAATTATATAAAGAAAAAGAATTGTTTGCATAATTATTCACCCCCTTCAAGTCAGTATTTAGTAGATGCACCTTTGGCTGCAATCACAGCACTGAATCTGTGTGGATAAGTCTCAATCAGCCTTGTACATCTGCACACTGCAATTTTGCTCCATTCTTCTTTGCAAAACTGCTCAAGCTCTGTCAGGTTGCACGGGTGTCGAGCATGAACAGCCCCTTTCAAGTCCAGCCACAAATTCTCTATAGGATTAAGGTCTGGGCTTTGACTAACCACTCCAGAACATTTACCTGGTTCTTTTTAAACCATTCCTGTGTAGTTTTTGCAGTATGTTTTGGATCATTGTCTTGCTGGAAAACAAATCTTCTCCCAAGCCGTATTTCTCTTGCAGACTGAATAAGATTGTCCTCCAGGATTTCGGTGTATTTTGCAGCATTCACTCTGCCCTCTATCTTTGCAAGCCTTCCAGGGTCGGCTGCTGAGAAACATCCCCACAGCATGATGCTGCCACCACCATGCTTCACAGTGGGGATGGTGTGTTTTTGGTGATGTGCAGTGTTTGTTTTCTGCCAAACATAACGTCTTGTCTGATGGACAAAAAGCTCAATTTTGGTCTCATCAGACCAAAGAATCTTCTTCCACTTAACCATGGGGTCTTCCACATGCCTTTTGGCAAACTCTAGTCAAGATCTAATATGATTTTCTTCAACAGTGGCTTTCTAATTGCCACTCTCCCATAAAGCTTTGACCGGTGAAGAACCCGGGCAGTAGTTGCTATATGCACAGTCTTTCCCATCTCAGCAGCTGAAGCTTGTAACTCCTTCAGAGTAGTCGTAGGGGTCTTGGTGGCTTCTCTCACTAGTTTCCTACGTGCACGGTCACTCAGTTTACGAGGGCGGCCTGATCTAGGCAGATTCACACATGTGCCATATTCCTTCCATTTCTTGATGATTGATTTCACTGAACTCCGGGGATGTTCAATGCCTAGGGATTTTTGGTATCCATCCCCTGAATTGTACTTTTCAATAACCCTTTCCCTGAGTTGCTTGGAGTGTTCTTCTGTCTTCATGGTGTAATGGTAGCCAGGAATACTGATCAACCAGTCTCTGGACCCTTCCGACACAGGTGTTTTATACCTCAATCACATGAGACACACCCACATCACTCAGGTGATCTTCAATTCACTAATTGTGAGACTATTTGCACCAATTGGATGTACCTCTATTGAATTAGACCATTAAATTTAAAAGGGGGTGAATATTTATGCAAACAATTATATTTCTTTATATAATTTTGTTTCATTAACATTACTTTGTAGAACTCTGTTTTCACTTTGACATTAAAGAGTTTTTTCCAATAAATTTTTGTGTGAAAAAAGCCAAATTTTATTGACCATCATTGATTTATGAAAGCAATAAAAGGCTAAAACATCCAAGGGGGTGAATACTTATGATAGGCACTGTAAGTCATATTTAGATAAAAGTGTCATGTTTTGGCATATTTATCAGTAATTCCTGGACCAGGAGTAGCCAGCCCTGGTCCTGATGAGCTACAGGGTGCGCTGGCATTTGTTGTTGCTCAGCACTTAATTTAAAAGTTAAGGCAGAACACAAAAACCAGCAAACACTGAAGCTCTCTAGGGTGAGGGCCATCCTTCGCCAGACTAGATGGTCAAGAAGACATTATGATGGAAATGCTAATGTGATAATGGATCAATTTTGTGAGAAATTATTTTATATGACAGTACCACCCTTATACAGGATGCCTCCTCGTGGATATATATGAGATGAGTTTGACATTTATTCAGGAAGTTACCTTGCCAGATTGAATAACTTCATGCTTTCAAGTGATTTAAGTCGCAATTTATAACACAATCAGCTGCCAATCTGGCAACATTTCATTAGCACTAGCTCTTGATCACCATTTTGCACCTTCATGCTGCTTGAGTGTTCATGCAGCTCTTCACATTGAGATGGTTTTGTCTGAACACTTCTCTTCTAAAAACGTATGGACACTGTTCCCATTGACTAGCATTATGAAATGGATGGTTCTGATCCTTGTTACTGATCAGTAATACTTCGATGCAGTGTAAACATTCATGACAGCCGGGGTAAATAGAAGGGACATACATTATTTTAATTTAATTGCAATTTCCCATTAATAGAAACATCCTAGATATGGAAACACTACAAGTGGTAAACCATTGTCTGTGTCACAACTGTCCAGTGTCAACACATACCACTATTAATTAGCCAACCTTTTTTAAAATGTGCCCATGAGATACCTGGAAGAGGTCAATTATTCATGATGACTATTGTGTTTTTTCTTTTCAAATGCAGGCGAGAACTTGCATTTCACAGGAAATGGAGGGAGAGACTTGAATGGGTGACATGACAGAGGTGACGGTAAGAATAAAACACTGCACCCACACCATTCCCTGCAGGGTCGGAGAGCTGGATGGGGCATGCCGGAATATTCTCTAATGCAAACATCCAGACAGGGCCCTTCAAAACACACAGGCAAACGTGCTCTTCAGTTTATACTGAGGAACATGCTTACTCATCAGACAGTGGCATCCTTCTGTAGTCGGGGAAAATGTCTCCAACTCTCTTGGGCCCACTGTGCCAGAGTTTCTCCACAAGAGCAGATTAAATAAATGAGCTTTTCAGATTCACTCTGAAACCCCTGAGGTGCTTCTCTTTTTTTCTCCTCACTCCAATTTAATTATTTGTGGTCTGATTTAAGCTATCATATCATCTTTATTAAAAATGAAAATGCAAAAGCGATGCTTGGGTGATAACATATGCAAAGTGGGGGATAAATTCTATTATCTTTTTTACATTTGTGTGCAATATGAATATTATTAAATGTCATTGGCTGTGAAGGACACAAGTGGTTATAACCAAGTGACCCAGCCTTTAAGTACAGAATATAAATCAGAATTAAGTGATAGTCTTTAGAGAGTATGTAAAGAGGAGCAACTGCTCTGGTACAAAAGGCCTAGCTGTGTGTTAGCGATAGTTGATGTAGGGTAAATCAACATGTTGTTTCACACATGGCACAGACTGGGGAATAATATATCTGTGAGCAGGAAGTAGCCTCATTCGTCAAGATCACAACCTTATGGTACTATGGACCTGTCCAACTTGACACTTTATGTGAGACATGCAGCTTTTGGAGATGTACTTTCCCAATAAATACATGGTCAAATCATCTGAGGGTGGGGTAGTTTAGTCTTCAACTAGATATAGTGATTCATTCCAGCTCAAGCCATCATTGACATACATCATAACCCTGTCTGAAACTGACTACAGCGAATCAGGTTACAGAAGCCAATCTCATAAACTGTAAGTTTGTAAACCTGTAAAGTTTGTTTGCACAAATGATACTGATCTAGATGACGACATCTTTCCATTCCCTGCCCTGAAACACTATTTTCACTTGTTTTCCTTGTTTGAAAAATTAGTGAGAGCTTGATCTGTTAGCTCCCTTTCACTACCTCAGTTTTCTTAAGTATATCAGAACTTTCATGTGGTTTTTCATACATTAGGGCAGCTGTGTTAAGAGTGTAGTGCAACCTATGTATTTGTTTAAATCACAGGCTGATGGCTGGAATTCTCTCCTTCCCAATAATTCTCTTAAATGGCCTTTGCAGTTCCTTTGGTGATGCATCAGCTCCTGCATAAATACACTGTGTGTATAGTGTGTGTTTGTTTATCCTCAGCTGTGAAGAGAGATGGCCCTCTGAGATGTCAGCTGTTTATTTCCTGCCTTCCCTCCAGACAGATGGGGGCAAATCCAAGGGAAAAAAACATGTAGTAACAGGGCTAAGATCCCTGTCTGATCAATCCAATTCAGCACACCACTGTAAATGCATACGTCCTTATGTATGAAGGGTGGGTCACTGATTGGGGATTTTGACATTTAACAAGGCTGGAATTTCAACGAGGACTCTCTGTACTTCTTATGCTTCTGCTTCCTTTTAAAGGGAAATGCATGGAAAAACTTCAGGCTATGTAAACCACAATGAGTAAGGCGTTCCAGCAAGGCAAATGAGTAATGCACTGCTTAGCTGATTAAATTAATTTTTTCCACTTAGAATTATTCCCTTTTGTCATTTTTCAATGACTGAAGCGATACATGGAGCACTGTGTAATGAATGCACTCACATGCACTCTTTGTCATACTTGCAGGCGTATGATGTACTCTCAAGGAAGTACAATAGAATGGGATTATGAAGCCTTACAGAATCCTCACATTTACATGCTGTAGCATTAGGCACACACACGAGACACATACATACACGCACATATACATAGCTTACGTATTTGATTTCCCTTCAAATCTGCTATTTAATTTCTTTGACATGCAATTTCCTTAATTTCCAAGTGATTGATGTAATAAAGATATAAATATTTTTTTAAACTGCAATAGTTGTTTTTGGTGAAATGTCTAAATATCTCATGAACCATAATGTATGTTGATAGCACTTCAGATTGGAAAATATATATTAAATGCCATTAGAATCTAAATGTTCAATGTTATTATTGTAATTATAATGTGAAAAATATATGAAAGATTATTTTAATATTATTGATTTTTTAAGAGTTATATTGACACTTAAAATAATAACATTGTTCATGATTTCTTGTTCCATAACTGTCCGATAACAACTTTTTCAGTAATTTCTTATTACATTATCATGTCCAGATTTTATTTTGTTATCCACTAGTTTTATTACTTTATTAAGTGTTATTAAATAATCAGTTGCTACAGAGCTTACTGTGACTTCCTGTTTCAGTTGACTGCAAAAATGAGGACAAGCATGAAAAATCCTTTTGTCATTGATCATTCTTGATTTTCATGGAGAGGAGTGGAACTTTGTAGGTTATCAGCTACAATCCATCACAAGGTGCAATAAGTTGTGCATTAGTTGTTAGCTGTTAATTGGCTGAATGTAACCTGTCTATTAGTGTGAACAAGTCTCAATCTGGCCCTGAATCAATAGTCTGTTTACCAGCGGAAGACAGTCATTGGCTGGATGTCTTTAGGTGGTGGACCACTCTCAACACACTCTTAACACTGTTGTGTGTGAAAATCCCAGTAGGGATTCTTTTTCTGATGTATTCAGACTGGCGAAATCTGGTGCCTACTACCTGCCACTTTAAATAACATACTCTGATCATGTGACACTGTCAGTGATTAGTCTCTTTATAAAGTGGCCTCTCAACAGATAGTTTTTTAAGTGATATGCATACTGTAAGGTACAACATAATATACAGTATTTAATTTTATCTTGCATCATTTCTCATTGGGTGATTTATATATCACCCATCCCAGCATGGCCTAGCAGGGGAGAGTGTGTAGCAGGGTGGGGAAGACAGGCGCTGCATGTCGCAGTCAAGTGTGATTAAATACCTGTGCAAGGACACGGCTTATGGAGAAAACACATCTCCCGAGGCCTGCCTCCTCTTGTTGGTGTAACTTAACATGTATTTCAAAGAGCAGCAGCCAGCGAATGCAGCTCACCAACCCCCCCACCAGCCCCTGCAAATTACATCCTGATTAATGCAATCGGTCCATGCGATTTACATGCATTACCATATATTACATATGCTGTGTTTACTGCAAGGTCGATGGGGTGGTGCAATTATTTCGGCCTTTAGGAATGGTAGTTAGAACAGGCCAGGGGAGCAGTGGGCTCCCTTGTATGAGGAGCCGGTGTAAACGAGGCCCTGGAGTCCAGGTTAAACGGTATATTAGCCACTGCTCTCTGGCCAGCGACTGAGACGCACACCCGTGCTAGGAGATGGAGACCAGGAGAACAAGGACTGTTTTATCTCCCCCGCCTGCTAATGCAGAGCTAGATTTAGGGCCAGAGGATAAATGGCGTAAGAAAAAAAAATGAGCTACAGCTATATTATCCAAATGGAGAGAGAAATATATAGGGCTCATTACAGAATAATTATAGACTACCGCAGAGTGTTTCTTTCCTGGTTACTGCAGTGCTCTTAACTCCGATGAATGGTTCGTTCTTAAATCTGAAGGTATGCAATAACTCTGTGTAAAACAAGAGCAGCTTGCTGGAATGATAAATTCCTTACCCCTTGTAAATATGCATTTCATTAGTAGTCTAACCATGTAGCCTGTACTTGTAGCATGTCTTCTTGAATCACAGTACCGCTCTCTTGGGACAATTTTAATGATCTTCAGAAAAGCAGCATATCTAAATACACTTCCAATCTAGCAGAATATATGGGTGACACATCATTTTATTTCCCGCGCATGTTAAAGAGATGAGCGCGGACATGTGTTTAGCACCAGGCCTTAAATCTGCAGCGGATGAATATTCCATCCTGGAACTTTACTTGAATTTGGGAGTGAAGGGGTAGGATAATCTGATTTAAACCATGTCAAGGATGTGAATAATTTCCTCATTGCTCCTGCTGTTTGAAAAACATGGTTTATTGAACAGGGAGGCAGACTGAATGTGCAGAGAAGGCAGGCTACCTCTGAGTAGTAGGGCTGAGAGATCACTGCCTCTCTGCATTTGCAGTTCTGTCTTTCATCTGCATTGTTTTACCCAGTAAAGAGATCTGTGGCACCAGTCTATTTGTTTAGTGTATTAAAGTACTATTCATGGCTGGACTTCTCTCTTTTCCCATTTATCCCCTTTATGAGGGCCGCTTGCAATATATGAGGTGCCACATCTAAACTCCTGCATAAAGCTCCAGTTTGTAAATGTTTTTACCCATGTTGTGAGAGAAAACTTGCACACCTCAGACCTGTTGAATGACAGGTAACAAGCTAAATACAGATCAGATTTTGCTATGCTATACATGTGGCAAAGCATTAGAAAGGTGAAACAACCTTCACAGCATTTTTATAATATGCAAAAATAATATACACAAGCTTATCCAGCTTGTGTATATTATTTTTAAAAGTTATTAGTTAGAAATATATTTAAAAAAATATTTTAAAAGTTATTAGTTAGAAATAAAGATGCTATATGTAATATAATATACAGTAACAATTTCTCTATAATATAAAATAATTTTTCTGAAATATTTCTACCAATTCTAAAATGTCACCTTAAACAGAACATCCTGGCAGATATTTTTAACTTGAAAGCACACAAATCATGTAGCAGAATCCACTTTTTAAACCATTCACAGACCTGTGTGAAATGTCCCCTCCTGAATTTGGAAGAGGGGGATATCCTGTCAGTGGGCCGGTATGGGTTCAAACGATGGCAGAGTGGAGGAGGCAGATGAAGGCTTTTCTGTGGAAACTGCGGCTATACTTAAGCACAGTACGCATATAAATGAGTCTCCAAAGTCACAGGTAAGACTGCTGTAAATAAATTCTGACAGACATCATGAGTAGACTACAGCAGAATTGGAGGGGACTGGCCTTATATTGGGGAATTATTTTAGGTCTGCATTCCAGGCTTACCCCTTGAGCCCTCAAAACCCTTAGTGAGGACCTTCAATATGTAATGAAAGGAGGTGGCAATGTATCACCAAGTAATCACGCCAGGAATGCAGGGAGCTAAGGAGCTGAAAAAGGGGCAAAATAATACTTAATTAGACCCATCCCTCATACCCACTTTTACTTGTGAGTGTCATGACCAAAACAACCAGTAAAATAAGAATTGTGGAAACTGCATGGTAATATAAGTATTCATTAACTCATAATAATAATGCACTCGTTGCCATTGTCATGGTATGGTAGCCAAATACAGCGATATATCAATTCTTCATTAGTTAATTCTGTAAATCAAAATTATTCCAGCTGAGAATGTAATCATTTGGTTTGTTATTATGTGAAAATACACTGTTCATCAATATCATTCCCCAGACTAATATTCAATCAGTAACCATACCTAATGAGACAATTGATATGCTGATATGCTTTTAATGTTTATGAAACACCCAGACTACATTTTCTACCATTGATGATAATATCAGAAATGGGTGGAAGAGCTGTACCATACCAGTGCCAGCCTCAGTGGAACCAATCATTGAGTTTTATTGTTGATTGATTTAAATATGTTTATTATTTATATGGATGGAACAGCCACCCATTTGATAAGATTGCTAGGTTTTCTGGAGTTATCTCTGGGATGGGTTACCATGCTCACCTTAAGACAACATTAGTTTCACCCTCCTCAAGGACCTTTTTCAGGACTTGCATAAGCAACCTCATGTTGATGACTACCATTCAAAACGGTGTACATTCTTGGGGAGTGACTATTCTCACTTCCATACTGAGGGCTTAAGAGGTAAGTTTGGAATCCAGCCCATTTGCAAAAGGTGGCAGCATAGTATATTGGTTTGGGGGCTGGGCTCATAATTCAAACATTGCTGGTCCAATTCCCAGGTAGGACACAGTTGTTTTACTGTTGAGCAAGGTACTTTACCTGAATTGCATCAGCAAATATCCGGCTGTATAAATGAACAGTGCTGAAAAAATGAAAGCTGTGCAGGTTGCTCAGGATAAGGGAGTCTGCTGAAATCCTGAAATGGAAATATGCCACTTCCTCAGGGCTGCTTTTTGGGGCTGTAAAGAATGGCTCACAAGCCAGTAATGCTGCTCTATAAGGTTCTGGTGCACATATAACCAGGGTTATTATATCAAGTCATTGCAAATTCTCGTGTTTACTTTGTAGTTGTAAGCTTTGCTGATGGGCTAAAATAAATTCTTGCAAAAGCCAGTATATTTCTTCCTTTTGGCTTTCTGCCTTTCTTACCATATTTAAGTCTCTTTGATTAAAATAATTTGTTAAATGCCTGTATTATAAACTGCATCTTTTGCATTGTATCATTCATACTTTATAGCTCTCTCAATGCTTTTTACTGCAGTTATGTTGGAAGCACTAGCAGTCTACAGCAATCAGCTGTGTTATTGTTGGCACATTACATTATTGAATGGTTATTTTCTCAGGCTGTTGGCAGTCCTTCTTTGCTGGTGAAACCATGCGCAGAATATGAATTGGGGGGAATTTCAAAGCTGCTCAATATTGGGCTTCGAATTGGCTTCCCCCACTGAGGTTTGTGGCTGAACTGCCGAGCTTGGACTGAATCTGACCATGCCTGTGCCAGCTAACCTTGAACCTAGCTTTGACACCTCCAAAAGTGTGAAAAATTATTTTTTAAACAGTCTGAAAAAGAACAGAAATTAATACATGTGCTTGAGAAAGCCAAAACAAATAGCTCTGTATTTTGCTATTGTATTCAAATTCAAATACTGTACTATATTCTAATGTGCAAAATGTTCATAACTTGAACAACAAAAGAAGGCATCAATTCAGAAATATTAACATTTTGACCTAAGTCTGGTGTAAAGTTTGACCTTAGATGCCATCGTTATGGACTGATCAATGTGCCATGATACTGAAGTGGTCAACTTGAAGCTGGATTGTCAGCTGGCAAGGACAGTTTTTCCACTACTTATCACTCAGTTAGTTCTGTTTATTTCTCTGTGACATCATCACTGCTTTTGATTAATATTACAAAAAAAATAAATAATTCACTGTTTTTTTGTCATGATGATCAACACAAAAGGATTTATACAAACCAAATTTGTATCTAAAATAACATTTTAGTCCAGTGCTACTCAGTGCTATCCCTGGCTCACCCCACTGCCCATAGACGGTGCTCCAACCAAGCACTTAACCAGCTGGCACTAATAATCATGGTCTTGACTGCACCAATTTAGCCTCTCTCATCAGTACTGATTGTTAAAAAGAGCCAGGAAAGCTGCAGGGTTGCAGCCCACCAGGACCACAGTTAAGTAACCCTGAACCAGGTTCTGCCCCATGCAGAAGTCCCATTATTACCCAGTGCTAAAATGGCTGGGGAGATCCACCCCACTGACATGAAGTATGGGAAAGAATTCTGTTAAGGAGACACTCCTGTTACAGAAACCTTAAAGCAGATTCATTTACCTCAAATAATCACTCCCTTTCCAAGCCTCTGATTTCTCAGGTGTGACCGCCTACCTTCATAATTGACCTATTATGCAAATTTCTCTCACATCTGTTATAGCACATAAGGTTCATTGAAACAAATGACTTTTCACTTTTATAAGTGTTTTTGTCACACATATATTATTTCAGTGCAGTCCTTCATTTCACAATGATGGCATAAACACTGAATTACCTAATCAATAAAGTTATTATCATATCATAGTTATGATCATATATTAGAATATATGGCATAGGTGATGTACAGATAGATGATCTAAAATAGCAGGAACTTGAGTAATAATTTAATTGTTTGTGAATGAGTCTGGCATACTCCAGTGGCTTTGGATGAGAGTATTTGCTAAGTGACTGAAGCATGATGTAACATACACCCACATGCCTTAGTCCAGCCCTGTAGCACATGGATTCACCCAGCTGCTTTCTCTGCAGCATGCTGGATGATATAGGTACACATTTGCCCTTACTTAAAAAAAGAAAAATGGAAATGGTAATGACCCCTGGTAAGTCAGGACTGAAATCCATAATGCATCAAATTCTGTCCTCCTCTGGAAATGTCAACCCCTGAAAGGTGCATCATGGGAGTGTGAGGAATGAGTTCATGTTTGTGCAAATAAATGGATGGACCTTTCATTCATAATCTAGGCAAATAATCTAGACCATTCAGCTATGCAGGTTTCAGTCTTGCGTTGTCTCGCAGCCGGCCAGGGTCCTGTAATGCCCTTGTAGGTACATTATGTTTAACCGTGGATGTGACAGCAGCCTTGGCTGTGCCCACTGTACTAAATCTCTCATCTTGCCAGCTGGTCCGATCAAACTGTACCGAGGAGGCTGAGGCGAACACAATATCTCTTGACCTGAACCTGCCAAGCACCCAGCAGAACCACATCTTAATGAATTTTCTGATCTCAGCGTTGTGCCAGGCAATTTTCAGATACTGTGACATGAGCCTGTCCTTGACACCAGCTTTCTGCCAGTAGCCATCTGTTTGATTGGGGACAGTAAGACTGTAGGTAGAGGGGGAGGTGAAGCAGACTTGGATGAAGGTGGAGGTGAGTTTGCTTTTCCCTTTGTGTCATGCCAACCTTTTTTTCCCTCTGCCCTGCTCTTTATATTTTTATAGGATTAGTACCTTTAGACACCTAAGGTCCAGGGTTGTGTGAAATTTTCATTCATTCAGTTGGTTCTTGAGTGAGGCAAATCAGTTATGAGCTCACATGTTCTGGACAGGAACCTGAGCTTTGAATTACAAACTTACTTGTGTTGCTGTTTTTTGCTCTAATTTAAGAGGGTAAATGGAACAGAAGATGTATTATTGTATTATTATTCATTATATTTTCTTTACATTTTACACATAATCAGTATATACCACTGGATATACACTATTGTCATTTGGGTTAAATATAGAGTACAACAGTGTCACATGTATGACCTGGAACCATCTAGTCCAGTTCACTTGCCCAAAAAAAGGGTTTGTGTTTTCCAGGAACCTACACAAAAACTGCAGTCTTTGCAACTTGATCTTTGGCTGTTTGGTCCTTAATTAAGTAACTTAATTAACAACTGAAAGATATGAGCGTTCAAATTAATTAGTAGCCAAAAAGATAAGAAAACGTTTCCAACCTGACAGTTTCTTGACTTCAGAGCCACCTTCAAGTGTCGGGAATAAAAGCAGGTGGCAAACTCCTGGGGAAAATGTGACATGGTGTCTTCTCCACCTGTGACTGCATAATTTATGTTATCACCTTTTTAACTGTCATCTTGGTGGCTGTAAGGAGTATCAACCATGGCAATTATCAAGTAAATTAAAGTTTGATTGAATCTTCTGTGACACCTCTCCTGTTGCTTAGCTTTTTGGAAACCATAGAACCTGCAATGGAAACAGCATCTATACCATACCAGAGCAGAAAAAAGAGTTCATTACAGGTAATACCATACCACCTTGAAAGTGTGTGGACAGCAGCAATAGCAAGCACACCACATTATTCACATATATTCAGAATGTAATAACAGTTGAATGCAATTCTGGTGACACTGTTTTGGATAAACCTGTATTGACAAAACAGAAGAAAATGTGTCCTGTTACTGGGCCGGAAAGATCTTTTCAAGCTTATTGTGATGCTTAAGATTTAATAAGTATGAGCCTTGAATTCAAGTTCTTTGCCATGATAGACTCTCCTTCAATGAGGGAAAGAACCAAACAAAAAATCCAGTTTTCAATAAAATAAAAGGCCAGATGTAATGGTGGACAACTCCTCTTAAATTAAACAAGAAGTAGATGTGAGAGCTTGTAATTGCTGCTACACAAACATGAACATGTCCTTTATTTGATGTTGTGAGATTCTAACCAGTTTAAACTGCAGCTGTAAATGTTGTTCTTTCCTTTGTTGGGCCACACACAATGAAACATCTTCACTCAGCCTACGGCCTCTGCTCATGACTTTATCAAAGATGTCGGAACGTATCAGTGATCAGATCTAATTCAATAATTAAAAGCAGAAGCTGGCAGGAAATCCCAAAACAGATTGGCCATCACTGCGCACCTCTGCCTGAGAGAGGAGACAGAAAAAAGAGAGAGATGGAAGCTGAGGGCACTGAAGATGTGGCAGATTGCAATGTGAGGATGATGAATTCCAAGATTGGCCCTTTAGAGCACTTCTGTACACATGCCGACGCCTTCCTGATACCATAACACTGTGATTGTGATTAATTAAAGCAGCGGACAGGGGCGTCCCGATGCCTGGGATCTCTGGTGTATATCTCCCTCCTCTCTGTCATGACTCATAAAGTCGTAAAGCAATGTCACGCATAATGCCCCTGAAGAGGGGGTGCGGAGCACTTATGAGCTTGCTCTCTGTTAAGATCAGCCAGAAGAATAGGCTACAATATCATTTTAATGTATTTCAGTCACCCTTGTGTTTGTTAATATCTGTCTAAACTTGTCTTATATTAGGTTTCTGTTTCTTGTGTAGCTTTTCAAAGTGACCATTCTTTTTGAAATCATGTGTTTTTCACTTTGGGGAATCTGAGTTTCTTGTTTTTTTGCATTTTTCCTGATACTGTATTCTGACCCAAATGGAACTCATGAACACAGAGTCAGGGGAGGAAGCCATGCACCTGTGACCAGCTCTCACTTCTTGCGTTGCAAGGGTTTTAACTGGCTTAGCCGCTATTCTCACCTAGCAAGTCTGTGCCATTTGCTGCCACGGAAAAGCAAACTTTAGGCCATAGCCAGAAATGGTGCAGCTGGGACTTAAGCTATTGTATAAACATATACTTTTACTCAGTGATTCACCCAAAAGCCTGACCATTATTCACAAGAGGAATTTACTCTGTCTATGGCAGGTAGTTGTATGCTAATTTATTTTTATTACCAAACAATTGTATTCATCTCTGTAATTGTCCGGCATAAATATTATAACCAGCTTGTAACAATGCTTAGGTTTATGAAGCATTAAATGAGAATCATTATGACACTCCAAGCATAACATCATATGTCTACGAATGGTTATAATACAAAGTAGTGTATCATTGTATTACATTATTCTATATTATATCATCCTATATAAAATATTGTATAATTTTTTAATGTTTCCAGATATATGTAATTCATACATTAACATGCTTCTTCATTCAAAAAGTCATTACAAAAAAAAATGTTGTTCTTTAGCATTTAGGTACTGAGGTGTAAAAAGAAGAGCACCGGAGAGAGTCCCTGTGGGATTTATGTTAATATCATCACTGCCAAGGGAAATAAGGGTTGTGATATTTTCTCTGTGTTTTTCCCAGTAGTGAGCTACAGTTGTGGATGAAAGCAGACAGCTTGAAGGTTTATTATTTTTTTTGCACCTGCAACTATTCATAGCTGTAAGTCTTGCACACGATGGGTTTTCAACTGAAAGATCTGAGGTGGGAGGAGCCGACCCTTCTAGGCCCAGCAGTCAATGAGAACATGAGGGAGTCTGGTCCCACTGAAGGCAATCAAGGCTGGATGGCTCAAACTACAGTGCCCACAGCACAAATCGACCAGGTGACCTCCCTTAGCACAGTGCAGAACCGCAGCATGTCTCTTAACTATTCACAACAGTGGGGTGGATGGGGAGGAGGTGGATCTTCCTCACTCCCTCTGCACTGCACTGCTCAATCAAAGACATGTAAGGGTGGGGGGTGGTCACAAAAAAAACATTACAGCTCACTCCTCCAGAACTTCTTCAGGCATTTGACAAAAAATGAATGGTCAGATAAGAAAACAGGATATCAAACATTTTTCACTTTCAATATGTATCGTATATATTCAATATATACAAAAAATGCTATCACATATTTGGTATTTCACATAATGCAGACGATTGTTGTAAATCGGGGGGGGGCGGACTTCACACAATGCAAACAATGTTCTTGGCAGGCATGAAATGTTTGCAGGTTATTCACCAATTAGCCTGACCCACCTTGGTAATTAACTGTATACAACAATGCTGGCTCACTAGTAGATTAGACCACAGTGTAATGTTTCACATGGGGACGCAAATACAGCTCCCATTCATGAGTTTATCAAGAACTGTAACTCAAATTTCGGTTCACATAAATGATTGGCGTAGTTACCTAACTAAAGCAGAAGTTGGGTTTTAATCCATGAACAGATTCTTCCCTTCTGCCCCACAACCTGGTCTGAACTGTTCTGAGGATCCAGACCCCAAAGCAACCAAAGAAACAAAACGTTTCAGGTGTGGTTTTGTCCAAGACAGAAGGTGCAGTGTGTCAGAAAGGAAGGGTCCTCTGTGAGCCAGCCATAGATGGTACTTTGTGTTCTTTTATTGTTATCCGCAGTACAGAATCAAAGACAGTGGATGATGTCTGGCTGCACAGATTGTGCCTGAGCTTGTAGCAGGTCTGACTCAGACACACAGTAATTGCTCACTGCTCACGTTCAGTGCTCCTGAGGACAAGACGTCGCAGATAAAAATAGAAATTCTTTTTGCAGCATTAATCTAATTTTTTCCCTTTCTTCCCATGGCTGTTTCAACTCGAAGATGTTTCGAAAGCCATAGTGACATGTTTCACTTCAACCACATGTGTAAAAAATCGTGGTGAAGCGTGTGAGGTGCCTCTAGCAAGGAAAGGAACACCTAAATTAGAGTGTTGCAGACATGCTCAGAATTCCAGAATGGCATGGTGATGTTCCAGCCCTTTGTTGGGTAGCGGTGGCCAGTTGTCATGGGAATGTGGAGAACATTTGTCCTCAGTAAAATGGTAAAGATATGTCTCTCTGTCTCACGTTATGTGTATGCCTGTGCTGGGGCTCTGAAGCAAGCTTGTGCTTCTCATGACTAATCAGGGGACTGATCGTAGAAACAGCAGGTAATTATTGCTCTTGCCAAAGCTCACCGGCTGTGAAAATTTAGAAAATAGAGATGCATCTCCTCATTAAAGATAACCCAACTCACAAAAGAAAATTAAACAGCAGAAAACCTGCAGAAAGGGCAAAGTAAATGTTTTCAGTTAGTATCTGACAGAAAGGTGATAGCAGGCTCTTAGCACTTGCTTTTGCATTATGAGCTGCATTAACTCATTACATGTCACTTCTACACTGGAATGTTACATTTTAAATGATTATTTAAACATTTTACTTCATATTATTTGCATTTCGAAGCAGGGTTTGTGCCCTGTAAATAAAGAACAACGGTAATAAACACGTGGCTTGGGGAGGTTTATGGTAAGAAAACAATTAAATTAATCATTTTTTCGCAGAAGGTCAAGATGAAGTCATTAAATAAAATATATAATTCGACTCTTAAATGGACTCTTGTACGGTATAGCAACACACATTGAGTGCTCTGTTAAATGGCCAGTCAGTGGGTATTTGTTTTCTCTTTGGCAGAGTATCGGCTTCTTCACTTAGTTGGACATTTGTGGATGTTTCGATGCTGTTCCATTTCTGTTTTTACATTTATCAAAACCTGTTATTGTTCCTTTGCCTGAATTACACACTGTTTGAGATACAAATCTCGAATGTGGATAATTAAATGAATACTATTGAGTTTTTTCAACAAGTTTAAACCAGACATGCTTATGGCTGCCCAATTGAAACTGTAAGCCATCCAAACACTGCTACTTGCTCTGTCAATCAAACAAGATGCAAAATATGACATGTTCTTCAGAAAGCATGCACTCAACTGCTGCTTAATGTCATTCTGCAGTCCACTAACTGAGCTGCATAGCCCTTGGTCTGGAGTACTACTGACAAACTGCAGGCATCTCACTAAGGGGGGCTCCATTGTGCAGAACTGTAGATCAATGGAGCCCTATGATTTAGGATGATTAATATGAAACCGATAAATGAGCTTGATAAACAGCTATATCCATTGTAGCCAAGTCTCAGTTGTGCCAGTTTAAATGATTTTATAGTTAGTGCTGATAAAGCATTCTAATAAACCAACATTCAGTTACTGCTTCCCACTATTTACAATCATGGATCATTCAGAATCATGGGTCTCGAGGCTGAATGCCTGAATTCTTAAACCCCCAAGGCCAACCAAATCTACATCTGAAACCTGCAGGCACCAATCCCACCACAGGAATTCGAGGCCAGGGAAGTCAACAAAGACACTATGGTATGACAGAACTAACCCATCAACCTATGGGTATATCACTGTCTCACTGTGTAGTGAGGCCAATGGGCTTGTAATTCCAAGGCTGCAGGGAGCGTACCACTGTTGTACACTTAAGCAGGGCATCTTACCCTTACCTTAATTACCTTAGTAAATAGCCAGCAAAAGATAGTGAGTAATAAGTGTGAAGTACATAAGTTGCTCTGGATAACACTATCTGCTAAATGTCTGTAATGTCATCTAAATGTTTTGCCTGTAGTGTTAGAAACCATCACCAGCTCCCAGCTGAGCACAGCAGAGAAGAGCACACGTTTCAGCTACAGTGCTCCTTGCAGCAGCAGTGGCCCAGTAGGCATGTTTATCAAGCCCAAATCAGGGAGAAAAAATATCACTCATAATTAGTGTATAAGCCATCCTGTGCAATAGAGGCACACTAAGGTGAATTCAGGAAAGCACACTTCCGATAGCTTTCCCCAGGTCTTACTCAGTGAAGGAAGAAATAAGTGAGGGTGCCTTTCAATCAGCCAGATCTGTGTTTCAGTCTCAGTTCAGGTGTAAAGAAGTGCGTGTTCAGAATGCTATGAGTTGTGAGCCATTCCGATCGGAGCGCTGTGATTTGACTGTGTGGGAGACTCGGCTCGTGGGAGGATATTTCCCCCTGGACTGCAGAGACCTTGCCTTGTCTTTCAGCTTCATTGCTGTCATTTGGGTTTTGTTCTGGGTAACTGACTAAACCAATCTCTTTGTATACCACTGGTCTGTTTCTGGGTTGATTTATGAACAACCGGTAACTGGTAGAGCTGAGGCGCCATTTATTTCCTGTCATTAAGATGTACTGTTATAACAGTTTTATATTTCTTGACAAATGGTTCAGTTCAAGGTAAATGGAGTGCTCCTGTTGTTTTGGAGAAGCAGTAAACTGCTGGGTTGGGTTATTTTAACGGGGCATAGCAACAGTGTGATTGTTGTTTTTTTTTTTTCAGGCAACAGTACCTTTCTTTCTTTTTCTTCTCTCTCTCTCTCTCTCTCTCTCTCTCTCTCTCTCTCTCTCTCTCTGTGTTTCAGTAAAGTGAAGAGCCTATGCTCTTGAGGGCTAAATTCCCTCAAGAGACAGGAGCTTATTTGAATTCAGGATAAGCTAGCCGACTGCTGAATGGAATTGCTAACTCTAGCATGAAACTTGGGCCATAGGAGACTAATCAGTTGTTGAAACGCAACAAAAAAAGAATGTAATGCTGCAAATTTAATTTAGCCAGCCTCCGAACGTGTGCCTGGCTGCACTGAGAACCTGACCATAGAGAGGCTTGAATTTAAAACACAGAGACTGCCAAGGGTTTTCCTACATGTGTCGACAGGGAGGAGTAGACCCTGCAGAGGTGAAAGGGAATGGGGGATTTGAAGTTGAAAGCAGCGAGCCTCTGTATTCATGAAGAAACTGTAGACCTGTCATTAATTATGTATTTCTCCAATAGAAATCCCTCTAAATACATTATAGAACAACCATCAAATTGGTTTCCTCTGAGCTTTGTGAAAGAAAAAAAGGCAGACGGCTAGAAAGGAGGAATGAATGAACAAACTGAAGGAAGCAGACAGACCTGGAATGCAGCTCAAGCTATGACAGTATTTTCAATATTTGATGATAACATACAATGAATTAATTTAATTCATTACCAGCAACATTTACATCTGTGTTATATATCACATTTTTTTCTGTATGCCACAGTGAAAAAGGAAGCCAACTATCATTAGTTTTCTTAGTCATTCCAGAAAAACATATCTGTTTTGAATTGTTTTCCAATTACATTTCACAAAAATGGATTTTCCTGGTGATATCTTCTTATACATCTGACTGTATTGCAAGCAAACATATTTGGCATCTGACTAAAATGTCTGATGATTTTCTAAGTGTCTGCAGACATTTTCTACAAATATGATCAAGATATATTTTGAGAGATTGCAATATATCCTTTAATGTCTTGTAGTCTTATACACTGTACATTTTATAATAGAAAGGCCCATGAACTTTGTTGCTGTCATATATTATATTTTTTTATTTTAAAATAATTTCTTCTTAAAATGAGATTAACTTTATGATGCCACAGGGACTTGTGTCTTATTCCATGAGTTTTTCTGCATTACTTGTAAAATAAATACAATTTCCTATATATGACAGAAAATAAATTCCAGTGATACACATTGTTATCCTTGCATTTCACTTTACATATAGCGTAGGTGTATTTGCATCATGTAAGACAAAGGAATAAATCTGTTTAAAAAACTAAGATTGATCATTTGAATGACTGAAAACAGAATAACTATAAATGATGTGAAATTATCCGTAGAACACTCCAGCAGTCATCGCCATAACCAAATCAGCCTGTGCGATCCCTCTTTCAGCCAGTAATGTGCTCCGCATCCTGAACAGCTGTCATCAAGTGTGCCTCAGCATTCCAAGTACATTCTATCTATTCATTTTCTCTGTTCAAATTCATTATGTGACTATAATAGATGAGTGACCCGAGCCCCCCTATGGTAGAGCCTTAATGTGCCCACCCCACACAAAGCTATAGCACAGCTCATTTGAAAGCTTAATCCCTCCACTTTTCAGTAGTACATGGTGTACTGTCAGGTTGTGGTGCCTTTGCTTTGAAACGTACCTTTTTTGTAACACTACCAGGGTCAGCACAGGGTTGTTTGCCCAATATGTTGATGACAATGTAGCACAACTGGAGAAGGGTCATTGTTTGGGCTGGAGTAATTTGGGGTAAATGGTTTAAACGTGCCCAATTTTCATAAATCAACCTACACTATTTATTTTTCTTCCCAATGGTCATTTTGCTTAAAATGCCAGTTTGTCTAAGGATAAATTAAGCACCATCTTTTTTCCTTTAGAATTGTATCAGTACTGTAAATGTATTAGTACCCTGCATCATGGTTGAAAATGGCTATTTTCCTATAGTATTAAAGAAAAATGTTAAACCATAATCTTTATCAAACAAACAAAGAAATAAAAAAAGAATGAACAATTTTTAAATATTATTTGCACAGATTAATCAATGCCCATGAATCATTTAAAATAATGATCACTCCTTAATTGAAAGAAATCTTAAATATCTTTTATTGTGCTCATTAAGCTGTCATAGTTCTCCAGCTGCTTTAACTTTCTTCTCAAATTCATGTATTGTATGTTCTCTTCATTATGGGTCAAGTAGGAAATGGAGTCTTTCATGATAGTAATAATAACAACCATATTTTTATTATTATTGTTAAGATATGAATATTACTATATAGCATGGCAGAATGAAATGGTCTCACAGGCTGGGCCTTCATGGGTTAAGTCATTGCTGTACTCTCAGATAATGTTCCTGGTGTCTCTGCAGGAAGCCGTGCTGATGAATGCAGGGCCTGAACCTCTTGGAGATGAACCACTGACTGTGAAAGATGTTTTAAAGCATGGAAATTACATTCACAAATACTCAGGGACTTGTTCGCTTCCTCCTCGAGCCATGAACCAGATCTCAGGCTGGAAGAATGGCAGTCAAGCTTAAACCAGTTAGGTATGTCGATTTCCTGAGACAATTCCCTGTGGGTTGGATCTTATAGTTAGAGAAAAAACAAACAAACAACAGGCAGGCAGAGAGCAGAATCCCTCCAGTCTGAGAGAGGGAATAAGTAAGATGGTGAGAGTGTGTCAGAGAAAGTGTGAGTTTGTGAGAAATTAAGAGTGAGACGGAGTGAGAGTGAAAGAGGGTGTTTGTGTATGTGTGTGTGAGCGAGAGAGAAAGCGAGAGAGAGGTAGAGAGAGCTGTTCTGCAGACGGTGGCTGGGGGGGATATGGGGGGTCAGAAGTTGCTGTAGCTTTATATTCCTCAGAGGGTTGTTGCTGTCTTACAGCACAGTGAGTCATAACCACAGGGAGATGAAACCATGAGACAGAAAGAGAGGCAGAGCAGTCAGGGGCAGAAACAGGGGCAGAGACAGGCGACCTTGCTCCACTGGATAAGACGCTCTCAAGATGAAAGTGGCCTGATGTCCTTTGTTTCCCATTGTAAAAAATACCATCACTGTACTAACTTAGCAGATATTTAAGGAAGTGGGGTTCTCAGGTATGCCTGTTCGGATCTGAGACAGATGAAAAAATGTGGTAAAGAGAGAGGCAGCAAGTGGAGTTGCTGGCATTGACATCCTGAATGTCATCTAGTGCCGTCGTGCTCTTGAGCTATGCAGCTAATCCCTAAACAGCTGCAGGGGTGCTGCACTGTGTCTGACCCTTTGCTTACTATCCTCCGGGTATGTGTGTGTGTATGTGTGTGTGTATCCTGGGGTTGAGAAAATAGAAAAAAAGGCAAATTTTTGTTCCCTCGCTGAAGTTCAGTAAGGGATAAACCACTCTGGCAGTTCAGCTGTACGAAAACAAACCAGCTCAAGGTGGAATGATGAGGACCTGAGGTGAAGCGGTTTGCTTTCACACAACTGCACATCCTGGAGTGGTCCAAACCGTAGCTACTCAGAACAGAATTAATGAAATACACAAATATATTAAAATGACATTGTTTTATGTACTATGATCTTGGTGTTACATTTTAGTTTTTTTGCAGTTCTTTGCATTTGTAAATAGAGTATTCAATAGAATGGCCTACATATTAATTTAGAACCAATGAAAGTTAACTGGTGGTTGAGCTAGTTATATATTATTGTGCATTACTACTACTGCAGTGTTATATTATGGTTCTCAATCATCAACATACTCTTAACCTTTAAGATGAAAAAAATTAAACAAGTTTTGATATTATCCTTCTCACATATCTACAAAACAGTGTCCATTCTGAGGCCATGTGTAGTGTGAGATCACTTCAGATGGAGAGCACTCCGTATTTGCTGCCAATGCAGCCGTCAGCATCAGGCATTGGAGCTCTGGCCCAAAAGAGCTCCCTTTTTGCACCTTTTTTCATCTCTGTCTCACTTTGATAATTTGGAAGATCTTTGATGTGGGACAATGATTAGTGCACAAAAGTCATACATCTCAGCATATGCAATTATGCAGATACTTGTGTTGCGTGAACAAACTGCACCACCAAACCTGTCTCGCTGAATAGGATATTATGCAAGCTCAAGGATATTTGGTATGTTTGAATGCCTTGCTAATTTGCAAACCAAATGGCTGCAGAACATATAGCTGCAGAACATTCTACAGGAGACATATTGTGGAAAGCTTTGACTCTTAGGTGTCTAAACAAACAGGTCTTTCCCATAACAAATAAAAGTTGATGCTTCTGTGCTTAGAGGGGCACTTCAGGGTCCGTTAATCAAAGTGGCTCTTGTTGTTGCTGTGACCCATTTTATTTACTGGCATTTATCCTTTCATGAAAATAAGAGCTTGGAAGTTAAGCATACATAAAGGATTGTGACAGAATTCTCAAGTGTGAAATGGCCTGAGAAGGAAAAATTAAGGAAGTTTTAGGTCAACGTTGTAAAATCTATGCCAATTAGTAAACCCTCCTTTATTGAAAAATCATTTTATTTTCACCTTTGAATTTTTCAAAAACTCATGTGAATACCTGTGAAGTAAAACTGACAATATATGGTATACATGGTGGAATGTGTTGCATGCTTAAGAATGTCCAAAAAATGTCACATGATTCACCTAAAATATTAATATTAATGTAATATAATGTAATATAAAATAAAAGATATTCATATGATTTTCTTATAATGACCGACCTACTAGTAAATGACTGCCTCTTCCTGGTAGCCTACCCAGTCAGTGTCATGTGACACTTCAACTGACTCAGAAGATAAGATATGATGTGTTTCCTCATTGTTTCACCATCTGCAAATTAATGGAATATTGATACAGAACTAGTAGCTATATTGATCACTCAGGATGTCCTTTCCTGTCTACCTATTTTTTTTCTATGGCTTTATGGAATAAATGTGAACAGTATCATATGAGGCAGATCAAGGGGCTGGCGCAATTTTCTGAGGTTCATGGGCATGTGGTTCCGCCTATCGTCTCTGTTCTCTGTGGCCTGAGGCTGTCGTGGCACGCAGTGGAGCTGTGCATCTGTCTCACTCAGCAGGTTAGCCTTTGGTGTTTATATAACAGAGCGGGTGGAACAGGTGCTATCTCGAGGACCATTTCCATATTAATCTCACTGCAGTGCCATGGAACAGCATTTGCTAGAGAGACTTGATCACAAAGCTCATTGTTCTAGCCAGCACCGCACACCCTGATAATGACACCACTCAGACATTTTTTATGTAAATGTTTCAAACAAATTATAAATTTACTATGTATGAAATATTTTTAACACATTCAAATTGTTTGAAACAATTACTCACTATTAATACCACTAAATGATAAAACATTTATCTTTAATAAATATAATATAAAATATAGAATTTCCGTTTTACATATTAAGACCTGACATTTCAAACTTTTCAAACAAAATCTTTTTCGTACCATTTCATGTGTGAGATGAAAAGGTGGATATAATCTAAAAGCATTTATTAACTACTTTCCTGGGACACCTGTGAGAGCAATGGGGCAGTCTGTAGTCTAGTGGCTAAGGTACATGATTGGGACCCTGGAGGTTTGTGGTTCTAGCCACAGCAAGAACATCATTGCTGTTGGGCCCTTAAACCCACAGGGGGGGAAATGGCCCTTGGTTAGTATAATCAACTGTAAGTTACTTTGGATAAAAGCATTAGCTAAATGACTGTAATGTAACAATGAATCTCATTACAGCCAATTTTATTTCATATACTTTCTTGTATTCCCTCTGTTAAACCACAGTGTATCTGTATAGCTGTCTGTTAGGAGACCTTGCAACCAGTTGCCTCATGTATGACATGCCCCCTTCAAGCTTATGCTAGGAATTCTGTAAAAAAATGTCTCAGTTGGTGTTACTTTATGTAAATGAATGCCAGTTTAACTCAGTCTTTCGCACAGCCTTCTTTAATAGCCTTTTAGACATGGCTGTGAGGAGTGCTCTTCTTGAAAGGTTGTCTGTTTTGGACATGCTGAGGAGTTGGGGTAATAGGCAGTGCTCACTCATTTCAGTGAAAGGAAACCCCCCATGCTACCTTGTCCTGTCAGCACAGCTGTACTAATGCTTGTTAGGCATGCCTTTTTCCATGGCTTCTCTCACCAGGTGTCTGCCCCGCGGGGATCTGCCGGGGTGCTGTTCCGACAGTACTGCTTCAGCCTAGGAAGGGACCAGTGTAACCCCCTGTCAAGTATCCAAGCTCTGACAATTACAGTGACTGTGCTGCATCTGTCATCACTCATCTTTCCTGTATGAGCTCAAGACCTGCCAGAGAACATGTGTACTTAACACCCATCCTTCAACATGCAGTGATGAAGTTGTGCAGTTACTTGAACACAGGTATGGATTTGGGGAAAAAGACGTTTACCACACCCTTCTGTTAGTTGGGTCTAAAAAGTAGCCAACAAGGAGAAGGGGTGATTTCCATAATGTAATAGAAACACACTTGCAACACAACATGTGCACATCTTGTTTGGTTATTCAGCTGGTGACATGAAATGCAAATATTAGTTAAATGTTTGTTTGGTCTGATTGGGATTTGTGCAACAAAATGCTGGTTGCAACTGAAAACATGTTTATTGTGGTACACAGTGCTACGTGAGTTTCTGTCATGTACAAATGCCACACAACAAAGCTATTTTAAACAATGTGTGTAAAACTAGAAGTTGGAAATTTGCTAAGTAGGATTTTTCAAAATATGTTTGTTGTAGCTTGAACAATGTCACTGACATATTCATGCAAGTTCTATGTCTTGTTATAAATAATTATGTATTCTCTTTCCTCTTTGTTCTTTCTTTCTTGTTTGTCAGCTTTTGTTGTCAGTGCAAATTGTTTGTTTTAGGAAACTAACACAGCTTTAAGGGCAACACAATTTAATACAACTTTGCTTGTTTTCCAGTAAGACATGTTTGAGTTTTCTATAAGCTGTATGGTGTTTGGAAACAATTTGTGTTATATGCCCCTATTTTAGAGCAGTCTTTCGTGCAGCACATTTTTTGAACCACAGGGCTTACAGGACCCTAAAGGGGATAGGTATTTTTGATTACTTATATTTTGTAATGCATCCAGACAAGGTAGTTTGGAAAATGAACATAAATGGGGAAACATATGTCCCATGACTGAGGCAAGGAATTATGCATGATTGCTACACGTAAAACAAAATGGAGTGTTACCAGTGCAAAGTATGGACTTCCCAGTCCAAAAGCATTATGTTAAAGGATGTTCATTTCACAGTCAATGGTAAATGGATCACTAGGGCAAAATCAATAATGTTAGTTGTGTTTTAACTTTTTATTCTTTGGGTGACAAAGTACTCACACCCCTTCCCCCCACCCCCACACCCACACACCCCTTTTTCTCCTCAAACAGTCCCCTGCTTCCTTTCACGTTTAGCTGTGTGATAAGTCTCATCACACTCACGCCTTTTCCCTCCACCATAACTGTTCAGCTCCAACACGTAAAGATGTAACCCCTCGCTTTGATCTTCATTCACAGTCCCGCTAAAATGCACAGGAACTGCAGCGTGTGCAAATTTGGCTAGCTTTCAGACTAATGCTCCTTTGTTGTGGTGCTGGCAATAAACCCCTCAACCTCGGGACTCAATCTGGAAATGTGCAGCAGGTATTTGGAGCAGTTATCGTGCTGGGCATTGATAGCAGTTATTCAAGGTGGTTGCTGGCAGCTTCCCCTGTGTGGTTTGTGTGGGTGGCAGTAACATATTTTTGCCTGAGCTCTTTTTCCCCATTTCACCCAGACATACTATTACCCAAAGTAACATATTCTGTCCCAGCAAATCTGAACAGCCATTATTATGGAATTTCTAATAACTCAATTGCCTTATCTGATGCATGGCCAACATGTAAATGCCACTTTGATAACCATAGTTATCAAATTCTCATCCCTTGCCAAGGAAGTTCTCAGCCAGCTTCTCTTCTGGAATATTATCAAATAAGTGTCTCAAACAAATGCATTGCAATTGTAGTACAAGTTCAGTTTTCATCTTAATTTCTCTAAAAATAGGGTGAAAGTAATTAATCTAATGTAATTAGTCGGTGATAGGCAGCCATTTGCAGCAAATTACTTATACATACACTCATAATATAGTCACATAAGCAAGTGCAGGGATAACCATTTACTTATGAGTCAAAAGTCCTATTTTTTAAATAAAAATATGCTGAAAACTACAGCTAGATAAAAGCAAAAATTCGACTGGCAACACGGGGTAAAATTAGTTCTTTTGAGTGAATGGTGGTTTTTAAAGGACAAATTGTTTGTTGGGAGATAACTGACAAAATTATTGTGTTCAAAAACCAGACCATGAAAATTACAAATTCTCCACAGAGGCAAATTCTTTCATTAAAGGCAAACTTACAAGCAAAGAAGTGATGAAAATCTAAAACATGAAAATCTGTGAGAATCTTTCATAAATCAATTTCCAGTAAAATGTTTTTTTAAGACAGGCAGATTTTTTGTTTGTTCTTTTTTTTTTCTTTAGCCATGGCCGTTTAGGGTTAAGCTATCATGTTACATAAAGCGAAATGAAAAAGTGCACTGCCACAATGGAATGTGGCACACGCATTTGTAATTCTCACAGGTCAGGTTTTGACAGTAGTCTCGTTTGGCTGTTTTTACTCTCCAGTTTATGATGGTATCACTCATACAGTGTTCTCATTTTTCCTTTGAGAAAAAAAAAACACTTGATTCTCCGGGCACTGAGAGGAGGCAGGGAGGGGAAACTCATCTCATTAGCCTCCAATCCGCACTAAATCTTATTGCATTTATTAATCCCACGCTGTTCCTGCATGCTGGAGGCTGCTCCTCTGGAAAAAAAAAAATCTTGCTACAGACACCTTTTCTCCATCTGTTCACAGCTACAAGAGAGAACAAGAGTGCCTAACAACCCCGGATGGGGAAGGACTGCAAGACAAAAAGCATGTCAGATCATTTACCAGCAGGGATGCACGACTCCTTCTTCTAAAAGGCTCCAGCCCTGCAGAAACTACAACTCCTGTCTAGTCAGCAACAAAAGGGCACCCAGAGCTTTGTTTATGTCTAGAATTTTCATGCAGCACAGTGCTAATATAGAATTTATTCACACACCTGGGCTTATCTGTTTGCAAAATTTTCATTTAAACTAGAAGGAGAGGTCCCTTACCAACAAGCATAAAAGCACATATAAACACAAGTATACATGCACACAACACACACACACAGACAGAGAGAGAGAGAGAGAGAAATAGACAAACACACGGCTTTGAAACTTGCTGACACACATGACTCTAACTTCTGGCTCTCAATTCCTCCAGATTTAAACAGCAGAAATGGGTGCCTGTTGATTTGATTTGATCATTGGCCACAGCATTTAATTGAAGGCTGCAAGTATACGAAGCAACTATCCGCAAAACACCAGCACAATTAAAGGTGCTCAAAGGAATCCTTTTCAAATGCGGGGTTAGGGCATCAGGGCAGCCCCCCTGGTAGCAAGTCCCCTTCTGCAAATGGTGCTGGCAGTGTCCGACATGAGGAGAGCGCTCTCAGCCCAGCAGAGAACACTGCACAAAGAGACACAGCAGTGATGACTGCTGGGTCAACCACCCATTAACACCTGCCAGATGAATCAGACCTTATCAAAACAATACTCTGCACTCCGTTCCCGACATTTGCCAGTAGAGCTGAGATTATAACAGGGTAACGGCTCACCAGGAGGTTGTTGGCGTTTGTGAGAGGGCACGGGTTTGGAGTGAAAAGGCAGAGGCTGACGCTTCAGTCTGTGTTCTTTTGTGGCCACGAATTCCTCTGCATGGCGAGAGATGGAGGCAAACCAGTGTGGGCAAAAACACAAAGCCAAAAAGAGACCACTCAGCAGTATCCCTGACACGTTGCACACACATTGAGAGATGCCACGGGTGGATATCCTCTAGATTTGTAGTTTGGGAAATGGGGAGCCAGGTAGCATTGGGAGAGGGGTGTACTAAGGGGAAGGTCTGGTTCAAAATCCCAATAAGGAAGTGGAAAATGAGTCAGCCTTAGTGGATATTTCATGACTCACTCTCACAACAAGGTTCTCCATTAAGGTGTGAATTTCGAAACGAAAACATAGCCATGGTCAATCAGTTTTGTTTTGTCAGATTTTCATGCCATGCCTGCTATATGATAATCACATTAGTTGCAGCCTTAAAGCAGAGCAGATTTAAAGAAAAATCCATCATCATGTATTTAGTTGATTTACACTGGGAGTAGAAGTAATGCCTTATTTCAAAATGGCAACCGTACTGACCTAAGTAATTGCTAACCCCTCAAAATTAGCACTGAAACTGGGAATAGGATATTACACATAACCTTTACAAACAAGAGCGTTGCTGCTGAACTGTGGGCCATGTGTCCTTAGCCCTCCAGCCCGACCAGCCCCTCTGACCTCTCCAAAGTGCAGTTTTGAACTCACTGAAGAAAACACTTGCCTGGGTGGTCAATTTTATTGATTCAGCAGAAAGCTTTTGAAATGGCCATGTGATGCCTCAATAACAGGACTGTTCACTGCTCCAGGTTCTTTCTTTGCTAAGGGTTGAACGTTTTGCTCCTGGGGTTATTCCTAACAAGGTTTAGCTAAAAAACGAATGAAGCTCACAGCCTAGAAGGATTACAGTTTTCATTCCAGTGCACAAAAGTCGATTCCATGAATTTGGTTTCATTTAAGATATTTATTTACAAAGTAAATAAATAATATGAAATAAGAATATTTAAACTTACATACTTACAATTATGAGCAAGTGCAAATGCTTTACACAATTTCCATAGATGGCCCCACATTGAAAATGAATTAATTGGAAATGAACTGCTCACCATTCTCTTCACAGTACCACTCCAATTTCATCAACACCAAGAACCAGTTCAATGCTTGCTTCCACACTGTCTTTTATTTGAATTTGGACTGAATCCATTTAAATTCAATTCAGCTATATGTCACATACAGGAAAATGCATAGTTTCTCCTTTTCTAAATGTATACATGCATAAAGCTTCAGCCAAACCTTGCCACAATACAGCTCTGCATAGCTGTAATTAACTTGAGGGTCGCTTGGCAGCACATGACTGCAGGGCATGTCCAAGATGCAGAAATGGCCAGTGCAAAAATGTTAGATAATTAGAGGTATCAACTTCACATCAAATACACTAGATGCTTTCTAAAAAAACGTTAATCACTTATCCTATTCCTGTTAATTGTTAAGCTTGGGCATTTGTTTTCCTGCGACATTTGGCAGTATTCCAGAACCAACATGGACACATCATCTCTTTCACACATAGTTAGATTAACTATGGTGTATTCATTAATAAATGGAAGGCCAAGGTTACCCATCTGGAACTCTGTTTTCATGATGATGCAACCTCTTGACTGATGTTTGCTGAATTTCACCCTCTAGTTTTGGTTTAATAAAAACAACAACAAAAAAAAAAAGAAACCATCTACCTCCTTCTCACCACACAAACAAAAATGTATAACTGAATGGCAATTATGTTAAATATATATATTTTCCAGTTTAATTGCAAGAAATGCTATTGTTGCCAAAATAGTGTGGTAAATATAGTATGCTGCCTTTTATTCACTGCATTTTTATTATTCACACAGGGAAAGAGCAACTTTTAACTAGTTTGGAAATGTCTTGTCTTATATCCTTGGCTTACTTTGATTGCTCTGTGTATCCATCATGAAATTCAATATTTTCTACAATTAATTTCAGATGTAATCTCTTAATATATCTACTTAATAATCCACTTGGTGTTTGTGTCTTGAGGTAGAGTATGATAAGCAGGATCAATAAAGAAGCTATTCTCAGGGTTGACCCACTAAAACAAGCAATCAATCTGCAATTGATAGATTGCTATTACAGATGTTGGTAAGGACATTATAACACTTGCTGGAAAATGCATAGTATTCCAATTTTTTAATTTCACATTTATTCATACCAAGGTATTTCATTGAAGATTCTTGTGTGTCGATTTATATACTGTGGACACATCTATTCACTTCTGGGGGAAAGCATAAAGTTGAAAACGTGGGATTAAGTGTAAAGCTACTTTGCTAAAGGCTCTGCCATAAAAGGTGTTGTAATATTGAACAGAAATGGATTGATTATTTCAGGAAGTTTGTTATTCCTAAATCATTGGGTTGAAACAAAATCCGCAATTTAAAAATGGCTATATGTTTCATTTAAATGAAGTCTCTTTTATTTTGGAAGTTTTATATTTTGTATCTTGAAGTATGTTGCATTTCCCCAAGGCATACTGTTGATTTGGAGTTTTGATTGATGAAAAGAAATGCCTATTTTAAATAACTTGAATAGCTAATATTTAATATTGTGCCAAACTATTTTAATTCTGAATGAGGGTGTAATTATTTGTTACAGAAGGTTATATGAAAAAGCTTGTGTTGGATAATTAAATTAATCGATAATTACATGCTTAGATGATGCAAAGGGTTTTTGAGGTCTGTGGCAATTCCTATGGTAGGGTGTAATGCATCACATTGATGGAACAAAAACTGGCCACTATTTTATAATTACAACATGAATTTTTTTTAAAAAATCGATCATATTAATTCACATTACATATGATATTTGGTTATTTTCTTTCTTGATAAGTACTAACATGGTCACTATGATCTCGTTTATTGAGAACGAATGCAGAACGCCACCGTCAACATCCAAAGCATGTTGACTTAACTCTGATTACTTACTCTGATTGCAGTTATTTCACTTCACTAATGTTTACGTTAGTTACCAGGCAATGCAGACTTGATTAGTAAAAAATGCAATTGATAAAATACCATAATTAAAGTCAAACAAGACTGAAATATTCCAAGTTATACAATTTAAATGGTAATGCAAAATTAAATAGAGACCATAGTGTAAAACAGGTGTAACCGAGCAGTGAACAAACGTCCATGGTTTTAATGTCAATTCTTTGCCAGTGACTGCACGCACCCCCATTATATCAGAGTGTGCATTTTGAAGTTTGTCTGTCACTGTAACTGAGTTTTGAAATATCCCCTATTAAAATTTTTTTTTTTTTTTTTGTAGGGGAATTCATTTTTTTTACTTACATAAATAATTTGCGTGCGTTCCTTTTTGAATACGCTAGGTGGTGCACTGTGAAAGTCGGCAGGTTTAAAGGTTTGATCATTAGTAACAAAATCTGGTTGCTCAGTAGCGCCACTTGCTCTCGCCTAGCGGCAATACCCATCAGTTACAGTATTATTACACCCCTCATGACCACGAATGAGCCAATAGGCTCCGGGAGGCAGAGTTGTCCCTGTGGCCGCCATTAAAGAAAGGAATCCATGAATTCAAATGGAAACCAGAAGGAACAGAGACCGAAATAATGGTTAAAATGACCGAAAAAATATAGTCCAACACCAGCTTTCGATCGTTTTTTTACAAGATGTTTTTCATTTTTAAATCAAATTTGGTGGCGATGGAGCAATAGGGGGACGATTTTAGGCAAAGACCGTTTTAAGCAAAGGGGGAGGGGGAGAGTTGCTTCTTTGCTCTCCTTTTCTTTTTGTTTTAAGATCATTTTCGCTTATTTTTAAATTGAACTTAACTTATAGAAGTATTTTAGCATTGACTGCGCAGAGGTTCGGGTGCTTTTAATCTATTAGCTGATATTTTTGGCGGATGAGAAGAATCGAAGGGGTTGTTGAATTACATTCCCCAACCGATTGTTTAAAAAATATTCTCGTTGTAGCTTAGCTAGTAGGCTATATACATCTTTGAAAATATTTTTGAAAATCGTTCTTTCTTTCTTGGGAACTGAAATGATGGAGTGCGCTATCTCGCAGTGAAAGGATGAGTTCTTGTTTTGTACCGAACGGGGCCAGCCTGGAGGATTGCCATTCCAATCTATTCTGTCTGGTAAGAGATTTAAAACTAAAGGAAAAGCAGCCATTTTTAACTAGCTAGCTGAAAAGAGCTAACGTTAGCTACAGCAGGGCAGAGCAGGCTTACAGGCCTGTCGAGCACTGCAATTCAAACATCACTCATCAATCTATCATTTATTTGCATACTGCGAAGTTATGCAAGATTAAAAATTTAGAATATTGTACCGTAATATTGCATGTGTTTTCCGCCAACATTGGCTAATGTTTTCATGGTATTATTTAAGAACTTGAACTGCGTGTGCTGATCAACATTTAATCCAAGTATTAGCGAACAAACGTGCAAATTCCAAACGATGTACCGAGCTAGCTAAAGTTTATTTTACTCTGAAACGCCACTTGAAATCAACATTTATCCAACTTGTTCACGCTTCAGTGTGTTAAAGCTCTTCTAGAACATAGCTACATTGGTAGCGTAGGTAGTTAGCTTATGCAATACTGTTAGCTGGATTGCTAGCTTTACGATGTGGTAGTTAGCTAGCAAACTAGCGTTAACTGGCTAATGAAACATTAGTCAT
Source organism: Albula goreensis (assembly GCA_022829145.1). Classification (NCBI taxonomy): domain Eukaryota; kingdom Metazoa; phylum Chordata; class Actinopteri; order Albuliformes; family Albulidae; genus Albula; species Albula goreensis. The sequence continues at coordinate 33,595,514 of CM040742.1, forward strand.
TCGGTAGCTAGATAATGTCGGCTAAATACAACTTGATAAACGATGGCCTGTTTTCTACCAAGCTTATATTTACTAACTAGCTACATGTAGAACATTGTTGCCAACGTTAAATCTGTTAGATTCCTTCATATTTCTAGGAACCGAATACTAGGAAGCATTGTATTAATTGCTTTGGATAACAATATGTTGGGAGTGTTTACGATGATACTCAGGAACAAATTTGTTTTGGTTTCATTTCTTTGATAGCAAAACAACTAGCTAACTGGCTTGTGGTTCAACTTGGTTGCTTACTGAGAATGTTTTGAAATAGAGTTTGCTTGAGAGATTGCTAACCAGTTATGACTTGCTAGTCATTTTAAGTTGTTTACAATCCCGACTCACACTAACGAAGTTACTACTGGCAGTGTGATTTTGTTTCTACACACTCTATGTCATGAATACAAAAGACTACCTGAACTGTTTACACATGCGATGATTTTTAAATGTTACATGGTCATTTTCAGTTATTTAACAAACTTGTGCAACTTCTGTCCAGTGTGATATAATGATTCTCTTGGATAGCTCGCTAGCTATTATTTCCCATTTGCAGACTGGCAGCAGTTGCAAAATTTTATTGAGCGCATAACGTGTTGTTTTTTGTTTGTGGGGTGTGAATGATAGCAGGGGGTCGTCTAAATCCAGCTTGTTTATAATGAGTGTATGAATAACTTAGCTGTTCAATCAAGTGTATTGTGTGAAAGTTGATGTTGCTAACAAGCCGAATACATAACTTTGCTAAGTTAGCTGAATGCAGGAATCAGCCTCCACCCCGTGTATTGCAGTAGACTTTTTGAATTACTTGATTGCACTATTCTTGTCATAACGCAGCGTGCTGGAATGGTTTCGACTCAGATTTATCTCGGTGTAATTTTAGCTTTGGGATACATGTTCGCAAGGCCAAGTCTATGCATGGGAAATACCGAATGAGACTCTTAATATTTAATGACATGGCTTCCGTAATCAGCCCAGTGGTCTGTTCTACAAGCGCCACCAAACTCACTTTGCAGTAATTGTGGATGGGATGAGAGTACGTCCATTGCAAGTCAGGCAACATTTGTGAACTTTCGATGTCGATTATAAATTGCATAGTGATATCTGTTTAATTCCAAACACGGAAATCTGCAAAGAACGCTTGTAATTGGCGAATGGTGAACTGTACCTGCTTGTCGTTGGATGATATCATATGCTTTAAGTTTCGTTAACTAATGGCTTAATGCAGATGGGTTAATACCTTTAATTGTATTCTGTCCATTCAGCATGAAAGGACCAAGACTTCTAATAATAATCTCTGTTCAGGGACGGCATTTACGTATCAACGAAGACTTTTGAGATCTGTGCGTACTGTTCAGGGATCGTAAAACAGCAAATCATACCAGGACGCTGTAATATTGTTAATAACGAGATGTTTATTTTGTTTGTGTTCATTCTATCGTACGTTAATAACAGATTGTACACTGTCTGCAACCTGAGTTGTTTTGTATCGGATAAGCTACACCGCGGATGTTGGGCTGTAATGTGGTGCTGTGTGTTGACAACAAATGTTGGTTAGACAAAAAAAAAAAAAAAGACTGCAACACGTGGTGAATTTCACGTGTGTTTATATAGACAGCTAGGCACTGGAATGTTGTTTTGGGGAATAGGACGTGTGTGTGCATTTGACTCATTTCAGAGTGCAGTGGCATTTTCATAAACTATTGTTGTTGGTTTGTGTTTATCTTGAATGTACAAAAAACAGTACAATGCAGATTTTATATAATATTGTTAGGCTGTGTTCATCATCGACCCACTGTTTTGTCTTTAAATTGATGTGTCATGAAATAGTTTATTTGCCAGGAACAACAATTGTTTCACAGAAATTGTGTAGTGTCAGCTTAGAAACCTGTTCTTTGTTTTCTTGAAACTACCACTTGGTCAGAATAATGCCCTTTTTCTGACTTGGCCGTTCAACTGTACATGGACAATGTCGAAAAGAGAATATGGCAGTGAAATTTGTTGGTACACATCAATTCATTTGGCTAAATTGGCAGGCTCTTTTATGCTGTTTCAAATGGCAGAAGAACTGTTGCTGGTTTCAAAGTCTGCTGTTGCTACTGCTGCTTACAGTTTGTGGCTTTTTTCTGGGAGGTGTAGGGGGGTACGATTGTGGCGGCCAAGATGATTTGAGAACTTCACCTGCTGTTTCAAAATCTCCGAAAAACGCAGCTGTTGGCTTTCAGTGTTTTAATGGGGCAAGAGACCAGAGATGTGAAAATGAATGTGAACAGCTGAGGAAAGGCTTGTAAACTCGTAAATGCAAATACAGACAGATTAGGTTAACAGCTCAGGGACGCAGAATACGTTTGCTTGAGAGACTCCTAAAAAGCTGTAATTTATGTGTGTGGCTCTCCAGTTAGCACCCTCAGTTCAGAAACTTAACTTATTGTCATATTGTTTTGTAATTTTTTTCAGTGCTTACTGCTTCAGCTTTGGGTGAGCAGGAAGGAACTATGCAGGTTTCTAAGCTCACCATAAAGACATACCAAGATTTATTCAGAAGTGACAGCTTTGTAAAATGAGCATGAAATTCATAAACCATGGAGAGAAAATGATCTCCTTCTCTGCTTTTCAAAGATAGCAATTTCTTGTTTTTAAAAAGGAAAGGAAGGTGGAGAAAACAGATCCTGGCTAAAAAGCATTCTGACTTGATCTTTGATGGAGGGTTATGTGAATTTGTCTTCCACCTCCTTCAGCACTCTAGGCTAGCTAACATAAAAGCATATTGGGATTAGCGCAGAATTCGTAGTTTCGCTTATAATATTTCAGAGCAATCGGTATTTTTAAGGTTTTTCTCTGAAATTTTAGTTTTAACTGCCGTTCTCATGCAGTAGGCCCCAGTGTATTGAAAGAGGTCCAAAAGCTGTTCATCATGTCACCCTGATCATCTGATGATTAAAAGAGCGATGGCGTTTCACAGGCTGGAGCTGTAATTGCAGGTTATCTAGTGTCACACTTAAACTGCTTTTTTGGCACCCCTACAGATGTTTCTGGCAAATGCCAGGTGACACCATGTACCCTAGCGCGAATCAAGGCATAATGTTTTGAAAGCTTCCGGAAAGGCACAGGGCTGCATCTTGATAATTCCAATTGGGTTTAATGAGTCTGCAGTGAGCCTTTTTCGTTCTGAAGTCAAAAACTCCGCCTGCCTGCGTTCTGCAAGGTGGGTGATGGAGGCAGGCATTCTAGGAAGACATGTTTGGTTTTAATGACAAAGTCATTGTTTCCCCATTGTAATGAGTGTGGGAGCAGTGAACTCAGGACTCCATGCAGTGAGCCCTTTTAGCTGAGGGTGGCTCTGGCGGTCTTTCTGCAGTTACTCACTCCAGTCATGTCCTGAATGACTTTGTGTGTTACACCTTCATGTAGAAGTTGTTGTAGCTTTTGCAGGCCTTTTTCAAGTGGGTATTGAGGAGATTTGTTATTGGATAGAAGTCTTATTATGGCCATGGTTGTTTGATAGTTTTAAAAATATGAATGTTTCATCAATCCTCGCATTGAAAAAAGTTTTCAATTTCTAGTACAACAATGTAAATAGTATGTAATAAATACATATTGTAATAAATAGTTTAACTTGAGAGATACAGACCTTGTTTAGAAAAGGATTTGGAGGAAAATTGCATTTCTGTCAAGTTTCTATTAATTTGTATTAATATCTGTAGGTTACTTACTTGCTTGGTTAGGAAATAGAAGCTGAAGTTACCTGACAATTTTACACAGTGTGCAATGTGACAAAGCCATGCGGCGAATGTGCAAAAGTGTGTGCATAAGAAAGTTCTGTTTTTTTAGAATGGGTCAGCTTGCAGGTAACGGAATGGAAGTGCTGTCAGATCCATACAAAAAGAGCAGTGCTCTCCACCAGGGATTACTTTGTTTGAACCCCATTCTTTTACGCAAAACAGTGCGTCCTTTGTTATGAATGAGGCATGGCTACTTTGAAAAGGGACCGTCTGAAATAGTTGGAACATTTTCTTGATGTTTCTGTTGTTATGGTTTACGGAAAGCATGTGCACTTGACACATAGCAAGTCTATGTAAAGTCAGATAGCAAGTGTGGCCAGGACTCTGTGTGTGTGTGTGTGTGTGTGTGTGTGTGTGTGTGTGTGTGTGTGTGTGTGTGTGTGTGTGTGTGTGTGTGTGTGTGTGTGTGTGTGTGTGTAATATGTACACACATTCTCACAGGCACAAAGCATTTTCATTTGCAGCTCAGGTTTACGAGCTTGTTTTCTTCTAGCTATAGAACATTTTATTTTTAAATCCTTGTAGCCTGTGTTGATCATTATTTTAATTTCTCTTACCAGAGTTGGAATTTCAGTCCTGTTCTTAAATGAATGCTGTGACAATGGTGTGATTTCCCCTCCTTATCATGTGGCACAACCTGCAATAGCATTCTTGAGAACTTTGAAACGATTCAGTATTATTGTAGTTCACACTATGTGCTGGGTTATTTTGACAGTCCAAGGGTCCTTTGTATTCATCTGTTGTACCTAATCTACAGCTACTTCTAAGATGACTGTTGGTTGATGACAAGGATTGCTTGGGTCTGCAGTTCTACCATGTAGTTTGATTTAGTTTTCAGCTGAATTTGAATTGATTTGCCACTGGGGGCTGAAGTTTCTGGCCTGGAACAATTATCATGTTGCACAACTGAATGGCAGAAAAAGCCCTTCACTGGAAAAATGTCAAGAGGAGGGGGAAAAAATGAAATTAAATTGAAATGTAACACTTTTCAGCTTTTCACTCTCAGAGATTTACGTGGTTGTCCCTGACATGTTAAACCATGTTAAGATGTGTTTGTCCTATGGTGTAACTGTACGGTAGCCTGACTTCTGTGGTAGCACGGGAGCACAGTTTTCCAGGTTTAACTCTTGAGGACCAAACGGTGCTCATGATTCATGGCCAGGCTTTGTTTTTTCCTTTTGTAAGGCCAGACAGCATCCCAGTAACATGGAGCTCCTGATGTGCTTGTCATTAAAAGGGATTAAGATAGTCAGACCCCATTTGCAGCATTACATTTCACATTTAGCCTGTTTGTATGAGACCTAAGGTTAAGCTTTGATTCCTCTGTTTTAAGGGGGATAGCTTCCCCTCCATTCCCAGGATTGTCATATGTGCTCCTCACAAGGCGTTCCATTAAAGAGGATTAATGGCTGCTCTTTAAATGCAGCTTAGCAGACGTGTTTATTTACAGGTGCTGAGTTGCTTCTGAAGCAGAACTGACTCTCTCTCTTTCTTTCTTCCCTCCTTCTTTTTTACCCCATCTCTCTCCTTCCATCTTTCTACTCACTCGGTTTCTTTCCTCCGTTTTTCCCCCTTCCTCTCTGTCTGTCTCTCCCTCCCCCAGGCTGACCTCACAGGGATAAAATGGAAGCGCTACGTGTGGCAGGGCCCCACCTCGGCCCCCATCCTGTTCCCAGTGACGGAGGAGGACCCCATTCTGTGCAGCTTCAGCCGCTGCCTGAAGTCGGACGTGCTGAGCGTGTGGCGGCGGCACCAGACTCCAGGCCGCCGCGAGCTCTGGCTCTTCTGGTGGGGCGATGACCCCAACTTTGCCGAGCTCATCCACCACGAGCTGACAGGTAAGGGCCTCTGAGGAAGGGATACTGAAGGAAAATAAAAAGGGAGAGAGAACGGGTGCAGACTGACAGGAAACACATGAAAGAGCCCTTCAGGGCAGTTAGAAGCACTCGCTCTCCTCTCACACTGGGCAGCTCCTTACCCTGAGCTTTGCATGTTGTTGAGTTTTATGGTGCACCATCGTCACCTGTTACTTACAGCTTTACAGTGATTGCCATCTTCACATACTGAAAATGATTGTGAAGGTATGTATAGTCTATTCTGCATTAAGCTTATGTTCTTAATCCTCTCTTCGTCACCCTTTTATATTGTAAATGACCTTAAATATGGATTTAGGTTTAGTTTTTCTGTTGTGATAGGATTTGTAAAACTGTCCACAAGGACTTCTTTTCATTTCACGTGTGGGTGCTGATCAAATGTGTAATTAGTTTTGTTATTAAAAGGATTCAGGTGTGATTGTTCCATGCAGATCACATGGCTGAGTCAGACCTTAGGAAGTGCATTTTTGGATGTTAATGTTAAAATCTGTCTTGACTTTTTGCCTGATCAGTCAGCACCCCTGTAGCCCCACCCTGTAGATGAAATTTGGAGACCCTCTCAGGTGTAGTTTAGGTGACCTGAGCAAGTACTGACAATAAGGCACATAAATTTTCCTCTCTTTTCATACTGCATGATCCTTACCGACACATCAGAGCGACTCACGCCCACTCGTATAAAAGCGATTCTACCCAGAGACGGCTGCACATTGCTTTGCCGTTTATGAAACTCTAACAAGATCCTTAGAGTTCAGAAGAGTAGGCTTTGGGGGCGGAGGGTGAAGAGCGGAGGAGAAGTCGGGCACCTTTTTTCCTCGTAGTTGGGTGGGAGGAAGGGGGGTCGTACGGAGTGCAGGAAGCGCTGAGGCAGAACAGAGGTGAGCGTATAAAGTCTGGGCCCTCTCATTTGGAGCAGACCCTCGGTCTTTATTCATGCCCTCTTCAGAGAGCGCTTCCTTGGCCCCTGTCACGCCAGCCACGGCCCTCCTTCATTATCCTGCATTGTGCTGGAAGTGGCCGGGAAATGGAAGTTCAAGCCGAGAGGGCTTGCCAATTTATCCCTGTTGCTGCAGGGTAATGACCCGGAGCGCTGCTGTCGGAGTATGAAATGGGAATGTGGTGGGGGCAGAGAGTGGGTGGAAGGCGTGGGTTAGAACCTTGGATTTCTGTAGCAATGATGTACATGTATGCTTTTTGGGCCAGGGCTCAAAACTGCAAACTCTAGCGCTATTGAGCAGAGCATTTATTTTTATTTTATTCATGTAATATTTTAGTTTTACGGTGGAGATACTGAGCTGGTGCTGCAAAATAAGCAGAGGCCATGAGACTGAGAGTAATAAGATTCTCTGGCTTGGGCACATTTGCCATTTCCACTACCGTGAAACCATGGTTCCCCCAGGCAAAGAAGAGATTTTTTTTTCTCCATTTTTCATTAATTTTTAATTGGAATTAATTTGGATATTGATCAAGCTTTCCCATTAGAATCAAATTATTATGCTGAAGAAGACTAAGCACAAAGATTATGAACACTGAGCACAAAGTCATATTTCAGTTGTGGTAAATTTGCTTGAGCACTTGAAAAGCTTATTCTCAGTCTTTGCAAATTGGCTGGGTCACTGGGCCTCAAAAGGGGTCAGCGTGTTTGCATCTGGAGATGGACTGATCAGGATGCATTGGGAATGGAATAAGAGAGGCATTTCTGCAGGAAGACTCTGGGTCAGTCCATCACACCCAGCCGCTCAGACTATAAGAGGCATGATGTAATCTCTGCTCTCCGCTTTGTCACAGCATCAGGTAGGGGTGTTAGTGTTCAAGTCACCAGTTGGCTGAAGAGTCTGTGCACCTTAATTCCAAGTCTTAATTTGGCTGCTGATTGAAAAGAAGCAAAACAATGCAGACTCCGTGGCTCTCCGGGACTTAAGGTTGAGATCTCTTGGCTACCCTTTAGCAGAGCTGTCAAATCCTTAGGTGGTCTCAGGGTTCTCAGTCAAAAAATAGTAGTGATACTGTGCCACATCGAACCCTTTCAAGTCCCACAGTGCTGACATGCCGCCAAAAAAGACTTGTGACCGCACTGTCTCATTCAGTTTTGTCTTCACGGAGCAGTGAAATCACGAAGGAGGCAGCACCACATGGCTGTGAGTCTGTTATACCTTAACAGGTTAGCAGGTGTGACTGCCCCTGACTCCTCCCAGGTCTCTAGAGTGCTAACAGACCATGTTTCAGACAGAAGTGTCTCAGAATGAGTCAGACCTGAAATCACAGCTGAGGACCAGGCCACTGACGGCAGCTCAAGGCTTTGCGAAACCAAAGCTGGGCGGAGCCCTCTCATGCTCACTGACATGAAATAATCATTGTTTTGCTGTAGAGGACAGGTGGTTGTGATGGGTCCCCACAGGTCAGAGGTGGACGGATCACTGTAGCCCCACCCGTTACAGTGTTTTTTAAACCTCAGCGGCCCGTCGCCACTGCAAGATCATAGCTAGAGTCATGTAATCCCATCGCAGGCACAGCTCGTCTTATAAGCAGTGTTTCATGCATCATGGATGAGCGCCCCAAAGTGAAAAAAGGGGCAGAGCCACACAATAAAAAGGCCACTCATGCTTTAAATTGCTGCTCTGTGTGCACAATATGGCATTTCAGTCAAATAAAACACAAGTGTGGAACATCTATAGTTGGGTACCGGCCATATTACGTGACAAACAGATGAGTGTTTATGTTCTGTCATCCTGTGCGGTTTTTTTTTCCTCCCTCCTTCTCCTCCAGCCAACTAAGCAGATATGTAGTCCTGTATGTGCGGTAAAATAACCCAAGTTGACAGAACGGTGGACTCCAGTCCAAGTGCTTCTGTGTACTTGTCTGTTCCCTCATCAGATTAGCGGCCTGTGTGAAAGTCTTTAAATTTTGAGCGAGTGCCATTTCGGCAAAACCAGTGTGCCACTAATCCCCTCTCTCCTGAGGGGGAAAGAAAGTGTGGGGGAACTTGAGGGAGATCTTTTAATGCCTCGCTCTTAATCACCATTCAAGGAGAGCGCCCAAAGAGGCAGTGGGAGGGGAGGGCCAGGGGCTGGGAGATGGAGGTTTTTGGGGGGTGGGAGGTTTGGGGCGGCAGTTTTGGCGGTGTGGCTGGGCTGTTATCCAGTGTTGGGGACTTGCCCCATTCTCAACTGAACACTTGAGAAAACCAATTCTAATCTTCCCCTGGCCACGTACAAAATTATTCTGAGCCAGGCGAAAGCGATTGCTAAATGAAACGGTACCCCTTGGTAGACCGTGGGTTTTTATTCTAATGCAAATTGCCTGCAAAGCCGCGATGTGGTCCCCCTCTATCCAGGGGCATCCAGAGTGTTGAGATAAATGAGTGCATTTTGCTCAAAGAACGTCTGATCTTTGCATAGAAATTAGGGATGGAAGTCTGTCTGCGAGGGTAATTGCTCTGCGTGTTCATTTCTGCCTCATTTCTTCCCCCCGCCGCCCCCTCCTCCTCCTCCACCAGTCCCCTGGTGGGGCTGGAGCTGGAGAGGCTGCTGCCATGCTCATCTCTCCTGGGATTTCACCAGGCTACCTGTTAATGTGGAGCTCACAACATGACACAGCTCACACAGCTGACGTTTGACCTGCTTTAATATACAAAGGCCAGTAAGTTAGTTGATTTTAAATGTTAACCATTTTATACCTTAAAAGTTACAATAAGAAATTAATTACTGTGGTTATTAATGATGTAAGGTATGGCCGAATCAAGAAAACAATAATATCCTTTTTTTTTTAATTTTTGGGTATAAATGTAAAAAATATATTTTCCCAAAAAATATATATATATATATTTAAATTATTTTTGCGAAACACAGTGTGATTTGCCATCAGCTTGCAGATGCAAATTGGTACATGCGTCTGTTACTTATCAGTGTTGCAACCTTTTTTGTGTGCATCACGATTGCAGAGATAGCCACCCTGAAACGCAGGCCTCTGTGTTGTTAATGCAATAATTCAATTTCACAAGTCAAAGCCACAATTGAAAGCGCTCTGTGGAAAAATGAAAAGAGCCTTGTATTTGCAAGACAGCAGATCAGGATTCCTTATCAGTGATCACAGAGTGGGCCCTTGGGCGCTCAATCTGAGAAGAACAAAAAAAAAAAAGTCTCATATGAAGCATGTTCGTCGAAGCTTTGCCACAGAGAAAGAGAGATGCAGAAAGACAGAGGGAAGGACTGAGAACTCCTATCGTTTCGCTGAGTTCCTCAGCTTGCTTCTGTCTGTGGTTTGCCTGATACCTGATGCCATTCACCCAGATGTGATTGAAGCTGTTTTTTTCCCATTAACCAGAGAGTAATATTGATAACATTGAAAACTTTAGTACTGTAATATCAATGAATATTGGGTGTGCCAAAAATCTTGTGTTTAACAGCTGGTAGTGGAAGAGAATATTTAAATGTAAAGCCAAATGTTAGTGGGCCCAGCGATATATAGGGTCTGAAAATCATCATATTTAATCAGGAGAAGAGATTAGCAGTTGTGTTCCTGTGAAGGGTTTGATCATGTTTATCATGGTTCTTTCTTGAACTTGTCTTAGCTGCCCAAATTCTGCCCTCCAGTCTGGTTTCTATTGACTCTGTATCTGGAAGAAATGTGTGTACACCCATGTTTTCTTTTTTGCCTGCCAATTCATATTATGCCTGACCTCCTCTGGAGTAGAGGAAGATGGCAGTGTGTTTAAAAACAGGCAGGTGCTCCAAGTCAGCCACACCTTGAAAAGGGTTGCCACAGTTACAGTTACATTTTTTTTTCCCAAAATGCAAACTGTGGTGCCACATGTGAGCTTGCAAGGGTATAACTATATTTGGATAAAATCTGAAGTAATTGCTGGACGACCTATGAACATGAAGCTCTCCTTGCCATTTTCCACATGCAGAATCCTGTGAAAACAAGGAATTTCACTGCACTTAGTGTGACTTTCATTTGCAGGCAAGGACTCATGTGGAAAATGCAAATTGGCAATTGTATCAACAGCTGCCTGGCAGGAAAGTTGGGGAAATTCAGCAGGAACTTAAGTGAAATGTCATTTGCTACACCATTCAACATTTTAGACCTTAAGAAACCTGAAAAGATCATGGATCCTCATTTATGCAAATCTTCTCACAGTGTATGTTTGAATCAGCTAATATTAGTCATAACTTGTTGCTTTATGATTTCTCTCTGAAAGAAATGTATTTGGCATGAACCTGCATATTTCTCTGGCCAACCCTGTTACAACTAAAAGGTAGCTGCATGGCTACAGTTACCCAACACATAGCTCAAAGATAGGTGAGTGTACATACTCATCCATGCAAAGGCTGTGCAGTTATTTATATCTGCTCAGCATAAAAATGTCTAATTCTTAATAGAGTTTCTGCTTGGCTGTGGAATGGGTTGTGTTGCTGGCTTGCCATCACCACCATGGTAAATGATGTGTGCCTTGGACCTTGCTCTACTGCCTCACCCCAGCCCAGTTTCTCTGCAATTTGACTACTGGAGCAAAAGAAAAACAATGCATTCATAGTAGAAATGGTACATTTATGTGTGAAACATTTGGGTAAAGTGATGGAGAAATGGATAGAATGTCAGATTTGACTGGAAATTGAAAACTAGGTCAGTGGGGTGAGAAATGCACAGGCATGTTATCCATCTGTGGTTTTTATGTGCTTTTCTGTGATCCATCTTTTTCCACAAGAACCTGAACCCAATGTTGTTGGATCACAACTCGGACAGCTAGCCCTTCTGATTAAATCAAATTTCACTCAGAAGTTCAGTTCAGATCATTATCATTTCAGGAATGCTCCTTTGGGTGTTCATTGAGGTGGCAGTGTGTTCATGAGTCCTATTTTCCGGAAAGGGCGATATAGGAGAAAATGGGGATGAAATTGTTCTGAAGGAATTTTGGCGAATGCAGTGAGGGAGAGTGAGATTTATACGGTGTGACTGGCATTTCCGTGAGCATGTGCTTCAGCATGACTTCACTGGCACTGCCTGTTTTGATTTGGCGCAGATCTTCCCCAGAACCTGTTCTAATGCACAAACCTCTCAAAGGTTTTCAGCCGTTGTTGAAAGATACAGGTGGCAGGTGCCTTCAAGGTAAGGTCAGCAGTCCCAGAGGAACACATTGTCAGCTGTACTTGAGTTTGACAACCCTGGTCTTATGGGTATTTAGCCAGAGAAGGTGGAGAATGCTTGTGTCAACCTATGCTTGTGTGTTCCTTAGTGACAGGGATTAATGAATGGGAATTCAATCTGCTCGTGGTCACTTAGTTCTCTGAGCCTATCAAAGTTTTACTCTCCACACTAAAACTCAATGATTGATTCAGCTCTGGCTGTAGTAGCATATTTAGGCTCCACCTATCTTTACTGTCATGTAATCTCATTTTCTATGACTAGTGTAAATGCAGCAAGTACAGCAGGATATTAAAACATCCATGTGCACCCAGGTATGATCTCAGCTATGACTGCAAGATCAAAGCATATCCTAACAATTTTGACTTAAAGTTAAAAGTTAGAAATCACAATAAAATGTGTTGCATGTTGGAAAATGGTGAGCAAATGTTGAAAAGTTCAGCAGGATGGTAAATTGAATTACAGCTGTCCTTGTAATATTCATAAAAAATCATTTTAAAGAACCTCAAAAGAGTAAAAGAGAGATGTGTTTGTTCCATGGCTACATCAACTTGGAACATTTGAACTTCATGGATTTCCCAATTGGAAGCCCAGACTTTAAACATAACTTGTAGCTATGGCCATGAAACAAGTGTTTGCTGGAGTACATTACTGGTAAAAACTTAAATTCAAGTAAATTATACAGTGTGTATTCCCTACCCAATCTTGCAGTAAGTTGCATACTGTCAACTAAAAAGATTCATGAGAATGATGCTTCAATATATAAAAATAGTGTTTCTTCCCCAATTAGCACCAGTTGCACCACTGTCATCCTGCACATATTAGTGCTTAAATTACTGTTGCATAGCACCCAGGGCAAATTAAACATTGATCCTACATGTGCTTTATTTCCCTTTTAGCTTACTTTGGGATACCGCTATTAAATTCTTCAAATCACTTGTAATTCACATTAGCTCATTTTATTGATTAACAACGCTTGGTCCTGTTTGAAGGCTCAGTAAGGTCTAGTGGGTGTCTGGGATTGTAATGCACTGTGGTAAACCCCAGCTGCTTGTTCCACGCATCGTCAATCTCACACGTTTTAATGCTTTTAAGAGTGTGCTCTTGCGTCTGTCAGTCAGCACACAATCTCAGTCTCACGAGGCAGGACCAGGTGCATTGAAGACTGTTCAGCAATGGACACAGAACTGATCGCGGTGCTCTGACAGGTGTTTGAACAACAGGGGAATAGGCGAATGAAAGAGGGCACCGAAAAAAACACATTTGGTAGATCCGGAAATGGTTATGCTTCGTTAACCCCAGAAAAGGGTTTATAAGAGTTCTAATTTAACCAACTTAAGCACTTAGTGTGAAATAAATAGAATAGTAAGTGACAAATCGAAACCGGTTAGAGTGAGTGTTTCTGTGGTGCTGCTGGAGAGACTAAGTGGCACTCAGGGTGGATGACAATAAGGGATCCATTTTGCAGCAGTCATGTCATCTCGTCCTTTGTCTATGCTGCGTCACGTCCCTCCCCCACAGCACCCCCCACCCGGGTTGTTTTGGAGACCCACAAACCCCCCACTTACTGGGCGGTGTGGCGTAGCGATACGCGGGAGGCAGCCATGCGTGAACGCCGCCCACCGTTAGACCTTCGCCTTCTTCAGGAAATATTCATTAATTAGTTATGGAGACTCCTGGAAACGCTATCAGGGCTCATGCCTGTGGATGAAGACAGTGAAAGAGAGAGGGGGTGGTGGAAAAGCAGGAGAGAGAAATACGATGAGAGGCGCTCCGACCCTGCATCCTGAATGGAAGAATCTCCAGGAGTCCAGCAGATCACAAGGTATTAATCATGGCGGTTAGTGACTGACTGCAGCTGCAATTATTTGTGGATAAAAACCTGTGGCTGATGGGACTGCCTCAACCCCCTCTCCCCCAACTCCCTCCTCCATCAGCACCTCCTCCTCGTCATGCTTCTCCTCCACCATCTGTATCTGCAGCGAGCCAAAACCCCCTCCCCATCACAAGGAACATGACCGAAGATGCTTTTCAACTGGGTGAGCAAGAGCAGGCCCTCAGATTTTGGGCCGACCCCTGGGTCTCCCACAGCACTGGGCCTTGGCCCAAAGAACTGCACCACCTCTGCTGCCGCTGGAGGCCCCTTGATGGCGTTTCGGGAGTCGTCCCGTCTGACTGAGCCCCACTCCCTCTTTAAGAGCTCTGTAAAGGTCAGCTCATTTGGTCCTGCCACACAGGACGAGAGCATAAATGTGTCACAGCAGTCAGCTGAGCCCATAAATCAGCCGCTCCATCCGGATCGCTCTTCCCGGGCCCCAGCTCCACCGCGCTTTCCTGAGACAGTGCATCGTTCTTCTGCTGGGGCCAATTAAGCAGCTTCTGAAGAACCTCGGAAATAAAAGAATTACTGGGTTATGTAGCTACCTTCCATGCAAGATATGCAGCCTGCCAAGGAACTGTAGTCTTTTTTAAAAATGTATTTATTTTATGGGTGATAAAACTTGCTAAAAAATTAATATGCAATAAAACATACCGTTCATCGCCTGCTGCCATTAAGGAACAAGCAGCATTTATTGCCTGATAAATGCACATTGAGTTGATGTTGCGTAATTAACTTCAAAACAATCCTTTTTTTTTATGGTGCTTTGTTAACATGGGACAGTGAATATGGGGCTAGTAAAGGTTGGGGTGGGGTGTGGGATGAGAATGTCAAACTGAGGTGATGTCAGTGATTTTGAGTGTGGGGGATGCTGTTTTTGAGGGTTTGTGCTCCCATTGTTTTGGTTTGTCACTGAAGTAAACCATATTCTCTTATACTGACAGTGGTTTTTCATGCATGATCTCTTCCATTCCATTCTTTTCCGTGGGTGGAATATTCTGTAACCTTTATGGGAAATTAATTATCTATCTACCTGCCACGATGAGATCACATGCCTGACAAATATTGAAGTTGATAAAATATTAACTTGATTTTTGGTCTGTTCCCTACCAAACAGCGGATGTAGTTTTTCCTTCATTACACCCCAAAATTATTGTCTCTTCACAGGAGTGTGCCTTAAATCAGGGCTGTCAGTCTAGTCCTGGAGTGTCTGTGTTCTTTGGCTTTTGTTTTTCAGACCTGAAGTGCAAATAATTGTTTGGTTAAAGAGTCTGCACATCTTAATTCCAAGTTGTACGCCCCTGCTTTGCATTGATCTCGAAGAGTCATGCAAAGATCGACTCCAGCTACTTTGTCAGGCCATTGCCTACAGTGCACTCAGCAACTTGAGTTTTTTTATGAAATATGTCTTCAGTGTAGTAGAATTGTTAAGGAGCTGGACTTGTTGCTGTAACCTAGCTTGCACATTTGATTCCTCGGTAAGGCATTACATTGTACCTTTCAACAAGGTATGTCATCTGAATCGCTTCAGTGAATTACCAGCAATATGAAATACAAGATGTGCATGTTGCTTTGGCTAATGTAGAAATGCCATAACCTTGTTGGTGTTGAACATGGTTTCAGGTGTGAGTGTGTGTTTCTGTGTCTGGCTGCATAAGACTTCTCACTAAGAGCCAGAGCAGCCAGCAAAATGAGGTCGTTAGGAGCACTTGATGCAAACCAGACACTTGTGTGCTCTCAGCACAAGAGGAGGCTGGGGGGGTGTAAGCGGGCCACAAAACAGATGTGATCTCTGCGCCTGTCTCTGCAAACGTACACTTAAAGGCTTCCTGTCATTTTTTTGAGGAAGCGCTTCTTAAATTTTAAAAAGGAAAAAAATGTCTGGCCATAGAAAAAAAAAAACGTAAAGTTAATATCGAGTCCCATCAGCTCTGTCCTTTGTAAAGAGTGGAACATTAAGGCTGCAGTGGATGGTATTTCCAATCAACTCATTAAGCTCCTGTGATCTGCTGTATGTGTGCGCCAAAGTCTCCAGCACCCATTTCTATCCATGAAAAACGATACTGCTGTCTTTGTGCGCTGGAATGGTCCCTGATGGATGTGCTTTTTTTGTTGGTGATGGTGAACCCATAAGGAGGAACATGTGTCTACCTTCAGGCTTCACGAGGCCCTGTCAGAAGAACTGGTTTTAGCCGCTGCTGTTAACCTGCTGAACTCGGAATGTCAGCCTCTGGTCCTGGAGGGCCATAGTGTCTGCGGGGTTTTGCGGCTTTTCAATCAGTGGTCAATTTTTTAGACCTTATACAAAGTTCAGGGATGCTTTAGCCAATCGGGGGCTAAAATGAAATGCATAAATGCAGGAATGCACCGTGGCCGTTTTGACTGGAATCTGACATCCCCCTATTTGACTGATTGCTTTTACTGGCAGCACGCTGTACTGATAATATGGTGTTCCCTTCTGTAAGTTAACTCTTCTGTGATGGAGAGGAAAAGAGAACCACTCTAGAACCAGTCAAGTGGAACACACCGGCATCACTTTTGGATCTGATGTTTCATTAGTCGATTCGTTTTTTTTCCATTCTCCCGCCTCCTTTGGAAGGTGGAATGCAATTTTCTCTCCACCCTTTGACTGAATTGGAAAGCATAAAGCATCACCTCAAGTTTAAGCAGGTGTGTTCATGCTTGCTCAGTTTGTTTTTTGTTTTTATTTTTTTCCCCCACACCCATTGGCTTGGTTGGCTGGTGTAAATCATTTTTTAAAATATTTTTTTCCTTGGCAATCTTTAACAAGCTGACTGGTGTCTCGAATCCTAGAGATAAAGTGTGGTTTTTGCAGCATTTTACCAAGTGGAAGAATCCCCAGGAGTCTAGCAGCAAACATCTGACTGAGTTCTGAAATCTCAAGGTGTGTTTTTTTTTTTTTTTTTTTGCCTCAGTCTGAAATGGTTTTGAGGTGCACAGCATGTGCTAGGTTTAAACCTCTGACAGAGAGAGATGGAATAACAAGGTCAAGTTATCTTGTGGGCCACTGGAATACTTTTCACGACAGGGGGTTAAGTTAAATTTCAGACCTTAACATTTCTTTGATGCCTGTTTACAACTGTTCATAAGGAATGTGGTTGGTTTCCTTTCTAAGCTGATAAAAAAGGGAACTCTGATTCCCGCTATCAGACTTGCTGAAAATTCCATTGCATCTTGCAGCATTTTACATAAAGTGTTAAAAAACCTAAAATGCTCAAGGGTTGGTTGTCATTTGTAAATCCAGGCTTAGATTCAAATTCTGGATATAGAACTTGGGACCTTGACCTCATGTTGGTACTGAATGGGAAGCCTTGCCAATGCTTGCTAGCTGGCTAATTTACCTGATAGTGAATACATTTCCATGCTTGGCTGTGAAGTGTGTATGTGTCTAACTCCTAAATAATTCCTTGCCAAAATACAGTTGGCTAACTAGTCTAGCACATTGCCAATATTCTTGGTTATTTTTATGAAGGGAGCCTGGGACACTGTTTATTATGATTGTACTGCATGACATGATTCATTGCAAGTGTGTCTCATCATTCTTTTAACTTTGTTTGTAATGGCCATGATGCTGTAATTGGCCCGTTGAGAACTGTTGCTTAACAATTACTGTCATCACTTTACACATGCTTCTTAGCTTTTTTTTCTTTTTTTTTTTTTTTTTAAAACCAGAATTTCAAATGTTTAGTTATTGTTTTAGTTGTAGAATAAAATGAAAGGGTTTATGTCCTTCATGTCATGCTGTCACTCCTTTGTTAGGTTGCTGACTTGCAAGCATTCCAACATGGCCTGCTGTGTGGTCAGTTGGGTGCAAAGTGAGTATTAATGTCTTTGGCCCCCTTCACACTCATGATAAGACATGAAAGGAAGTTGAATATGTATACCACAGACATAAATTGTAAAAAGTTTGGAATTCATGCAGCCTTAAGTTTAGAAGCATTGTAGTCGAACAGTATTCTAAAGCGTTGTTATTTCACCTTGTCATTTACCAAGAAGCCTTTTGTCAGAAAAAAAATATTACAGCTCTTTAGTCATGCCACATTTGGAAACACAACTGCGATTGAGGTGTGCACTTAAAATCATAATAACCAAACTGATCAAATAATCTTTGGATTCAGTGTGGATGTACACTGTTGAGTACTTCAATCCTTCACACATATAATGGCAGAAAATGACATTTAAATTGTGGAATACGAATACCATACCAAACTGTCCACCTTGCTGACATTAATATGGCACTTGCTACATTTTAGGAGGATATGTGTGGGTTGAGGTAGCTTCACAACAAAAAAGGAACCACCAGTAAATAAGTTTCAGTTCCTTCCCAATAATGGCTTGGAAATTATGCTGCTGCATAGAACAGTGTGGGAAAGGGGACTGGTGTAAAATTTCACACATTGGAACAAAGCTGAATTAATAAAACAAATAACAGAATAAACAAAGAAAATTCAGTGCTTTTAGAACTGCCATTCCTCATTGAAAGTCATGCGCAGTTCGGTAGTTCCCAATATTTCAGTGACTTAACCCTCTGCTGTGTTACTGTGATGTGGATCTGGTATGAACATTTTTACAGTGTGGATGTGAAACATGCAGCTGCCTTTTAAAAGCCATTATACGCAGGATTTGTTGATGAATATTTTAGGGAGTCGATCGGCCAGTCGGCATCGATATTGACATATTTTCTGAACTTTGTCATGCTGTGCACTCAGACTTCATACTTTTTGCAAATGAAGCCGCTGAGCATTTTGTGTTTGATTTAGTCTTTTGAAAGGTGGAGTGTCTGTAAAACCTTGTGATTTGGTGGCAACTGTCAGTGCTTATTTAGTTAAACACTGTTAAAAATCTGGAAAGGTACTGTACCTCAGCATCGGCAGGACATCTTCGGTAGGGGCTGGTGTAGGAGTCATTTTGCCCCATCGATTGGGTTCCATGAAATGGGGATGACAGTGGTTAGAGCAAAGCAAGCAAACAAATTGCTTGGGTTTTTTTTTCTTCCTGTGAGCAAGTCATGCACTTTCAAGGCTGCTGTGGTATTGAGCTGATGCACTGAGCTCACATGATAGTGCATGGGAGCTTCCTACAACTGCTGGTGTTGGGGAAACTGCACTCTGCTCCAGGAGCTGTGCTGTAAATGACAAAGTTATTGCTGTAATTGTAATTTCACTCAATGCTCCCACAGCTACTGTTCCGTGAGTATTGTCTCATATTGTCTTTTGAGTGTTGTTTATTTTCAGTCGTAGTTTGCTGGCTGTGATTATTTTGAATTTACTGGCTCTGTGCTGTTGTGAGCCAGAGTGCATTCCTGGCCTCTCAAAAACTCATAGCATGATTTATACAAGCAATGGAAACCCTCTGATTAATTTGGAGAGACGTGAGATCTGTCTGTTTTTTGTGTGCTTTTAAAAAGAAAAAAAAAAAAAAAAAAACTGGCAAGACGGTCAGTGTACTGATTAAGGTATGGTAAAAATCTGTGTTGGCTGAACCTATAAGTGGCAGAGATGCAGAGGCAGACCCTGAGGGTTTGGTAATGCCCTGCATTTATCTGAATTGGTGTGATGGCCTTACTCTGCACTAATTGTTTCTGAACTACTGAACTCAATGGGAAAGGTGTGGTTGTGTGGAAAGTGTAAAATAAATTGTATTTCCCAGACTTTTAGAAGTAATTAAATGCATATTATCAGAAAATGAAAGCTATTTAAATAATAAAAAAAAAAATATTGTGCAAAAGCAAATTACATAAATATTTCAGTAGTTAAAAAGGTGTTACAATATATTGGGTAACTATAAAATGAAAGTTTGTCTGAAGCTTTTTGTTTTATTCTTAATTCAGTGCGAGTTTATACTTGCCCTTGGAAAAGGTAATAGAGGGCTGTCACTTAGACCTCTTGACTACATTTACATTGAAGAAACTGGCATACGATGAATTACTTTGTAATTTGTCTTTATGTACCATTTTGCACAGTGAACTGACAGTGAAGGGTCCACACCATTTGGTGGAAATATTGTTTTTACTCGTAACCCATTCTGGTAACCATTATGACAGGTGCACATTAAATGTAAAGAGAAATTTTCTCAGGTATTGCCAATTTAATGATGACGCATCAGTACATGAAACGGGCCAGTTTAAAAAAAAAAAAAAAAAAAAAGTCAAGTCGCAGATGTTCAGGAAGTTTGATGATGTTGTGGTGTTCCCCATGGATCTAAACAGGGTCTCATTATTTTTTAATCCAGGTGAAGAGGATGGGGTGTGGGAGAGTGGTCTTTCCTACGAGTGCCGCACTCTGCTCTTCAAGGCCATCCACAACTTGCTGGAGCGATGCCTCATGAACCGTGGCTTTGCTCGCATTGGCAAGTGGTTCGTCAAGCCCTATGAGAAGGATGAGAAGCCAATCAACAAGAGGTAAGATGCACCTCCCATCACTCAAAACATTGAAGTCTGTATAACTGTAGTCTCTCTACAGTTTCTGGGAAGTTAAGTTAGTTAGTGAGATTGGTCTCCTGCAGTCTGATTGGTCATATTGTTTTTTTAGCCAGTGTTAGATTTTTGGTCGGCTTGATTTTGTGCTTTCAATTGGAAAACCACCTGCATGAAATAATATAATTAGTCAGAAATGGGGCCACTGATTTATTACTAAGGTACATTGTCTGAGTTTAGGTGGTCTTGCCTTGCATCAGGGTGTTGAAGTGTAGCCTGCCTTACAATAATGAAAGTTTATGAGCCTGACAAGTGAGGCTAGTGCAATTCAGATACATTTGAGTTTTAATACTGAGCACCTTCACATTTACAACATGGAGGAATGCAAGGATGTATTCAGAATAGCAGCCATTAATCCTAATTAAGTCTTAATGTAGTGACAATTTGCTTGATCTAAATCATTAACTCCTTTGAAAGACCAGGAAGTTGGGCTCTTGATTTAAAAAAAAAAAAAAAAAAAAAAAAAAAGTGCAGATAGATCATGCAATAAATAACACAGTAGGCAGTCTCCTTACTTCCCTTGTGTAGTTAGAGTAAGGATTGTGTTTAAAGACATTGCTTTGGACTGTTGTGGTCTGTCCCCCTGCCTCTCTCAATCGCACACACACTCGCATGTGCTTTTTACAGCTCTACCCTCAGACAGTGAGTAACAAGTGCAAATTACTCCTTGACTACTACTGCCTTTATCTGATGCTCATTCAAAGTCTTCTTTTGGTGCATGTATGGCAAAGGCACAAAGACTTGACAAAAATCAACTAAATTGATGTTGCTGGTCTGGTAGTGTTTTTGTCTCGTAGAAATAAAAGTGTACAAGTCCACAGCAGGAGAAATTTTAATCCCGTTGTTGGAAGTGTGTATAAATGCCAGCTTGGTGCAAACCTGGGGGTTTCGTGACAACAACAAAAACATGTGCATCAGTATTGACCTTCCCCTGGGTTCTTTTTCCTCAAGGGTGTCCAGTTTCATTTTAAAATTCAGGGCTGGTGTTTATTGTACTCTCAATTCAGTCAGACCAACATGCAAGCTCATTCAAAAAATAATTTGTACTACATTCACAGATAAGAAAAATGTGTTTTAATCTTTCATAAAGAGGCCTCTGTTCGGCCTAATCCTCTACAGACCGAAGCTCTTGATTGATCATTTGTTTTTTTTTTTCCCTCCCCCTCCCAACCCTCCCCGAAGAAGTGCGCCGTTATTAATCACTTGTTAAATTAGAGGGCTGTTGGCTCGACAAGTGTTTTTTCTGGAGAGGTTCGCCACAGAGTTCTGCACAGATACCTTTAATGTGAGCAGAGTTTTCACAAGGTACATTTTGAAAGGAGGGATCAGGCCTAATTTCAGCGCACCCCTGTTCCCCAGCGCCATTCCTGGAAGTTTATAACTGAGGAGCTTCCTATCTCATGGGCAGGATTTACTCACTGTGCCTGTGCACTTTGATAAGAAACCGAGACTTGGGTGGAAGAAAACATGTCTGCTCTGTGTGCTCCCACTACAGCATTTGCATGGCTTACTAGACTGCATTTCATTTCTTATCACCACCCAGATGTGCATTGCACAACACTGAAAGAGACTTTCTTTTTTTAATGAATAATGCTTTGCAGACTAAATTTAACCTGTTAACATGGAAGGCATGCTCTGTAGCTTGTGTAGAATATGCCTAACACCTTGTTCTTATGATGAGCTTGGTGAAGGTTTCTCTAATAAAAGTCACCATAGAAAAGGGGAGTTATGGTTCATAGGGCAACTGGAACATGGCAAGAGAACCCAAGAAAGGCAGGCGATGCTTGGAGAAATAAAGTGTGACAACAAAGATATTCTTACCACGTTTCCTGGAATGCACAGGTGACCCCTGGCCAAGGTCTGCTGTGTGAGATGCATGGCGTGTAAAAGCAGGGTTAGAGTTGCTGATTAACCCGAGCTGTTGCTGCGCACTTGACCTGCAGGTTTATCTTATGTCTGTTTATATAGTGTGCATTTCACATGAGGCAGGGCTGGTGCAGCACGCGGGCCTGGTTTGTGCTCGCTCCTTGCAGCCCATGCCCACGCTGAGTGGAATGTACCCAGCGTTTTCAAATGGTTGACACCACCGCAGCGTCAGAGTGCTTTGTTCTTTCTCCCTCTCTCTCTCTCGGTGCCTTTCAATGGCAAGCTTCAAACGGCTGAAAAGCCCTCAGGGACATTGCTACGCGATGACAAAACACTCGTGGCCCCTCTCTCTATCGCTCTCGCTGTCTCTTTGCCTCTCTCTCTCCCCGCTGCACTACATTGGTTGCACATTGCATGCGGGCTTTTCTCCTTGTGGAAAGGAGGATCTGAGGAGCGGCGCTGAGGAGGGCTTGACACTGCTTCGCTCTGCCCGCGTCACACGTGAGGAGCATTGGCATTTCCTGGTCACTGGAACCCTCTCCTGTTCAACGTGCTACTTGGGTTATAAATAGATTTACAGCGGATAAGAGATGTGTCAGGATGGTATCATTCTGGATTTTTTCATCCTGTAGGCCACGTGGTTAGGCAGTGCTGAAACATGCTGCAGTAGGGTGCTTTCTTCTTTTGCTTTTTTAAAATTTTGAATTTTGTGAATTCATCCTGATAGTGCTTGCTTTTCTAGCATTTCCTTTCTGCTTGTTATGGTGTATGTATGGAAAACTCAGTGTAGAAGGAAAGGAGCTCATTTAATCTAATCATTCATTCATTTTTTAATATATTTATCCAGTCAGTAATTGGCAAGGCTTTAATGCACTAACTAAAACAATGATGAAATAAAATAATATTGCAACAAAAAAGGGTACTTAAGAGGTACTACACAAGAGCCAAAAAAACCATAATTTTTTCAAGGCGATTGAGCTTCTGCCAAAACCTGTGATGCTGGGCGCTGATGGTATTGATGTGGAGTTGACTTTCAGTCTCGTCAGATTAGCATTCCTGTCTGACATCTCTGGCATTACCTCAAAAACATTTGTGTACGGTAAATAACTAACACACGTGCTATGAAAAAAGAGTCACAAGGAGCCAAAGTGAAAGAGATCTCTGCTGTGAATTTACTACATTGACTAATATCGAGATTCTGCATCCGCATTATTTCATGCAACTTGTACAACAAAATTTTGAAGATGTGGAGAATTAAAAATATATATACACATTCACTTTCATGTTTTTTTTTTGTTTAAATTTGGCCTTTTAGCAAATACCAGTAGACATGAATAATTAAAATCTAAAATCTTTTTTTTGATGCAATGCACAAGTAACATGAAAAAATACGAATTAGTCATTAAAGAGGGTAGTCGACGCTGTTTTGGTTACAGTGAGATTTCTTTGATATTGTCTTTCCATGTAGGATATCCTGCTACATGTTAAAGCACAGGCAAGCCTTTAATGTGGTAACTGATGGAAGGAAATGGTCCTGTGGCATTAATATTTTGCCAAATGAACATCAAGGGCATTGTATTTTAGCTCGTCAGGCTTATTAAAATACTCAGGCTATCTCACTAGGAAATCCCCTTACTAAAAGATGTGTAACGGCACAGGGATATGGGATATGAGGGATATGATTGTGGCTTTGAGAAGGAGAGCATTATGCAGGAATTAGTCATTTGGAGATGTTGGCTGCTTTCACAATTCACCCAGCAGAGGGCTGCTTTTGGGGGTCTCTTCCCCATGACTTCTGTGGTTTCTCTCTAAATCCCTTTTACAGCGAAAGGAGCACTTTGAAATGTATTGACCTGAAAAATGACCACTCTGCCTTTCAGTAAGTGAATAAGGAACTTTCCTTAGCCTGGCAGTAGGCTATGAATTTCTAGAAACATGTCTTTCAAAATATCTCTTTAGAATTGAAATGAATAGGCTGTGGAAAATGGACACCAGAAATAGAGAAATGGTTATCTGCCATTGAGATGATTCAAATAATTGATAACCTTGTGTGAACCATTTCAGGGCCAAGCTGTTGAGTAACTGTGGCATTCCCTGTGATGGTGAAGAGGTTGCGTGTGCTTCTGAGGGGACTGTGAATGAACATGTGTGCAAATCACTCATTTGGACAGGGCACCTTGGCAGCTGGGCAGTGGGTTAAAGGGAACAGGAGAAGGCTTTTGATTTGTACAACACAATTGGATTGACATGTAGGTGTTTGGGGTTGTGATGATCATGGGTCCCTTTGGCAGTTTTAACTCTTGATGGTTAAATGTGATCCAAAATCAGCATTTAAGTATAACTTCTACCTGGAGTGATGTTGTAGATCAGCGATGTTTCAACAGCAGCCAAGCATGACACCTGTTTGCCTGGCTCTGTGCGTTTTCACTGTGGAGTCATTAGTGCTGTACCCAGTGGAGCCCTGAGGAGAGTGGCCTTCCTCCCGTGTGACCTCCCGCCAGCAGGATGAGATGGCTTCCATCCGTCACACAGTATCCACATGACATCACTTCCACAGTCATTACTACCAGTGTTTAGTTGTTTTTTTGGTTCTGTTCAGTATAAGGTGTCTTGTATGTGTCTGAGGTTACACAAGTAAACCTGTCTTTGTAGACCTGTTGGTTCTCCATGCATGTGTGCTGTTTTAAAACAGGCCCAGCAATGTACGACCCTGCGTGGAAAACAGATGGTAAGGCATTCGATCATTAGCTGTGTCATGTGGGAGTTCCATTTCTCCTGTCTCCCTGTCTGAAATCCTGCAGCAGGTATCAGATACAGCACATTTTGTTTGTGCGCAGACACACACACACACACACACACACACACACACACACACTCACATGCAGGGTGTGGTTCAGAGTTGAGCACACAGTCGGCCACCAGCCTCAAAAACTGAAAGTGAAAAACCCCTGAGGGAGACCTGGTTCACAGCTCCCGTCTTTGTTTCTGTCACAAAGAGACCAAGCTGTGTATCACCCCTCTTCCCCCTCCTCCGTCACTGGGCTGTGATAGCGAACTGGTCTCGCTGCTCCAGAGGCACGTCTCACCTGAGTGCGCCTTACCTGCCACTACCCCAACACCTGGTCCCCAGTCCTCTCGCTCCCTCATCGTGAGACTCTGTGTCCTCATCCGTTACAATTCTCACTCTTTTAAAGTTTTGAAAATGGTTGCTTGCCCTCAAGGTCTCCTCTAAAGTTCTGAACCCCTAGAGCTTAGTCATCACACAATAGCTGGAGCCCCCACCAGAAATTCACCTGTTTTTTTTTAATGAATGTTTGGATGTCAAGCCATTCACTTAAATTTTTTAATACTCGTTACCAAGAACTTAAATTGAACTGTAATTGAGTTTAGAAGAAAAAGCCACATAGGTGTCAAAATTGGTATGATGAATATAGTATAGACTTGTATGCAAGTTACTTATCATAATGTAGTTTTGATGAGTGGCTAACCTGCCCACAATCACTGTGGGATAGTGATCTGATGACTCAGCTTCTCCTTCGCTGTTTTATTTAACCACTCGCCATGCAGTCACATTTAATCCTTCATTAAAACAGCTTTAAAAAATTCACATGACTCAGCGTTGTAACCACACTAAAATATAGTGGTTTGTGCACTTTGGGAATATGAATCATTTGCACAAATGTTTGGTAACAGAAGTAATATCTGCCTGAACTGTGAAACAAAAATTAGACCCTGGCAAAACAGTTAAGCAGATAGTTGTATGAACCTGCTATCAAATAAGCAGCTTTTGATAACAAAGTGTATGTGGTTTTTGTGTTCAGCATGATTTATGCACATGACCCTTTCAAAGTTATACTGATGTCAGAAAGATCAAGATATGTTTGCAGCATCATGTAAAATGAAAAAAAATTTCTTTTTTGCTTCATGCACAAAGTAGAGAAATGGTGTAAATTGAAAAGTTTTTTTTTTTTTTTTTCCCCTCCAGTTGGCACTGTATTTTTTGACTGTCTCCATTGGCTGCAAATGTAATTGTGCTGATCTGTTAATATGAACTGAGAACTCAGCATTGTTGAATTATATGGAAAGAGAGGGTCATCATTTAAAGACCGTCTCCCCCGGCCTTATATACATATCCGCTGGGGTTTTAGCCTTGTCTCTTCGGATCCCTTTACAAACTGTGTATTTGCATTAGGACTTCAGGAAATATACATTGACAAGAGCTTAGACTTTACAGGGTCTCTCTAAAATGATGAGGGATGTTCAGGTGTCCCCAGATACCCCTGGCACAGGTCACTGGGAGCTAAAACTTTGTTTTTGTTACTGGCATACCAGTGCAGAAATGGCTAAACCAAATCTTTCCTCCATTTTTGAACTAACTCTCAGAGCATGTCCTGGACAGTCCAGATCCCTTCATTTGTTATGTTTTTTTTTTTTTATTATTCACCTTAGTCACTGTATGTTGGCACATATGTTCCTAGTTACTTGGGTTGAACCGGAGGTAAGCTGAGCGTAGGCTACCGAGACATGCCTCTCTGAAATGCTGGAAATCATGACTGTAGCTTCACGCTAGAAGCATTCCTTAACGTTTCTGGCATGTGGTCTTTCCTGGCGGGATTGTTTTTAAAAGTGTTCTCCCACTTATAATGGGCACTTCCTTTTGCCTTTATGTCAGGCCTCAGGACTCTGTGCTACGCCCGTTAGGCACTCTGGCTGACGTTTATAGAGCGTGCTTCTTTCAGTTGCCGAATCCTCATTAAAGCGGGCGGGGGGTTATGGTTTGAGCGGGACACATTACAGATGTAATGAAGCTTTAGGGTGTCGTTTCAGCGTCCGTGTAAAAGGCCTTTATAGAATTACACGCCACTGTAATCTTGCCTTCGGGGAAAGCTACCCCCTGAACGGGAGGAGGCAGCAGCGCGTAGGCCCGAAAAGCAGCCTGGCCGCCAGCGAGGCGTAAGCGCAGGCAGAGCGAAAGCACGCGAATTGCCATGGCAGCTCCAAGGGAACGGATGGCGGAATAGCTCACCTATCAGCTGTTCCTAAATGGAGCCCCTGCCATGCCCTGCCATGCCTTTGATAGCTGTCTAATACACCTGACAAAATGTGTTCAGTAAGTATCAGTTGTTTGAATGAGTTTTAGGTTTTTCGTACATGTTTTTTTTTTTTTTTTTTTTTCTGTCCTCCCTTAAAAAGTAAACAGCTGTAACATGCACCTTTTTCACCTGTGGTTATGTGGCTTTTGGAGCCCATTGTTTTTGAATGGAGATTTGAACCTCAGTATCTCCGCCTTGTTAGGTGGGAATGTTAACTGGCTCCAGTAAGAGGAAGGGGAGGGACCCTGGGTGCTTGGTAATTAAGTGTGTGTTCGGGCTGCATTGTGTGTGGCTCGGCCACCGGGCTTCCCTTTGTGCGCCCTCATCAGTGCGGCCAGTGACATTTCTCCTGTGCTGGGAGGAAGCTGAGAGCAGGGCCTGTAAAGTAGGACAGCGCAGGATAAACAGCCAGAGCTGAGAGTCTGGGGCTAAAGCGCTAAATTTATCCCCCACCAGCAGCACCAGCACCATCACCACCGGTCTCTCTAGCAACGCAAATTCCAAAGAGACCGGAATGTCATGTGACCATCTCTTTGGAATATCATGTTGCCAGAGAGACCTGACGGGGATAAATGCACCACGTCAGAAGAAAGTACAGACTTACAGGGCCACTGAGCTGCCTCTCACAATGATGCCCATCACCCCCTGCCCTCTGCCTCACCCACAGCCCACCTGTCCTCACTCGTGCCCCTACCTGCCATGTGTAGTCAGTGGGAAGTGTGGTTGTGGTGGATTATTAATGTTCCTGACCAATGGCAGCCACCTCCCCCTTTCCCAAACCTCTGGAACAAGGTGTTCTTCTCATGCAGAGCTGCTAGGTTTCATCTGAGCACCAGAGCAGAGCCTCCAAGCCCACAGGAAGTTGTCATTGTTAATCCCATCAGGCCCAGAGCACGCCTCAGCTGGGGGTGCCCCTGGTGATATCCGTGTTTTAACAGAACCTGAAGACTGGAGGTCACTGCCTGCAGCCCTGGGCTCACGGCCCCCACTCATACCTCTCTCTCGCCGCCTCGCTCATATTGCAGCTTTGAGACGCCCCCGACTAAGGGTGTTAAAATCTGAGGTTTTTGCTTTTGCTCAGGGAAGCTTTGGGAGAATTAGGATCTTTAACCTGCAGCTTGTTTCATGACTCTCCCCTGCGGCTTTGAGGATAAACCATTTAAGTGCGGCCTAAAACATTTGGTGAACATGTCTCCTCTCTCTTACAAGATCTTGTAGAGCTTTAGAACATTGGATTAGTCGAAGCAATTTATTCGTTTTATGAAGAGCAGTAGTTCAGTTTGTATTGATGCCATAACTAATTGTGATAGAGACCCATTAAAAGGCATTTCTTAGAACTGTGTGGGTGGATAATTTGATATGTGGCTTGTTATTTGGGTTGATGCTAATCCACAGTAAGCTCCATGCTCAAGGTCTCCTCTTCCTGTTGCTTGCCCATCTGCACGACGACTTGCTCAGCATTTAGTGATAGTGATATTCACAGCAGGGTGTCTGATTGCTTTGGAAAGCATCTCAGGTGGCCAATTTACACCACCAGTTAGTGATGGTGTAAATTAAAATAAAAAAATGTAACCATTTAAACCAAAAGTTGATAAACCTATCATTTAGTCACAACCATAAATCTCCATGTTATCTCTTTAAAGTTGGTTGTTAATGCTCAGCCAACAGTTTAATGCACAAGTTTCAGCACAGCAGTTACTACTGTATGCTGAACATCTGCTTAGTATGCTGTTTTCTGTGGCATTGAAGGGTTGGATTTTTAATAAACCTCAATATAAATCCACCCCTACATTTTACCCATATACCAATGCTAGGAAGAAAGTACTTGTATTCATAAGGATTTAGAATGCTTAGAAAGTTTTTTTCCTGACGGTTAAGAAGTAAGTTTTTGTCTGTTTTAGTGCTTGAGCTGCAGTTAATTCTAACAATTCTAATATTCTAACTGCACTATTTAACCTCTTGCGCTACCTACATGTGGCAGTGTTTCCTTGTGAGATTGGTGTTGGAGGTTGTTATGTTGCTCTTTCCCATTAAATTTAAGAAATTCTGCATGTTTATTGTTAATATTCGTACACTTCGTCAGTTGAGTATTTTGTCGCATTGTTCCAGATAAACCAGATGCTCCAGATGTTGGTTGTCCTTGTACACCATTTTATAGTTACTTACATACGCTGAAACAAAAGATTCTCCCTGCAAAAAGCCAGAGGGCTGTAATCTGTTAGATTAGAAACATCATCTCCATCTGATTTGACTCCAATGATGATATTCATTTTACCTCTTCACATCCGTCACCTTGGCAACACGCCCCACCCTCATTGATTGTGTGCTAAAGGAAGGCCTGCTGGGCAGGGAGGTGAACAAGTGTAAGCGTGACCTGCCACTTTACACCTTTTTAACAAGGTGATTACAGCATATGAATGCTAGAGATTGACTCTTATTTTATTTCTCAATAAAATCTCCTGTTGTGTTATGAGGAGATAGGCAACATCATTAAGACTGTCTTTGCTTACAAACTCTTGTTTTTGAAAGGATTCTAACTGCTTTGGTTTCCCTGTCTTGTCTTAAAGGTATAGTTAGTAAGCAGTTTTTGATTGCTACAATACAAGGAAGCATACACTTTTTTCTCTGCAGTATGCTTCATCTATGTACATCTATTAATAGATTACAGAAAGTCAAAAATTTGTAATATTTTCAGCAATATGTAATGCATTTTGAAAATATGTTGCAAATTGCAACGCTGAGATGGCAAAAGGTTTTGTTTTACCAAGGCTGTGAATTGTTGTTCCACCACCTGTAAAACCCACTTTTTTAAATTAAGCGGTCACATTTAAAAGAACTGTAGCCACAGCACCTGAGCCCTCTGCTAGGTCCACAGCCCCGTGTGCACACTGTCTAAGCAGATCCACCTGTGATAGTCTGATTTGTGAGTGTCTGTGTGCTGTAGTAGCTGCTGAGCGCTGCTGCTGTGTTTCCTCCAGGGGGTCTGTGGCCTGGCTGAGAGAAGATGCTCTTTGCGTTTCACTCAGATTGAGTATTGTTAGTTTTGGACTGTTGCTGATATCCCAGAGCAAAATGTACTTTTTTGCAATCACCTGCAAATTTTTTTTCATCCCAAAAAGTATTTTTCTTCAGTTGAAGTAAGTATTGCAACACCTAAAAGGACCTCATGTACTCTCTTTTGTACTCCTGACACTAGGTAACTGTTTTATTATGAAATTTCTTCCCTTTCCTTCCAGAAGGTTTTTTTTTTTTTCCTTCCAGAAAGTTTAGTCTGCACAGAAATAGATATGCAATGAATGGTTCTTCCCATTATTTAAAATGGTGAAGGTATTTGAAACTTTTCCATTTGAGTAGAAAAACAGATATCAGGGATTAATTTGAAATGTTGAAGTTGCCAAATTAAATTTGCCCTTTTTACTACTAGCCCTGTTCATCTGATAGATGAGGGCCAGCCTTTTTTTTCATCCCTTGAGAACCTGCAGCCATGTTTATTGGTCTTTGGTACTCTGAGAGTGCAACATGTTGAACAATGAAAGCTAATTAGCAAGTAATCTTGCATTGTTCAGTGAATTTCACTCAATCTCTGCAGCTGATTTGACTCCTGTTGTCAGCGTCGCCTCAATCCTCTGCATCAGGTTCCAGGCACAGATGTCAGCAGCTTGGCTGATGGTTACGCCGTCAGTTGCCGGGCCAACAGGCCTGTCACATCCCACGGCCTGCAGCAGGCCTGACAGCGGTAACACAGACGCCACCATATTACAGCTAACCACAGTCGAGTCCAGTCTGGCGTGTTTGCCTCATGTTGGCAACTTAATAGAATGCGTTGTCATGTGATACATCCGTGCGTGTCACTCTAGCCAAAGATGATTTAGCGTGAGAATGCGGGGATCGCCTGAGGTAGTGGAGTTTGAGTGCTCGTATTCTTTTGGCGAGGTGAGAGGCATACGTTATGCTGCAACATGACATAACGCAGAGGGAATTTTCACTCTTAAAACTGCAGGTTTGCCAAACACTACGTGTTGGTTCCATTTCTTTAGGAAGCTTTGGTGCTAGAAGTAGTGCTTGCACTATTGATTGGTTGCATACTCCAGTGAATGTGAATAGAAATTAATGAAGCTCTCTGGAATGTATTAGTTAACAATGTAGTCTATCAGCTCTTTGCACATTTTGTCACATCAGGTGAACAGGTGTGTTTGTGTCTTTGTGGAGTTGCGATAGCATCTATGTTACATTTTTGGCATATCTGGGAGCAACAGGTGTGTTTCAGCACTGAGAATTATTGTGCATATGGACAACCTGAATGCATATTGGTGTATAATAATTTGTAAAACTGGCGTTGAAACCATCAGAGTGTGGGTTTGCATCCGTAGTGAGAAACTGCATACGCTAGAAGGGTACAGGTGCAATTTCACATTGAGGCTGTTTTGATCCTTGAGCAAGACATCTGCGCATGTTCAGTCATTGCCTAGCCTTAGAAATGCATGATGGATGGAAAGGTGTCTCCTAAGCAAAATAATCTTTGTGGGGGTGGGGTGTTCATGCTCAAAGCTGTGTACATTCAGCCTGTGTTCCATAAAAAAATATGTGGTGGTCCTTTTTTCTTACTCTTCCACGTGGAGAAAGCAGAGAGTCCCTGGCCATTACATGAATTGAGAGGCTGTGAAAAGGCTTAATTTAGAAGCAGTGAATCTTGACGGAAGGGCTGAAGGGAGGCCTCTTCACAGATAGTGAAAGTCTTTAAAAGGCGTCTGTCATGAGCTGACAAGCTTCTTTTTTTTTCTCTCTCCTTCCTCCTCTTCTTCTTCCCCCTCTTGGCATTCAGGTTAGCGGCGATGTAATAGTCATGACACTCCCCAGTGTGAAGTAACGGCTGAGCCTTGGAGCTCCGCCACACTGACTCTCTCTCTCTCTCTCTCTCTCTCTCTCTCTCTCTCTCTCTCTCTCAGTAGAGAGCCCTGTGGCCCGGCGGCCGGCCCCTGAGCCAGCCCCAGGGCTGGGGAGCTTTGCTCCAGACAGGCCCCGCTGACCCCTGGCCCTGCGAGCTTGTGAGAAAGAGCAGCCATTGTACAGCAGGGCCCAGCTAAACCGGCTTGTTGCGGTGGAGACATGTGAAGGAGAAGTGAAACCTGCATAATTAGGATGAGGAAAGATAAACGTTAGAGCAGAGATGTTGGCCATTGTGCACATCACGTTGTTGGAAAGAGTACTTGCGTTGTGGAATGTAGTGCCTTTATGGGTTTTTTTTTTTTTTTTTTCGTGTAAAAATCCATATTGACTTGGAATCTTCAGGCTTCACCATCTCTTGTATGCAACTTGCCAACCTGGTTTTAATCTGACTTGACTAAACAGGGTTTTTAATTCAGTCATATACATGTAGAGTGAGACCAAGGAAAAATCCTTAACCAAAAAGTACTTTTTGTTATGGTCAGCTATCTAGTGGATTCCTGTCCCAGCATGCCTTGTAATCTTCAGGGTTGTGCCTGAAGAGGGCGCCGGTGTGTGGATGGTGGTGTGGGGGTGCTTGTGTGCAGCCTGGCAGTTGCTAGTCTGCTGTATGACGGTATGTTCCAGAGCCAGGTCTCCTGATCAGCGTGGGACTGGAGGGTGGGCGTGTGCGCAGCAGGTGGTCAAACAGTCACACGGTGCCGCGCTCTGTCAAGTGGGCTGGCAGGAGGGAAGTGACATCATGCAGCAAGTATCCCGCAGGCCTGGGGGAAAGGCCCCTGACGAGCAAGCTGGGAAATCCTGGGCCTCTCGTGTGCTCGTCCCAGCTAATTTAAGCCACTGGCGTCACCCGGAGCCTGCGGTTTGAGCGAGGGGAGGGCGTGAGGTGTGGTTGTCTTCTGGTGCAGTTCTGGAGTGTTAAAGCCTGGCTCTATCTTGCCACACAAGGGCTGGTCTGAAGTCACCTTGTCAGAGAAGCAGTGGAGTGAGGACTCCCCTCACCGGCCCTGTCGAACAAGGCTGATTTGACAATAACGCTACCCCTTCCGCACGCCTCCTGGCTCTGTCAACAAATGACTGCACTCTGAGAAAGATTTTGTAAATGTTGTATAGCCAACCATAATTAAAGATTTAATTCATGAAAGGGGAAACTACAGAAGGAAGTAAAGTCCATAATTTTGTGGACTTCAATCTTAAAAAAAAAAAAAAAAAAAAAAAAAAAACTTAAAGCCTTGGTATTTATTGTGATGGAGGGATTTTGTGTGTTTTAAAAGAGGAGTGTGCTGATTTTAAGTCAGGGGCAGTTAATCAGAGCGCTTGCAGTTGATCTGTAACCCTGATGGGTTGGGCTGATTTGAAGCTGGTGAGATGGGTTAATTGGACTGGGGTAAACCCCCTCTCCAAAGAGCAATTTGTTTTTGAGCCTGATGTGTTGGTGAACCGGAAGCACTCTTTTATGACCCTGTTTGCAATGCACAACAAATATGTGGAATGCAGTCTCCCTTCCCCTCCCTGCACAGCTTCCTGTATGGCTTATTTCTTCTCTTCCCAGGGGCTATACTTGCAAACAGCTTCCCACTTCTCCCAAAGCAAATGCAGAAGGAAAGGATGTGATTGTTGCAGAAAAATTCAGATTTTCACCCTAAATGGCTCTGTGACAGAGCACTTAAGCATGGCGTAAGCACACATATCAAGAGCTTTTCCAATCATGGCCAACTTACTGCTGGCATTGCAGACCGAGCTTTTGCACGTCGTTTTGCATGGCAAGCCAGCAAGCAAAAATCCCTATCCACAAATTAGATCGGTAACAACCCCCACTCACCTTCTCTCAGCTGTGCTTTGAATGAAGTGGGAAGCACAGGGCTGCGGGCATAGGTAGTGCAGGTACCCCTGACCACACTCTGCAGGAAGTTGCCATCATGGGGCCGATCGCTGTTGGTGAAAGCAGTGCCCACCCCGCACCCCGCCCCCAAGCCCTTGGTTCAGCTGGCCAACTTTGTTTACCGCAGGGAGCCGTTTGTGAGAGAATTGGGAGCTTTGAGTTTGTTTGAGCTGACACCATGTGCACGGGCCGTGACAATGGCGGCCTCGCACGGGCGCGGCAGGGAGGTGAATGTGATTGTGCTGCAGTTTTCAGGCCCTCTCCAGGGTTTGGAGTAAGCCTGTTCTCCTTTGTATGCAGGCTGGTGCAAGCATTGTAGCGTGTATGTATATGTGTGAATGTGCTTACATATTGGACAGATTCGGCAAGTCACTCACTGGAGCTTTTTGGGGGCCTTTGTAGGTCTCTCTGGGTTCAGGTTACTTTTTGGGATGTTCTTGAAATGAAGGTAGGAAGTGGAATTGCCTCGATGGGGCAGTCACCCTGGCCAGAGTGAACACTCCCCACAGAAAGCACTTACCAGAAGTTCAAAGTTTTAAAAGAAATGGATAAAGGTATTAATGTTTAACCTGTTGCAGTGATAAACTCTTTAATTTATTTTTTCTGCTTGGAAGGGTCATTGAGCTTTCTTTGCCTACACTTTTAAATGCAAATGTAACACCCAGTGGCTGCACTACTTTTGTAATGCATTTGAAATTAGTGGCTCATTGTTGAATGTAAAAACAATGGGCAGTCATTGGAGTGTGGAGTTGCAGTTCTCTGTTCTGTACTGTAGGTGGCAGTAACCCATTCATCTAATTCCAGCCATATGAGCAATCTGTACACAGAGCAGCACAGAGGTCAGAGATGGGTAGAGATTGTGTGTGTGTGCCTGTGTGTGTCTGCGTGCGCAAGCGCGTGCAAGGGCTAGTCGGGGATTGGTGCTGAAGTACTGGCAGGCTCTCTGTTTGTGGTTTTGTGTGGGGTTTTTTTTTTTTTTCTCCTTTCCTCAGTGGTGCTTGCACGTCCAGCTCGTTCCAGCATGTCAAACACTGGCTCTTTCAGGGAGCATTCCCCTTGAAGCATTACTGCCG
Organism: Albula goreensis; assembly: GCA_022829145.1. NCBI lineage: Eukaryota > Metazoa > Chordata > Actinopteri > Albuliformes > Albulidae > Albula > Albula goreensis. The sequence continues at coordinate 33,630,574 of CM040742.1, forward strand.
CCTGGAGCCAGTCACAGCAACTCCAGACCAGTTTTTTTTTTTTTTTTTTTTTTTTTTTTTGGGGCTTAGTGTGTTTTGATTGGCTTGCAGGGCCCAGGGTGTGGCATGGGAAGCAGGAACGAGGGAAGGTTAGACAGGGGAGTTGAGCTAGCCACATTCAGACATCTCAGCGATCAGGCGTCCCCATGCGGTCAGTTTCTACAGAAGCTTGTATGTGCCCTGCAGCCCTGCAGAATGCTGACATGCTGGCACCCTTCCCATGTTCACTGTAGAGAAATGCCTGTTTACATCCTGAAGCAAGGCCCTGACTTCCTGTCCTAAACCGAGCAGCTTCCTGTTTGACCATGTTGGCCCGGAACTCAAGCCCGTGCAGCGCCGGACAAAAGGAACCGGTGATGGCTTTCACGGATGTGTTCTACCACTTCCCATTTGCACAGGTTTCTTGGTGCAGTTCTTCTGCATTGTTGGAATTTTTTCAGTGGAATAAATGCAGGGTTGTAGAATGTATTGCCGCTTTGCGCCGTTAACTTATGTTAACATCCCCACACATGGACCATTGCAACTCCGCTCCCATCTAATGGAATTTCAGGGCTACTTAAGCAAATTGTTCCACAGTAAAAAGAGATTTTAATTGGGTGGCACTTGGACAGTGTAACAGTGATCCTGAAGCACTTGAACATTGTAAGTCAGAAATGTTATCCAAAGAGACATCACCTCTAAGTAACATGTGCCAGAACGAGGAGAGACTGCAGAAATGAGGGAGGAGGGAGTCGAGGAAGAGACCTGGTCCTGACATTGTAATAGCAATGTCTGCAGGCACTGCTGTCTGGCTGTTCACCTTGCTTTCGTTGCTCATCGTCATGTTTAATGAGTACTGCCATGTGACTGTTACGGGTGCTGCAACATTTTTCCTGTAGTCAGAATGCACACACCTTATGTGGTTCATTCCCTGAAAAATTCTGGTAAAATTTTATCAGTGAGAACATTTTATCTTGAACATATATTTGGAGTTTATATGCCTGTGAATATAAGTCAGTATTGTTAAATCCCTCCAAAATCTAACTTCTCAGGAAACTTGGAAAAACTGTACAATTGGTGCATTGCTTGAGCCATACTTAAGTTGCATGATGTGTTTTTTTTTTTTTTTTTTTAGTATTTGTCGCTGAGCCATGAAATATTAACAATTTGGAACTTACAAAGCAAGCTTTCTGCTCGTACATCAGACAAATAGGAATGCAAGCTTTTTTATGACACCAGTGACATGCATATATACACAGAGACACACACACACCTCAACGTCATGCACAGGCAGGTGTTTATTATTTCCTGCGTGTGTATGGTAGGCTGGCCCACTCCCTGGACATTGTGATAAGCAGTGACACCCAGTCTGAGCTGCAGGTCAATCCCTCAGGCTTAATGGCATGCTGAAGGTTTAGATTTCAGCCTGTCATGGATAAGTCATGTTTGCTCTCCTTATTGCTAGAGAGGGAGGGGGAGGGAGTGTGGCTTCTCCTTTATTATTCCAAATTTAGAAAGCTGAGTTGGAGCTGTATTTGTTGAGGCAAATCCTTTAAGTGTTGAAGCTCCTCTCTTGATCAACCGAGATATTCATTTCCTTCATATTATTTGTCTGGACAGTCCACAGTGTCTGGATTCTAGATGTTCAGTAAACTGTGAAACCTTATTTTTCTCTTCACACTCCCGTAATGTTTGCGAGTCAAATTTTCAGCATGTGTTGGAACAGCAGTGGCGTTTCATGCGTTTCACATGTTCGGCTCGGCAGTGCCTCTTGTTTACTGCTGAAGAGAGAATGGAGTGTGATTGTCACCTGATGAACTCTTGATGGTATGCACAACTTTGAATTCCTGGCAGGCAGAGGAACGTTTGGCATCGGCCCACGTCTCTAGCCGTGCTGGCCGTAATCCTGTTGCTTTGTGTTTGCAAAGTCTATATGCGAGCAAGTGTGTGTGTGCGTGCGTGCGTGCGTGCGTGCGTGCGTGTGTGTGTGTGGGGGTGTGGTGGAGACAATTCTGTAAAATCCAGTTACAGGTTTTTATGTGATTCCTGCCTTTGGCCTCAGATAGCAGGTTTGGTGGTACAGTGTACACTAAAAGGTCAATGTACTGTAAGGCTTCTGACTGCAGCAAGCCTGCTATGACCCCCTCCCCCCTCATAACCGCCCTTACATGGCCTGCCTTAACTCACCTGACTGAAAAGTGGATTTAGGACAAAGCTGAGGTGGTGAGCACCCTCCCCTCAAACATGTAAAAACTGGAGTACCAGGGTCTTCAGTCATTTTCTACATTGTTGCATCATTCTAACAGTTTGGCTCGTCCACCTCAACCAGCCCACCCCCTTGTGAGCCACAGCCTCAAGCCAGGAGAGATGGTCGATGAAAGGTTTGGCTGTAGTACCTTAGCAGTCTCTCTGGGCTTTAATTCATTTTGCTAGCAAATCCTTGCACTCATTAGCTCATTGGAGATTTCAGATGTGCTCTCATGTTACGCTTGTCACTGCTGCACATCGTTGCTACCACAATGCCCAGAAAAGATTGGTCCACAGCACTGAGGACTCTGCTCGTTAGCACCTCTCTGTTACTCGCCGTTCACTCCTCGGATTTGCTCCTCTGGTTTCTGTCACTTTGGTCCCAGACTGGCAGTGGTGCCAGCCATGACACCAGTCCCTGTCGCAGTCGTTCATGACTGCAACACAACTCCCGAGTGTGTCCCCATGTTCCAATGTTTAACAACGGTTTTATTCATCAACCGTGCTGTATATGAAACACACCTCTCTGAGCTGGGAATGCTAGAGAAAGTTCTGCATGTGAATGCTGAACTACCTTCCAGAGTGTTATTGACAGCACATATCCTATTTTCCCAGGGTTGTTCCTGTCACAGTGGAAACTGAGTGTAGAGAACAGTGACAGTAGTAGTAGTTGTAGTTGTCACCATAGTAGTCTGGGGATTGTTGTCACGGTGTCCTTTTCTTCACAGCATAAATTAAACTCTAGCAACGTGGTGTTATAATTGAATAGTCTGATGTATTATTTTACTTTAGAGATGGATTGCATTTGACAGCATAGTGGCTAAAGGTGAAGCTTGGTTTCCACCCAAGGCATTGACTGTTTGATGTGGCTCACCTTTGACCCCTGTATGACCTCCCCTTTCTCTCAACCTGCAGCGAGCACCTGTCCTGCGCCTTCTCCTTCTTCCTGCACGGCGACAGCAATGTGTGCACCAGCGTGGAGATTAACCAGCACCAGCCCGTCTACCACCTGAGCGAGGAGCACCTGACCCTGGCCCAGCAGTCCAGCAGCCCCTTCCAAGGTGAGTGTACCCCTGGCCTCTTTCACAATGGCCCATTACCACTGTAAGTACTCCTGGCACTGCCAGTGGGCCCCATTACCTACTTAGGACATTGGCACTTGAATAGGACACTCTACTGAACTGTAAGTACCCATTCACCAGCAGAGAACCCTTATCTCTACAGTATGACCTTCATAATTTCTACAAACTTGACAGAGCCTGTTGCCTTTTACCTTTTGGTCTCTGTCACCTCCCTCGGACCCCATTTTCACTGTAGAGTAACCTTGAAATGTCCCACAGCACCACTTTGGGGCCCCCTTCATCTTCATAGACACTCAGTGTTACTGTAAAGGCCCCTGTCACATCCCATTTCCACTGTTGCCCCTTCAGCAATGTTGTGAAAGTATATGTGTGTGATGGCCGTTGGGTGCCCATGGCCAACAAAACAGCTGATTTGATTTGTTTTTGATTAGTTTAGAGATACTTTGGTTCAGCTTCATACATTGCCCTTCGATTATCATGATCTTTATTTCTCTTTGCATAATGCTTTAATCCACACTGGTAATGACAGTAGTGCAGTGATGGTGAGGATGTGCCTGGATGGGAAAAGTTAGACAGTAGACACTCCCTGAGGATGATGGGCCGCCTCTGGTCCTATCAGTGATTGGCAAGGCCCGGCATTCCCTGCTCCCTGGTGCCCCCACAGAGAGGGGATTTCCCACAAGCCCCCTCTCTCTTGGTCTCCTACCAGCGCAGACATCTGTGCCATTAGCCAGCCTGGTGGAGATGCCGGCATGCAGAACAGAGAGAAAGAACAAAAGGGGCTGTGGAACAAAGGAAACAGAAACAGTGCTTTACAGGGGAAAAAAGCGCTCATTAAAGGCAACACAACAGACTGAACAGAACTCTCAACCCATTCAAGCTAGCTGCTCCAGCATCTCCTCTGCCTCTCTCCCCGCCACCCCAGGGGGGTGCGTATGGCAGAGGAGCCCTCAATGACGGTAATTATGACCGTTTCCTTGGTTTTGATCTGGAAGAACTCACACTAGAGGGGAGACCTCCTCTCGGGAACCTGCAAACGACCTTCATTTTAGGTTAAAAGCCACATCCGCCGTGAAAGAGCACAGCAACAAAACATCATTCAGTAGTATGGGCAATAGCACTTGTGCACCATGCTCACCTCACCACCCCAGCTCATGAGTAATCATTTCCTGATCTGTGAATATTGGTGTAAAACAGCAATTGGCCTAGTTGGTTCCTGACAAACGACACTGCAGTTTATCGCATAGGAACGCAATACAGATTACTTGTGCGTGTGAAGGGCTTGCAGTGATGTAACTAGATGACTGTGACCGGCTAATCTCAGGCCTTTCATCGTGAGCTCTGCTCTGTTGCATGTCACTATCAGCCAAGTGTGCAAACGCTTGGACACGACCAGGGATGTTGCTGTTCTTTTAGCACTACTGTGGCACAGGCCCTCAGTGCCCACATCCTCACACTTGCAATTTATGATGCATTTGTAAAAACTAGTTATTTTTCATTTACTGTGGCATAACAAATTATCACTGGGGCACGTGCCCCAGTAAATAGGGTCTGGTGACACCCCTGGACATGACTACCCGTACTCTCTCAGCTCTTTTAGGGCATCAGGATTAGAATGTTTCCGAAACCTCAAAATTTGTCACCGTGGTGCACAACACAACCTGCATTGGCTAGCGGGTGTTCTCATCCATACATGAGTGGGGAAGGATACCTGGTTTGTTGACTGTGGCAGAGTATGTTTCCTCTGTTTTGAAGTGAAGCCTTAACCAGAGAACGGTATGCCCACTCGCTCCTCTCCCCCTCGGCCATGCCCTCCGCTCTCACTTTGTCTGAGATGAATCACACACAGTGTGGCTTGGTTGATGTTTACAGCGTGCAAAGGCCCTTTCTAGGATATGACCCCATAAAAAGCCGGCGCAGTTGTAATGAACTCACAGCTCATTTAACTGATCTGCACATATTTGACATGTCTTCGGGGAAAGACATATTTCCATATTTGTGCCGAATTTGATCTTTGCCTTGCTGGCATTTTTAAAAAGGCAATCAGAGGCGCACAAAAGAGAATTCAGAATTTAATTAAAGTTAATATGATCGCTAAACCCCGTCCGCCGTAGCGGTGCCTGCTTACGCCTCGCCCATGCAAATGACAGACTTGCAGCGTCTGCCAAAGCCCCAGCCCCGTCTTGCTTCTCTCCTGCCGGTTTCTAATACCGTAAATTTTCCTCAGATGTCGTTCGATATTAAATGCTGAGCTTCTTGACTACAGGCTATGTGATTTTCAGCTGCTTGCATTTGCATTTGGTGACAGTGAAGACATCCTGTGGAAATGCACTTGCTGTGTTTGACTTCTTCTGAATAGTGACTGTCTGGCAGCTGTGATCAGATTGTGTGTGAGCAAGTTTTTACACCTGCAAATGCAAAAAAATTAAAGGGAAAAACATTCAAAAGGGCATTCAACATCAGGGACCAGGCCAAACAACTTGCATTCAAATTTCCTGAAATCTTTCTGATTCGCATTGTGGACCTTTATCTTTTTTATTAATTTGGGAAATACTGTTTTGCAGACCCAAAATTTTAAAAGTGCAAATACTTGACATCCAAACATATTTGATGTCTGAAAATCAGGTTTTTAAATTTTTTTTTTTTTTTAACTGAGAAATTATAGAAAAACAGCATCTCTGTTTCTCGGTGTTTGGAAGACAAGACGATAAGATTCCAGCAGCATAAGAATGCAGTGCTCTCCACTAACGGAAACCTGCCATGGTGGCTGATGGCAGTACCACAATGCGGGGATCATTTACAGTCAGGGGGAGCACGCCTCGCCTCACCGTGCGAGACGCCACCCCGGGGAGCGGGAAAATGAAGGAAGAGGACATAAACACGGCCTTTGATTCTCTCCCTTGCTTTTATGGATTCCGAGCCTGGAAGCAACACAAGCAGCATGGTAATGCAGCCCCGCAAGAGCCATTCCAGTTCCTGGAAGTTCAATTCTGGCTAGTCCACCGAGCCCCGCAGATCAATACGGCTAGCTCGTGCGGCAGGGCTCTCAACCACACCGCGGCTCTGAAATATAGCGCCGAGAATGCTGGGGGAAACAAATTGTGTGTGAAGCCACTGTGGCTGCCTCCCCTCACCACCGTCCAGGCATGTTAGTGGCCATGGTGACCAGGCTCACTGGCAGAGGTCAGCACAATGCCGCACACCATGTAATGGTCTCTGTTTGTGTGGGTAAAAGCCTGCTCATGTAGACATCAGTGATGTTGGGAGACCTCCGTGACATTTGTTGGTAAGGACCACCTGTCCAGTAAACAGCTTCTGTTTTAATAGCTCTGAACAAATCCACACGCCACCAGTGGGCTTGACTCCAGGCATCCCTGATTGTGTGTCTAGATATCTTTTCTGACATTTATGGCTGAGGCTTCTTACAGTCAGACATTAACATGCCATTTTATGAGTTTTTATTTGGTTGGCCAAGGTGGTTTGTCATCTCACTTACCTGCACCTGCAACTCATCATTCACCAGAAGTAGTAGTTCCCTTTTCAGGAAACACCATTTTTTGTACCTTAAATAACTCTACCAGTCAGTGGCCTTGTATTGGTCATCCTTAGCACGTAACAGTTAAGAGCGAGAGACTTTGTTCTGCGCTAATTCCAAATACTCTTACCCCAAGAGACATTCAAGGTCTGAAACTGTCCAGATTAATCAGGTGAAATCACAACCCTGTTTAGGTGAGAAAGATGCTGGGTGAGCGTTCTGGTGTGGCCTGCTGGGTTGCAATGACATTTTGGATTGTTGTTCTCATCCTTGCTTTACTTCCTCCCCTCTTCCAGTGATCCTAAGCCCGTTTGGATTGAACGGGACGCTGACCGGCCAGTCCTTCAAGCTGTCAGACCCCCCCACGCAGAAGCTGATCGAGGAATGGAACCAATTCTATCCCATCAGCCCCGGTGCCAAGGAGAGCACTGAGGACAAGTTGGATGACATGGACTGGGAGGACGACTCCCTGGCTGCGGTGGAGGTCCTTGTCGGTAAGATTCTGGTGACAATGACTGATAGTGGTGTTGTCAAGCAGAACGGACAACCTATTTCAAATCAAGCTGATGACATATAATCTGGATAAGAGCGTCTGCCAAATGCCTATAATGTAATGTAATGTAATATAACCGATAACTGTAAACATAGCCTTTGTCTAATGTACAGGCAGTCAGCGAGTGATGTTTTTTGTCATTGAAGGTGGTGTCAGAATGGTTTACCCGGCCTGCCTGGTTCTGGTCCCTCAGTCCGATATCCCAGCCGTGACCCCTATGGGGTCCTCCCACTGCACAGCTGTCTATTCGGGTGGCCACCAAGTGCCTGCTTCCCAACGAGACCCTGCCATGTCCTCAGTCACCCTTACTCCTCCCACATCGCCTGAGGAGGCCCAGACAGGTACGGTTCATGCAGCACATCAGTCGCCACAGTTGCCAACGCTGGTCTCTTCCAGCAGTTCATCTTCACACAAGGCCTTGAGTGTGGACATGTTATTTTGAAGAGTCAATTCATCAGCTCAGTCCTCCTAAAAGCTAAAAGCACCATTAGCATTGTCCCTTAGTGATAATAGAGAAGGCTTGAAGTGGATGAAAGTAGTTAGACAAGTCTGACAAGCTGTTTCAAACAAGACAAATATATCTCCTCTGAAGAAGGCAAGTGACATCCCTCCTGGGTGTTTTAAACGGTGTATATGGCGTTACCACATATGTGAGTTGCTCATAATTGGTTTCTAACCCCAAAGTTAATTTTGCAGCAAAGCACAACATATGCATACAGTTCAAAACAGGAATAACCACTCTAACAGTGCCAACTCGATGTTAAAATATGGTGTATAGAAAAAAGCTTCTAAATTTTGGTCTCTATTTTCAACCTTGAGACTGCCGGTAGCTCCAAGTATGTTCACTTTGTTTAGATGATTTATCGCTGAAGTGAACAATCTGGTCTTTGTGTTTAACCTCCATTAATGGTGTTGACAGGTTTACTAGAAATAGGTAGCTTTGTTTTTTGTTTGATTGTTTAAACTTGGTAATGTGATGGTAATGAAGTTGATGCTATCTATAGGTATGCTGTTGTGTGTAGAAGTAATGCTTCCATAAGTATCTTTTAGATAGAAGCTTTAAAATGTATTTAGATGATGAGTTCAGCTTTAAAACTTAAAACATTCAATTATCATATAAAAAACAGCCTACATGTAGTGTTGCTTGTTTCATTATTATTAAATGTGGTGAGTGAATGATTACGGCAAATTACTTCCCTCTCATTTGTACTTCCTCTATCTGCAGTGGATTCCCAGTCGGCACAGAAGTGGGTGAAGTTCTCCTCTGTGTCGGACGCCTTCAGCGTGGACAGCACCAGTCACCATGGCGGCAAAATCCCCCGCAAGCTGGCCAGTCAGGTGGTGGAGCGGGTGTGGCAGGAGTGCAATATCAACCGAGCTCAGAACAAGTAAGTGGGTGGAGAGTGGTGGGGGAGGGGGGGCATGGGGGGCATGATTCTGCTCACACACTCAGCCCTGTATGGAACCCTGTCCATTTACTTAAGCCTCAAGTGGGCCCTTGACTCTTCAGCAGTACAGCTTCATAGACTGAGTGTTTTAGTGGTTTGAGACAAGCACAACATGGCCGCAAACCACTTTTAATATTTTGAGTAGACTTTGTCGCAGCATAATCGGTAAATGTATCCGGAATACTGCAGAGCTATTTTAGATAACATTGCCAAGCCAAAGCTGTGGCACTAGGCATGACGGATATTTTCATTGTTGTGCTCTAATGTCTCTGTCTTACGTTTGGTACATGCTGGCCTGTAATGACGCTGTCTGAAAACTGAATTCTAATTATTGGGATAATAGTGTAATGTGTCCAGTAGAGCCAGATGACAACCACATTTTTTAACTGGCACATTTATTGTATCAATGTAAATACATAATGAAATTGAAGCTTACCATTGATTTCAGTAATAAAATTATGTTCCACCTGTCCTCTAACCATTCACCACAGTAATGAGTGTGAATGGGAGCTCAAATTTGCATTCATCCCTGTTTTAAAAATATTCATTCAGCAGCCACTCAGAGCCTTGACACAGGGCAAGCTTCACTTCATAGCCACAAGCTAACGTCCTTTGCATTGAGTCAGTGCATTACAATGAATAGAATAATCACTGAAGTGAGCAGAATGGAGAGTTCAGGCACAACTGAAAATAATTTTCATGGACATTTTGTTGTTTTCTGACTGTAATCCTTTTTTTATTTAACTTGACAGTTGAATGCTTGAAAGTGATATGAGCACTGATTGACCTTATGTTTTTTCTTTGTTTGTTCAAATACAAAATACTTGAAATGATGTGTGAACAGCATTGCTCTTAACACTGCATATGGAATTGAATGTTCTACACAAGCTGGGGTTTGAAAAAATAATACTATATCCTTTCAGATCTTTAAAATGTAATTTTAGCTAATTTTAACTCTTCCGCTTGTAAAATAAAGAATCAATGCATCTTTTTTCAGGAAAAACTCAGTATTATTTTTCTCTGGTATAATAAGCAAAACTATTTTATAACCGATATTTCCACATAAAAGGCTGATAAATTGTGTGGAATACCAACATACCATTGTGTATGGGACAAAATACATGAGAATTATTATTTAAAATAATATTTAATAAATATTTTAAATTGTATCTAGATAATATTTAGATTTTCTATAGTGCAGCGATATTGCATGCCATTCCCTTTTTTGGACAGAACCTGGCTTGGACAATTCTGAATGCGGTGTTGTTTCCCCCCCCAGGCGAAAATTCTCGGCAACGACCAATGGCGCCTGTGAGGAGCCGGTCTCAGACAAAGTGGGAGTATGGGATTTTGTGGAACCAACGCATAGGTCAATCTGCAACTGTTCAAGGTATGGTACACACTCTCTTAGTGCAGCAGTGTTTACACTGGGCCAGAGACCTCTCCTCTATAAACAAGTGGTGTGGCTTGCTTACATGGAATTTAGTTTTCTTTTTTCCCCAAACAGAAAGCTTTACAGACCATTTGTAATGGGTGTTCATGTCATTGCTGTATACGTTTTTCTTTTTTTTTTTTTTTTTGGGTGACCGCTGCGTCAGAGGTGTTTTGTGTCATTCCTGTTCACTTTCCACATTGAACAGAACAATATTCACTCTTGGGGTGATGGACTGGACACTTGGGGGGACTAGACTGTTTTAAAAAAACGGCAGCTGCCAAGAGGCCAAGATGATAAATAGCTCTACAGACCTGAGTCGGTTAACACAGACATGAAATGGCGGAGCTCAACCCTCATATATGCTGGTGAGCCCTGAGGGACCTTTCCAAATCCTAGGCGTGCCATACGAAGTTTGCCATCAGCACATCATCGCAGCCTTGAGGTGCTGCATTTATTCAAAATGAAACATAAGCTTTGGCACAGGTCATCCATAAATAACTATTTGACACTCCATACCTCATAACGTTGGTTCGATGTGGGTTTTTGCTTTCCTGTGCATTTTTTCCCACTCTCGGTTCAGAACTGGCAGGGGCGGGGGGTGTTTGGGTAGCTCCAGGTCGCATTGCTGTGCTGGATGGGACCCAGCTACAAGGGTGACATTGAAAAGGGAATCCCTCTGCAGAAATGCCAACGACCATATAGGCACATCTGGGTCAAGGAGCCATTTTGGCTCAGCCAGGGTCTTACTCAGAGATCCATTTGCACTTGTTCAACCCTTTCTCCTACAGCAGCTGTCAAGCAGCCAAGTGCTTCCTAATCCTACCTTGTAGTTGCAGGGGCAGTGACCCCTAGTGCTAAAGAGGGAGCTTAGTGGTAAACTTGGAGTGCCTAACCACACTTGTGAACCTGCAGTTTCAACATCTACATATCAGGTGCATTAAATAAATTTGGCACAGGCACTCCTGACAATCCTGCCCCAGAGAAATCTGATATGGGAAATTTTTGTGGTGTAACAATGAAACTTGACACCACCACCCCAAAAAAAAAACCAGCACCCTCAACCACTCCAGCCACTTGTGTTTATATGACTGGGGAAGGTGTCGACAGTGCTGGCGGAATATTCCGTGGCCGGAGTCACAAAGCTTTTTCACGTGAGTGTGACTGCAGGCATGACCCCCGGGGATTATTGGCCAAACCCACACTGCTGGGGTGTCTGACCTGGGGGGCTTCGCCACCGTGACCACACATTCCAGCCACTTCCATCATGATGAGAGAGATGGGGGAAAAACAACATTGTGGTGGGAGTGCAAAACAGGATATTTAACAGGGTAGAATATTGTTCCACCTCATTTACCCACCTAATCCTCCTGCGTTTCAGAGTGAGAGAGCCACGATTGCGTCAAGTGAAAACAAGACTATATTGAAACAGATGAGCTGCACTGATCTAAAGACTCATGTAAACAGTCACCTGAAAGGGCACAGACCTTTGAATTAAACATTCACTGTAGATAAGTATCAAACACAAATTTTACATGGCCCTGTATTGCAGAGAAACAGGATGTACAGTCCAGGTGAAAATCAAATGAGGCATTTCTCAACATTACTTAGCCTTACAGGGTAGACCTCTCTGACTCTGTTGGCGACTGTAGAATGAAGAGAAATTTACTCGGTCTTTAAATTCTCCTCTTAAGTTTGATTGCCAGATGCATGCAAATGACTAGCTACTGCTATCGTTTCTAGAACATGAAATTAAACACAGTAGAAAAAGGGCAAAAAAGAGTTTTTGTCAGAACAAATGTATGCATTGTTATAAATGATCTTTAAAAGTTACATTTCTGCTTTTGGTTTTTTTAAATTATATAATCATATGTAATCAGTGATATAAATCAGTTAATGCATAGTTGCACATATTTTACTCCTTGCAAGAAAGTTTTGAACTACAAACAACAAAGGGGCATTTATTAAATGAAAAATGTTTTCCTTTTCTGTTAACCTTTCCTTTTCTGCCTGGCCAAAAAAACATAAAAATAACATTTAATGTTATGATTGGATATAGGAGTTACTGGTGCTCATTTGAGATTATTAAAAAAAAAAAAAAAAAAAAAAGACACAGTGCACCTGACTATGCTTTGCCGTTGAATTTGATACTTGACCTGATTTGGCTCAAGAGGTGTTTTTAGAACATGATCATGAAGTTTTAGTTAACTGATAATCGTAGGTCAAATTATTGTAACCCCTGCCTCCCCTTACCAGTGACAGCCAGGCCGAGTTCAAAGGATAGGGTACAGTTCGTGTTGAGAGGAGAGGTGCACACGCTGGAGAGGGGGCGCGTTTTAGAGGATGCATAGACCGAAGCAGATTGCATACAGTTCCTCATTGTATAATTGAAAATTCACTCGTGGGTGATTTTATACATGCAACATTTACTTAAAATGAAACTGAAAAAGGTGTAAATGTTTTAAAGTTGCATCACTGTGATACAGATGTTAACAGAATTTTTAAACTGTGGATTTTCGTTATCGTAATCTCGGCAGACCGGTTTTTTGGTTTTTCACAGTTTCCACGGCATAGACTGCACTTGTCTTCCCCTGGGGTCTCGTGTACTAAGGTAGCAGGTCACACAGCTCCACAGTACTTGCGTGTGAAACGCTTTTTGACATGGCAGATTTTCCGTAACATTATGAAATGGATTTGACATATTTTTCAGGTTTTACTTCAGGTTTAAAGAAACAACACAATTTACCATTCTGTTTCCTTTTTACATTTATTGTGACTATTTTTGTTTCTGTTTTAACAAAGGGCTCAACCGTGAAGCATTATGAGTTGCAAGTAATTAAATGAAATGTGCCATATAAATAAAGTGAAAGTTAAAGAGGTATGTGACTAAATAACTTGAGACTTGTTTTCTTGTTTTCTATTTCCCTCTTTTTAGGCATAAAAACCTGAAACAGCGTGCGGGCAGCGCTCCAGGACAGCCCCAGTCAGCTGGCGCCCCCGCCCAGCCGCCCCCCAAGCACAAGGCGGCAGAGAAGCCAGAGAAGGGCGAGAAGCAGCAGAAGCGCCCGCAGACGCCCTTCCACCACCGCAGCTCCACCTGCGAGGACACAGCCGCCCTGGAGCCTGATGCCACCAACCCGCGCCTAGCGGCCATCCGCGGACAGGAGGGCGGTCGGTTCCCAGGGCTCCGCCCCTCTGATGCCACTGCGGCCTCCAAGGCCCCCCAGCTGGGTGGTGGAGTTGGTGGAGGGGGCCCCCCCTCGGAGATGGCGGGATCACCCCAGCCCCCACCGCTCAGCCCACACCCCTGTGAGCGTGGGGGTGAGGAGGGAGGTGAAGGGAAGAACCCCCCAACGCCCCACAACCAACACTTCTACCCTCCCACCACTGAGCCCTGCTTAGTAGCCCCCAAGGGCCCCGAGGATCCCCGTCTGGATGCCCTGGCCCAGCCCTTCCACCCAGCCTACCCTGCTGAGCCCCTGGAGCCCACCATCTATGTGGGGGCCGCAGTCAACCTGGAGGAGGACAGTACCCACGGCGCCCCCTGGAGGTTCTTCAAGCTCCCACAAAAGAAGGATACCGAGTTCCCCACACCACAGTTGCCCGGAGACAAGCTGCGGGATGAGGCCCCTGGGGGGCAGGACTCGAACGTGTCAGTCACAGAGTGAGTACTTTCACTTGCCCGCCTCCATCCCCCTTCTGTGACCTGTGACCTCTCATCAGAGCCCAGTGGTGATCTGGGAGAAAGGAGGGGAAAGTGTTTTTGAGCGTGGTGACACAAAACCCCAGGCCAGACCCCCCCTCCGCCCTTTTCAGCCCAGAATGTTCCCCCACCCACATGAAGCGCACACGGTGCATTAATCCCCTGCTATGTGCCCTTTTGACATCATACATTCTAATATGTGTGCCCAACACCGTGGCAAGCCCAAGTGAGCATTGATTTCTGACACCTGAGAAGAGGCGTAGGGATAGATGGAAAGAATTGATCCCCCTCCAACCAAAGAAAGAAAAGGACAGGAGCATCCCAGGAATTAATCAAGGGGTGTGTGTGTGTGTGTGTGTGTGTGTGTGTGTGTGTGTGTGTGTGTGTGTGTGTGTGTGTGTGTGTGTGTGTGTGTGTGTGTGTGTGTGTGTGTGTGTGTGTGTGTGAGAGAGAGAATGTAAGTGTTTGAGTGTGCAAGCACACGTGGTGCAGGGAGTTGCTGTAGTCGATTCTGATGGGAATTATTGAGGGGTTATGTAATTCCAGGATGGTTCTCAGCTATTCTGGTACAGTGTAATCCTCCGACCGGGGCTTTGAATGGCCGCTAATCTCTCGCTGGGCCATTCCTCACTGTCGGCTCGGATCAGAGCTGGCCCCATAAATGGGTGGTGGCGTACATGAGCCAGGTCAGTTCCACCACGAGCGCCCTCTGTCCTGTTCACATAGAAACGGGTTTGGAATCACACTTATGGTTAAAACCTGAGGCAGTCTCACTTGTTCGGATAGTAGAATAACCATAGGCCTGTCCTCACTTACAAAGCCTAATAAACTACTGCCTCCATAGACATTATTTTGTGCAACATTTTGGGTGTTTTTATTGATAATAAGACAATGGTCAGTCACTGCTGTCAACTATTCACATTCTCATGGAAGTGGAACTCCATGTGGTTGTTCGGAGCCTGAGAACTCTGGTGTTTCTTCTTTGATAAATGTATACATAGACATTTTTTTTCAGCCAACCAAATCTACTTTCACAACTCTGAGGGGACCTATAAGCTTGCAGGCAGCCTATTCTAAGAGCAGTGCATTTTTCTGAACTGCCATCATAGATTAAGCATCTGCAATTGAGACTGTTCTGAGCCAAATTTATTTTCTCCACTCCAATGTGTTACAACAGCCAAGCTTCCAAGAATGTGTCGTGCTAACAATCCAATTGTCAGTTACAACTTGTGATGAATTCCACAACACCGTAAGACAGCCAAATCGACTATCAGTAATCTGCAGGCACAAATCGGAATGCAGGAAGGGCAGGGAAAGTCTACATGGTCCCTGATGGATTTGACTTCAGAAGGAGGGAATCTTTATAGCATGCAGTTGCCCATAATGTCCGAACTACAAAAACCGCAAAGCCGCCGAGGACTGGCACAGCAGCGGTTGATATCATCACAGTTTACCACCATCAAAGTTGTGTGCACTAAGAATCATCTCTGAGCTGTTTTTATTTTAGGGAAGCGGTGGTTTGGAAATGTAAATGATGACAGTCATAATCCTCTGAAGAAACGAGGATGAAGACTGCACCAGCCACAACACCATAGGGAATAGTCTCATCTGTCAGATACTGCCAATGTTGCAGCTTTAACCTTGGAAACCAGCCAATCAATCTTTCTGTCCATTTTTGTAATTTGTGTGTGTGTGTGATGGGTGTGAGTGGCACTCCTCATAGCCATCACAGATGCGTTTATTATTCATATGCTTAGTTTCCATTCTTGTATGTCTCCTTTAAATACATGTAAATTATGTACAAGTGTCTGAAGGGAAATGACAAATGTACATAGGCTGAATGGCCTGTGTGATATATGATGTTCTAGTGTTTATATAAAACACACCAGGGCTGTTTCATTTTTTTTGGTGCATCAGTCTTTGCAGGTAGAGCATTTTTTGCCATGTGTGAATGGGCAAGGAATTTAGGCTAAGGCAGCATTTGACCTCTAGAACAGTAGTGGTCAGAGGTATTGTATCCTTTCAGATGTTAAGTTTAGTCAGTGTTGTCTGAATTCAAAGAGAGATTGACTGCAAGGCAAAGCACTGAGTTTTTGTTTTGAACTTTTTATATAGGTGGATAGTTGTTGTTTCTGTCAAATTTAGAAGCGTGGAAAATGGGAATTAACTTGTTGAACATATTTGCTCACAGCAGGCTTTGGATCTAAATGGCAGTATTTTGATATACTTTATGTGACTTTATCAGAGTGTTATGCAACACACCCTTGCTCTGAGCATCAAAGCCACAGCAGACATATGACACTGATCGGTGGTGCTTGGGCTGTGCTTTCTTTTAGACTAATGGTCGCCTCCAAGAAGCCCCTCAAAGTGTCAGAGGAACGGGTGCAGATGTATCTGCAGAGGAGGAACCAGTACCTGTCGGCCGCCATCTCTGATGGCGACCACGAGCCCGAGGTGGACCCCTACGCCTTCGTGGAGGGGGATGTGGAGTTCCTCTTCCCTGATAAGAAGGACAAGCAGGGTGGAGAGAGGGAGCCAGGGAAGAAACACAAGGTGGGGTCACAACACCGGGAGCATGTCCTCTGGGGCCCATTGTCCACAGGCCTCAGAGGATGCCAAGTAAACTGTTGATTCCACATTTTACCTCAATCTCAATTTCCTCCACAATTCCCCCCTCCTTTTCTCTCTGCATTCCAGGAATATCCCTTTGTTCTACACTGACATTCAAATTAACAGCTTTTGTTATGTTTGAAACATCTCGGTTTGTACACTTTCAGATTTTTTTTATGTTACCACAGTCTTAGACTATGTCAGGCCATGCCTCAGAGCACATTGGCGACACTGCTGTCTGACCTTCTGTCTTTGGGCTATTGTTGAGCTTTCCTGCGAGATGGCCTGGCTTCCTCTAAGCTGTTTTATTGCACGTGGTTTGGTCAAAGCAGGGGTCACTCGAATCTGTGCGGTAAGTTAAGTGGCCCTCAGTCCTGAAACAAAGCTTGTGTCACTGCATGTTTAACCGAACAGAAACACTGTGGAACATGGCTGGGCCATTATCCAAGTCAGGTCTTCATATTCACTAATTTTAAGCGGTAACAATTAAATGCATAGTATAATGGTTACCAGAAAAAATGTATTCTTCACATCAGTGTCTGTCTTCAGTAATGAAAATGTTTTATTCATTATTTGCACCGAGCAGACATGAAAAGTTATGAAAGTTATGATTTGCTTTCTGTCAGTGTGGAACTACAGACAGTGGCTCTCACAAGCCTCTTTTAAATGCTCTTTATTTCTACCTCTGTTTTGAGAGCCACACTTGAATAACAAGCTCTCTTCCGTCTAAAAAGCAATGCATTTTCAGAAGAGTCACAACATTCCCTACTGTGCTAAAAACCCTTTCTGGCGATGTTTTTGTTGCACAGATAAACATGTGCCTCCTAGTGTGTTGTTCTCCCATCAGAGGGGAGCGATTTTTGTTCCCTTACCTTCGCATTCAAGGGTCATTCTGTTTTGTCAATCACCACATCCTGCCAAGTTCATTTATGTAGCAATTCAATACTTAATAATCAAATCCACAGTATCCTCAGCTTGAAGCCACAACTACAGTTGGCTGTTCACTTTTTATGATTATCAAGGATTTTCATAAATTAAGTAATATGAAATTTATGTTTTTAAAAAGTATGTGGAGGGGAATGGTGGAAAGTTGGCCTGTTTTGTCATTGTTGTGCACACAGTTCAGGAATAGACAGACAGAGCCCATAACACAGGTAATTCTGTACTGCTATTCAGGGGCATACCTTGTCCACACACCACAGCAGTGGATGTGTTCTGTCTTCGAAACGCAAATACCTGATCAGGCACACATTCTGACAGGAATTTTCCGGCGGTCCTTCGACAGCATCCGGAGATGAGGAAACCTATGTCAATTTTAGATGTGCAAGCGTTTTCTTCGTCATGCTCTCTCTGCCATCCAGGAATTTCTCCAGGCAGCGTTTAGTCAAAACATTGAAGTGCTTCTTGAGTGAAAATAAGGCAATGTTGCTACTTTTAGAAGGTGCCAGCTGCTGATTGTAGCTGTGATCTTTCTTTTCATCTCAACTGAGCAACTGCATTTTTGGAACCATTTTCATATTCCCAATGTCACATGATATGTAAATCAGGAAGTGAAAAGCTAACATTTTGTTTTGAGCAACCAAAGTTACAGCAATTCAGGCATGAGAAGGGAAATGCTCTGACAGTGCAGCGGAAGCTGGGAAGAGCTCCTTCAGGCAGGGGGGGGCTTGAAAATAATGAGAGCAGTGTGGCGTAAATCCTGGAATTCCTCCATCAGTAGACGAGCAGGCTGGCTGTCCTCTGCCATAGGACAACCAGAAGCTTGCTGGCAATTATATGCTGTACTGTGGAATGTACCGGGAGGCACTATAGTTTAAAAAAAACAAAAAAAACAATAGGTAGCTTTTGCAGTAATTGCTGTAAAAGTCATTGGCCCTTTTTGGTGAGCACTTTAACAAACCTTTTTGGATTGAAATCCTTGATATAAAGCTTGAGGAAATTAACTGCTGGAACATACCATTCCAGTTTTGCCCTTTGCACTTGGGTTGTAAAAATGCCACTCAGCAGGCAGTTTGAAATTCTGTCTGATCACTTCTAGGAGTATTTTTTTCGTCAGCTTATTTGCCACGCCATTTTATTGTATTTAACACATTTTGTTAAATGCCTTTGCTTGTCCAACATTGGGTCACAAAATTGCTCATGTGCAGAAGGGTCTTATATCTGATGAAGTGAAATCAATGTTATTGATATCTCACACTGATGTAGTCTGCCCCTGTGTATGTGAGAGTTCTGTTGTATATTTGTGTTTATTTGCTAGGTCTGTTGCTAAAGCTGTATTTTCTTTCTTTTGACAGGGGGATGATGGTGGATCAGGCCCGGCAGATGGTAAGAATGCTTGCTCACTTTTCCACCCCATTAGCATGTCCAGTGAAAGGGACGGTTTATCTGCCTTACCATCCTATCAGACCTTGCAGTTACAGACTGTTTCTTTGGTCGGAGATGGTCTGGGGGAGGGGTTATTTTATTCATTTTTTAAGATGACTGTTAGCATTATCCTAGCACTGCTCCATCAGTGGGGTGCCTTAGTTTCCATGTGGCTCAGTACGCTCTCTCTGATCCCTCAGCCATCTAAGGCTATTACAGGAGCCTCTCAGTCATGTGCAGTATTATCAGGGAAGCAGCCATTTGCTCTGGAAATTTGGAGTGATGATCTCTCTCTCTCCTTCCTTTTTCTCCCTCTCCTTCCTGTCCACTCTTCCCCACTATCATAATCCCCCCTCTGCCTCCCTCTTTCTCTGTTCGTCTCTCCTCCCTCACCACACACACACAACTGCTCCAATACAGATGCACAGCGGGCTGCTGCCCACAACCGCACCACCTCCACCAGCCTGATCCATGAGACGGACCTGGCTGTGTCCATGAATGACCTGGACAACCTCTTCAACTCAGATGAGGATGAGCTCACGGTCAGTTTCACCTCGGTGAACGCATGACTCATTAGCAGGGAGTGGGCTCCTGAGCACAGCCAAACCTATGCCAGATTAATGCCACAGGGCCGAGCAGAGTTTTCGCCTGGGTTCAGTGATTGATGACGATGGTTTTCTGAAAGGGTTTCTGTTCCTGCAGTGCTCTAAGGTGGGGTTACTCAGGGTGTCAAACACTGTCATTGAATGTCCGACCCTGTTTAAATACTCCAGAGCAAAGTCCAGCCTTCCTCAGTCATTTCACTGATCTGAAGTAACTGCTGATGCACAAGCCATGTCTCTCTCACCTGTCTATGCTCTGTTGATCATGTGAATGGAGTAAGATGGGAAGAATGGGTGCATCCTGTTTTAGAAATGAAGAGCAGATCAGCACTCTAACCTTTCATTCCCCCCTCCACACACAGCCCGGCTCCAGACGCGCTGCCAACGGAACGGAGGAGAAATTCGGCAATAAGGAATCAAAGCCAGCAACACTTGATCCCCTCCCTTGCATAAGTAAGACAGTCTTTCTCTTTTTCCCTTTGAGATTTTAACCAGAATCCATTTTAAATAATTTGCTCTGGGATTCAGTCCAAACAAATTGTGCTTAACTTCGCCTCACCATTTAAATGAAAATGTTTTATTTTCTTCTCTGCAAGTTTGCCAAGTTCATTTTTGGTGGTTGCAAAGCTCACCAACTCATCAGCTATTGAAGCACTGAAACTTGTACTTTATTGGCGAGTCAAAATAGAATCTTCACCATTCTCCACTCTTCTTTCAGACAGTCATGTTAACTTATCTAAAACATTTGGACTGTCAATTGAAAGTAATTTATTCTTCAGTGATATTGGAAAATGCTCATTTCAGATTCATGTGACTTGTCAAATTTCTTAGTTTGCCACCTAGTGGAAGGGGTGTGTAGTTTTTCTGCCTGTTTGAAAAAATGTTCTCAGTCACAGGAAGCAGCAGCAACAGTTAGTGGTTAACACCTGCAAACCAAATAGATGCAGAATCTCATCAAAGGGGAGAAAGGATATTTTTAGGGTTTTAAACAACATATTCTGGTTTCCTAGAATAGCAAAAGCAGACTTGTTGATAGAAATATTGGCAGTGCCTGGGACAAATTGCTAATTGGACACATGCTGCAGTCAATTTATAGTAGTGTTTTTTTTTTTCTTTGTTTTTTGGGCTGAAATTCAACCTTTGCTCTTGTTGGTAATGTTTCTAGCGTAGGAGTGCCTGTGTGATTTATTTTGGATATGAAAAGTAACACGCCAGAACATTTCTCCCCTTTTTTAATTTAGCAAATGCCCCAGCAGTTCCTATGACAGTGCAGAGTATTTTGAAGGCCTAAAAATTTCCTCCCCCCCCTACCCCACTTTGCATTATAGGTTCTGCAGACCTGCACCAGATGTTTCCCACCCCGCCCTCCCTGGAGCAGCACATCATGGGCTACTCCCCCATGAACATGGGCAGCAAGGACTACGGCAGCATAGACGCCCCCCCAGGCATGACCCTGCTGGACGGCAGCACCTCCCTGGGTGGCCAGTTCAAGATGGAGGTGGAAGAGAGCTTCTGCAGCCCTAAGCCATCCGAAATCAAGGTGAGACCCACCTGCCTGGAACCTGTGGCATCTAGCCTTAGACGAAGGCTCATAGCTCTCCATTAAATCCTCCCAAAAACTTTGCAGCTCACAGTGGTAAAACACACCCACCTTTTGAGGTTTCACAAGATATTTTTTGAGCACTCACATCAGCTTGAATAACAGCAGGTTTAAGAAAATTAATGTATAACCTTATGATACACAATGGTTGTAGTGGTTGTGCAGACAGAGGAGGCGTTTGTCATGCCAACCCTGAAAACCATGCTATCATGAGATAGAAATCAGTCATGTATCAGAGCCTCCCAATGAAGGAGTTTGAAATGTTAGGTTTTTAATTTTAACACTGGGAGTATTCCATAGCCATGGTGCTAAAATCACAGGTGAGAAGCGCAAAACTAAAAGGGCAAAATACAGATCGTGTGACCTTACAGTCTTGGTTGTGATTATACACAATGTCATGAAATGCTTATGTCTGCTTTTGTTGGTTTTTTAAATCGGTGTAACAATTCACAGAATGCTGTGGGGTTATAGAAAATTGCATTTCCATGACACTTGACTTTGTCGCAAAGCAGCGTCCCCTTGCAGGTCTGGAGAGCAAAATGATCATCAACCAAAAACCTCTTTCCTCTGATTACTGCTGTTAATTACATTTGTGTACTTTGATGGAGGCGGTGGCCACTTCAGGAGATTAACTGTGCCTACCTCGCTTTTAAACATTTGTCTCCTGAACTTTTGCAGTTAAATCTCTCCAAAACACCACGCGACACTCAAGTACAAATGTAAAGAGGAAGTTGTTGCCTGTGCCACAGTGTAATATTTCAGAAATTTTTCAAATGCTCACATTCCTTTGTTATGTAACTGAGGGGATTAAAAATGATTAACCTACAGTTTAATGCATCCAGTTTTTCAGAGCTGGGAAAATATTTGTTTGAAAGCCAGCATTAATATCGAAGCCATTACTGAAAACATTGGCCAGCATTGCACATTCTGCCCTTCTGGTTCGATGTTTTACACCTCCCTCTCACTCTTTCTCTCCCGCTCTCTCTTTTTCTATGCAGGACTTTTCCTTTGTGTACAAGCCAGAGATGTGCCAGGCGTTTGTGGGCTGCTCCATGTTCGCTCCGCTCAAGGCCCTGCCGAGCCAGTGTTTGCCGCCCATCAAGCTGCCAGAGGAGTGCCTGTACCGACCCAGCTGGACCGTGGGCAAACTGGAGCTGCTCAACCCGGTGCCTGCCATGACCTTCCTCAGCAAGGACATGTAAGGCCACCCACGCAGACCACAGCACACCCCCCACTCTGCTCCCAAAGATCCTGCTGCCTTTCCCCCTCTCTGCTCACCCTGTCTAAAGCTGCTGGAACCAATGGGGATTCTCACACACACTCTGATGGATTCCTTTTACTTTATATCCTAACCAGGCTTTCTCATAAGTACTGAGGGATGCCATTCCAATTTAGACTTTTTTAAGACTCCCCAACCTGCCCTGGTTGTGCAGTTTCTTTTTGAACACACATTGTTTGTCGTGCCAGACCAAAGGGAAAACATACATTTGTGTAAATTTGGAGCTCATTTGAGGTGACGGATCCATTTGAAGTTTAAGAAACGTAGACTGCAGTTTGGACCAGTTCTGAAATGGTGCCCCCTCGTGCACAGTTGAAGCAACCAGGCTTTCATATTCAAAGCTCAGTCTTCTATGACCAGATGTCTACTTTCTTGTGTTCACAGGAGTTAGGTTTCAGGTTAACATGACTTCCTGAATGATTTATATTTAGCTCTGGTTCACTGGGTTTGTGGTGTATGTAAATGAATGGTGCAGAGTGGAAAAAACGGGGGTTCCCGAGTGGGTACTGCATGGATTTTGAAGTTTCTGATTTCCACTTGGTTCTTAATTCTCTAATTTGTGCTGCTGTTTGAGGTTTCTGTGCCTGCTTGATCTTGAACCGGTGTTAAGTTTTTGTTTGTCGAAAAAGTCCTGAAAGCAAAAATGGTGGAGGGGGATCAGCTTTCCTGTAAAAATTAGTCTGCAGAAAGAATGCCTGTTCTGGTGTGCAGTTTGCAGAGCGCTAAACCCGGCAGTAAATTCACAGGCTATAAAATGGTCACGGGAAGGCTGTTTATATGACGGTCAAGCCCCTTTTATAATCCCAGGGTACTTCACTGCTTCAGAATAAAGGGTCACTTCTCTGTGGCATGCTAGTCTAGGAGCTTGCTCTTATTTTAAGAAACGTACCGTACATGGTTCCAGGAGTCCCGTCAGTCCTCAGGACATGCTGTGCTGTTGCTCCTCAGAGCTGTTGCTGTTGCCTGCCCAAAAATAGTCTATCAGAAAGGCGGGATCTTCCTTACGATGTCAGACTCTTCCTGGGCAACAGTGACCATGGCTATCTGCCCGGTCAGCCTCTGATGTCTGATTGGCTGAGCCATCTGGGTGGTAACAGGTAGTGATGAGAGAGGCTTCATGAAACCAAATTGGGCACAGAAATACCATGTGCTTTTAGTTGCCCATTATTCTGAATAATTCATGTTAGATATGTTTTTGAGGGCAGTTAATTTTTGTTAAGAAAAAAAATAATGTTGAGAATATATGTTTTGGGATCAGCTGAAGGGAAGCAGAATATTTAAGAAGTCAAACAGTGTTGGTAAATCTGATGTCTGTGGTAATGTGTGGTAATGTCTCCTATGTCCCACAGTAACATCCCCAGCGTGGGCAGCACCATGGATCCAGAGTACAACCAGACATACACGCCTCAGACCCACACACCCTTCATGTCCAACAGTGCCCCACCCAGCAACAGCGGACCGGGGATCCTGCCCTCCCCCGCCACGCCCCGCTTCTCAGCCCCTACCCCTCGCACCCCCCGGACCCCGCGCACTCCCCGGGGCCCCTCCAGCGTCCAGGGCTCCCTGAAGTATGAGAACTCAGACCTGTACTCTCCAGCCTCCACCCCCTCCACTTGCCGACCGCTTAACTCTGTGGAGCCGGCTACCGTCCCCTCCATCCCTGAGGCCCACAGCCTCTATGTCAACCTCATCCTGTCTGAGTCAGTCATGAATCTTTTCAAGGACTGTAACCTCGACAGCTGCTGCATCTGCGTGTGCAACATGAACATCAAGGGCGCCGACGTGGGCGTTTACATCAGTGACCCCAACTGTGAGGTGCAGTACTCGTGCACCTGTGGCTTCAGCGCCGTCATGAACCGCCGCTATGGCAACGGCTCAGGCCTCTTCCTGGAGGACGAGCTGGACATCATTGGGCGAGGCTCGGACCCCAGCCGTGAGGTGGAGAAGCGATTTGAGGCACTGCGGCAGGCATCGCTGGAGAGGTCCGGGAACACCAAGGAGCGCGTCCCAGACGAGCTCATCCTCCTGCTGCAAGACCAGTGCACCAACCCCTTCTCCCCCATCTCTGGCCTGGAGCCCGACGCCCTGGCCCCACCCAAGGGCCCCGGTGCACCACCGGCTTGTGTGCGTGTGGAGGAGAGGGACTACCACAGTGACTGCTACCTGGCCCTGGAGCACGGGCGTCAGTTCATGGACAACATGTCCGGTGGAAAGGTAGATGAGACGTTGGTCAAGAGCACCTGCCTCCACCACTGGGCAAAACGCAACGGTGAGTGTTTGTGTTTGTATTACACCGACTACGTTTTGATGCATGTTGAATGTCGCTGCATAAAATAAATGCCGTTATCCTTGCTTTAGTCCAGATGTTTGCCAGCTTCATCACATTTACTGCTGCTGTCATATAGATTTACGCCTGCCTGCCTTTTGAATTTACCCCACGTTCGTCGAGATTTGCTTCTGATCTAGGACTGGTTTGCTTTTGTCACAGCTTTACTGTCCAGATTTTGCCCTGGTTAAATTCAGATTAATGGTCTTATGGTTTGTGTGTTCATGTACTGACCCTCTATCCCCGGCCCCCGCAGCTGTGGATGTCAGCACACTGTGCTCTCAGGATGTTCTGCGTGTGCTGCTGTCCCTCCAGCCAGTACTGCAGGATGCCATCCAGAAGAAGAGGACGGTGCGCTCCTGGGGTGTGCAGGGACCCCTCACCTGGCAGCAGTTCCACAAGATGGCTGGCCGGGGCTCCTATGGTAAGTGGCAGGGCACACTTTTCAGTCTCATCACTCTTATGGCAGCAGAATCTCAGTCCTTATGCCAGAGCAGTGTGACCACCTCACCACAGGCAGGCACATGAGAGAAGACTGGACCATCAATCAAAAGGCAGCTCCGTTACTCTGCCCTGATCCAGATGTTTCCCCAGCAGGAAGCCTCTCATTCTGTAGCTGAAACATGTCCAAACATTGGAGAAGACAGTGATTGGATCTCTCCTGGTCCCCCCGCCCCACTTTCCCACTCATCCTTTTTTCTCCTCCCTCTCTGCAGGCACAGATGAGTCCCCAGAACCTCTGCCCATCCCCACCTTCCTGGTGGGGTATGAGTACGACTTTGTGGTGTTGTCGCCCTTCGGTCTGCCCTACTGGGAAAAGCTGTTGCTTGACCCCTTCGGCTCCCAGCGGGACGTGGGATACCTGGTGGTGTGCCCCGAAAACGAGGCTCTGCTCAATGGCGCCAAAACCTTCTTCAGGGACCTGACGGCAGTGTACGAGGTGAGGCCCAGGATACTCTGCACCTCATTCCACCTCATACAGCATCATACAGAACAAGACGACATGAAACCACAGACCACCCCCCCCCAGGCCCTCAGCTCTGGGCCTGATTTAAACACTGAGCACTCTGCCTTACTTAAAGCCAAAAAATTTCAATTTGATGCGCCTCCTGGAAATTCATTAAGGTGCGTGAACAAACACAGTCTGTATTGGTAGTGTTGAGCTGTAACGTTGCATGGGGAACCCTGTAGATTAGTGGCAGGGGAGAATGGAGGAACGTTAGAGCCGAGCATCTAGCGAGTCTAAAGAATCTGTGACGGTTCCATGCAGTCTGTGTAATCCTGTGTCCCAGTTTCATGGCTGACACGTTCAGCTCTTTCTGCAGTAGTTGCCAGAAAAATGCGTACATGGGGAAATGCTATTCTGAGGTGGCGAACGGCAAATTAACATTATATGCAGGCTCTTCCCAAATGATTTTTTTCGTCATGCGTAGTAAACTTACTCCCCCATTGGGATGTGTGTTTCTGTGTTTCCGCTGACAGACGTTTTTCGTCTTTCATCTTGACACAGGATTCAGTGTTTTCCTCTGCCATCGAATTCGATTTGTCATTTTTTTTAAAAAAGATTGTTCAAAAAGAACCCACACGCTTAATTATTAATTACGTTTAAATATGATTCGGCTTTCTCATTAAACCCATCTTGCGCTTCCGCAAAATAGTGGCTTAAATATGTGTGCTTAAATAATGAAAGTCCCTTTTTTTCTCTCTGAAGTAAAAATACATCCAATAAAGAATTCAAGGAATATGAAAAAGATTTATTCAAGGAAACAGATTTACCAAGCATTTCCTGCTTATAGCCTTTTGCATTCTCCTGGTTTCATTTCCATTCAAACCTATCAGTTTTTTTTTTTTTCATATTTGAGGGTGCTTTTGTTCGCCGCTTTCTCCTTCTCATTCCCTTCAACTGTGTCACATTTGATTGGCAAAACCTCTTCACTGCTATTATATCTACCAGGTTCTTTATTGGCAAAGGCTACTGCTGTGTCATACGAATTGATTATATTCCATAGACAACAGGTTACATTTTCCTCCATTGGAGAGTGGTTTGGGGAAAAATTGAGGATGAAGGTGATGGAGGCTGCATTCTCCTCTAGGTATAAACAGTGAAGTAGAAGGCTGTGTACTTGCATTCAGATTAAGATCATAACCCTTATTACCCTATCTGATGGGTGGGCAAAGAAGCATTTAGAATGTATGCAATTCTAATGTTACTGCCATGGATGCGTTTCCTCAATCAGCATGCAATTACTTGGATGTCTGCAAGTAGACACCCACATATTTCAACCAAACTAAAAATGTGGTTCATTATTAAAAAAATGATGACTGGTTTAAAGTGTAGCTACTAGGAGTATACCGTTATTAGAGAAGGGATACTCCATGCATTTATTTCTGGCCAGTTGTGTTCCAAGGGTATGTGTGTCTTTGAGTTCCCCTTATTGTGAGACTATTTTTGTCACTGTCAACACATCAAATTTTCTGTAAATGATGGGCATTTATCAGTAATGCAACAGGGTGCACTTATTAATTAGGCTTTCTGGATTCCGACAGTGTAGTAATGACAGGAATAAAAGGTAATTAATATCATCAGACCTCTTAATGATGACTAATGTAATGCTGCATAAATGCCATATTGACCTAATTCCCTCTCCCGCCCCGCAGTCCTGCAGGCTGGGCCAGCACCGGCCCATCTCCAAAATGCACTCAGACGGCATTGTGCGCGTCGGGGCCGCTGCTGCCAGGAAGCTAGCCGAGCAGCCAGTGAGCGATTGGTTCCTCAAAGCCGGTGGCGGCAACAACGACTCTTTCGCCAAGCTCAAGCTCTACGCCCAAGTGTGCCGACACGACCTCGGTAAGCCACCATGCCACCACACCCTCACATCTCCTCTGCTTCCGTCACTCTGTGTGGTAATTACTGGGGGCGCACCTTGAGAATGCATCCCTTTTCACGCTTCTTCACCCGACACATTTAATGCATCTGACATTTACATTCAGGTATTTTGCAGAAGCTATTATCTAGAGCGACTTTTAAAAGTGCATGCAAAAAGGTTAGGTAAAGGCCAAGGGCTATACCATGTTATGAATAGAAACAGAAAAACCTGTCCTGTTTCTCGCATGCTTTTGTCGACAACTGTGCTTTCAGACTGTTGAGAAAGGCATCACTGATGGATGGGTTTTTTCTCCATTGCTTTTTCCTCAGCTCCATACCTTGCATCACAGTCACTGGACAGCTCCCTACTCACACAGCCCAACCCCCCTCCTGCCTCCAGCCAATCATCATCCGCACAGCCCCCAAGCTCCTCCTCTTCCTCATCTTCCTCTTCCTCTACGCCGGCCACCCAGAGCTCTGCAGCCCCTGGCAGTTCTGCCCTCCCAAACAGCTCCTCCAATACCGCCAGCAGTGCCACGCCCTCCTCCTCCACCCACACCCCCTCCAGCCAGGGAATGGGTGGAAATGTGCAGTCTGCCAAGCCCAGCTCCTTCCCTCCCTTTGGGGCCCTGGGTGTGCAGGGAGGTAGCTCCCAGAGCGGGCAGCATGGGCAACAGCCTGGCGGGCAGAACTCGGGCGCCTCAGGGGACAGTGCCTCCACCGGCACCACCCAGACTCAGGGCCCCACCGAACCACCAGAGAGGTAACCCCCAAATCACCACACAACATACCCCAATGTCAATTGTGTCATCTGTACAAATTTAAAAAAATCAAACAGCTACAATGTAGTACCTGCAATGACATAATTCTACAATTTAGACAGGGAGTTGATGACTCTGATCCCGGAGGGATGGGTGTGAATACTGCTTTGTGTTGAATTTCATCACTTAAGTGCTTAATTTAAGTCTTCGGTTGGCTAAAAGGTCCACACATCTTGTCCCCAAGTCCTAAACTGGATGCTTATTGAAAAGAAACCACAGTACCCCGCATGCACTGAAGCCCTTAGGGATGGAATTGTGCGTTCCTGGTTTAGATTCAATATCTTAACAGGTACACACTCAATCATCCATGCATGTACATACACTTGTTGTCTTTTGGCATGTTACTGCAGTGTCTCTCTCTCTCCTCTCTTTTGAACTTTATCTTAAAACAGCATATGCAGTCATGTACATGTTTCCCTGGTCTCAATAGATCATTGCTGAGAAGTCTATAGTGTCTTAAGAGATGGTTGTGAAATGCTGATATGACTTTTATCAAAATGCTGCATAAGAGGACTGGCTGTGCCTGTTGTGTCTGGTACGAATTAGAACCATAAAAATAAGTAACATTGAGCTAAACATGACAATTTTATCCTTTCTTTGGACTTTGAAACCAATTAAGATAATACAGATTTGGTTGTACACAACAGCAAATCCTCTCAGGAAGAGCCAAGTAAATATTTAATGTTTGTGAAATGCAGTTGCATTCAGTTTGGCAGATAAACTGTAGTAAATATTAATAAGTCATTTGTAATGCAATATAAATATCATGAAGCAGTATAGGGTTTAGCCTTTGCTGTATGGCATACTCCTTGGATGGTCAGTCTCTTCTCTAGCCAGTGTGAATGAGCATGCTCTGTCTCTTCCAGCACCATGGAGCGAGAAAAGGTTGGTGTTCCCACAGATGGGGAATCACATGCCATCACGTACCCCCCTGCGATCGTGGTGTACATTGTGGACCCATTCAGCTACGAGGAGACGGAGGGCTCGGCCCACTCTAATGTGTGGACACTGGGCCTGCTACGCTGCTACCTGGAGATGCTCCAGTTCCTCCCGCCGCACATCAGGAACGCGGTGTCTGTGCAGGTATTCCCCGCTTTCTAGGCGCTTGTTCCCATGTACAGTCTAACCTTGATTCTGCCGCCAGTCTGTAGGGGTGACACAGTAGTGTTATAGTTACAGAGCTGAGCTTGTCATTCAGAAGCAACAGATTCAGTTCTACGGTAGGGCACTGCCATTGTGTGCTTTACCTTAACTGCTGTGTAAATGGATAGTGTGTAAAAATGTAAGCTCGGTTGTGGATTAGGATATCTGCTAAATGCATAAAAATAAAAGGCTCTTTCTGATGGTAGATTTAGTGATGTTACACACACACTGCCTCATATGGAAATGTTTCTAGTCAAGTCTGGCAGTATTACACACATGAATCAGGTGTGCATATCTTCCCTTAAATTGTTAGTTGCTTAGGACAAGCATGTCTGATTGGAGATGGAAAAAAAAAAAAACTGTGTCTGTGTGTGTTTCTCAGATAATTCCCTGCCAGTACCTGTTGCAGCCAGTGAGGAATGAGGAGCGGCACATCTATGCCCAGCACCTCAAGTCCCTGGCCTTCTCAGTGTTCTCACAGTGCCGGCGACCACTGCCAACCTCCACTAACGTCAAAACACTGACGGGCTTCGGCCCCGGCCTGGCCCTTGACACCTCCCTCAAGAGCCCAGAGGTAAGCATGTTGGGTGGCAGTGTAGTATAGTGGATACGGAGTTGAACATGTATGTCAGAGCTTACTGGTTTGATTCCCAGTTAGGACTTTACCATTTTACCCATGAGAAAATGCACTTCACCAGATTTGCTTCAATAAATATCTAGCTGTATGAATGGGGTGTATGTAAAATGTAGGTTATGCAAGCTGTGGAAGTTGTTCTGAAAAATGACAAATGTGAAATGTAAAAGTATGCTCAATGCTCTCTTAGAAGTGACAGACAAATCCAGATGGAGTAGTGAACATTTATTTTTTTTCTTGTTGTTGGCAGGCTTCAAAACATTTCATATCCACTTCATTTTTATACATTTTGGTTGAAGAAACCAATCAATGTTCACTCAATGTTTTTGGTCGAATGGTCTTGCAATACTGATATAGTCAGCTATACAGGTTAATGTGGGTTATTGATTTTGGGGGAATGCAACCTTGGAGGAAGTTGAAAAGTCCTTTAATTGATTTTAGAGGTAATGGTGAGAACCTTGCAACTGCATTCATAACCCTGCCTATGTGCAGTGACCATGGGAGCAATTCAGTGGTTTCCCCCAGAACCGTTTTGGTCATTAAAAACAAACACTGAGAATCCCCAAATGCCTGTTTGGTCATTGGTTTAAGGAGCTGAAATCATTTGATTATTCCCAGAATCCCCTGGCCTGGATTCTAACCAAGCGAATCCGTAGCGCTCACTTACTTCCGTGCTTTCATTACATTATCTGGATGGGTAACTTTTTAGTCCACCTAATGGGATTCATCAAGCTTTGGTTTTGGCTGGAAGTTTGCGGGTCCTCCTCAGCTGAATTAAATTTACTCCCTCAGCATAGAGTGCAGTTCCTTGTAACAAAGCAAAATGCAAACTCACTGCTGACTCTGTGACACCTGCAACTGCTCAGACGGGGGAGTTGCACACAGGATGAGATTAGTCTCTTGGGAACAAATACGGTTATTCAATTAACCGGGCAGGGGAGAAAAAAGTGCAGAACATTGCTAGGTTGCATGCTGTTTTTATATGAAAGATAATATTAAAATCGCATTTTCAAAAGATTGTAAATAAGTTGTTGAATTTAATTATCTAAAATTCTGAACACACTGTGAAGCTTGTATGTTAGCGATAAAGTATGCCAGGCCTAATTTTGAAAAACTTTATAAATGAGAATTAGGAAGTTGAAAGCTAGAAAGTTGGAGTCGTGTTTCACTCTCATATTTATTGAGGATAATTCATAGTTTTTCCTGAGAAAAGGTGGAAAATACAATAGTGAGTTTCTGTAAGAGAAACCCCTGGTGGTCAGAGTATTGCAATGCAAAAAAAAAAAATTCTTGCTTTTTTTTTTTTTTTTTTGAAGCCTACAATTCTGGCATGGTGGCCTCCAGAATAATCCCTATGTGGGAAATACCCTGTAATCAAGTATTTTGACACTGGGAAGTTGAAAGCTTAATTTTCTTCATGTGCCTGTCCCTAGCTTTTGCGGAGTGTGATGTCTGAACCCCTCTCTCCTCTCACAGAGGCCCGAGTGCCTGAGGCTCTACACGCCACCCTTCATCCTAGCCCCTGTGAAGGACAAGCAGACAGAGCTGGGCGAGACGTTCGGGGAGGCTTCCCAGAAGTACAACGTGCTGTTTGTGGGGTACTGTCTGTCCCATGACCAGAGGTGGCTTCTGGCCACCTGCACTGACCTCTATGGGGAGCTCCTGGAAACCTGCATCATCAGCATTGACGTGCCCAACAGGTGAGTGCTCACCCAGGGAATGGCGGGTGTCCGGTCTTAACTGGGAAGGGGCCCATGTGGTAAGGGCAGACATTTATTCCAACCCAAGTGAGTGGTTTTAGTCCTGTGATATATCACACAACTGCACCCACACCAGCTTGTTCCTAATTAGTTTGGTCACCCTATTTGGTATTTCAGAGAAAGAGCTAGAAACTACAGTGTTTCTGTCTCTTTCCTTGATTATCTTGAGAGTGCTGGATTTTGAACATGGAAATTTCAGAAGTTGTAAAGATGCTTGGGATTTGTATATATACTTGTGGATGTTCTGCACAGTTGAATAAATGTTCTTTTGCATTTGGTTTGACAGTTGTGCTTCTGTGCTCTTGTCTCAGGGCCCGGAGGAAAAAAGGGTCAGCCAGAAGACTAGGCCTTCAAAAGCTCTGGGATTGGTGCCTGGGCCTGGTGCAGATGACATCTCTGCCCTGGAGGGTGGTGATTGGCCGTCTTGGAAGGATAGGCCACGGAGAGCTGCGAGGTTGGTCAATCTTAATGCTGTTGCTTACTGAATTTATATCCACTTCTTGCTGACACCCACACAGCTGTGCAAGTTTAAAAAAATGACCATAGATCAAGGGCCCCCATTCTTAATGTGAGAATGGTTTGTGTGAATTACAGGCTTTTGTTGTAGCCCAGCACTAAATCACCTGAATCAGCTAATCTGTTAAGATCTTGATTAGTTTAGTCTGATTTTTAGTGTCGTCCTAAACCAAAAGCCATCAGTCACACCAACCCTTCACACAAGATTTGACACCCCTGCTGTCCATTGCTGGAATTTGCTGCTGTAATGCCTCTGAAGTAAGAGCATGGGTCACTGGCCACAGTGCCCAACACCCTACACTGTGGTGGTGTAGTTGTCCAAGTGAGGAAGCTGTTGGGGAGGGTATCTGGGGGGTTTGGGGGCTGACTGTGTCTGAATAGCTCTTTTCCCCGCCCTCCAGACTGGAGCATTCTGCTCAGCAGACGCAATCTCCAGTCACTCAGCAGGAGGCTAAAGGAGATGTGCAGGATGTGTGGCATCTCCGCCGCAGACAGTCCCAGCATCCTCAGCGCCTGCCTGGTTGCCATGGAGCCCCAGGGCTCCTTTGTCATCATGCCAGGTAACCAGTTCTTGCTCACTCTCTCTCTCTCTCTCTCTCTCTCTCTCTCTCTCTCTCTCTCTCCCTCTCTCCCGTGGTCTCCACATACAGCACGGCTGGTGGTTTCTGCCCCATTTGCTGTAAATGATGTAGAGTTTTTACAGCATGGCAATGTAGGGCACAGCGCTGGTCTGTTACGTCTTTGCTTACACAACCCTTCAGGCATTGTGACGCATGTTCACAGGGTGGTTTGAAACATTTTAGGAGTATCTGATGCTTTTCAACGATTTGCCAGATACAAGGTCCAGCAGAGTTTTATAACTGAATCGAGCAATGTCAATATTTCAAGTGCTTATTGATTTTTGCATCTTCTCCATGGAACTGTGAATCAGTTATTTTATTTTGGGCAAGAGACAGGAAGTACCATTTTATTCCTTCAAGAAAGGTGAGAGTTGTTAGCTGCCTGAATGTACACAAAATCCATTTCTTACATTTAAGTCTTTAGTGTGGCTGAGTTTGTTTCTTCAATAAAGCAGACACTGCCTTTCAAAATGTGAAATTTTTAGAGCTAAATTTGTCTGTTCTTTTAGTTCAGTTATCCTACAAAGAAATGTCTGAACCCTCCAGCTGGACAAACTAGCAACTACGGCTCTCTAACATCATGTTGTACTTGTATGGAGTGACTACTACTGTCTGTGTCAATGCCAACCTGCAGGCATCTTCGCCCTGTGCACACATTTGGAAGTTGCTCTGGATAAGAGCATCTACCGAATGTTGAAATGTAATGTTCCCTTGACTGACTCAGTGATCTTATTGGTAAGAATATGAAATAGGCAGCTCAGTCCAACTGCTCACCCCTGGAATTTTATGTCCCTGCACAGACTCTGTGTCCACGGGCTCGGTGTTCGGCCGCAGCACCACGCTGAACATGCAGACCTCACAGCTGAATACACCTCAGGACACATCCTGCACGCATATCCTGGTGTTCCCCACCTCTGCCTTTGTCCAGGTGGCCAGCTCCAGCTACACTACTGAGAACATTGACATCGCCTTCAACCCCATCAACCCTGGTGAGAGAGTGTGCTCACTGCAACTAATATCCAGTGGCAGTCAGGCGCATGTGTGTTTTACTTGTGTGTTTAAACTGTGACCAAGCAACGATTTCTCTAGTACAGGGGTGGGCAATGCCTGTTTCTGGATATCATGACAACTTTGCCGCTCAAATTCTTAATTCGTACAATTTTTTAACTTGACATTTCTCAATAAGGTCCAAGATGTCAGCTTACTAGAGATTCACCAATTGATCAGCCCGAGTTCAGAATCGGCCATTATCCATCATTCTTTTTTGGCTGAAATTCAGCCCACCCCTGTATTACAAAGTAAATGCATGGATGATGAACACAAACTGTATGATTTCACATTATTGCTAACACACTGTTTGGCACTTGGCTCTCCAGATGGAACAGACGGGATGGGCATCTTCGATCTGCTGGAGTCTGGGGATGACCTGGTGGACCCTGACATCATCAACATCCTGCCGGCCTCCCCCACCACCTCCCCCGTGCACTCACCCGGCTCGCACTACCACCACGGAGGAGATGGCAGCAAGGTGGGCAGGCGTTCAGCAAGCATCCATAACATACTGCAGTGTAACCAAACAACCACAAATACCTTCTCAGCGCTATAATAAGCTATGTAGTATTGTGATGATATACGTAATATTTAATGGATATATAATGTTTGCATGCTTTTGTGCATGTTTGATTGCTGATTCCCCTCTCCTCTTAGGGACAGAGCACGGATCGGATGGAGTCTCATGACGAAGCTCCAAACATCCTCCAGCAGCCCCTGGCTCTGGGCTACTTTGTGTCCACAGCCAAAGCTGGCCCACTGCCCGACTGGTTTTGGTCCGCCTGTCCCCAAGCCCAGAACCAGTGTCCCCTTTTCTTAAAGGTAGGTTTCTCCTCAGAGCTCCCCTCACCATGTAAGGCTCAGTTTTTTTGAAAGAACAAACCCACGTCACTTTGAACCAGCTACTCTAAACCATAAACATTGCACATTTCCAGTGTTTTTGTTTCTCCATATCTAATAGGTGATTACAATGCCTATAAGAGCTCTGACCATCTGTTACCTTGAGTTTCTCATTCTGCCTGTCCCAAGTCACATGACTTGGGCTCCCTCCCTTTAATAATTTATTAGTTCTCCAGCAGGACTGTGAATAATTCAGGCAGCTTGTTCATTGGGTCAGGCAAACCACTGCTGGAGAGGAAACAGATTTCACCTCAAATCAAATGGCATTTTCATCCATTGGGGCACAGGGTAGTGGTTTGGGGGGCTAAGGAGCTGGCACAGGGTAAAAAATGCATACCAATGACACATTACTTCCTATAAGCCTGAATAGTACTCCGACTGGACTATTTATCATCTTTGCTTATGATTGTAGAGTTGTAAGGGATGTTCTGCTTATTTTAGATGATTTTTATTGCATTGCATCTATTGCATAATCGTAGGTCCAGGCATAGGTGACTTACTGTTGCACTATAGTGAAGTTGCATTTCATTTAACTTATGCCTTTGTGTTCTTATATTGTAAGTCAGTCTGGACAAGCACACCTGTTAAATGAATAAAATGTGGACAGGTTCTCAGAGTTGAGCTTCAGGTGTGAAATGAGTAAATGAGTGCAGTTCTCTTACTTGCCGTTCCTCACTTTTCTCCTCAGGCCTCTTTGCACCTCCACGTGTCTTCAGTGCAGTCGGATGAGCTACTGCACAGTAAACACTCCCACCCCCTTGACTCCAACCAGACCTCAGATGTGCTCAGGTACCCTCACTTGCTCACACTAGTTTTCCTGTGCATTTTCGGAGGCATGATATAGATGCAATCTAGACTCCAGGTGCCAAATCTCTTGTAATCTCTGTTTTCCATTGGCAAGATTTTTGGTGCCCTCAAATTTCTGAGGATGCATTCGATTGGACCAGAGAAGTTTATCACCAAAAAAAAAGTGTCAGAGAATGTTCCATCTCTGAATAGCCAGTACAAATGAAAGCCTTGTTTACCCAAGGACATGATTGTTCAGAAGTGATAAGGAACTGTTGGCTTATTAGCAGGGAAAATCTTTTATATATGGGTCTATGCCACAACTGAAGCAGTAGTGTGTCAGGTTTATAGTAAAGGGCCTGACAAGTGAGGCTACTGTAGTTTCAGAATTTTTTTTTGTACTTTGTTTATATGGTGTGGTATGTGATTAACTTGTGCTCGGAGTGCTTGCCAAATTATTTGCAGTCACTCAGGAAGACTTCATGGCACTTTCTCCCCAGCATCCAGTGATGATGCTAAGAAAGTCCCTCTAATGAGGAAACGCCCCTGTGTGTTTGTATGAAGTGATAGTGAAGCTGGATACAGCAAGCAACTTTTTAATATTCGCTTTGAAAATTTTGTAGGATAAGATTGTCTACTAAATGTAAGTTTAAATGCCTGCAGACCAAGTGATTGATTTAAGAGACAGTGTCTGACTTAACACACCTCCCTGAATTAACACTTTCTCTTCCATTGTGCAGATTTGTGCTGGAGCAGTACAACGCCCTCTCCTGGCTAACGTGCGACCCTGCAACTCAGGACAGGCGCTCTTGCCTGCCCATCCACTTTGTGGTGCTGAACCAGATGTACAACTTCATCATGAATATGCTGTAGTCGGCAGCGGGAGAAACCAGCCAGGGACAGAGGGGTGCTTAAAAAAAAGGGATTTTTTTTATTTTAATCCTGTCAGATTACTACAGTGCTGGACTTTATATAAGTTTGGAGCTCTTCCCCCTCAGTGCAAGTGGACACACGTGACAGATGTTGCTAAGAGCCAGTAGCCATGGTGGCCAGCAAGGCCAGCTTCGGTCTATCATCGTGCAGAGAAGCCATGCACGTGTGGGATTGGCTACAGATGGGGGAGGGAACCCTGCCCCCTGCAGCTGTGGTATTGGTTGCCATCACAACGCAATCCGCCTGTCCACGATACATCTGTCAAGAACGGGAAGAAAAGGGACATTCATGAAAGAAGCCAACTAAGCGGACTCTTAATTAAAGACCTGAAATTCCTTGTCTTTGGATGAAATTGTATCCAAATGAAATGCCTGCATCTATCTTATTTATTGTAAGTTTTTAAATGTATAATTTGTCTTATTTCTTAACCTCTTTTATATATTAAAAAATCTAGAAGGTTTATATTGCCTTCCTGCTTTAAAGCAATTGGTCTAAAATATATGTAATCGTCTTAATTAAAAAATCGACAAAAACCACAAAAAAATACAAAATAAAGTTGCAGTAGGTTGCTTTTAGAGTATTATTTTTTGTAAGGGGGGACAGAAATTTGTATTGTCATGATGTACAGATTGAAGTAGTTTGGGAGTATATGTCCATGCCATTGTGTGTGGGGGACTTACAGCTAAGCTGTAGCTTCAGAGTACTTGTACAGCAATGAAGTTCACTGTGTTCAAATAAAAGAGGTACATTGTCGTATATAGTATTTTATACCACACATTTAGACACAAAAACCAAACGGCAATATATATAAATAATTATATATTAATGCTGTGCCGCTACGGGCGGAGCAGCTTCTGTTTTAGGAATAAAGTGCGTCAACTCAATTCTCCTGTGGTTGTGTTTTTTGGGGGGAGGGATTTGCTATATGAAATTTGGTAAAGGACACCAGTGGAGTCTGCATCTTTTGGACAAGCTGAAAATAAAATCTCCTGCATATATTTCATATAGTTGTTGACCCTCAGTTTCAACACCCTGAGTGACATTGTTGGGGTGGGGGGGGATTGGAAAGTCCAGACCAATGCTTGTGAAGGATGGCAGATACAGAGTGTCCTTGTTGACCCAGAAAACCTCCTATGCCCCTCCTTACCCCCCTTCCCTTCCTCCCCCTTTTACCGCATAAGCTCCACTCAATCCGGCTATCCTGTGCAAACGTGCAGGACCCTTTGACTTGGCCATGGCTGCATTTAGACCAACTCTTGTTGATTTGTGGAAGTAAATGTGTGGTGTAAATTATATTACCTAATATTTACCGCCTGTGGGGATAATGCCGATTTTCTGTGCGCAGTGGAAGATGAATCGCTTTTCAAGGAATACGTCTTGATCTTCCCATGTAGGAATAGACTGTATGCTGATTTCAAAATATGTCCATCATTTGATTCTCTCACACTTTCAAACCCTGATGACTCAAGGCATGGAAACTAGAGGAAAATGCTTGAAAGTCAGTATCTCTGAGGTAAAGTCCTCTTGTCAGTACCGGTGTAACTTTCAAAGGGTTTCTTTCCACATGAGCTCACAAAGGTCTTCAGTTGGCCCACTGAGATTTGTGTGTAAATATATACATATATAAATATTAAATTAAAACATGTTGGAAGATTTTATTTGATTCTACTGTATAAAAGGTTGTGCAGAAGTGGCAACTATTTGTAGCTGTTAATGTTTCTTCATAATGTGCACATCAGGTTGAGACTTGCTCACAGGATCCCTTTAGTGATGGCATGCTGTGGTCACTGCACAGGCCAGATCAGGGCTGGGCATACAGTGCTGATAGGGTGCAGGTTCTGTACAATTGGGGCAGGTTTGTCATTTAAAATGTCCTTAATTTCTTTACCATTTTCTTTTCCAAATTAAAATATCTGGTCTGTCTTTTAGACCATCCAGACAAATATCTGCTTTAAAACTGGACATTTTCTATTTGATGCAGGTGCCCTATTCAGTGCAATTAAAAAAAAACCTTTATATCAGATGTCTTTTTGTACCGTTCGTAAAAGCAATTTACACTTGCTTTTCTGCCTTTACACTGTTCGCTTGACTGAGGCTGAACTCCCAAAAGCCATTGTCACACACAAGAGATACAAATACAATTTTGAAATGATATTTTAATACTATATTGCTTAAAACCAGACTGTAGTGACTCCGCTTTTTTCTTGAAACTCCAAAATTAATAATTGTGTACCATTGTGAATATAAAGATGCATTAAATTTTCAGGCTTGTACATGGAGTTAAGTGTGAACATGCTTACCTTCCCCAAGTTTTGTGCAGGATGTAAACAAGTATAAAGATGGTAAAGTAGCTTTTCAATGTGTGAGCTCTTGACAAATATCTGATGTAGCACAAATAGGAAATTGCCATTTCTAAAATGCCATGTTTGCTCTCTGTGCTTATTTCACTTTGTATTTGCCTCTTGTTCAAATGGTCAGTGTGCACAGGGGATTAATTCCCTCAATAGCCACTGTTTTGTGCTGGCTACTGGCTTGAAGGTATTGAGGAATAGTCCAACGTATGTTCTTCCTCAAAACAATAAAAAAGGTTAAGCTTAAGGCCCCTGACCACAACTGTAGCATTGTTCAATCTGGCTGTATTAACAATGTCTGAGTAAAATATGCAAATTGGAGTTTTTGTCCTTGTGGCATGGCCCTGCAGGAACAGCATTACTTTTAAACGGTCCTTAAATTCAACTGAAGAGTGGCACACTTTATACTTTCAAAAGCATTAAAAATGTGTTGTGGGAAGGCAATCTATGAGACTGCGCTAGTTTGACTTGTATACAATTTATTACAAGCAGCTACCATGAATGAAGATTCAAACAGCACCTGTTATTAAAAACACACACATATATATATATATATATATATATATATATATATATATATATATATATATATATATATATATATATATGTGTAAAATTCAAGTCCTGCCCAGTTTCCTGTACTGAAAATGTGCGAAAAGGGGGGAAAAAGCTTAGTGTCCAAGTAATTTTGAATAGCAAATGCAAAAAAAGTAATAAAACCTGTAAACCCTGCCCTGGCTACAAGATTTTAAGACTTAAAATTGTAA
This sequence comes from Albula goreensis, assembly GCA_022829145.1. Taxonomy (NCBI): domain Eukaryota; kingdom Metazoa; phylum Chordata; class Actinopteri; order Albuliformes; family Albulidae; genus Albula; species Albula goreensis. The sequence continues at coordinate 33,670,520 of CM040742.1, forward strand.
AACTTTAAAAATGTGTATTTACACTTGCAAAGGATGGTATTCATCTAGTAAAAAAGTATTACATCCACTGTATAAAAGATATTATTAGTATGTTAATAGATATTTGATGTAACTACCCCTTTCAATGGACTTAAATTGGAAGCATCAGAGTTTGTGTGACTTTAATTTGGCATAACTTTGGCTTTAGATTTCACCCTTTGCATGAAACTAATTCTAATTACTTGGACCTGGCCGTTTTTCTCCTTAGCCCCTCATCTTCCCTATTGAGATCTGAATGTACCATCTATGTAATGTTGTGAGAAGTGTCTTAAATTATCTTGAATTAGAAGTGATTTTCCTTAAAACATTGTTTGAGTCCAGAAGCTGATAGACAATTAAAAGATTTTTATTACAACAATCACTTTTTAGCCTTTGGGGTGATGGGCACGGAGAAACGCTACTTTAAGCTACAGAGACCTGAAAGCTGAAAATTGTACAAATTGTGGTTAGAAATGTACACGATTCAAAAAAAAAAAAAACTTCATACAAAAACATTTCAGATGAATAATAAAATAATTTATTCATAACTTTTTCTCATTGTTTCTTTCTTGGTGTTATCCAAGCAAATACAACTTCAGTGTTGCTAATGATCAAATGTGTGCATTAGTATAATATATACGACACATAACAACATGTTTTATTGGGAAATTAACAATAAACAAAGTTCGCTTCTGTGTCATCTTTCTCATTTTCTGATACATTGCATGGTTTACATTTACCTTAAGGCCCGTGACAGTCAAGAGAAGCGCTATGCTTGGTGTATTCTACACAGTCCATTGCGGAATCTTCGTATATTCTACGCATCTGACTGTTGAGTGAGACTACCGTCTGTAGTAAGCGCGTTCTAAGTGGTCTGACATATCTAATATGAATTGAAAGTGTGCGCGTGCATTTTTTTTCTCAAAGATATAACATAGTTAACAGTGTTCACACATTTGTTACACTAGGTAAACCACTAAATTGAACAAATAAGCTAACGTAGTCAAAAGAATGAAGCAGATGGAGTGAGTCAAGATGAGTCTGTCTTGAGAGTGGAGAACATCGGTGTGGAGTCCCACGACAGGCCGAGGTCGTTCGGCTTCGGAAGGCCTACTGCTTTGACTGTGTGAAAGAAATAAAAGGTTGCTACATTAAAGGTAAGTTACCCCTCACTACTGACGTGGAATGTTTTAATATATCGTAAAAAAAGGAACAGCCTGAAAGTAAACTCAAACAATTTCTAAAAATAGTATTTTGCATAGATAGCAGATAAGTGTAAGCTAACTGGCTAGCTAGCAATGGGAACGGCACTGGGCTTGTTAACCGGTTAACGTTTCATCACTGCTAACACCGTAAAAAGTTTAAACAAATGTCCTCGCGCTTCCGGCTCCAGTTGTGTGGGGGTCCGTGTTCAAATGTGTGCATACAGTGTTTTACGAAATGAAATGGAGCCTGCCTATTTACGTTTGGAAACCATATGAAACTTCTTCAATGAATGCACATTCATAAAAGCGCAGTTTTCTAAGCTGTTGCTAATGTTAATATCAGGCAATAATAGCTAGCTAACTTGCCACGCCGGTCCAGCTGGACTTGAGTCCAGTTAATTTTATCCGACTTTACCAGACTTAATAACTGTAACTCTAGCCAAGATCGGTCATTTTTCAGGTTAGAGGTGGATAACTATTATTAGCTAGCTACCTATGGGCATAGTTAGCCCATAGCTGTAACACTACACCATACTTACTGTTAAAGTGGATATCTTACCTATTTTAACTAGGGCTTGTACAATCAGTTTTCATAAATCAGTTCCATCATCACCATAGAATTAATTGGTCTGCTGTGTGGTAATCTGGGTATGGTTTTGAGAAAATACCAAAAGATTAACTCAGTACTCGTTAAGAATTGTATGGGTTTGTTTTTTTTTTTTTTTACACAATTGACCTGCATTCTGGTCTACCTTTGACAGACATTAAGGATTTTTGCGGGATGTCGGACAGCGCGAGTCTCCAGTTTGTAAGTCCGTATGCATTCGAAGCTATGCAGAAGGTGGACGTGGTACGCTTAGCTGCGCTGAGCGACCCGGAGCTTAGACTGCTGCTACCATGCCTGGTGAGAATGGCACTGTGTGCCCCCGCAGACCAGAGTAACACCTGGGCTCAGGACAAAAAGCTCATACTCCGCCTTCTCTCTGGAGTGGAGGCAGTCAACTCCATAGTTGCACTCCTGTCCGTCGATTTCCATGCTCTGGAGCAGGATGCCAGAAAAGAACAGCAGCTCCGGTAAAACAAATCTTTAACATTGCTCATTAAAATATAGCCATGTATAGATTTGCCAGGTAGATTGTTTGGAAAGTGATCACATTCAGGATGAAGAAGAGAATTGTTTCCACAAATTCACATGTTCGGCAGAGCTAGGTGTTTATGTGAGAAGCGCTTCAAGCCTTTGTCTTTGCTCCTAATAGGCTTGGTGTTACTGAACATGTTAGCGATTGATGTTTGCTAACTCTTGGACAGGCACAAAGCTGGGGGTTCCAATGGCGAGAGTGTGCTGGTGTCCCAGCTCCAGCACGGGTTGACTCTTGAGTTTGAACACAGTGATCCCCTTAGAAGACTTAGGCTCGCTCTCAGCGAACTGCTTGCGATAATGAACAAGGTAACCCATGTCATACTCATCATGTGCTGTTGATGCCTACACCATACCATTTGTATTAATACACACTTAAGCTTTAACATTTGAGGACATTAAAGCTTAATATCACCAGCATCAACTGTGGCAAAAATGTGTGATATGGACTGGAGTCATTATTTCATGGTGAGACACAGTTTAACTAATTATCATGAGTAGGTAATTTGAAGGTTGACTTGTTTTGGACAGTTCAACATGTGTCAATGGATATGTTTGAATCTTTTTTGTATCTCACACATTCCTCTTTGCAGGTCTCTGATTCAAATGGAGAGTTTTTCTTGAAGTCCTCTGAACTCTTTGAAAGCCCTGTGTATCTTGAAGAAGTAGCAGATGTTCTTTGTATCTTACAAGCAGGTAAAGCATAAGAAGCTGAATGATTAGTGCAGAACTAAAAGTTGTATTGCACGTTCAGACAAACTGGACTCATGACTCCAACACAAAATGTGCTTAATTTCCCTGTGTTGATATATTTTTAAGAAAAGGTAATTATATTACTCTTTTGCTACATAACGAAACCAAAAAGACAGAGAAGCATTAATGTTTGATTCAAAGACATTTGTCATTTTGCAGAGTGTCTGCAAAGTGTTCTCAAAGTGAGTCCCTTGGCCACAATTGGAAATTAACTCCCTATAATAAAATCAATATATATATGTGCTGAATGGAGGGCTTTGTTAACTTTATTTTTTTAGGCCATTGGTACAGAACTGTCTAAATTGACTGTATTATCTCTCTTAATGGCATTTATTTGCCATACTAATACTTCATTGATTTTAGAGTTGATAGTGTAGTGAGTAGTTGACATGCATATCAGGCAGAATAAAGTCAATAGTTAGCACACTGTAGCAGGACATTCTGTTTCTTCAGAGTTATTGTCATCTGCCTGGAGAGTGAATGCCTTTGGATCCCTTTCCACTTCTATAATAAAAATACTGGCCTTGTTGATAATCATTCAATAAGGAATACTGTATTTATTCTTATGTTCATTCCTGTTAAACCTCGCATATGAGCCAAAATAAAGTAGAACCTCGGTAATCTGAAAATCTTGAGATCAGGGCTGGTTCAGTTATAAAGGAATCCCAAATTTCAATGTAAAGGATTTTGATTGAAACTCTTGCTTGCATAATTATCCCATTATTTTGATTGTGTAGCCATCAGCAGTCAGAACAGCAGCTGGAGTTCAAGTGGGCACATATCTTAAATAAATGTGGACCACAGCGTGGAACATTCTAAGTCTAGAACCCATCTAATAGGAAGCAGCAGTTGTTGAGCTGACAAGTTCTGATTGTTTAAACAATGCAATAAAAGCTTGTTTTTTTGTGGGCTTCAGAAGTAGGTAACTTTTTAATTGATCATGCTATGCAAAACTTTGTATTTGCCCTGTGTGCACAATTTGTGACAGGAAAGGTTTATTTAAAATGTTTATTATCAATGGGAAGCATGATTCATTTTGGTGTGATGTTATCTTTTTGGCAAGGTGTCCCATGAGGAAAACCAGCATTTCCAGATTAAAGGTTATGTGGTACATTACAACAAAACCAGGTACAATATATTCATAATGAGGCAAATTCAGGCATGTCTTCCTTGATCTAATGTGAGCCTTAGGCCTATGTTTTTGCTTTGTGCTTCTAGCTGTGTGCTCTCACCATGGACAACTCTTCGTCTCTTTAGGTGGCCCATAGATCTCAGTGTTTGGGGAACTCTCAAACTACATTTAGCCATCTTTGTTGTTCAGTCTGTGGGATCTTTGCTCTTTCAGAGCTTCCCTCATTGCTGCCCATTGTGGATGTAGCTGAAGCCCTGCTGCATGTTCGCAGTGGAGACTGGTTCCTGTGTCTGCTGGTTGCCAATGTTCCAGACAGCTTCAATGAAGGTATGGACTCTAAGTGTTGTACTTAGTACGGTGTATTCACAGTCATGTTTTCCCCATAACTTACCTGTCATTTGTCTTCGTTTCAGTGATGCCATTTTACAGCAAACCTTTGAGTAAATCTTTTTTTTTTTTCCTTAGAAAAAAAAGAATCAGTCTGAACTTCATACCGATAGTTTTCATGGTTGGTGTTAAGATTATTTTTTTTTACTGTGCCACTTGCACATGTGCAGGGGGAAGTAAAGCTGAGAGATGTGCATTTCTTTCATACAAGCCCCTAATGATTTTTTACACTACATGCCACAGAAAAGTGGATTTAGCGAGGGCTGGTCAGAGGAGAGGTACATCCACATTACAAAATTATACATTACTACAGGAGAGCTAGCTCTCATCTCTCTCTGATAACTTGTATCCTATAGGCACCATGCATGGAGAGACCATAGGGGTGCTAATGCTACTCTGCTCCAACAGGATAAAGCCAGTTATGTACCACCACTGAAGACCCCTATTCACATACGGCTGAAAAATAATGTTGCTAAAAGTAACTAAGTGTATTGTTATAGCACTTCGTTTGCACTTGTGACATTCACCTTTTCCAGATGAGAGATTGGGGATCTAATGCTTTTTGTCGTTAAATTAAGCAAATGTAATCCAGAATGCTTCTCTGTTCTCCTGTTGAATATGTCATTGTAATTCTAGGCAGAATCTGGTGCCTCTCATTTGTTAAGGCGTAATTGAAATTGCACTTGGCATTATTTCTATTTCCGCGATGCCTCTCTTTTAGGAATTGTAGATTTACCTCATTGATAATGGATAGCGTATTATGTTTGTTCCAGTCTGGAAGATGTGTGATTCTTTGAGAGGCACATTAAGGATCATGGGGTAATTGGTGCTCCTTGCGGCTTGTTATCACAGGGGTCACCTACAAGTCAATAGCTTATTTGTGCAGAGAAAGGCTGGAAGGGAGTAGTGTAAAGTATTGCATGGGAGTGAAAAACAGCCAAATTCTCAGCTGGCTTATTACAGAAAAGGCACTCATGGCAAGGGAAAGAATCAGTGAAAAGCTGTAATTAGACAGTGGATTGGTCGCAGACATTGGGGGGAAATAATGCAACAACACATAGATATTATGTAGAAACAACTTAATTTCCGTTTATACATGTTTCTGTGATTTGAGGTGATTCAATTCATATAATTTAGCTAGATGCCATGAAGCATCATTTCAGTTTAATTTGATCATAAACATTTAATCTGGTAATTTTAATTTTGAATAGAATCTATATGAATACCTATATTCCATCTAAATAACAAGCTACTGATTAATGTTAACTGTGAATAGTTCAATTGATTTTTATGTATTTAGTCACTCTTTAGTTTTTCATTGATTGAAATGATAGCATAAGAGGCCCCTGAGTTTATTTTAAACTAAAGCAAGCAAAACCGTTAAAAGGAAAAGAAGATTTGTTTAGATAAACATGGAATATTTTCATTTTGGGGCTCTCCACATTTGGTTTGCAGTGATTGTGAGTGCTAAGGTCCCTGTAGAGTGTGTGTATGTGAGAGACTGGGTGTGAAAGAGAATTCTGTGACTAGTGCAGTTTGCTCTTGGAGCAAGTTATTTAGGTTCATACTGAGGTTATCTGGTGTTTACCAGCTGTGAGTATTGTTACTAATTGAAAACTATTTTTACTAGAAAAGTAAAAATGCTCTGGAAACATTGAAACCATTATCCAAACATATTGAAATCAAGTTGATTTCATAGCATGCACACATGTACTGGGATTACTGGAAAAAGAATTTATGCTGATATTTATTATGATTCCCTGTGTGCATGTATTTGTGTGTGTGTGGTTTCATGGACATATGTGTGTGTCCAGTGTGCAGGGGGCTGATAAAGAACGGGGAGCGGCAGGACGAGGAGAGCATGGGTGGGCGTCGCAGGACAGAGGCCCTCAGGCAGTTGTGCCAGATGAACCCCTCCCAGGCGCTCAACATCCGGGCCATGGTGGTGAGAGCCGTCTTAAAGCCAAAATTTTAAAACACACTGGTAGGTTTGGGGTGAGACAACACAAATTGTTTATAGGGTGTAAATTGAGTGTTGCTTGAAAACCTTTGTTACACCACTTAATACTGGTGTTTTAGTAGAGTAGGGATACTCAGTCATGGTCCTGGATAGATATTGAATCTCCAGATTTCAGTAGTCCAGAACTTCTCTCACCTAATCTGAATGCCTTGAAATGGCAAACTGAATATGTCTCCCCACCTGAGAGCACTGCAGCTTGGGCAACCTGTTGCCCTGTCTGCTGATAAAAATTATTACATGTACCCAGTAATGAAGACTTTTAAAGTGTGATATGCAATGAAATGCATGTAGCCAAGTGACTGGAGGCCAGATATTTCATTTTGTATTCCAACAGTCTGCATATTTTTCTCATTTTTGTTTCATGCCTTATGTTTTAAAATGTATCTCTGGAGTTTGTTCCCACCAATTTCCTTGCCTCATTTGGCTTCTTCGAAGTATATGCCAACCAAAGTTCAAATTGAAATTATGCTACCATAAAACATTTCATTGAGGCACTAGAACAGTCTTCAGCCTCATGAATGCCTAAAAAATGTAAATATCAAGCCTTGTAAATTGTTTGGATGTATTAGATAATTAAGAACAAATGAATGAAATCCAGAAACCGATACATTCGTCCAGGATTGGGGCCCTTTGACCTTGTTGTACAAGCAGATATGCCCTCACATTCATTGGAGTCAGTAGCTGTGTCTGTATGAATGACTTTGTTGTGATTGGGTAACACACCTCCTTATCACACGCAGGTAGAGGAGTGTCACCTGCCTGGCCTGGGCGTGGCTCTGACCCTAGACTACAAGCCAGATGCTGGCGATGATGCCGTTAGCCCCCTGGTGTCGTTTGTTAGTGGCCTGCTCCTTGGCACAAACAGCAAAGTGCGCACCTGGTTCGGAATGTTCATCCGCAATGGTCAGCAGGTGGGTGGGCTTGGCCTGGCATGGCTTTCTGTCATGTGTTAGGTCTTGAATATGAATTTTCTGTTTTTGTAATATACTTATTTTTTTTAAAGTCATGTACCAAATTGTTGTGTAAGTATCCCTATAGTCTGAAACATTGTATAGAGCATTCTAGTGAGTAAAGTAAGTTACAGTGGGGGAGCACAGGAGTTCCTGACTGCTTGGTTCAAAGAGGTTGCACATTGTGCTGTCATGATTGTTTGATTAAATTTCATGGTTCACAAACATTTCTTTCATGGTTCTAAGTGATATTTTTAACAGTTATTTCATGGTTCTTTGAATGGTTCATTGGCATATTTTTGTGGTTATGTAAAGGTCCTTTTAGCAGATTATTAAGCATTCTCTCGTGGTGTGGACTCTTTGCGACCCCACAGAGGAAGCGGGAGAGCAGCTCGGTGCTGTGGCAGATGCGCAGGCAGCTGCTCCTGGAGCTGGTGGCCATCCTGCCCCGCTCCCGCAGCACCCATGTGCCCAATGACAGTGAGAGTGACGCCGACAGCAGCTCCGGATACTCAGGCCTGCGGGAGGAGCATGTGGTGAAAGCCAGCGCCCTGCTGCGGCTCTACTGTGCCCTCATGGGCATTGCCGGCCTCAGGTATGCCACACAGGGCCACCAAGCCCTCACTAGTGATGGTAGAGCAAGGCTTAATGAAGACAAAGGGTGCTGGACCTGTCTTTGCGAGATGTCAGGAGATAGATATTTTTATTTACATACAGAGGTGTTAGTTCTTGGATTAGCTTGCTTATGTAGTAAAGGCAAACATTGTTCGAGAGTCCAGGTGTTCTCAAATGCTTGATTAGGCTAACCACTAGACTACAGGCTGCCCTGCTTGGTAATTTTAATATGTAGGCTGCCTAAAAAAACACTGGACTCAACTTGACATTTTCACATCCTGTAATTTAAAGATGTGTTGCTCAATGATCCAAGTTCAAAAACTGACAATAGTAAAGTCACTTTTTCACTTAAAAGTCAATGATTTCCCACATGCCATGACGTTCTTGCATTTATTACAGAAGAGACAGCAATCTTGTTTCTAAAATTACTGAGAAGATGGTGGGGTTTTTACAACTAGTTTTGTGAAGTACTATGTAACCCATCTGCTTCTGCTTTCATTTTTGTAGTATTTCCTTGAGCAAAATCAGAAGTGGGTCTTTGATCCACTTCCCAGTAATTTCTCTAACAGTCTAGATCTAAATATAAGAAGACATGCATGAAGTTAAGTCTGTAGAAATATTGTAGTTATGATCAAACTGATCATATGGTCAAAATGAAAAATAATAAAGTTAGATTGCTAGCCATAATGTGCAGGCCCATTCTTTGATCATATCAATCATGGTCCTTCCATGGCAACAGACTGTCTTGACTGTTGCCATGACTCATGGCAACAGACAACACATTTCCATCTCAAAATCTCCATAGCTTAAAAAACAGAATTCTAATAGATTGAATAATTTGAAATTTGAATAATTGTTGCAAGCTCCAGTTCATTGTTGTCTGAAGAGGAGCAACATTTTATGTAGTAAGTAATTTGAATGAATCAATCAATGAATACATTATTATCTGTTGGGAAACCAGTTTTGTATATGAACAAGCAATGTCTTAGCATACAGGATGAGGACATACAGAAGAATACACAATACAGAAGACAATAGACCAGAGATTTGACATCCACATTGCCATGTCACTGAAGTGAATGAATAATGCATTTGTTGAGGATAAGGTTTAAAGCATGTTTTTGTGGACTGTAAAGGGGGAATTTTTCATGTTGGAAAGAGGTAGTAGGAGGCGGACAGTCTCATAAAGAGTGGACAGCTCTGTGGAAGTGTGCCTGTGATTAGAGCCCAGATAAATGACAGTGCTAACACTGAAGAATTGATCGGGTGGCTGGCTCGTTTGTCAGCCAAACGACTGGACCCGAGCAGGGTGCTAATGTTCTCTCTCTCTCTCTCTCTCTCTCTCTCTCTCTCTCTATCTCTGTGTCTGCGTGTGTATTTATGTGTGGATGTGTTAAGGTATGTGTGTATTTATGTGTGGGTGAGTGTGTTAAGGTATGTTTGTATTTATGTGAGTGTATTAAGGTATGTGTGCATTTATGTGTGTTATGGGTGTGTCTCCGCAGACCCACAGATGAAGAAGCAGAGCAGCTCCTCCAGCTGATGACAAGTCGGCCACCTGCCACCCCTGCGGGAGTGCGCTTTGTATCCCTGTCCTTCTGCAAGCTGCTGGCCTTCCCCACACTTGTCAGGTAGAGCTACCTCATTCCTCCACAACGGGGTGACCATGGAGGGGTCTGAGGTTCTGACATAATGATGGGAGAATCATGTTTCATGATGCCAAAAATGGGTGGTACTACCTAATATGACTTATATAGTTAGCTGACTTACTTTCACCAGTTGTGTTTTGCTGTAAAACCTTTTGGTTTGTTTATACTATGTCACTATTTAGCAGCTAATTGCTGCTCGACCTATTTTGATGTCATGATGCCTCTTTTACTCATCACTACTCTAACACTGATAGATAATGGACATCTTGCAGGTCAGTGAGTGATGCAGTGTTTAGAATGTCTGAGGGCCTGCTGATGGAAATATAAGCCAAGTCAACCCTGATCACCATTGTCACTCTGGCCCTCGCTCTCATGGGCCACCCATGGTCCCGCAGCTGTCAATTAATATGGCCTATTTATATCACATTTTGTATAAGTCTTTGGGTTGTTGCCCTTATGATGTATAGCAGGGCTTCTGAGGACATCAATCAGTCGGTCACAAAGGGATGGTCTCACGTCACTTATAAATATGCCAGTTAGTGTTAACATGGCCGTTTGTTAAAGCTTGTGTGTCACTGTGACAGCCGGCTGACGTGGGCTCTCCATGCTCACTGTTGCTCCTAAATCAGCTGCAAGTGTGACCTCTGAAGGGAGAGCTGTTCTGTGAAACAAAGTAATCAATCTTGACAGCGCAGGCCTTCAAAGAAAAAGGCACTGTTTATTTCTTTGAAATGTGTTTTTATTATTTCTTCATAATTTTCTTATAATCCTCAATTGTTTGTATTATTTTAGTATTCATGTTATGAGTAATTATAATACAATAGAAAGACTCACTGCCTTGTGACTGGGTTGCTGCTAACAACTCTTTGCATTTTTCTGCATCATGATAACTCATTTTCCCATCAATTGCTTTGAGTAACACACTATTCTATCCAGTAATTATGCTTTATTGTGAAGAGGAAAACCTCTTGATTAGTTTTAAAAAGTCAGTAATTAGCAGTTCATGTTTTATGTCTCCACAGTACTCCAGAGCAGGAGCAGCTGATGGTCATGTGGTTGAGCTGGATGATCAAAGAGGAGGAGTATTTTGAGAGGTGAGCATTCAGACCATCCTGTTACCCTCCTCACAAAAACCTATTCAGCCCAAATGCTCATGCATACGCTGAGAGGAGACACATATCCCTTTGCAAGTGTTTGTCTTGCTACTAGTCACAGTTTTTTTTTTTTTTTTTTTTTTTCTCCCTGTGGTTGCCAGCCTCTTCTCCATAGATGATTCTGTAGTTAATTTGACTATTGAGTTATCGGTCACATTAAGTTAGAAAAGGCGGGCACTGGCAGCTTTTTACTATTCCGGCAAACAAGAGCTGGAGTCACAGTTTCACCGTTCTGCCCCAGGCATTGGCTCTTCCCAAGCGTTCTCAAGCGGAGAGCTGAACCAGTGGAGGCCCAGTATTAAACAGACAATGATTGGAGCAGATAAGCCCACAAGGCCGAGGCGGGGATGTTAATACACTCTTCCAACGACACTGACTTATCTCTGCACCAGCCCCCTTTCCCTCCACCGCCTCACGCCATGTTGTTGCCGCATAAATCTTTCATGCACATGTGAAAGTACATACATCAGCAGGAAAATAAATTAGTGCTCCTGCAGACTGTGTGTGTGTGTGTGTGTGTGTGTGTGTGTGTGTGTGTGTGTGTGTGTGTGTGTGTGTGTGTGTGTGTGTGTGTGTGTTTGTGTCTGTCTGTCTGTCTGTGTGTATGTGTGTGTGTGTATGTGTGTGTGTACATGTGCATAATCATTTTATTAAAGCACCACCCCTCCCTGTCAGTGCAGAGGATGCATTATTAGTGGCGCATAAATCCCTCTCCTCTGTCTTGTGCCGTCTCCAGCGCCGCGGGCGTATCTGCTTCCTTTGGAGAGATGCTATTACTGGTTGCCATGTATTTCCATAGCAACCAGCTCAGCGCCATCATCGAGTTGGTCTGCTCCACTTTGGGGATGAAGGTAAAGTGACGATCGATAAGCTGGCTGAGAGGCATGGACCCCCCTCATCTGTTGCTGAATGCTTAATACACGCACATTCACACACAGAGTCAAATGCTCAGTCATGAACACGCTTATGCACCCATACACGTACACGTACACATACATGTGCACACATATACACACAGATTTAAGCTCACTTGCGCCCAAATACACAGACACACTCTGTCACACATGCACACATACATACTGTCCCAACTCCATAAGGCCCAGAAAGGCCTAGTTGAATCATTTTTTGTTTTCTCCCGTGTCCTCAGAGTGAGAAAATGTTGCCATTTGTAATAGTGATTTATTTCAAACCTCAGAATGACGTGAGGTTTGAATAAGCTCAGCCCACAGTGGCTCTAATGCTCTTTATGCAAATCATAGTCTCAGTGTTTCAAACAGCCATGCTTTGCCCTCCAGAGGAAAAGGGGAATCACAGAATCCAAAATGTATCTTTAGGGATGCTTTATTTTTTACTGAGAAGTGTAGAGAAACAAATGTATGAAAATTGTTTTGTTCTCACACAGATCGCCATAAAGCCCAGCTCCTTGAGCAAGATGAAGACCATTTTTACCCAAGAGATTTTTACTGAGCAGGTACTGCAGCTGGCATGGTTCTTTGGCAATTATTTCTCTGCCTCAAACGTAAACAGAAAATAAAGGATTCATTTTTCCCTCCATACTGTTTATTATTTAAAATGATATTGCATGACATGGCATAGGTGTCTCTCCATAATTTTACCAGGCCTAGTTTTGTGGAAATAAGTATTTGAAAATCAGTCTGGAAGCATTGTCCATATCCATGGCATAAAAATAGAAAGCTCATGTCATGAACAGAAAGGTCATATAATCAGTTGTGTATTTTTGTCATTTCATCACCCATATGACAAAGTATGCTTATAAAGTTTACTTAAAACTATTTTACCTAAAATGTGTGTAACGTAATATTATAACCATTTTTTATTTCCTGAAAAGTTTTCTGTCATCAGATTATTTGATTGGTGTTTGGAATATCTATCTGAGCACCTTCCCTGTCTTCACAATGCAAAGCTTACTGACTTTTTCCCAAAAGATGTAATATATTTTACAAGGTATATTTAATCAGTTATAATGCATCTTATCAGAAATCAGACATTCATCGTATTGGAAATATTCTGTAAGTGATTTATGGGTTTTAATGTCCTCTTTAATAGCCCTGTGGTCTTTTGTGCTGCAGGTGGTCACTGCCCATGCAGTGAGGGTTGCTGTTACTAACAACTTGAGTGCCAACATCAGCGGCTTCCTGCCCATACACTGTATCTACCAGCTTCTGAGGAGCCGAGCCTTCACCAAGCACAAAGTGTCAATTAAGGTAGATCCTGTGATGTCATTTTCCATGCAGCGCCACTCATATAAACGCTGTGCTTTATCTGTATGCCACTTCTATGCAAAATTACCACAGCATGATGAGTTTTTATGAAATATTTCAGAATTTTACTCAGTTAAGACTGTGGGACTTAGATCAGCAATACAATCAGTTACAACTGAAATGGCTGTTAGAGCATTTGGGTGGTACACAGAGTAAATGCACGTGTTCATGGTGCAGCTGTTTGAGTAACAGCTCTGCCATTGCCAGCTATGGCTGGAGGTAACAATTACCTTAGGGAATCTTGTTAAGAACAACCAGAGCTAGAGTCTGTGGTCAGTTAAAGTAGTTGATAATAGTTTTCTCACCTTACCTGATTTTTGGGTCTAAATTGGACACTGATTTTTGGGGGTAAAAACTGAAGCCAGTAGATCATGTAGCCCCTTGGACAAGGGTTAGTTACCCCCGATTTGAAATATAGATCCTTATTAGCTGAAGATGCTTGTGTTGATTTTGAAATAGAAATTTTCAAGATCATTAATTTGGTTGTGGAGCTGTTCTAGCTTTGTGGTAAGGCAGGAGTTCTCAGACTTGGTCCTTGGGGATTCCTGTGTATTCTGTTTTTTGTTTAAACCATAATTGCAATTCTTGAAGTATAATGAGTTATTAATTATTTTTAATCAGACACTTTACATTTCTTATGAGAGATGATTTATTCTCTTACAGTCACATTATATTAGATACTAATATTCATGTCACACAGACTTAATATTCTGAAGTCATTTAAGGACAACTCATTCTTAAGTGTGCTGTTGCAAATGATTAATTTTGGAACAGGATATGTTTTTAATTGAATTATTGATAGACTCTCTGGAGCATGTACTTGGCCACTGAAACCAAACGTTTTTTGTAAAATAAGCTCCAAGGTCAAAGCAAATGGTGATGTGTCAAACATGTGTTATGTTATTATCTTTTCATGATTACAGATGAGCTACTCTCGATTAAGAGCCTTCATTAGTCAAGGGATTACTTGGCACGAAAACTAGTGGACACCAGTCCCGAGGACCTGTTTTGACATCCACTGTGGTACAAGACCGGCGCTAATGTGCTATTACACATTGTAATGTGAATTTGTTTTGATGGTTGTCCATGCAGGACTGGATCTTCAGGCAGCTGTGTGAGACCACCACGCCCCTTCACACACAGTTGCTGCCCCTCATTGATGTCTACATCAACTCCATCCTCACTCCAGCCTCTAAAGCCAACCCTGAGGCTACCAACCAGCCAGTCACAGAGCAGGAGATCCTCAATGTCTTCCAGGGCCTCACCGGGGTGCGTTCTGAAGTTGTTGTTGTTATTTCCAGAATAAATAATATTTTGCTAATATTTGCTTAATGAATCAAGTGAAAGCAAATATTGCATAATGATCATATAATAGGGTCATATAATAGTTTATACCTTTATAGCAAACTCGTAGCTTGTGAAAGAGGCGTTTGTTTTGGCTTAGCTTCAGCAAGTCGAGTTTATTTTGTCAGTTTTACATGTTGAATTCATAATCATATGTAGTTTATAGTTTTGTCTAGTTATTGCTGTAGCTTATATAAATATGAAGCCAAATGTTTCTCTGCTCATTTAATATGGAGTGAAACATTATTTGGCTCATAAATATGTGGTGAAACATTACTCTGATAGACATTAACAAATAACCTTATACTTGGAAATTTTTACCATTTCCATAATTTCGCTATTTTGTTTTCTCATTTTGCTTTTTTAAATTCTGTTCTGTTTATTTCCATTTTCCAGTGGTCGCCCATCGTAACCATTTATTGTGACCTCTGACCTTTTTCTGTATCACAGGGGGACAGCGGGCGTGGCCGCACAGCATATAGCATCACCACTCAGCTCCTGATTCTCTATTACATCCTGTCATATGAAGAAGCTCTTCTGGTCAATACGAAAGCACTAGGTTTGTATGCCATGCTTTACTTTTTTGCTTTTATTTTTGTCTCACTTTTGCTTTTTGCCAGATATTTTGTCTCCTCAATAGAGAACTGGAAAGAAGACAACTGGAGATCAAACTTGCAAGTAAATTGTATTGAAGTTTGCAAACTCACATACTGTATTAAGGATATAAATATAGATATATTCTTTTTTGGAGTGCATGTCTTTTCATCATAAATGTATTTTCTTCAGCTGCAAGTTTGCTTACATACTGTATGTTTTATAATCATGACTTCAGGAGCACCTTTTTTGGTATTACTTTTGACTTGGTCTGCTTCATGGAACATGAAGGAGTTTGTTTCTGTTGGTCAAAGACAGAGAGGGTGGTGTCAGATTGACAGAAAATAGCCTCTGCTTTTTGCCAAAGTTCATTGGAACAATTACATAAATATTGCAGCATTAAGCAACCCATCTACAGAAATGGGCTTTGCTAATAAACCATTGGTCAGTTACTACTTTCCACCAATCAGATGTTTTGACCTGGTCATTTCTCTGGCAGTTCCTCATAAGAAAATGTGGACAAAGCTCTGCTTTGCATTGGGCTACCAATTGAGAAGGAGTATGGGTACCAACAGACCACTTCTCCAGTCAGCTCCATTATACTACCCCCCCTAATGGTTAATTAGCAGGTGTATGGGTGTGACAGAGAGTCATGCACTCTTGAATGTAACTACAAACCAGCAGTAGCAGTACTGCTGGGAGCAGTAGCTGGCAGGCATACAAATCATCCCTCCATTACTCATAATTTTCTCATATTTGTCTTTTGAGTTTCCCCAAATTGTCTCATTTGTTTAAGCAATTTACACCATAGGGAAAATGGACGGCTACCTTCCGTTTCTGTAATGAAGCAGCTTAAGTGAAAAATAGCTCCTCCTGGGACACAGGGAGTTAGTTGTGTATGATAAAGATGCAGCAGGTAAGGTGGGCATGACAGAAACCAGAGTCCAAGGCTTGTGAATACTACATAGGTCTGGAGGGAGACTGGCTATGGAGTGCTGTGCACTGTTATCAGTACAGGAGCACCACTATCGTAATTAGTTTGGGGAAGTGGGCTTACTGGTTTGATCCCCAGGTGCAGCTCTGTTGTGTACCTTTGATCAAGATATGATCAACTGACTGGATGTTGTGTGAAAGTAGGTTTTAATGTTCTTGAAGATATCCTGAAATTGTCATTGAAGGTCCTTTAAAAGTCCTTGAGTTTTACTTTGGGAAGGCTGTTGGACCTAACTACGGCCTATGTCTTTCCCAATTCCAGCCCTCATGCAGAGGAAGCCCAAATCGTACTCAGCCACACTCATGGACCAGATTCCCATTAAGTATCTAATCCGACAGGCCCAGGGGCTGCAGCAGGAGCTTGGGGGTAAGTGGAAAAATCCCAAATCCAGGATTCAAATATGCTTTATCGGTATAAACATGCACTCATGCAGTATTTGTGAAAACCATTTTTAAACATTCTAAATAATCAATAACAGCACTATTAACTAATTAGATATTTATGCTTATTTTCATTTATGTACTTGTTACATGTTTATGGAATGCAAATCTGCTGTTTTTGCTTAAGAAAACCCTTCACACCTACCCTCTCACTGGACTTTTTGTATTTGTTACCCTGGAATGGCAAAGTATAAAATGTAATTCTAAGCCCCCACCTCTTCCCAAGTGGAATCCAATAAGAGTAAACACACATGTGGCTCAAGGCACTGTGACCTTCACGAAGATCAGCCCAGGGGCGAAACAAGTCCATTCATGTTAGGAGCTGCTGACAGGAGTGATGGTCATTTTCTCTTTCAGATGTATTGGCTGTTAATTAAAATCAATTAAAAAATGCCTCTCTACCTGTTTCTGGACAGATTAGGTAGACCTTTATTGATCAGGTTTTTGTATGCAGAAGTACCCTGCATTGGCGAGGATGACAGGTTTAATCCTGCTGTGATAATGAATGGGACGGTTACTACACATTCTCAAATCAATGTGCACACAGACTGTGGATAAAGATCAGTGACTTCCCATTAGGACAGCTGTGCTGTTTGGATAAACAGTGAACACCCATACTGGAGCACTGACGCTCCCCTGCCATGACAAAAGACATCATGTGTACAATTACCTACACAAATAGGCTGAACTGGTGGGGTGTGGTCTTGAACCCCCCTCTTTAAAATGTCTCATAATTATTATCATTTTATCAAAGTAAACATGGAGAAAAGAATAACAGTTTCAATAAATATAACTATTCCAGCTGGACATTTAAAATATTTAGGAACACACAAAAGTAAATAAATGGATTTGTGGGGAAATTATACAAAAACATTTTGAGCAAACTGAATAAAATTACAAGCTGTCAAAGTCAATGCACTGTGTAAATAACATAAATAACGTGATGAGAACACAATGCTTTCAACATCCCTGGCACTGCGTGATCTGTTTCCTTGTTTGCTGAAGACATGACGTGTTCCTCCGACTTTCTTCTCCACCTGCCTCTGCACCTCTGTTCTCTCCTCCACATCCCGCTACACCTGCATCTCTACCTCTTTTCATAACTCCATGTCCTCGTCCTTCTGCACCTCCATATCCTCCACCGCCTCCTCTTCTCCAGGCCTGCACTCAGCTCTGTTGCGCCTGCTGGCCACTAACTACCCACACCTGTGCATGGTGGAGGACTGGATCAGCGAGGAGGAGATCACCGGCTCCCTGCCCCTACTGCGGAGGATGCTGCTCACCACCGCCACATGCAAATACTCCCAGGAACAGTTGCAGGACGGTGAGTAGAGCCCCACGAAAGCCACCCACCCTCCCATCTAAGAGCAGGAGCAAAGCCTGCATTACAGACCATATGATTCCAGATCTCTCTCAGCTTTAAGGCATGGCTTTTCCAATCCTTACATATGACATCTGATTATAGAAGTGGAGACATGATTATATCTAAACGTTAGTTGAAGGGATTTTTACTACAGAATGAGAAGCTCAACCTCAAGGTTTTTTTTTTTTTTTTTTTTGCTTATGTAAGCCATATACCATGTGGAGCGGAGATTAACAAGCTGTAAAGAGCTATTGGCGTCCATCTCCTGTATTACAGATGACATTGATGTAAAGCTCAGGCTTGGCAGAAGCCCGAAGACAATGTGGTGCTCTTATTATTGCCCCCATTTTCAGGTGACATTGATCTAGGATTCTAGGATAAGTTTTGCCTTTCAGCCAATAATGGAAAAGGTGGGATATGGACAGGTGAAACCTAATCCTGGATCAGCACTTCTGCATTGAGATGCTTTGTGAACACAAGCCCTGTTTTGAATGGGATTATGTGATGTAATACAATGGTTAGGAAACTGGGCAGCTTTCATTCTCAGGAGGAGCACTGCCATTGTACCCCTGAGCAAAGTACTTAACCTGAATTGCCACAGTGAATATCCAGCTGTATATAAATGGATTTCATGTATAAAAATGTAAGCTGTGTTAGTCACTCTGGATAAGGTTGTCTGCTAAATGCCTGAAATGTATTCTAATGTAATGGAATGCATGAGACACTCTTGAGTTTGGCTGTCAGCTGATCTATCCGTGTGCCCCCTGCCCCCGCAGCCTTTCAGGCGACCCATTCCAGCAGCCCACGGCTAATGCAGATCCTGGAGCACCTGAACCTGTTGTCGCCTAGCGACCTTATCCCCTATGCCGAGGCGCTGACCTCCAACATGGGCCTGTTACTAGGTGCCGGGGTGTCCCGCAGGGTCCTGCAGACTGTCAACAAGCTTTGGATGACCCTCAACACCGTCATGCCCCGCAGGTAAGACACTTGACATACCCAGGCCTTGCGAGCGGAACATAGGGTTATGCAAATGGGTTATTCAGCTCATCAAAGCCCATCATCTACCCACAGTTCAGGGTGCAGCCACAGTATCTTATGGTTTTTTGTTTGTTTCAAAACTTAAGTGCTTATGATAAGCCACTGTTCGGTTAAAAATCTCATATATCCTGTTGCAAAAGCCTGAATTGGCTGCTGATTGAATTGAAACCAAAAGCCTGCAGTCACTGCAGCACACCAGGACATGAGCTTTACACCCCTTCCCGAGAGTTTCCAGCATTGCAGGTGAGTGGAGGAGAGCTCCTGGGCCCTGGCCCTGCCCCTGCCCCTGCCCCCTGTGCTCAGCCGTTTTAGATTTTTGAAAAATAAAGCTTGATGAGGAGAACTGGCCAGTCAGCCTGTGTATCAGATCCATTAGGGCTATCTGCTTAGTACCGTTGGTACCTTATTAGCAAATGAGGGTATGATGAGGTGCTGCTATTCTGTTCTCTATCACCCTCTCTAATAGATGTTTCCAGCAGGATTGTTGAGAACACCAATTTTTTTTTTCCTCACAAGTAAAAATGTTCCTTTCATCTACTACAAAGGTACAGTGTATACATATGGTGCAGTGCATACGAGCGTAAAATACGGTGACATCCGAAATGCATGCCTAAAAGTTCAGATTCAGGCTATGAAAATCAGTCGGCTTGTCCTATATATTTGAGGTGTTTTAGCTCAAGTTAAAGCCTTGGGGGACCTTCAGGAGCACATATGCACAGGTCACCTCTGATATAGAAGCTGGGAACTGCAGGTCCATATCTGCAAGCCAACCACGCGTTAGCGGTCAGTCTAGAATATTCCTGTGCACCCCTCACTCCCTGGGGCAAAATGAGAACGCAGGGAAAAGAACCTGTCTGATCAATAGGCCGTTCTTTAACAAGACAGCCCAGCACAGGTGAACTCTCCTGGGTGGAAGCTTAATGCATTGTTTTTTTTCCCCCCCTTCCCTTTGTGGTATCGAGCGCTGCGGAGGCCATAGGGGACTGGGGGATGTGTAATAAATCTCCCCCAGCTTCACTGGAACGTCAACCTTTTGAAACTCCCATTGATTAATGTCACGGGGGCCACCAGAAAGTAAACAGCTTTGCTTTGGTAAAACGTCGCGTGGCAGGAAGAGTTACCAACCCTTTACATGTTTTGGGGACAAATGATGGACGGTGCGGTGGTTCACTAAGTCAGCAGACTGCATGTGGTTCACAGTTACCAGATTTGGTTTTTACAGATTTGTCCAGATTAATTAGGAAGTAAGGATTTTCAGACCATAAATGTGTTCGCCAGGGACAGAGAACTTGGCAATGTCATAAGCACATACATAAAGAACTGCTCTTTGATCGCTGATAGCATGAGAGAATGTTCATCAATAAAACCTAATGCCTGTGGTCCCCAATATATTATTGAATCTCATGGTACACACTCATAGCTAAATGGTGAAAATAAGGCATATTACATTGAGTTACTAATGTGTTATTCAAAAACTACATGGTGTCAGTTTCACTCAAGTGGAAAGCAGCAGTGACATGACTGCAATGGTTACTTTTCCAACTCCTATAAAAATTACCTGTGCCATGACATATATCATAAAGCTTTTTAAATAAATGATTAATCATTTATTCAATATCATATTGTCTTTCTATTGAGTTGCATCAAACATCCTTATATCATGAAAAGCATTGTTTTTCAAGTCTCGTCCTCAACCATTCAGTAAGCATGAACGTGGTCCCTGTCAATGTGCTGTGTCTGTTTAGGCTGTGGGTGATGACGGTAAACGCCCTGCAGCCCTCTGCGAAGCTGACGCGGCAGCACAGGTACACGCAGAACGACCTGATGATTGACCCCCTCATTGTGCTCCGCTGCGACCGCAGGGTCTACAGGTGAGCGCCCCCTACCTTCCAAAGAACCACAGTGCTGAACATTAGTATGAACACATAAGACTTGTTCTGGTAGTTTTGAAAATTGACATCTTTAGGATTTTTTCTGGTGTCTGAAGGGGTACTGAAATTAGGTCCTGGTTCTGTGGACGCAGTCTGCACTGACTCTTGCTTTTAATCAGTACTTAAGTGATCGATTAAAGCAGTTGATTACACAGTTAACCCACTTCACCTGGTTTCATGGGTCTGAAATGGCTGTGGAGTTTAAGGTTAGGGGAAAAAAACAGCAGATCCTGCAGCTTTCCAGGACAAAGCTTGAGGGCCTGTTCTAACACCAGAGCAGACGCAACCCATCCATCAAATACCATGCCAGTGTGTCTGCAGGCGCTTTCCCAATGGGCAGCTGTCTTTATCAGCTGGTAGTACAGTCAATCTGTCCACCCTGAGCTCTAACATCATCACTGACACAATCCGTCCATCACAAACGAGTGCAGCACAGCTGTCTGCAAACACCCTCCCAGCAGGCTAGTGTCTGTCAACTGTGCTATGACAAAATGTGTCCAAGGCATAGAAAGTTGACCGGTTTTAAAACATTTGGAAATACTTACAATTTCTTTTGCAAAAGCATGTGCCATTTTTCTGACAATTATCAATGCAACTTTGTTCATTTTCATAATGTACATATATTTGATATTCTCAGCTCTGATATTCTCCTGTCTGCTTATCGTTGGACCCAGTTATTTCTTGATGAGACTTCAGGTCAGTTAGGGCTGAAGCTATCTGCTGTGTCTTTAGTGTCATAACCAAAGCAGTTCAGTCTGCCGGAGTTTCCTGGTTCAAAGTCTGATAAAGTGTTGAACATGAATGAATAACAGTACACATTCAGGCACACATCAAAGCATTAGCTGTTTATGTATTAAAAATTATAAAGGCTAGCACAAAAAATGATCTTTTCATGTGGCTGTGTGTGTGTGCATGTGTGTCTGTGTGTGTTTTCGCATGTGTGTGTCTGTGTGTGCACTTGTGTGACTCCCAAGGTGTCCACCACTAATGGACATTACCCTGCACATGCTGAATGGCTACCTGTTGGCCTCCAAGGCCTACCTGAATGCCCACCTGAAGGAGACGGCTGATTTTGACCGGCAAGCCCAGACCATCTCCAACCTGGGGCTGGCAGGGCAGCCAGACACCCCTGAGGTGACCCGAGAGGAACTGAAGAATGCACTGCTAGCCGCACAGGTAACCCAGCAAAGCAGAGCTGCTCAGGGATGTGATTTTCCCTCATTAATCTGTAATTACTGGTTTTCTCTGGACTTTGTTTAAATGGTTCACACTTGCAGTGCAACAGTTGAAATACAGCATATTTCCCTGAGAAATTGCCGCCATGTTTATATCCTAACTGTGTGGCATCAATTTCACACAAGTAGAAGGTGACAGTTACGTGACTGCAACAGTAATACTCCAATCTGTTATAAAATGAACTTTTCCATGACAGTGATATTACACAAATTGGGGTTTTCAAATTAATGGTGTACCAATTATTCTGTGTAACATGGTCTTTTTTTATCGTTGCACCACAAGATTGTACTGTCAAAATAGCACCCTAAATATCTCTGGGGCCACTAATATTTGGCTTCATTGCTGCACATTCTCTCCTGCTGTCAGCCGTCACGCAGCACAAAGGCTCTTGATGTAATTGCTTATGACATCTCCAAGTCTTCTGCAGCGGGTTGAGACATTAAGAGTCTGAAAATCAGTATTTCCTGATGATTAATCCAGAAAGATAACAGCCCCTATTTCACAAATCCCTGACAGAATACAGGGGAAATAGATATTCTCTGCAATTCTTTTTTTTTTTTCTTTGCTTGTTTTTGTGGGTTATTAAAGTCTCCACTGAGGTATATTTACTACTCTGTTTGGTAGGGACACTTGTCATGTAACAGAGTTCTCTAGATGAAGAATTAAGCGCCTGTTTCAGCAGGGGCTGCCTTTGTTTTGATAAAATAGTGTCTGTGGGAAAACACTCTGTGGAGCTGTTTTTGGAAGCCTGTTATAACACTGCGCTGTCGGGACAGACCCAGATAATATTTCATCCTCTGATCATTTCGGCTGGAACCAAAACGTCCGTGCCAAATAAAAAATGATATATTTAACGACTGAGAGCAGACAAACTTTCTTTTTTCATCTGATTAAAAACAGCCCTGAGACTGAGGTGTCCAGTTCCTGCTCTCCTGTCAAGCAGGGAAGGGGATACCGGAGCGATCTGAATGTCTCTGAAAGGCCTGCATGACAACCTGTCAGGGCAGAGATAAATCCTGCAGTGTAGCGGCTGGGGGCCCATAGACAGTAGTGCCCACCTCCTCTTTCAAATCTTTCAACTTCTTTCCATTTATTAGGCTGGCTGCTTGGTTTCAAAATGTTCACTCTCACTTTTCAAATGGGTAATTAATTCATGTGTGTGACCTAAACAAGTAGTTGGTGGACAACAGTCATCTAGAAAGTTTTTTGTTTTCAAATCCCAGGACAGTGCAGCGGTGCAAATTCTGCTGGAGGTATGCCTGCCCACAGGGGAGGAGCAGGGGGGCGGGGCTGCCAGTCTCCTGAAGAGCATCCAACCAGAAGCACGGATAGGGTCTGGGCACACTGAGGGGGCGGAGCCAGAGGCAGGGCTTCTAAGTGACTTGCGGGAGGTGCAGTGCCTGATCTGCTGCCTCCTCCACCAGATGTTCATCGCTGATCCCAACATTGCCAAGCTGGTGCACTTCCAGGTAACAAAGAAATAAAGAATAATCTGCTTTCAGGTGGAACACAGACTAAAGGCTCACAGTATAGCTGGAGGACTTCATGAGATTACAACTGCCTTCTGTGGGGGGGAAAAAAAATTAACCTCCTCAGTCTCATCACTATTTAGCGGCATCTCCAGGCCAGTCAGGCATGTGCACCTTCATGAACTGGGCATATGTTGACTTTGCATTCCTCTGACGGCATATGTCCTTGTGCATTGTCTGTTGTTCTGGAATAGTGTCTGCTAAATAAATTTAATGTGTAAATGGAAGTAAAGTAACCATGTAAATGAATTAAGCTGCTTAGTTCCAGTTTGGCACCGATGCATGGATATGATAAAATCTGCATTACTCTGTTCATTAACCCTAAACTTAACCCTCAGCCCAAAGAGAGGTGTGGGGTAGGGGTGGGTTCCCTCAGATCTCCATGGTTCAGTTGCCACAAGTGCACAGTCTTCAACTTTTTCTGCAGAAGCACAAACATCATATGTTTCTGTCTCAGTAACAAAGCTCCCTAGTTTTTCCACACTTATCTCAGTTGTACCCAGCAGTATTTGATTCTTGGCTGAGACTGATGCATGTGTCCGTGTATGCGAGCATGTCCATGTCATGTGCATGCATGTGTATGTGTTGGCATGCTCACGCTTGAGCTAGTTTTTGCATGTTTGCGTAACTGCATTCATGCATTTGGCTTCACAGGGTTACCCCCAGGACCTGTTGCCTTTGACTGTGGCTGGCATTCCCTCCATGCACATCTGCCTGGACTTCATCCCTGAGCTCCTGGCTCAGCCCCAGCTAGAGAAACAGGTACACACTCTCAGCCTTAACTAAAGAAAACATCACTTCAGTGCTTAATGTGTTCTGCTCCATAAACTTATAAACACTCAACTTAGTTACCTCTGCTAAGAAAAAAAAATGGAGACATTCGCAGTAGTTCTAGGAAACAGGTAGACACTGTCCATAGGTTTGAGAAAGAGGTACATACTCATCTCCGTTCCTCCTACACCAGTGTGAGAAACGGATTACAACCCCAGCTTCATGTGCACACTCACCTTTAAAGTCCCAGGTGTCAGTTCCTCACAGTATTGCTGCCTTCTGGTTTGTGTGAACAAAGGTTTTTTTGCCCCACAGATATTTGCCATCCAGCTGCTGTCACACTTGTGCATACAGTATGCCCTGCCCAAATCCCTCAGCGTGGCTCGCCTTGCCATCAGCGTCATGGGCACCCTGCTGACCGGTATTTCCCTGCCCTTCCACCCCACGATTTAGTCTGCCTGCCTCTCTTCTCTCTCTCCTTTCTCTCTCCATCTCCTCCTCTCTATATCTATCTTCCTCCCTCCCCTTCTACACTCCTCACTTTTTCCCCTGTTTCTCTCCCTCAGTCTTACTTTCTATCTGTTCTCTCTCCCTTACTCCCTCCCAGTGTATTGGAACCCCTCATAAGGTTTAACTGCAGTAAAAAGTGTTTTTTAACATCAGTACTATGCTGCCATCTTCTGGTAGATCAGCTACACTGGAGTCCAATATAGAGGTCATTGAGTGGAATATAATTCCCTTGTCTATTTAGCTTTTTTAATTTTTCTTGAACATTGAAGTCATATAAATTAATGTGAGGGAGGGTCCCACTGCTTGAGGCAAATAAAAAATAGTTTTGCTGTGAAATATTTGGCACTTATATCCTACCACTAAAACACTTCAACTAATCTATCAACCAATCATACAACCCCATAGTTACAGATGAGAGATTAGGTGGTGAAAGACAATGATATATTTTATCTTCAGACCTTGACTGGTCTTTTTTTTTAGCACTGGAAATCTTAAATGGGGAAATGCATTAAATGTGTGTAAATGGTATTCCCTTTGCTTAACAGAAGAAATAGGATACCGAATCCTCCTAATACCCCATTATATGCATTATATGCAATATTGGAAGAGAATTTGCACCCTTCTCTATAATCAGTTGATGAATTTATTAGTGTGCTAGAACTAAAGCCTGGGTCCATAAGGGTTACCCTTAAGGGATTGGTGACGCTTATGGGCTAGTTAGATTGGACTAGTACTTAAAAGAAAAATCCAGGCGCCCCTGTTGGTGAACACTGTCTCTTCTTTCCTGCTCTCCCAGTCCTCACCCAGGCCAAGCGCTTCTCCTTCTTCATGCCCACCCTGCCCTGCCTGGTAGCCTTCTGCCAGGCCTTCCCCCCACTCTATGACGACGTTGCTGCCCTGCTGGTGCAGGTTGGACAGGTGTGTGCCTCGGATGTGGCCACCAAGGCCCGGGACATCGACCCGCTCATCACCCGTAAGTATGCAAGTGAAAGATACATTGTAAAAGGTACTGCTTACAGGTAAACTCAGCCTCATAGTAACATAGTAAACAATGAGCTAAAACCACAACTAATTCAGACTCCTGGAGAGTTTACTGGGTCATCAGAGACTTTCAGTGTTGAGTTAAGTTGTGAGTGACAGCAAATCTAGTCTAGCCTGCGGCCCATCTTGACCAGGAGCGAAGACCACAGCTTTACATGTTGAAAAAGCAAATAGTGGCCAGTCCTCACTTAAAGAATGTGAACTGTGGAAAATAATAAACATCTGTAAATATGGTAGATTTACTTCTTCACTCCTTTTCACTACTCTCAGTACATTTGCTGGGAATGTCTTTCTCTCTCTCCAGCCTCCTGTTTTTGTAGAGACATGCTTCTCCATTCTATTACACAACGGATATATTTGCCTTCTCCATCCGGCTGGAAAAATAAATGCTTTTGAGGCAATAAAAGCACTGGGTATGGCTAGATTGATGGGGGAAAACTGAACTGTTCTGTAATTGTAAATGCTCTTTGATGATGAGGAAACATACTTCCATCCCTCCAGAGCAGGGGTATCAAACTCCAGCCCCAAAAGGATGCTGTATGCTCTAGGTTTTTGTGGTTCAGTCAGCATCCAATTTAGGCCATAGAAAAAATATTTGTGAACTCATTAACCAATAGGTGACCTAAATTAAGCAAATGAGTGGTGAAGCTCATGAAAACCAGAAGTGAACATGCAGAAGTCAGTCATTTGTCAGTGCATGCTATGGAAGTGTGATTCCCATTGTGTCTGTGAGCAGCAGTGTGGTTAAGCCTGATGTATGATTCACTCCTCACTCCTCCTGTTTACCCCTCTTCTTTCCCCTCCCCCAGGACTGCAGTACCTGAAGGAGAGGCCAAAGGAGGCGGCAGGGTCCCTGAAAGTGGTCGTCCCCCAAAGAACAGGGGAAGAGCTGGGCTGTAGTGACCCGGACGTGCAGCTGTGCTACTGTATCGAGGCCACCTTCATGGACATCATTGGCACTGGACTGCGAGGAACGTAAAGGATGACTGGTCTGCCAGGAGCATTCAACAGGTGTCTGCAAGGAACACTGGGATGCCTCTCAGCGGGCTGGGGCCCTGACATCAGGTGCCCCCACTTCCTGGGAACAGCAGGAAGGAAGACACCCCTCAATCTAAGAGGACAAGACTTTTGGATATTTTTGATTACTGTTGATTATGGGGCCAGTGGCATTATTTAAAGCTGTGCCATCTTTTTGAGGTATTCATTAAGCTAGATGATTGAGACTGGAGGTGTAAGGACCTCCATTTTGATACCGATGACTGGTGCTCTGTGTGGATGTAGAAATAGTAGAAATGTTCATGTTACGCAGTTATTTGAGAAAAGAGCTTGTGCAAAAAAAATGATTGTGGGGCTGCAAGTATTGTATTTTAGATGCATCTTCACCATCACTGTACCATAATTTTTCAGGTCTAGTTTATTAGTGCTGTTTTTCATCAAGGTTTGATAAGATATTCTGTATATATTAAATTTGTGTTTTTAATTTCTGGACTAATGTACTTAAGGTACTGCTTTTGGTAGATGCAGACAGACAAGATGCAGCTGCATGTAGGTAAAAAGAAAGTCTAGATGCTATTGGTCTGTTTTCTGGACCACTGTACAGGTATTTTTTAAGCTCCAAGTAAAGTTGTCACTCTGCAAAGAAGAAATGGAAGCATTTTGGAGTTTTGTAATTTTGTATGAACTCTGTTTTTTGTGCTTTGACATTTCTATTAAAAATTCTGAAAGCTTGCTGCTGTCTCTAGGCTACTGTCTCTGCTATTTATGCACCCACAGAGTTTGGGTTTCAGTTCGCTCCTCTCCAGATGCTCCATCTCCAGCAGAGTGTTTGGACAGCTGGTTCATGCTTCCTGCAATCTCATTGATACCTATAGATGTCTGAGGCTGGATTTGGTGGGCTTGCTTGGTTCTTCACTCACTCACTCATCTCACCACTTTCCTCGCTAAACAGGGCAACATATATTCACAAGCTTTTAACAAGCTTGTTTAAAAATGATCAAAACACTGCAGGTACACTGGCAAGCGCTGGCTTAATTTCACTAGTCTAAATATCAGTGGAAAGTTTGTTATAGTTGGTAAGATTGTTTCTTATGAGTCTTGCATCAACAGGTCCCATCCCCTAATTTTGGACCACCTCCATGTTGTGTGCCCTATTTGTGCTTTTTGCACCTACAAAAGCTGAAAATCAAGTCAGATCAAGTTGAGTTGTATAGATCACTGCACTAGTAATCTTTCAGCAGATTCCATCCAGAAACCCCTTGAAAGTAAACCATGGGGCAACTGAAGCAAAGAAAAGCTTGTTTTGGACGTAATGAAGAAACCTCAAGAAGAACCAGACTCAAGGGGAAGCCCTCCTCTGGCCGGCTCAGAGTAAGAGTTAATAAATTATCACAGCATCTGTTTTTGATGCTGTTTTGGTGTAACATCTTTTAGAGGCCTGAACACTGGCAGATAGCCTCTTGAAGCTTTCAAAACATTAGAACATATGATGAAGAGAACAGGCAATTGACCCAGCTAGGCTCACCTTTAGAAGGTATGGGTAATTTCCCAAACTGTTAGATTGAAGGGTTGACGCCACTTTGTTTTCATTTTGTATGTATTTTCACAACTAGACTACTGAATTCTCCCCCCACCAAGAAATACAAGGCTCCATGGATGTTTTGTGGTTGCTTTAATATTTAATTATGGTATTAAGTATTAAAATATTTGTCATCTTTTCTGCTCACAGGGGTGTTAGTATATTGCTACATTTATTCTCTGCATGATTAATGTTGAATCAGCCATGGTAAGGCGGCCTGCCAAATGAATTAATAATACAGTAGCAAGAATTCCTTAAATTGCACAAGCAGGGTAAAAATACTGGTGAGACTAACAGTTGCTCGGAATAATTTATGTTTGTGTATTCCCCACTAAGTGTGCACTGAATACTGTGTTCAAGAAACATAAAACCAGTATTTATAGTATTTTGTTTCCCTTCAGTCATTCATTAAAAAGGAAGATCATTTGTAGGAAAGGCCATCGAAAGCTTAACATTGTAAATATCCAACTGTCATCTTGAGAGTTGCCAAGCAACAAGCCTGACAGGCCTAGAGCTTTTTCAGATTCCCCCAGCATGTGTTTTCTTCCAGGCGGCATGTGTTGCAGAATCCCATTTCTAGGGGAAAAAACTCTGAGACTTTAAATCTGAAAATGTCTAGCCTTGCCGCAAGCAATGCATGTAAAGGCATGTACGCAATGGTGTGTGCAACATGAAATATATTGTATCAGGTTCAGAGGATAAACTTTTAGCTTTTAGATGTAAAAAAAATCATTGGGTTTTTAAAAATGGTGGAGGGGCTTGTTTTCTTTCCACGTTATTCATTTTTATAATATTAACCATGGGTGCAAATATAATTTAAAAATATCTAAAAATGCCCATATTTTTTATTCTGTGTACATATTGCCTCCCTGGCTCCATTCCATGTGTAACTTAATGTCTTAACATTAATCATAACATTCAGTCAATTTGCTGAGAATGTAGAAGGGAGGGAGTGCAAATAATAATTAAAAAACAAGAACGCTTCACTTGATCCACTAAGTTTTCAGGAGTCTGGTATGTAGCTTCATCCAGACTAATGAATTCTCTCCTGAAACTAATGCAGCCCAGGTACCCCTCTGATGGAAGAGGACGTCAGTGCCCTCACGACGTCTTCATTTGTAGCTTCTGAATAATTTAGCGGCCCCGGTTAATCTGGTTGTTGCTTGGGAAGAGATGTGCCCTTGGTGTGTTTATTACTTGTAGTAGGAAGCCTCCTGCAGCCAGAGAGGCAGAGGGAAATAAATGCAGCATGATGGGTGACATCAGTTCAGTCTCTTTCCTGCACGCTTGCTAACAGAGTTCCCTGCCTCCTAAACAGGAATAGTCAGTATTGGGCTGCATGGATTTGACACACACATTTTAAAAAATGGATTTCATATGTAATATTGATTTCTTATCACTCTTTATATGGTTTGGCCCACTGTGCCACCTGTAACCTGGTACTCCACTTTTCGAAATGGGCAAAAGTGTACATTTAATTTGTTACAAAATACACCTTCAGAGCTGCTGGCAATGATGCTATACAGTAGTGATGGGAAAATAGGATACCATGTAACCAAAAATGGGTCAGTGACTTTGAACCATCATAACTTCACCATCTTAAATACATGCATGATTTGAAGTAATCATTGTGTGACAGGTCGTTCTTTTACAGCCCCATGCATTACTAAGTTAAGTAAACCTCATAATCACTGGAGTGCAGAACAAACTTGTAACTCGGATTCCAGCAAGTGAACATGTAACCATGCCATGAGGACCCTGCACATACTGATTTTGTGAAATGATAAGTGTTAATAAAAGAAAAAACAACCACTTTTTCAAGGTTTCCTGAAATGGCTGTCATATGTAATGTAAAATAGTGCTGTATGAAGTATACTTATATGCACTTTTATAAGTAATAAAAATTGTCTAAAAAAACAAAAGAGAAAATTTGCCAGAACATTATTCTGGCATTTGGCAAATAGAAATAATTGCGGTAATCGTAATTGACCAAAAACAAGAAAAGTTTAATTTGATTTAATGTTAGACGGTGAGAAAAAAAAAGGTTATGTGCCTTTTTATATAGTGTATGTAAACTTCTGGTTTCAACTATATATATATATATGCACACACACTCATATCTGATTTCCCTCAGGAAAAAACTGATGTTGCGAATCCTAAGATATGAATTTTGCTGATGTATTCATACACCCTGTCGGAATCTGCAAGCATTAAGCCCTATAATTAAATGTATTAAACTGAAAGCATGTCCATGCTCCTGGCCAAAGACCATGTATATCTCACCCACATCTCTTCCCCAGTACCGTCATATCAGAGCAATCTACCCCAGTTTATCTGCTGATAGGATCTTCAATATGTCGCTCATGTAATTGTGCTGCAACTGGTATCACAGCCTTTTCATCTTTATGAAGCAATCTCAGCTGAATTAATAAACATGCATATATTAGCCTTAAGTATGTTCTTATCTGTGTTATCCACCCCCAGCCTTTTGATGGGAGCTTGTGTCAGTATTTAATATCATTAAGATGCTATGGTTCAGAAAAACTATCATGTTATGCATTCATGTGGCATCCTTTTAAATTGCCATTATGTCCATGATGTGTTAACTAGGATGTTGCAGTGCTTGCTTTATCTGGTCATTTGTATCTGTAGACCTTAAGGTTTTACTTCTTTTCACACATGTTTATCCTCTATTTTGCTGTTCAGTGTCTGCCCTAACATTGGTGCAGTCAGTCCTGCCATCACTTACAGCAAACTAAAAAAATATATACAGTATATCTGGACCTTAGGGATAAGGGCACTTTGCAGCCCCAGGAAACGGTGCTTTTAGCTGAATATGCCACACTGGAGTCCAGTATGTAGTTTTAAATGAGGAAGTGAGTATACTGTCTGTGGAGGTAGCCATACTGAAAGCCCACATATAATAGTGATGAAGCAAATTGCTAATTTACTCCATTTACCTGCATATACCCTTGACTACACTACTGCTGTAGGAGCTCCTTTATATATCCCCGCTCTGAAATGGAAGGCATCTTTCATGTCTTTGTGATGGGAGAAGGCCTGCTGAAGCTTTCAAATCTCAGCCTGTGCAGGTCCGTCTGCTCAGCAGATGAGTGGTGCACTGCTAGCTCCCTAGTCAAGGTAACATACTCACATTGTCTCTCTTGGATTGATTTCATCTTTTTATTTAATTTTTCCTATCCTCCCCCAAATTAAACCATGTGATCAGCTCCACCCACCAAAACAGCGCTCTACAGTCTTTTTAAATTCACATGGGACTTGCCTTAGCAATTTTCAGCACTGCAGATGCAACACCAATCAGATGTTGCCCATGCTTTCAGAACAAGGTGGAGTCAACACAAGTTCAGTTCACAAACCTGCAATCTGGCATTGGAGGTCACTGAAGACATTGATGGATTTAACTTACTAATTTGACTCAGGAAAGCTGAACATGTTATGTCATTGGGCCATATCCAGCAATAGTGGCATGGCAGTTTTAGCTGGGACATACAGCTGCACCATGAACACATACATTTTCTCTGTGCATACCCAAAGGCCTTTCAACATCACAGTCTGAAGTGGATATCCACGTTCTAGCTTAATATCTCTGATTTTGATTACATGTGCCTTTATCCTGAGTCTCATGCTCCAGCCTAGGTGGGGAGGGGGTGGAAGCTTTCACAGATGTGTGTGTGTTTGACCCCCTGCTGTTAACAAGCTGTGTGGCTGAAAGTACTACTGACTCCTACTTCTCTGTTAGAGCTCTCCAGCTCTCCAACGCCAGTGGGGAAGAGGGGAGAGAAAGCCAATGCTCAGTCAAGGATGAAATATACACTGGCAGTGAGCACAAGGTTAAATGTGAACTCCAAAAATCCCACTAGTAGTCTCTGGCACTATGGAAAATAAAAATAAATAAGAAAACTGATTGCATTTCTATGAACAATCATCCAGTTCTGCCACGGTTGTTTTAAAAGAAATCTGGAGTGATGACAAGAGCTTATTGATTAAAACAAGCTGAGAAAATCTAAATTCTAACAGAGCAAATAAAGCCATTTTGGTTCAGTGCAAGGCTGATTGAACCATCATGCAATGCTGATATTTAAAATCAACATCATTTTTCTCCACAAAGACGCTTATTTCATACATAATCACCAAGGGATCAGACTCAACAGAGCTGCAAACATTCAGCAGTGACAACTGCAAATGAAGCTCAACATTTCTCATGGCCAGTCCTACAAGAATTTAAACTTCTTGCACACAGTTGCCGGGATACCCTGGGCCTGTCGTGATAAATAAAGGCATAAAAGCGCACACAGGCTACCAGGATCCAGCCTCTACAGAGATTTGCTTTGAACTCCACAGCCCACTTGCATACACATATGCCCTGACACATGCCTGTTCTCCCACAGATATGTTTATAGCTAAATTACCACAACATCGTGGCAGATGCTGAAGGCACTGAATGTATGCTCAGGTAAGATGGTGATGATGCCATCATGTGTAATGATTTGGCTATTTGTAGTGCAAACATAAAAAGTTCCTCCAGGGCTTTGGGGAGAATGGTGATAGCAGCACCTGTTCCTTATGTTCAGGCTAGGAGAGCTTGCCATCAGTTTCCACTACAGCCAACCTGCTCAAGTCATTCAATGACTCTGCCTTTTAAAAGTCAGAAATATAATAAACCTATAAAACAAATTAACCAGGTACCTATGGTGTGAGAGGCAATGTTTAATACAGTGCTGGAAACTTTAACCTCTAGGTGATCATAGACAGGCTGAATGGTCTGTTCTCATTGTTCATAAGTTACATCCTTTGGGAAAAGTAAGTCAGCAGATGAATGGGACTCAATCACTCTAATCACTCATGTTTTGTCAGTTTATCTGCACATCCATTGAGTTTTATTTGCATTCTCTGCTTGTTTGAAAAACAAGATGAAAACTGTTTGGATACTTTTTGCAGAACACATGCTTTTTCTGTGCTTTTACTTTTCATCACCAGGGGGCACTTTTGCTACATGGTAGATGCCAGATCGGGTTGTAATGTACTTCAGTGACTTCCATTACAGGCATTTCCCTCTCACTCAGTGCATATGCTACCCTCACAGCTAATTCAAGGGACACACCTGTGATACATACCAGGGCACAAAGGAGACCACCACTTCTGTTAAAGAGCCTGTGTGGAAACATTGGGATGCAAGCTGGCCCAGCTCCATTACACAAAATATGAAATATACCTCTATGTTGGACATTCTGCATGTGCATTAAATGTGCTTATTTTCATACTGACGTCCCAAAAGTTGTGGGCTTTTAGCACTGGAAACATTAACAGTCCATGCTAAGCTGTCATGAATCATACTGTGTAAAAAGCATCATGTATGTAAATACATATTAATAGAAGTATTACATTTCTATATATTTTACCATCTTATACACAAGTATAAATAATAGACAATTAGATCTTATCTACTTCATATGAATTCATACATATGAAGACGACCACTACTTCAACTTGAAAAGATCATTTATAAGACAATATATAACCCCACTATCAAGCTTAACATGTTAAATGTAAAAAAGCAATGCAAGTTTTTGTTGTATTATTTTTAAGTACATTGATAACATATATGCTCTCCATATTTTTTTGTGACACTGGTGTTAATCAGAGCATGCAAACCTAAGTCTGAGAAATCTCCCTGCAGTTTCCTCTCACCGCAATATGAAAACACTTCTAAGGTGTATAAATCTGCGCTTCTCAATGCAGTTAGACTTTATTGTACTGTAACTCACTGTTGCTCTGTAAGAAGCCTCTGGCAAGCTGGAGGAGATCACATAACTGTTTTGTTTTTACTGAAAACTCGGGAATGTTTAAGCACCTTTCAAAAAATCACTTTTTTGTATCATTTCTGCTGGAGGCATAGAATAAAGAGCTTTGCACTTATACTATTGTTTTCTTAAAACTGATTTTTTTGTTATTTAAAGGTCTATTTTCATAACTCATCAGCTAATGTTGATTAACCAGGCTATTTGGGGCACTTTGTGGATATATTACAGCCAATAATATCCAAACACAAAGTTCTCAATGTACAATTGCTGCTAAGTTCAATTTTTATGAGTCTTCATCACAACATTTAATTTTGTGAATCCACAGAATCCATATGCTGAAATGAAAAAAATGAAATAAAAGTAATCATACAGCCTACAATATGCTGTGTAATAGTTAAAACTGATGATTTCGAAATGGATGATTTAGCTAATGTGTTCTTTCCATATGGAGTTCAGAGTTATGACACTTGGTACACACAGACACAGACACTAATGTATACTCTAATGCACATACATTTAAATATGCCAGTGTTTTCCAGTGGAAAAAATTGGGATAAAATGAATCCCAAGTAACTGTAAGACTGAAACAGACTGGCATTCTGCAGAGAAGTGAAAGCAGAGAGGTCTGTTTAAGAATTTGCTTCAGCAAGCCTCTGATCTCCACTCTAATTGTGGAACATTTCTGAATCTTGAAAAACCCTTCATGAGAATTTCAAACAATTGCTGCATAAGAAACGAGAACAATCCTTGTTTGAGAGAGTAGTTAGTGGATCTCATAACATTTGAAAAAGCTGCATTACAAATCACTCTGTCAGTGCATCGGAACAGCTCATTTAGCCTATTTACACATTCCTAGAATCAAATTAAATATTCTTTTGCCTCGAAGGCTTCATTCAGATGTAATGTGTTTCAGCATTTACAAAAAGAGCTTTCACAGCATTACATCATGTTTTAAAACAGGTTGGTGAAACTGAAGCTTATGGCTTCAAGTCAGCAACTGGGTATTTTATGTTTATAGAATGGGAATGAGAACCATGTGTTGTACCAGGGTCACGGAAAACAGATTACGATTTGCAGGTTTGCCACCCGGTTCATTAAACTGGAGTTGAGGAGTTTCTAGTGAACTCCTTAAACTCTCCCTTTGTGCTTTTTTTTTGAATGGTTCATGTGAGGGTTAAACTGGCGGGACATGAAAATCACTGATACAGAAATGCCAAGGTTTGCTTTTGTTCCCTCACCCCTGAAATTGCACAGAGAGGGGATGGCAGCAGGGTGTGTGATTACCAATGGGCTCGATCGCCTCTGGGTTGGGTGCTCCAGTGGGTGGAGCCCCAGTGTAAGAACCAGGAACAGGTCCTGTTGACCAAATCAAAATGAATGTTTTTTTTTTTTTTTTTTTTACAAAATTCTTTATTAGTGGCAAAGAATATAACAGACAGGGGGAGGCAAAAAAAAAGGCAGTCAATGGGGGAATACTAAGAAGGCAGACATCAAGCACAGACTATAATGCAGCAGGAGAGGACATGATAAAACAAATATACATACATACATACATACATACACATGCATGTATATAAACATATATGTGGTACATAAATTGACAGGCATAGATTCACACATACACATATAGACATAAAAACAAGTATACAAATATAAACACATAAGCACATATACACACAAATGCATATTTTTAAATACATACAGTAGTAGATAGGATTTTGTTCATTTAGACAGGGTTCCAAGTAAACATGTGACAGTCACAGCACGCTATTTATTGGCTGAATCAAAATGAACATGTGACAAGAGTAGGCTTCTGTCAGGGTCCAGATGAATATGTGATCAGAACTAGAGCCTGATCAGGTCTGAATCCAAATGCAATGGTCAGAGGAGGTATTGGCCAGGCACAAGTGAACAGGAGGATGTCAGAGCAGGCTGGGGATGGGACCTGAGTGACCGGGTGCTGGTCGGGCCCATAGTGGGGGTATTTCAAGACGAGTATGGCAAAGCTGCAGACGGAAGCAGTGGCTCTGACAGATGGATGTCACCTGTGTCTCCTCTCCATTGCTTAAATAAAAGGATCTCCATGGCTTGGGATATGTGGCCTCTACCAGTGGGAACTGGAGACAGTTAATGTTTTCATTACCCTTGGCTCTAAAGGCAGGCAGACCTCAGTACTGTTCCCTGCAGCGCAGAGGTGGGTATATAGAGGCTATGCTGCAGTAGGCCCTAATATTCATCCAGAGTCAGAACTAACCATGACAGTAAAGCAACTTTTCACTGGTTTAAATTTACATGTCTGTTTAAGGTCACTCTCATAAAAAGGCAGCTGATTGTTTCATCTCTATTCTGTATGAACTGAGAGGGAGAGGTTAAAACAGCCTGTTTTGTCATAAACAACAGCATGCTAATTGAAGTGCTTGTTCACAGCTTGCAATCTTATGTTGTTGTTGTCCCAAAGTGCAAAGTAAAAGAAATATGAGTGACAAGCCCATAGCATGCCATCTGCTTTAAGAATTCATTTTTCAGCAATCAGAAAATGTTTAAATACTGTTTTGTTCTGAGTTAGAAATGGTAAGATGGTAAACTGTTAAGGAATTGAATGGGTTGAAGCTAAAGATGGGGCAGTGAGGTATCATGAAACTAAAAACAGGCAGAGCTGTCAGTTAGCTCCACCCGGTGCGGGCTTCATGAAACATCACACTCAAATCGCTAGTTGAACCTACCCAAAGTGAATAGGGACATCTACAACAGTTTGCCAGAAAAACCTGAGGACTAGAACGTAAACCAGCAAAAACATTTGAAGGCAGTCA
The DNA here is from genome assembly GCA_022829145.1 of Albula goreensis. Taxonomy (NCBI): domain Eukaryota; kingdom Metazoa; phylum Chordata; class Actinopteri; order Albuliformes; family Albulidae; genus Albula; species Albula goreensis. Next base: position 33,707,821 of record CM040742.1, read on the forward strand.
GCGCCAGGGTGAACTGACTTGCACCCACTGCTATTTTTACATGTTTCCTGAAGGAAGTTGAGAGATCAGAGAAGTTGTCAGTTGCAGGAGGATACACATTTAGGGATTCATTCAAAGAAGAAGAAGAGATCTGAGGACAACATGCAGCCTAAGATCTTAACTGCATAAAATAAGAGCCCTGCGACCTTCTTTGTGTGCTTGCTACAGTATGTTTCAATCCTTCCAAGACTCTGCTCCTCTGCTCCGTAAGATATATTTTACATTTTACCCTGCACCCATTAACCGTAAAGAGTGAGCCCATGACAGTCTGAGGCAGCGCGGCCTGGTTTCCTTCAGCAGTCTGTGTCTGATCAGGTAGTGCGGAGGCACTGAGGAAGAGGCTGGTTCACACCAGTGGCTGCACAGCCTATAAGGACACTCCATTAAAGATGCTTCAGGCAGACCAGAGACCAGATGACGCTACAAGCTGCTGAATATATGCATGTTCTAAAGGCCTGCCCATCTGCACTTGAGGTGGCGACACAAGAAACCCTGCTCTTGGGTTTTTAATTTTTACAGTCCATACAATTACATCAAGGGTGGCAAAACCCAGCCGTGGTTTGGACGCTGTGCTTTGTGTTATTCGGCGGCAGCCACAAAATGGAGGCTATTATGTTGAAAATTTCCAAGAGTATCACTGACATTGTAGCTGTCTGTCACAGCTGGTGGCTGCCAAGGCTTTGGTTTTCTCTGGGAGGCCTGGCAGGCGACAGCTAAGGCCAGGCCCCTTGCAGGCTTATCTCATTATTGAGCCCATTGCTGTCGTGTAACACTCAGGTGACAGGGCCAGACAGGGCAGGATCTGGCCCTGGTGTGGTGTGCCAGTCTGCAGGCAGCTGAGGGACTGTGTGTATGTGTGTGTGTGAGCTTGGGCAGTTCATAGAGAAGGTGTGTATGGTGTGTCTGTATCTGTGTGTCTCTGTCTGTGAATGTATGCGTGTCTATGTGTACATGTGGACAGTGCATAGGGTATGTGTGTATGGAGTTTTTGTGAGTGCATGTGTACATATGTGTGGGGAGTGTGTATGTGGGAGGGAATATATATGATGGGTATGTCAGTGTTAGGTGTTTGTGTGTGTGAGAGAGACAGATACAGGATGGATATGTATGTAGTGTGTGTGAGCATAAGGGGTGAGTATGTACATCATGTGCGAGAAAGAGAGCGATAGAGAGAAAGTGGGTATTTATATGGTGTGTGTGTGTGTATGTCTGGGGTGGGGGTGGTGCACAGACAGGTCTGGTAGGGACAGGCTCAGCACAGCTCCCTCTCATTATTTCCCTGGCAGAGGAGGGTGGCTGGCTGCTGGGGCTGCACCAGGAGGCCCCAGGGCCTGTCTGTGTCATCCAGCTACACATCGCACATCCAGAGGGGGGATAATTACACTCTGACAGGGAAATGCCACTTCCAGATTATTATAGAGTCCCCAGGCCTGGACACCTGTCACAGAGCCTCTCACATTTCCTCTAAAGCGAAAAGGGGGATTAGAACAGCGAAAGGAGGTGCATGTTTGTGTTTGCAGTTCCTGGTTCATGGTGCGGCACACTGACCCAGTTGAGCCAAAATCGATCAACCTGTCATCTTAGGAGACAAGACTTGGTCTATAATTAGTGAAACATTTTTTCCCTCCCTCTTTTGCAGATGTGGGGAGAACAAGCTCACAGCATTGACATCGTTCACCATTTAGTTTAAAGCATCAAAATGTATTTTTCATGATTTTTCAGCATGGCAGTAAAGCGTCGCCATTAAAGCTTTTTAAAACGCCTTCCAAACTTTTAATTGAAGCCCTCTCAGTTGACGAAAGGCCTTTGAAATGAATGGATGGGGAATTAATTGGCAGTGCGTCTGCGGCGTATTTACATTTTGTTCTTTTAAAGACGTGATTAATTACAACAGATGAAGAACTCGGAGGGAAGATGAAACATGTTGCGTTTCCCCAGACTTCTCTGCTCTGAGGGGGTGTATATCAGCTTGCCAATTAACAACTCAAAAAAAGCCCCACTCCTCGAAGGGTTTCAGCAGGTAAAAAAAGCCTGGGATTTAAATTGCCTGAGAAGACGTGCGCTGCACTGGCAGATGATAGCAGACGGAGTCTAAACACTTTTCCCCCGTTGCGTTCTTAGTGAGTTTTCCTAAATTAAAGTGCTTTCGTTGCATCGCAAAACTTTCAGTCCATCACAAAGTCACAAGTTATTAAGACTTATAAATAGTAACCAATGCTTTCTTATCAATCCTCCCCATGTAAAATAAATAAATAAATAAATACATGTTAAAATGATGTTGATGTAATTTTTGGGAGTATTCATGAGACCCAACACTCAGATAATTTACTGGTCACCCACAAGCCAATGAGTGCTTACAGAACCTGGGCTGCGGTTAAATAGTCAAAAAAATTATGTCCTATGCTAAGAGAATCCAACTGCACATACACTGGGTGGATGTTATTGATGTGGGCCTTCTGTGGTGAAACTACAATGTTCCGAAGATTCTGAACCTGGCAACAAATATTGCTTCATTACCTAGGTTGGAATTGAAATAAAAAAGGAATATTGGCTACAAGTCTCAAAAGTGAAACGAAATGGTTGTCACATTGAGAATGGCTGCTCACACTCATGCCCCTTACCACCCATATTTATCATCAAGAATTCCAATTTGTACGATTGTATGAAAATAACAGTTAAATTTATGCAAAACAGGTCTAACTTGGTCTACGGTCTAAGGTCAGTCATGTTGATTGTTTGTTTTCAGGAACGGCCGAATGGTTTTGCCGCAAGGAATTGTCGGACAGCATTATCTCCTTTCCTTTTATAAAGGATGGTTCAGTGTACTCTATGCTAAAGGAGATAAGAAAGGAAGCACTGAAGCAACTTTCCTTAACATTTAGAGAATTCGACCAGCTCTTATCATGGCTGCCTCTTGGATACTTCCGGGTCATTTCATTCAGTAAGGAACCTTCCTAAACAAAAAAGACTATTGGACCGCAACCCTGGTTTATTTGAATAATATTGCACTCCTTCGAAACTCCCCAACGCTCTTGGACTTCATATATCACATGGCAGGGAAACTAGCATGACAATACTCTTTGTTGGAGTTGAGCTCATAATATTTTTATGTGTTTGTCAAGTTATTTTGTGAAGTTGTGTGACTCATTATTTCACAAGCCAAATTGAAGTGGAGGATTTTTTTGTGTATGTCTGTTTCTCGTGATGTATTAAGTGAAATGAGAGAGGACTTAGAAGAGGTGCAGGCCTGTTTTCTTGCTTCAGCTGTAGCCTGGAAGCCAAGCCATAAAGTTCCAAGATTATTATTCTTTTGTCTGCTAGATCATCTCAATGGCACCCACTGCAGCAAGAAGTCACTTTATGCAGGGTGTGTTCTTTACTTAAATATGAACAGAGGTGATGTATAAATGTGCTTCCTGGAGGGATTTTAGAGTGGTTTAGTCAAGCCCTCCAGCTCATTTAGATTTACATTTTGTGGAACAATCCATTTTAAGACAGAGAGGACAGAAAAAAAGACTGTACTTTTTTTTTTTTTTTTGCTTTACACACGTTTTTCAGGGGGATGTAGGCTCATTGACATGCTAATATATTCCATCGAAACATTTACAACTGCACTATCTCTACAAAGCGTTTGAACACTGTAAGAGACACGTCTTTGACTGAAATAATGAGATCCAGGAGGCCTGTGAGCCTGGGAACAGGGAATTGCGGCGAAGGGGAAAGCTTTCTCCTGGAAGAGCTCGCCTCACAGAGGTGAGTTTAAGACGAACGTGCCCGTTCTCATCCTGGTGACACTGGGAGAAAAAAAGCTGTTGCCCTGCCACAGTACGCGTGTTTGATCAGGATAAACTGTGTGTAATTACCCAACAGAGGAGCAGAGCAGCAACAACTTTCTACAAACAAGCGGATGAAGATGTCGAGCAGGAGTGGATGTTGTATAATCAAGGGCTGGTGCCTTGGAGCCTTCACTTTTCTTCCCTTCTGTTACAAATGCGGCAACAACAAACAGCCAAACATTTGTTTGGATGCGTGGAAGAGATTGTTCTAAAACCAGTGCCGCACCATGTTCTTTTGTGAGTTTTCGAAGTGCATTAGTCATTAGACAGGGAGCAGAAGAAAGGGCTTATTGTAGTAGTGAAAAATAACAAGTTTAATGCCCTATTTTTCTACAATCTTAAGTACCAGGAAAGTTGTACTGTAAGAAAGAAAGTAATAAAGAAAAGAAAAAGTTTGATGTAAACCTTGAAAACGGGAGTTTTCTTAAGGGACCCTCCTGCATTAGTTCTGATACACACACCAAAGGAGCTTTCTGGAGTCATATATAATTTAAACCACTGCTGGATGGTGAAATCCGCAGCTCTGGTTGGCGCTGTACATTTGCTACAGGTCCTGAGGGGGGAAGGTTGGTGGAAACAGTCCTCACATTCTAGTTGCCGAGGGACGGAGCCTGAAACACTGCAAAAATGTATGGAAATGAGCAACAGAAGAGCTCAGCCTGTAATGGCTCATGACCGTGTCCTCCTCCCCATTGGCTATCCACTAAATCCTCCACTGTGAGGAAGCGTGCTAAATACTCTAACAACAAGGGGTGGGGAAGAGAAATGAATGGCCTTTTTGCAGAAGAAATAAGATCACTTTTACAGCAAAAGTCTTCTGAGACCTCAGGGGCGGCATTGTGTGTGTGTGTTTTCAAATTTAAATGTTTAAAAATGTACTGATAAAACAGGAAAAGACACCATAACAATAACCAGGAAAAAGTCTAGACTCCTGACTTGGCATGAATGTGCCAATCTACAAACACACACAAGAACATAAATAGATAATGTGGCCCACCAGTGGAGTCACATTCCTCTGCTCTACACTGTACACAACAAGCTTAGACGGACAGCCCACAAGCTGATTTTGAACAGACAGGAGTCAAAGGCACCTTTGAGTAGGCAGATATTCGGCCCCTGACTGACCAGCAGGGGTCGCTGGAGAGTGATGTGGCATAGACATCCTCATCAATAGAATCCCTCTCACAGGGTTATGCTAAGGCTAGTTATGCACCATTCTGCAAACCTGCCAGATTTGATACCAGACGTCATTTCCACATACTGAAATAGCGCCTTTAACAGGCTGAGCAACCCAGCAGCCTACAGTTATGTATTCTATTGTTCTTATGTGCGTGCCTGGCTATCTTCTGTAGATTGACAGTGAATATATAAATGTGATTACTACTCACAATTGCTTAGGCGCTGGGGGCTGCAGGCCTGGGACCTCTCACCCATGGTAGGGTGTCATACACACAGGGCACAGGTGGCACATTGTTGCACTATGATCGCACCCATGTGCCCCACATGCCCCACGAAAAGCCTGTCTATTCAGTTTGCATTGATGGCATTGGGAATTAGCATGGCACATCTTAAAATAGGTACCCTGAGATGACAATTCCCAGTTGGAAACTTTCCATTTGTTTCCAACCGCGACAGATGGCTTCTGATTCTGAAAAGATATCCATATTAATAGCTTAATTACAATGCACTACATCAAGATCTTGTCATTAACATTGTGATTTAAAAAGCAATTATGGTTTTTGATTATCATCAGCGACTGTAATCCAGTGTTTGTTGCCGGCAGGCTTATACAGCAGATTGATTTCATCACTAAAGATGCCAGCGTCTGATATTCCTCTGTGAGTGACACTTAATTAGGTGGTGCAGCATTAGCATAATTATTTAGGGAGAGTGTAGGGGGCTAGGGGGGTGGACTCTAGGTGTGTGTGTATGTGGGGGAAGGGGGGTTATCGTTCTCTAACCTCTACAGGAACCAGTGGTCAGTGGAGGGGCAGAACAGTGTTGGCCTCATTGCATTTGACCTGTGCTTTATGAAACTTGATGTGGATAGGACAAAGAAAATGTATCTATCCATTAAGTGAGTTGTGGGCACAGAGGTTCTGAGAGCTCCTGCTGACCAGTTTATTGTGTCCTGGTGCATGGGGAATCAGGAACATAACACCTCAGGGTATAAGTACACTGTGAGGCTGTGTGAATATAGACATATAACAATAAGGAAGGTGAGTAGCATCTCATAGTAACTTTATTACAGGTGTATGTAATACTCTGTTCTGTTTTTTTAAATGTATGACTGAACTGACCAGCACAGCACTGAGCAGCAGAAATTAACATTTGCCATGGTTGAAATGAAAAGAAAATCTCATCAAAAGTAATAAAGAATTAATGTAACTCAAAATGCTGTGCCTTAATAGTATGATTTCAGAATTTCCTGCTTTTAAAGACCCTTTCTGCAAAGATTGATCCATCCAATAATACCACAGTTATTATTTTAGGTGTGAGACATCATCTCTCCCTGACAGTTAAGAAGCAGGTGAGTTGAGCTGTGAAATTTCTTAACTATACCTGCCAACTACCAACTGCCAGCTATGGCCCCATTAAGAAACTTGGCAATTCCATCCCAGCTTTGAGCAGCTTTGTACCACTGTTAGCCATCTGTATAGTCATACTATTTAATAAAATCCTTCCAAATAATATGCCCTTCTACACTTGAGGAATGAAGCAGTTGTGAAGATAGATGAACAGGAAAATAATTTCACATTTTTTGATATCCCCAGCCAAACTATAGTTGCTAGAAAGGAAAAATTGTGTAGTGTCACACTGAAACAGTAGAATGCACAGTATGGCTCTATAGCAACACAGACAATGTATTTACTCCATCAGGTTATTGTCAGTCCTTTGCTCCTTGAATTTACTGGCTCATGTTATAAAGAAAACATGTGAAAGGGGGTGTTTTTTAATATATAAAAAGAAATGCGTTTGAGCAACAGTTCCAACAAACACGATTCAGATGCATGGAAATGAAAGGAGAATCCCTAACACAATGAATGTGTCAAATATTTCATGGTTTCATGAAAAGCATTCTCAGAGGACTTATAAAAATAACATATTATGATGACACATGAAAGCCATTTCAATGATACTTCTGCAGGCCTTGACACAACATATGAGAAATGCATTGAGTATGTACATTATTGGGTTTCCATATGGATGTATATGGCCACCTGCACACTGCCCTGAGGAGAAAGTCTCGTTTCCGCTGTCTTTCGAGAGGCCAGCAGATTGTTCGCTCAACACTGCCCTGGAAGGCTTCCTGCCTCAAACATATTGGCTCATAAAATACTGTACAATAAACATGTCAAAGCACACTGGCCTGTAGCTGCAGCACATCCAGCCCCTGAATACAGAGCAGGCACCTGCCCCCTTCAGTTTTAGCTGGGAGGAAAAAGGGAAAACATTAATGTGGCCTTTTTGATTTTCAGTGAAACAACATTCAGCATAGCACGTTTGAATATGATGAATAATGACCTTTTTAGGTCATCAAAAAGCTTTCAAGATATTCATGTGTGTGAATTTGCTAATATACAATACATTGCAGTGCCTTGTTCCCACAAGTACCTAGTCTTTCCAGGCTCCAGACCTTGCTTCTTTGAGCTGCATATATTTGCACTTAGAATACAATGGATAGAAAATTTTATACAGACACGACTGTCTGCTTTCTTGTTCTGAGGACCTCATTTGCTTTACAGAAATCCCAGCCTTGCTATTTGTGGTGCACCGCCTCCATGTAAAAGGTAATTCTGACCAGTTCACAGTCAAAATAATGGAAAGGAATGTCTAATTATCTTCACATGGTACTGTTCTCCCTGCTGCTACATTTTTATTCTGCTCCAGACAGGTTTGGTTTCAGAACACAGCACAAGTGGTTGAGTGTGCTATTATAATCAGTTCCTTGTGAGAATCAGATATACAGTAAAGCAATATGCTCAGTGGTGCTGTGGCAGTCAAACAGCTCAGTGATACTCTGCCTAACCTCACTTCTCAGGCTTATAGTTATGAGCCTAACTAGCTTTTCATTCTGATGTGTTACAGCTCTGCCAAACTTCCAGAGATGTGCTTGATAGTTAAATAATGGTATACAATATTAATTACTAAAGAGAATCACTAGTCCTGAGGGCCGTGGCATGATAAAACAATGGAGATGCCAAACCATTATCTCTTTAGACTGAAACTTGAGTAAGCATGGAAAAATGACAAGTTTTCATTTTTTCTATTTATACAATAAACCTGTTATATACAATAAGCCTATTATGGTTTTATTGTGTATTTGAAATGTGCAAAAAGTTCACACAAACACTTGTGTACCATCAATGTTTCATGGCTTTATTACTAAATATTAATGTATTCATAACATCATGTGCTCTACATTGACAATCCAAACCCGTAACACAATAAGACAAACACTGAGTGATTGATTCACTATTTCTATTTAAAAACCCAGATGTGTGTTATGTCTCAGCATGTTATCATTTCAGCCTTGCAATCATCACTTTCTTCTTGTATGAAAATGTCACCACACAGTTTAGAAATAAACCCAGCTTCAATTAGTCAAATTAATGCATGCTATTCTGACCATTGCTCCATAGGTTGGGACTGTTCAAATAGAGCCCCATGTGACTGAAATTGTTCTGATGTAATGTAATCATACAACAGATTTCTCTCCTTTTTTGAAGTTGTATTTTTATCGTTACAAAGTGTTTTTATGATGCTGATGTTTTCGAACCTCCTCTGTGAGCCTTCATATACACCCACTCCAGAAGCTAGCTAAAAATGTGCAACTGACTGTTCTTATCAAGTTACAAGCAAATGGATTTTATGGTGATGAAAATGCTGTCTGTCAGAAACACAGGCTTTCACAGGCCGTGGTGGGTTGGCTGCACTTTTGAGTATAAATCATTATGTATGATTCTGGATATTAATACCATGGCAAATATGCAGAAGTGAACCAAGATGATTCAGGCCAGGTAGTTCATGTAACAGCTTTAGAAGAAAATGAAGAAAGGACATTTTGTTACTTTAGCGAGAGTGAACAGGGGGAATGCTCCAGGGCTCAGCTATGTCCTCCAAAAAAACTGAGTGTTCCGTCTCCATCAGCTGATGAAGAGGTCCTTGTTTAGTCCAGGAATAAAACATGGGGAAGACTGTTGTGAAGTTATTTCATTGTACATGAGCAAATTCACTCACATGAATATCTTGAAAGCTTTTTCATACAGAGTGCATTGTTACCAGGCAATAGAGCAAAGTCTATTGTGATTGGTGGATACTTGCAGTGTTCAGGCTCCCTGTTTGTAAAAGCTAGGAAGTAGTATCCACCTAAGACAAATGAAGGAGTTTCTCTGCTTTCTACCAATGAGGTGATACCTGGACTGTCTTACTGCTCCTCTATTACACCATGTTCGGTGTGTAGCTTGCCCTTTTTCTTCAAATCCCTTATCACAGACAACATAATGGCTGTACACAATAACCTACCTTATTGCTTGGTTAGTGAGCTTTACTGTGCTGCTTGACAGAGAGATATGGCAAGGCATGATTTTTATAGCAACCTCTCAGATGATAACAGTGGAAGGTAAAACTACTAAAAGAGGAAAGTGTGATAAAACGATAATATTTTTTTTTTTACCTTATGCAGGCACCTGTCATCCAGACCACAGGAAGCAGGAAGCAGCAAAAATCCACCATAGCATAATATGGTTAAATAATATGGCCTGCAGGGTGTTTATCTCTATGGATTTGGTCATCCACAAAACCCACTGATATCTAATTAATCATTAGCTGCTGTAGATTTGCAGTATTCAGGCTGGTGGCTTTTATTATATAGCTTATCAGCTTGTATACAGTGTGAACAGGCAAATCTACGATTTATGTTCCACACTTCTGATCAATCTTCCAGAAGAGATGTTCTGCATTCATCCAGCAGTATGTGAATGAGGTATCATGACACCAAGAATAGAGGTATAAATATCATTTGATAAGTGACTTCTCTCAACCAATCAAAAGTGTGTCCTCTTTACAACAAAACAGTTTAAATCAGTGACTTGCTGGAAAAATGATATCATGCTACCTCATTTTCCCATTGCTACTATTTGACCAAAAGAGAATGTGAATTGCATTTGTTTTTTATGGCATTTCTAATGTGAATCGTGTATACTGCACATTCCTGCATATAAACCTCATATTCTCATATTGTATATCATGTGAAATATCTATACTAACCGTGTGTCACATTTACTTCACAGGTATTCATATATATCTGTGTATAGTTTGGGTATTTCACATGTGAAATGCATGTGATTGCTCCTTGAAGGACTGTACAAACTGTGTTGTTGGCTCCAGTACTGTCTGCATTGTTAAATTTGCAAAAGTACATTCCACTTTAGTATGCTATGGTCTGTACTGTCTTCAGTCACACCCATTTATCTATATTCATAGCAAACCTTAAAAGCATGAACAAGAACGATGGCAACAGAACTTGGAATGTTTCATTAACCATTTGACAATCAGCATTCCCAGCAGGCCTTAGAGTGACCTCATTCTATCACTTGGCAGCATTTGGTCACAGTATCATGCAAGTAACAATGAAGTAGTGAATGCGGACATAGCCAGAAAAAAAGTTTACTTCTGAATCAAATGTGCTATATTAGTATTATCAGAATACATAAAAATATGACCAACCAGTAATGCCAGTGAAGTAGTGTCATAATGGAGATGCCTATTGAATGGAGGGCTTTTCGCATGCAATTTCCTTTGCACTGTTAAAATTTTAAAGGGTTCTTTTGTAGAGGCTGGTTACATTTACCTTTGCTTGTGCCGTCAGCATCACAGAAGCCCTCCTTGCTCAGGAGAGCTGTCTGAGAGCGGCTTCCCAGAGAATAATTCAACAGGGGACAGTGAGGAGATGGAGGCTCGAATATTACCCCAGAGGGCTCCATAACTGTTCACTTTTCTCTTCCTGCCACCTCCATTACTGACACAATTGATTATGAGCACTGAGAGTGATAATACAATTCGCCCCTCACCCTCAAGCAGACACGCAATCACACAAGCGGCTTTTATAATTTACAGACCAATGGGGTAGAAAAAAAGGAAAGCCTGGTGTCCTCGATGGAGAGCCGTTATTAATCTCTCGCTGTTACATTTTCATATCCCTTAAAACATTTACGTCCGCATATCCTCATATTAGAGCGGCTGGGCACCAGTGTCAGCTTTGATGCAGTGGAACACGCTGGAAACATGAAAAAGGCATAATTGCCACTTAGGTCATTTGAATTGCTAACTACAGCCTGACATTTTGCAAATCATCCCAATTCTGAAGTGATCAAGACAACGCGGCGGGGCTTTTTCTTCTTTACGAGCAGCATTTAAATGAGGCAGCCTCACCCTTCCCCTACCCCAGCGAAAATGAAAACATTTTTTAACGTCTCCTAAAACCGTGGGTGAAATGAAATCTGCCGGTGCGTGCGTCCTCCCCGAGGAAATGGCGCTCGACACCAACGGGGCTGCGGGCTTTAATTAGCGGGGCGATAAATGCCTCCACTAGCTGAACAATCAGTTTACGGCGTTGTTTTATCATACCATTTGCCTTATCACCACACAGCTCATTTTAATGGGACCTGACAGGTAAATGAGATGCTGTCTACCTTGGTATATGCAGTGCAGCATCGTACTGATGGACAGAAAAGATGTTCGATCAACCCCCCACCCTCATCAATCCCATGGTGAAACATACAATACGATTGTTATCTCTCCTCCATAACCTGGGTTGCAAGAGTTATGTCTCAAATTAGTTACAAACTACTGCCCTCAAAATGTTCTGCTCACTGTTGTGTCTATTATACAGACTGTAATGGAGTCATGTTCTGTATGCACAAAATAACTCCATACCAGCGATTTACCACCAGATGGAAATGCCATCTTTATGTAATGCAATTCACTAATGTAATGAAATAACACCTGCTTCACAACTGTGAGGTTGTGATGACCATTATTTTGATTTTACAGGATAAGACAGGGTTGAGTGGGTGTTTTAGGTGGGAAGAGGGCTCTTTACCAAAATAAAACTCTTTGGTCTTACAAAAAATGCAAATGGTTGCATTTATCTAGGAATTTTTTTTAAGTCCTATTGTTAATAACAATTTGACAGTTGAATAATTGAATAATTTGACAGTTTTTTCCTCTCCCTTTTTAAACAGTTAGTCTTTAGGACATACTTCACATACAGTACCAAAGATGTATATTGGTATGCTAACTTATTCTATGCACTTTTGTAAGTAGCACTGGATAAGGGGTCTGCTAATTGCCTAAAAGTAAATGTAACTATACACAAACGCTCCATGTTGAGCAATAGTTATTTTGGTTCATTAATTTAAATATCAAAATTAAAGCAGTGTATATAGAAATGTAAGTAAAAATGAGCAGGAAAAAAATTATGAGGGCATCAGCTTCAACCCTACACATAAAGCCCTAAATAACAAACTACAGGTCATTACAATATCACCCTCTGTGCCATGCTGTTCTCCAGTTCACCAGATCTCAACGGATTACTCCCCATCATGCATTTCTCCCCAAGGTTTGGAGGAAACACATCTAAACACCTCAACGTTTGACACAGGCTTTAGTTCCACGTGCTGCATTCTTTTTACCAAACTGCAGTGCGAAGCATTGAGCTTCCCTGTGCGAAGCATGCAGTGCTTAGGGAAGCAGACAAATTGAATTCCTCAGGTCGGTATAATGAAACTCCGTTAATCCATTTCCACACAGCTCTTCTGCATTTTTCTTCATGAATCAGGGCAGCGTGTAATTGTTTTTTTGACATGGACTTTGTGATGCTATTTTTTATACAGCACCAGAGGGCATATTCAGCTCTACCTTGTATCAACATTTCTGCAGGCAGGCCAAAGAAACTGGATGCATTAAAATGAGTGCAATAACCTTTTTGTCAGGTGAGTGGATGGTTTACTTCCAAAACAGCTATGGAATGATTGTGTAGAGCTGCAAGAAAAAAAAACTGAAATATATGCAGGAGTGAAGATGATGCACAATGACCTTTTCATGAACACAAGATGGTCGGAGTCTACCTTTTCCTCTCAGTGAATAATGCATAAGAATCATTTGTAAGCCAACATGCATTACATCATGCATCCGAAATAAAACTCAAAGGTTCTTTGTGCATTTCTTAAATTCTATCCTTAAAAGCAGGAAATGAATGATGCTTTCACTTGTGAAAAAATATACTGTGTGTGTGTGTGTGTATCTCTCTCTCTCTCTCTCTCTCTCTATATATATATATATATATATATACATACAGTATATATATAAATCTGTTTGCTGCTTAGACGCAAGTTTAAGTGCTTCCTGAATAAAGGCACCAGAGTGATTGTATTGGGGAGGAGTGCGATGGGAGTTGGTACCAGGATGTCCTGTTGATTATAGTCTGTAGTCATTGGGTGATAAGTGGGGGTTCTGCTGTGTTTCCTGGAGTTGAGTATGAGGCTTGTACATCAAGTGCATTTATAAATACAGAGTAAGAAGTAAATGACAGTTTGTGTAGTCCACCAGAGTCGGACACCCTTGTGTTACAGCATGGCCACTGAGATGTTGAATGTTGGAGTGAATACTGGGTTTAAAATGGCAGAATGTTGGGTTTAAAATGGCAGAAGACAAGGAAGAAGATGAAGGGAAAAATAATAAAGAGAAGAACCTGGGATGGGCTGTAAGCCTTGTCTGCTGAGGTGGCAGGAGCATTGAGTGTGTTTAAATTTACAGAAGGAGAAGGAAAAGCGGACAGGTTCATCAAAGCAGAGCAGATGAAAGCCGCCCCCCTCCCCATGCTCTCACCTATCCAAACAGCGGCATATGCTGTTGTGTTTTCCTCGCCTCGCAAATTGACGCCTGGCAGATGGAGGGAGCAGGGATGGCCCATCCATGGCGGCAGGCGGGGTTGGGGGGGGTTGTCTCTCTCTCTCTCTCTCTCCTCCCCCGTGCTGAAGCCCCTGGTGAGCTGCTGAGGGGCCTGCCTGGTTTCTGCATCGCTCGCACCTGCTGGAGGCTCGGCCTGCATGGACAGTCCCTGCCGTGGCGCGGCAGGGCGCCAGATGTGCTGCTTTGCATAAATGCATGGCGGTAATGAGTGCAGGCTGAGGGCCTTTGCACCGCCCCAATTTCATCCCGCCAGCCCTGACACACACCGAGGCATGAGCCCACCATTGATCTGCAAGGCTCACATTAGCCTGCTGCTTATCTCATTTTGCTTGACTGGGTAATAGTTGAGTTGTACCTATACAGAGCTTCATTTGCATGGGAGCACAATTGAATCGTGCTGTCTTACTTCTCAGTTTAAGCTGGTCAGCTCTGCCAAACCTCCAAAGCACCAACACCGCAGTGGTGCAATGTACATAATGGTGTTAGTATTCTTCTGTCAATAATTGTGTTTTATTTTATTCATGGGTAAATCTGAGGTATGGTTTTCTTGGCTGTAATTGGTTCTTATTTGCCATCATTTTGCATTTCTGAATGTACTGTTTGTCAATCACATGCAAATGAGTCACACACATTGCTTTACAGGCTTTTTACAAATGCCCTTATCCAAACTGACTTACAACTCAAAGTGCATAAAGGAATGCAGACGCAGGGGATTGAACCCTGGGCCTCATACATGCAAAGCATACCTGCTACCATGGCACAACATCCCCCCAGCATATTCCTACATGGTACTTATACACAACAAGAAAATAACACAATATTTTAACGTAATGTTTTTGTTGGCACCATTATGGTTTTAAAATTAACAGCCCAGTTAAAACAAAGATTTCATAAAAGAGATATCATTAATGACGTATCATTCAAGTGTACTCTTTGCTGACTTGTTGACAACATCTTCAATAATTACATTTTGAAAAAAAAAACAACACAGAGGGGGCATTCATTTCTCAAAACAAAAGATGAAAGTTGACAAAAAAAGATCAAGACTGTCAAGGTGAACCTGACTTTGTCACGGAGAAAAGATCATTTGCAAGCCAGTTACCAGAATTAATTAATAATCTTAAAATATAAAAAGTGCCGAACCGTGAAATCCCTTGCTGTGAGATGATGTATAAATTAATAATGAGGAAATAATAGATCAAAAGGGATCCATCTGTTTGAGGGGCAGAGCTGGGTGACTGATGTTTGTCTGTGACAGAGGGAAAAACACTAAATTGATGGTGCACACGGCTGAGGAAGAACAGAGATAAATGCGTCGCCACAACGGCTGCAGAAAATTGTCACCACTGATAAATATACAGCTGGAGGCTTGTACTGTCTTAACAAATGGCGTCCCTGTCAGAATTTACCTCCAGAGGTCTAGTATTACCTCCGGCACAAAAAAAAATTGCTTGAGGGACATCAAATGCATTTCCCAAATCAATTAAAAATGACCTAAACCTGTCAGTCAAATAGAATTACTGTCATTAATGTAATAAATATGGGACTTAAAAGAACCAAGAAATGAGCCTAGTTTATTGGTTTAGTCCTTCATAATTTATGTTTTTGAAATGGCAGGCATATCCCTGTAATTTTAACCATTGCTAAAAACTGGGTCTGAAGCTTGGCTGTGGTAGTCGAGTTGAGTGTGTTTTAATTCATCTTTTAAAAAATCCTGAATGAAATGGAGACACAGTCTGAGTGTAATTTGCAAAGGCAATGTTTCCCTGCTTTTTTGATTGGATTTTTCTTCTCTCTTTTTTCTGTTGGAAACCCCATGTCCTGTGAACCTGGAAAAGAGTCCAGGATTTTTTGTTTCAAATTATGCTCTGAGTTACAATGAGCCGTCTGTGTTCCGTTCGTCTGTGTAACTCCACTCAGGCAGATTATTTTTCCTTGAAATGATTTTTGTGACCCAGGGATATCCTATCTGTCCTTGCCTTGTTTAAACCTTTTCTTCATTGCAGGCTCCGCTGAGCCAGCGAGGGGAATTATATTTGTGCAGCGTGCCTTTCAAAGCTGTCTGTTTCCTTTGGCAACATCGTTGTGTGCTTTTTTCCTTATATTAACTGTCTCCAGGGTCCTCTAACTTTTTCTTGGAGCCCCATTCGCAAAGTTTAACAAGGTGGCTTTTTTCATCAATGTGATTTAGTTCCCAGACGTTACTGAGAGACCTTTTGGCTGCCGGTTTGCAGTTTCTGCCCTTGGAATTTCAATGTTCTTTCCATAGAGCAAATATTCAATGCTGATTTCTGTAGACCTGGAGAATTCTGAGATGGAGGAGGATAATGTGAAATGAATAGCTCTGGACATTCTTGTAAGGTAGTGACATGGATTTATCTGCCAATGTTTTGCAGAGGCATGGATATTCATTTGAGGGCCTGCAATAGAACAATGCAGAATACAGCATGGTAAATTATCCCGTCCTGCTTCTGACATCTAACAAAGTCATTCGCAGCCCTGGTTCTTCTCTCTCGTTCATTCGTTCTTTTTCATTAACTGCATGCCATCGCAGACACTCATGCAAGAGAGTAGCGGTGTGAAATTTCAATAAGCAAAGCTGGTAATGACATGGAGACAAAAGACACCTCAATAGACAGAAAACCGCAGAAGATATCAGATTAAAGAGAATGAATCCATCAGCACATGAAACAATCGCAACTCAAGCAAATGACAAAAATGGCATCTGTCCACCGTTAGATTCCTACATCTCACTTTCTCTTTCACTACAAGGAGACAGCTTGATTTGACCAGAGAAATAAGAAAAACAACACATCTCTATGAGATGAGCATCTCTTTAAACGGATCCAATTAGAATGACGGATGATTCCAACTGGCAATCATCCCAGGAGTAAATACATCTTTTTTTAAAGTTAAAACAAATATAAACAAAGAGGCAGAATCTTTCAGCTGTGAATGTTAATTTTCCCACCGTCCTCCACACACACACAAACACACACTCTCTCTCTCTTTCCCTCTATCTCTCTTTCTCTGTGCATTGCTCTACAGCCAATTGTTCTTCATCATTCCTGACACTTTGTTCTATTTCAGGAGATTTGTTGCGAGAGTTTGATGCATAATGGATGCCAGCTGAAACGCGTGTCTTGCGGGGTGACAGAGACGAGCCGGAGACTCGGCTCTGCCGCTGATTGCCTCTTATTGAGCACAGCTGCCGGAGGGACGTGACTGAGGGAGCGCTCTGCGCATCGCGCCGTGCTGCTGTTTCCTCTGGGAGCCCACGACAGGACTCCACGCTGTTCCACATGTTAAATCTAACAGACAGATACCAGACGAAAACCGCTGTCAGCCTGTTTCTCTGATTTGTCTGCTGTGACTCACTTTTCTAGTTAATTTAACTTCAGCCAATTCCCCCTGCGTAAGCCGAGCAAACGTGAATGAGAGCAAAAGGCTTTCTTTCTTCCAGAATTCAATATCAATGGTATCAGCTCCTGAATTGTTAACCCATTTGAGTGTCATATTTTTAATGAATTGTTTGTTTATTAGATACAAACGAGTACATCCTCCAATACATCTCAAGAATATGAGCAACTGAGCTCTCTGAAGAGTTCATAAATAGTTTATAGACACATGAATTCATACTTAGTTCATAAACTTAAAGAAACTTTTGGAAGGTAAGGAATTATTTCTCATTCATAAATGTATTGTAAGCACCTCCGATCCCTGACTTGCCATACAGTTCATAAGTTATGGTTAAATTTAGTTAGACACTCTGCAGCTCTCAAAACTCTACAATACACCAATTCCTTATATTTTTGTTGAAATAGACGTGTAAAACATTTATGAAGCAGTTGTAAATGGAATCATTCAAATTCATAGAATTGTATGCACTTTTTTGTCTTAGGGACAGTGTTCAATCAAATGTTTCACCTATATTACAGAACATATTTTTCAATTTCTGGAATCCACCTCATTTATTGGTACTGTTATACATTATGTAGCAGTAAATTGTTCATAAAAATAAGTTCTGATTTTGCCACATTGGCCCTGTGCCCAGGCTACTAAGATTGCAGATTCAAATAACTGCAATAACTATTGTAATATCTGCCCCAGCTCTTTAAATATGTAAAGAAAACACATTATCAAGCCCATACCCACAGGACCGAGTAAAGTTATCATTATTTTTTAATTTCTATATTTATATTTTAATTTCCTGGGGTCAAACTAAACCCAGAGGCTCAGTAATTTGTTTCCCCAGCTGTAAATCAGGATAGTAATTAAGGTGAATGGCAGCACAATGCATCACCCAGGCTTTGCAGTGTGAATTATGCACAGGTCTACGTGTTAATATTTATTTCATCATTTTAATTCCAAGTCCTTTCTTTGGACTCACTGTATTAATCACACCTGTGGGGAACAGATTGCGGTTTCCACTTTCTCTCCTGCTTGGTGGTAAACACATTAATGCATATAATCTATTGAGGTTTGAATAGCGCATGGGCAATTTTCTCCACCATTACTATGGCATCCATATTTTTGTAATTATGTAGACTGCCTTATTGCCTTTTCCCTATCCTGGCTAGGTCTGTGTGCAAAAGGTTTTAATCTCAATGTCACTTCCTAGAAAAATAATGGTGATTATGATTAAAACAGCCCTAATTTTGGGGACTGTTGAGTGTCTCACCCTGTAAGGACACTATCCAAACATGTTAACATGTGAAGAGGCAGCAGCTGATATAACATGCTTTGGTGGAGAAAGTGTTCATGTCTGTGCTGTCCTGAAGTAACAGCAGAAGTTTCAGCAAAACATCTTTAAACATATGAAAATATCTCAGCCATAAGAAAACTGACTTATTAGTGACTTCTCACATTTGGCTTCAGTAGTTCAGTACGGCTACACATGTGCATGCTGTGTGATTGCTCTCAGCAGGTTTGCCAGAAAGGAGATCAGTTTCAGAAAATTAGTAGCACAAAAAGTATAGCATTCCTTTGTGGTGCCAACAATGTCTGCAAAAGATTGTTAACAGAGCCTGGCTGAGAGACATGTAAAGAAATAAGCCAAACAGTACCAGGGATTGTTTGAGATGCCAGGGAAACCTGCTCCAATGCCATACCCTGTCAACAACCTCAAAAAAATAAACTAAATAAATAAAAGCAGATTCATTCATGCAGATTAAATATGATGCTCTTGAAGTTGACCAAGAACATTATATTGAAATTATTTTTGTCATTTGAACTTCACATCGGTAGGAAAAAGATAATTCATGCATTAAGTTTACATTAAGGGCCCTTGACAGTGAAACAGGACTCTACATTTTCCATGTAAGTGTTTTTTTCTTTGTGGTTCTGCATTTTGAATTGGTGGTGAGTGAGAGGCCAGTGCAAGAGTTTCACACATTAATCACACATAGAATTCCCACAAAATAAATGTATATAGACATAAGAGCCACACATTAAGAAACAGAATTCATGTAGCTTTTCTGGAAGAGGTCATTTGGGCATGAAGTACCTAAAACATGGGCTCACCTTCAATGTCTCAGGCGAGAGGCAAATATAAGAGCCATGAGGCAAATATATTCTGTAGTACTGACTTGTAATTGCGCCAACAGTCCTTGGAATGGTTTGAGTGCTGTAAAGCACATTTTTATACTCTGCATGAGGCTGAAATACTGTAATTGATTGTGTATATTTTCCAACTATGAAGAACAATTTATGTAGGTCGTACAAAAACACACACTAAATGATTTACTTAACAAGAAAACTTTTCATTCCAAGGGTGTGAATAAGCCATAGTTTTTCCTCAGACTGAAATGATCATGCTGTGCTTATGGGTTGGGCCTGCTGAGCAAATGGAGAAAAGGCCAAGAAAGAGACTGCATGAGTATCATCTGCTCGTCTGTCAGCCTCTCAGGGCCACATTTACTAAAGGATTGCGACTGCTTTTCAGGCGTAATAGCAGCCGATAAAATGTCTCAGTATTAACATGCGAATTACTAAACAGTCGCAATGGGTGACAATCGCTGTTAAAATGGAATGTGCGGTGGCTTTGTCGTTTTGTGACTTTTCTCTTGATATATAGTAAAATCTGTTCATGTGTATACATACCTGGGGTGAAGGCACTGAAACAAGGTGGAGATTTTGCAGATGAGGCCAACTAAGTATTCTGTCCAATTTACTAAACTTTGCAAAAACTGAGACTCCCATCTTTGCGTGGGAATTTTTACGACTTCTGAAAGCATGGCAAGAATTACGATCTCTCTGTTAACATAACAGAAAATACTGACGTGACATTGCACTGGTTACACAGTCACAGGATAATTGCACAGCTGGACGAACTTGAGCCACGCACCCAAAAATCCATCATACAACGAAGAAGTTTTTAGAAATAGGAAACAGACATATCTCGTGAAGGTGCAGGTTTATAATAACTACAAAATTTGTTGCAAAGTACGTCACAGCAGCTTTACTTTAAGGAATACCTCTACCTATAGACAGTGACAGGGTGGAACAAGTG